>JARJIL010000006.1:28170000-28795000 GCA_038502395.1 Dittrichia graveolens
CCTCCAACAGCGTATGGACTCCTTCTCGCCTAGACGTCATCATCATGACTCCCGTTGACTACTCCAGTTCAAGTTCTATACTATTTACAAATACATAGAAATTTTTAAACGACACGCAGGTTGCATTCCTACACTATTTATACAAATACACGGAATAAAAGAAACGGCGTGCAAGCCGCACCAATAAATAAATAAATAACTATTACATCAATACGGCACGCAGGCCACCAAAAACCAAAATAGTCAACCACCACAACACATAGACCTAAGGGCATATCATGTTACCGAATTAAAGCAAACGCAACAAAACGAAACATGGTGTGCCATAAAACCATGAGATAAATATATATATTTTAGTTAAGATTGTCTTAACATCAAAGGCACAAAATGACAATCCTTGTACATATGCATTAGTGAACCAAACCAATTTTGAAACACATATTCATATATACATTTATAAGTATATATTTGTGTACACTTCATGCCAAGCTACAACAAATATATAAATATAAAAACTAAAATATTATGGGGCAACAAACATACCAAGACCAGTCCAAAACCAGTCAACAAAAGTCAAACCAAAAAACCATTGCAAGAAAACATTTTTCTTATAATTTTAAAAAATTAAATCTTTCAAAAATGTCAGGCACCGCCGTACCTCACAAGGCACGACCGTACCCGATGTTACGCCCTCAGGCACGAGGCCGTACTTTGACCAAATGCACCCGGCGACAGGCACGCCCGTACCCTCATAGGTATGGCCGTGCCTCCCTTCTGCCATCTGACAAAATACATATTTTAATGGTTTTTCTTGACTTGTTAGTGCAAAGCCATGTTAGATATGGCTCTAATACCACTGAAGGAATTTGTTTGGCATAATCAAGTAGTAGCGGAAACAAAATATATATATTAAAATTTCATAGCAATCCAAACAAACACTTCCCAGGACCAAAATCTAGACATGGAATTGCAACTAAAACAAATAAACAAGATAAGAAGAAATGTTATACCACAATGCAAAGCACAAAGATCTCTCTTCTTGTCAAGATGTAAGAATCCAACCAAGAACTCCTCTAGTGTAGTCCACCCTAAGGTATGTTGATTCCCAAATGCTAGTGTGTTGGTGTGAAACACCAAAGCAACAAGAACGATGTATGAATATTACCTTTGTGCACCAAAACTTGATCAACAAAGGCTAGTATCAACTAGAGAGAATATTTGCATGAACCAACACTTGATCTACCCCCAAAGTCTGTTCTAATGCTCACAAAACCGTAGCTCAATTAACAGGCATTAACCACCCTTTTAATCCCATTAAAATAAGTGTTTAAGACTGTTGATTCTGCTGTTACAATGTACGGGCAGGCCCGTGCCTTATATGGCACGGCCATGCCGGCCCAACAGACCACGGTCCAACCCAAGGCCAGTATGCCCCGTGCCTGTTGGATTAGGCACGCCCGTGCCTCACAAGGTACGGTCATGCCTCATCCTGCCAAAACCCATTTTGGCCTTTTCTCTCTATTTGCTTGATCGTGTTACCGGAATCAATACTTGGCGTGTGACCCAATAGCCTATACATCATCAGCAGTGCCATTAACTCGTGCGTGTCAGCGGGCATATACCAACAAATATAACAACATATATGGACAACAAACCAATCGGTGTGGATCTAGGGTTTTTGAAAAAATTGGGTGAGAGTGCTAGTTATACACGATGGATAAATGGAGAAAAGGAGATAACATGTTGCCAAAATTGGGGTGAGGGTGCTAGTTCTCGAAGCAATGGGAGATCTCCGGTTAGGGGCAATGGTGGAAGCAAAAGGTGCTAGTTCGGCGGTGACAATGGTGGATGATGGACATGATGTCGTGAGCGGCAATGTGTGGGAGTAGGGTACATAAAATCTTAGCAAAGAAGATGCCGGCGGAGACCATGGAGAGAAAGGTAGAGGAGCCGGCAGTGACCATGGAGAGAGGGAGAGGTAGAGGAGCCGGTGGATGGTCACGATGGAGAGAAACTGATTGTGACCTCATGTAGAGAGAGACTTATAGAGTACCGATGGACAAAAAATAAGGGATGGGTGGAAAATTAATTGAGATTTAATTATGACCATTCTACCCTTCTTTATTTTAGTTAAATAACTTTAAGTTTAATATAATTACGTATATATCATAACTCATCTCAGCCTTGAATCAAATCATCTAACGGTTCTAAACGTTTCTCGCACTTTTCGCAAATAAGAAGCTTTCACATAAACCTCCCTACATATATATATATATATATATATATATATATATATATATATGTGTGTGTGTGTGTGTGTGTGTGTGTGTTTTCTGTTTTGGCGTTTCATGCATTAAAAAAGATTTAATTAGAAAACATATTCTTGATGCGGATATCAAATGAAAACTTAATATGCATACCCTATATATATATATATATATATATATATATATATATATATATATATATATATACTAACATGGTACCCGCGCAATGCTGAGACATCGAATAATTTCTAATCGATAACTTGTTACTTTTCAGTATTCACGTAATATGATGACAATGAATAATTTTTCTTTGTTAATATGTATATCTTCTTTATCTTTTTTTTTCATTTTCTTTATTTTTTTTTTGTTCAATCAACTCTTTTATTAATTTTTGAAATAAAATTTGAGCTTATAAAATGGGTAAATCATGAAAGTACAGAATGCAAATTAGTAATTTGAAAGTATTTAAAATTAAGAGAGTAAGAAAATAGAGTAAACTAATTTGAAAATTTTAAAACTATTAATTATATGAGCTATTTAAAAAAACAAAAAATACATGCTAATAAATTCTGATCGATTATAGTTGATTCAGTTATATGAGTTATACTTTTACACATTTTATAATAATTAAGTTAATACTTATTACATGATATATTATTTAAAATGAAAGGTTTGGTTATGAAAAATATTTTTTAATAATTAATAATTTGTATTAACTTGATTTTTTTAAACATGGAAGGTTTAGTTATTAAAATGAAATATAAGAATCTTATTAACTCTATTTAATAGTTTCCATTTATTTTATATAAGGGGTAATTTAATAATTTCAAGATACTTAAAATTTAAGAGTTTAAGGAAAAGGTCTAAATGCTTTATAATATAGGATAGATATATATATATATCCCTTCAATAAAGACGGTTTTTAAATGAAAATCTCACTATATATTTATATATAAATATATAAATAAATATATTTATATATATAGGCAAAAGTTCAAACGAGAACTGTTTTTTGTATGAGAACCGCGAGAACCAATCTTAGCCGTCCAATTCCCCCTCCTTCAATTGCATTGCCCACCCATGAATTCCTTACATGCACCCTGCCACACTCAATCCCCCCACGCTCTTCTTCCATGAATTCCACTATCCAAAATGAACGGCCAAGATTGGTTCTCGCAGTTCTCGTACGAAAAACAGTTCTCGTTTGAACCCTCCATATATATATATATATAGATATAGAAATAGCATCAATATAGAACCACTCTTAAACATAGAACCTAAAGAACCATTTTGAGCCTTTAGATTAACTTGATCAAGGGCTGATATTAAGTTGTGGCAAAATTGTAATTATCATACATAATTATGATGCTATAATTAAAAAGAAGGGTAAAAAAGGAATTGAAAAAACATCATCAGCTCCTCCTCACGCCTCCTCACATTTATTTAAAAAAAAACTCATTAATCATTCTAATTATCATAACTATCTCATGTTTAAGATTTTTAATAAAAAAATTATACCATTAGGTTCAGTTTTTCTTGCTCTTTAATTCAAGACCACTCTTCCCATATTTCTAAAAAATTTATTTTGAAAATGCAAATTACAAAAATGCAAATTTCATGTCTGAACATGCATATGTGGATGAAGATGATAATCAAAATGCAATTCTTCATACTCCAACAAATTGGCTGATAATTCAATGATTTTTTAATTGATGTAGTGTTTTGTGTATGAAATTTGCATTGTACTGTTTTATATGGAATTTGCATTTTGGGTTTGAACATGTAATTTGTTTAGCGTCATCTGCATTTTAGTTAATTCAGTTAATTCAGTGACACACTATAATGCATTTTGGTTTATTTGAAGTTATATTTTACATTTTTTGTTTATTGTATACTTTCTTCATGAATTATTGACCTGCAATTTCATTGAATCAGATTGTTAAATGCATATGAGAGTCGTGGGTTTTCATTTTCATTTGCTAATCTGCATTTTCATTGAATGGGTTTGTAAAGTGCATTTTTATTGAATCAGATTTGTGAAATGCAGATGAGAGTCGTGAGTTTGCATTTTTGTTATCTGTTCTTTTTTTTCATTTTGGGTAGCAAATATACGAACATGCATATATATGAAAATGCAAATATATAAACATGCATTTTTGATGTGAAAGTGCTGTTATTTGCATTTTATACTGTTGTTACTTGCATTTCACATGTTGCTGTTTGCATTTTAGACTGTTCTTACTTGAATTTCACTTGTAATATCAGCCCTTGAAAGTGCTCTTGTTTACATTTTGCATTTGCAATTACATGCTGCTGTTTGCATTTCACATTTTAGGTTTGAACATGTCTGCTGTTTGCATTTGCAATTATATGCTGTTGTTTGCATTTGCAATTACATGCTGTTGTTTGCATTTCACATTTGAAAGTGCTACTGTTTGCTTTTTGCATTTTAGGTTTGAACATGTAATATCAGCCCTTGTTACTTGCATTTCACATGCTGCTGTTTGCATTTTAGACTATTTTTTTATTTGCTAATCTGCATTTTCATTGAATGAGTTTGTGACGTGCATTTTTATTGAATCAGATTTGTGAAATGCAGATGCGAGTCGTGAGTTTGCATTTTTGTTATCTTCTTTATGTGGGTTGCATTTTGCATTTGCATTTTCGTCAAACAATTTGCTCATTTTTATTATCAGTTCTTTTTTTTCATTTTCGGGAGCAAATATATGAACATGCATATATATGAAAATGCAAATATATAAACATGCATTTTTGATGTGAAAGTGCTGCTGTTTGCATATTAGACCGATGTTACTTGCATTTCACATGCTGCTGTTTGTATCTTAGACTGTTATTACTTACATTTCACATGCTGCTGTTTGCATTTTAGACTATTGTTACTTGCATTTCATATGCTGTTGTTTGCATTTTAGACTGTTGTTACTTGCATTTCACATGCTGCTGTTTGCATTTTAGACTGTTGTTACTTGCATTTCACATGCTGCTGTTTGCATTTTAGACTGTTGTTTCGTCAAACAATTTGCATTTTGAAAAAAAAATTAGAAAACATATCAATCCTGGTCTTGAATTAAAGAGGATAAAAAACTGAATCTAATGGTATTTTTTTTTTTTGCTAAAATTCTTAAGGATGAATATATTATGACCATTTGAATGTTTAGTAGGATTTTTTTTTCAAAAAAATGGAAGTTTCCTGGTTTGAAGGAGGGGGGCATGAGTTCCAGTTTTGCCCTTACCATTGATGCCACGTGTCATCGTCAGGTTTATTCTTTAGGTTCTATGAATAAGTAAGGTTCTATATATAACCTCACCCTATATATATATATATATATATATATATATATATCAATATAGAACCCTTCTAATACATAGAATCTAAAGAACCATAATCCAACCGTTGATCTCATCATCTAGCTTAAGGGCATGATCGATAATTGTCATTTTTGTTAATTAGGCAATTATCAGTTACCATTTTTAGCGTTTTTTCTAATATGTGTATTTGATTTGTTGATCTCACTATTTTTTGTTTTTGATTCTACGAGATCAACTGTTTTGACGGTAATGTATACTAATCCACTTCCTTCTCCAAGTATCTTTGATGTGATGATTTTGACTGTAATGTATACTAATATTTTCGATATGCATGTTCAGGTTTTTGGTTATCAAGATGATTTTGACAGTAATGTTTTTGGTTTTTGGTTGTTGATCTCACTGTTTTTGGTTATCGTGATGATTTTGACGGTAATGTATACTAATCCACTTCCTTATCCAAGTATCTTTGTTATTTTTTTGCGTTTACGTATGCATGTTCGGGTTTCTACATGCTCATATGCGTTATTCGTTAATGGAGTGAACGAATATCTGTATAATATCAATTAGTTGTAGAATTTGCATTTTGATATGCATGTTCATGTTTCTGCATGTTCATATGCATTATTCGCTAATGGCATGAACCAATATCTATATAATATCATTTAGTTTTAGAATTTGCATTTTTATATGCATGTTCAGGTTTTTACATGTTCATATGTATTATTCATTAATGGCGTGAACGAATATCTCTATTCTGTTAGTTTTAGAATTTGCATCTAGATATGCATGTTCAGGTTTCTACATGTTCAAATGCATTATTCATTAATGGAGTTAACGAATATCTGTAACATGTTCATATGCATTATTCATTAATGGCGTGAACAAATATCTCTATAATACCAGTTAGTTTTAAAATTTGCATTTTGAAAATGTAAATCATCTTCATAAATGCAAACATCATTGTACTGAAATTTATAAGTCATCATCACTTACTTATGGAAATGATAAGCTAACATATTTGTACTGAAAATGCAAAAATTTATGAAAATGATAACCGTAAACTAGTTTTTTTTTGTTTAAAATGAAAATGCAAATTAGTTCATGAAAAGTACACATCATCAAAATGCAAATGATATCTATCACAAAATGAATGTTATGCAAACATTGATTAAAATGATAACTGTAACCTAGTTATCTTGCCTAAAATGATGATCCTTAAACATCAGATTTCCAAGATTGATTGGAACTGACTTTTTTGTTAGCTAGTTATCCATATCGATTTTGCATTATGGGGATTTTGGAAATATTCAGTTTCTATATATAAGTTTTGAGTTAAAAAAGACAGTTTGAGTTATGAGGTTTGAAATTTACATTTTTGTCTTTTTATGTATATTAATTGGTAGTGAATTAGTATCAACTTGTTTGGTTTTTAAATGCAATTCTAGCTATCTATTTGTAGATCTAATGATACAAGATTGGTTCTTTATGTTCTATATACACAAATCCACCACTACTGTGAGACCGATGATATATACATATATAGGGATTAGATCAAATAAAAAGAAAATTAAAGTAAAAAGTGTAAGAATGATGATATATACATATATATATAAAATCGGTCGGTAAGGTTATTTTGCTTTCCCTATTTTGAGTTAGTTTTATGAGAAGTGAACTGTATAACAAAAGTAGTCAAATACAACAACTTTGTACATCATCAACATGTACAATGTGGTAAGTAAGATTAAAAACGGTTGTATAATGATAAGTTTCCTGATACCAAATTTGTGGTAATAAGTTTTGGAACACATGCATTATATTTTCCATCGATATGCGTATTTTTCCAGGTTCTTTTTTTTTAATAATGAATTAGGGTATCAAATATTTATAACCGATGTTTGGCTAATAATCATTATTTCATGCATTTAGTTACTTCTCTCAATTACCTGAATATATATATTTATAGAAGAGGGTTCAAACGAGATTTGTTTTTTGTATGAGAATTGCGAGAACCAATCTTGACTATTCATTTTGGATAATGGAATTCATGGATGAAGAGCGTGAGGGGATTGAGTGTGGCAGGGTGCATGTAATGAACTCATGGGTGGGCAATACAGTTGAAGGAGCGGAAATTGAACGGCTAAGATTGGTTCTCGCGGTTCTCGTACGAAAAACAGTTCTTGTTTGAACTTTGCCTGTATTTATATTAATTGGAAGCGTATTATGAATTTGTTTTCTTGCTTTTTGAAATTTATTATTGTTCCAGACGCTGACATAAAACATATTGTGATAAAAGTGTTGGGACAATAAAAACTTTATATGAACATTTATTGGTATATTTGTATGCATTAAGAATGGCTAAGATATCAAGATATTTTATTTAAATATACTTATGCAAGATTTTATGTTTTGTTAGCATGATATGTTATAATATTATATTTGTCCTTATGGATCAAAAACAATAAAAAATAATTAAGTCTTGTCATTTTAGATGTTATATTATTTAAATAAATAGAATTAAAGTTCATTTGAGAACTGTTTTTATTACGAGAATCGTGAGAACCAATCTTAGCCGTCCAATTCCTCATTCTTCAATTGGATTGTCCACCCATGAATTCCTTACATGCACTTTGCCACACTTAATCCCCCACGCTCTTCATCCATGAATTCCACTTACTAGGCTAAAATTGGTTCTCGCGGTTCTCACACTAATAATGGTTATCAAATAAACCGTTATATATATATATATATATACACGAGGTGCGAGGGTCCCCGCGCGTTGTATCGGGTAACTAAAAATAAGGATGAATGATATAAAAACTAATGTTCATAAGCAAATACTTGAAAAAAAGCAGAGAAAATATAATAAATAAAATTGGATGTACGCTGAGATTTTATTTTGAAAAGTCATAGTGCGTTCAATCTAGTTCAAATTCAAATATATTCGGGTTTAATTCTTTTCATATTACATTAGGTTACTAAAAAAAGAAAGAAAATAGAGAAAATAAAACGGAAGTAAAAACGAAATGAATAGTTAAATAAATATACAAATAGAAAAAAAGTAATTTGAATCTTGTCGATTAAAAGTTATAGATTATAATTATTCAAAATAATTAAAAAAGTCAAATCTTGCATATGGAAAGAAGCAAAAAAGGATGCGCCTGTTTGTATGCTGCAATTTCAAAAGGGAATAAAAAAAGACTGCATAAGGTTCGAATAGAACCAAAAGGATTAGGCATTAAATCCTTAAGCTACTGCGCCAAACCATGTTCTTGTTATTTCTTCAGCTAAAATTTATATATTCGGTAATGAAAGTTACTGTTCATTACTCCTGACAAATGTTATATACGAGTTGATTTTCACCCGCGCGTTACAGCGGGGTTTTAAGATGAATAAAAATATAGAAACTAATATTTAAACATAAATGTTTTAAAATAAAAACTGAAAATAAATTAAAGAATTAGAATTGTACTGCGTAATTTAGTTCAGATTCAAATTAATTTACGTTTTAGTTATCATATTACGTCCAATATAACTATTTAGCTAGTATTATCAATCTTTACTATCAAAAAGAAGTTTTAATAAGAAAAGAATAACTATCAAACCATTTAGTATTATCAATCTTTACGATTGAAGAAGTGTTTTAATAAATTAAAAATAAAGAATTGTCATAGAACTAATTTTATTTTTTCATCTAAAACGTAAATGTTAAATTTGAAAATTATAATATTAAAAAATATGTTTTCATATGAATTATTAATTACTATAAAATTTATATTATAATAACACGCTTGAATATGCATATTCATTTTACATTCGGAGATTTTATATTAAAAATTATAACAAAACATAATAAATATATAAAATTGATTGTTTAATTAATCATTATGAAATTAAATTAAAACCTAAGATAGGAACGTGTCTTTAAAAAACAAAAAAGAAAAGTAAAATGTTTTTAATGTTGTTCATATGGATGGATTGTACACTTCTTTCTCCAAATACAACAAAAGAGAAATGTTTTAAAGTATGGGGAATTGGACTGTAATACCCGATATTCAAATTATAAAAATTATTTAGTGGATATTTGTAATGATTTTATATGGCTATTGTTATTGAAAGTTATTTAAGTTGTTGGACTTGTATATACATATATATAAATCAATCTAATAAGAGTTTTTAATTGGAAATTGGGCTTGAGGTAGTGGGATGGGCTTAGGCCCACAAGAAGTGTCATACATGAGTATAAATAGGGAACTAGGGCACAGCCCCCAACATTCTCCATCAAATCACTGTTACATTCATTCTAGTGAGAGAGTGTGGGTGTTGTGTGCCATATTCGAAGAAGCAGAGAGGAAGAAGGAGATAGGCTCATTTTGGAGCTAAGAGTTTGCAAAGGAATCACCATGTAACATTCCACAATCCTTCAGAATCATGAATGCATCAATTCTTGCTGTGTTAAGGTGATGATTAGATGTTTGAAAATCTGGATTTTTGGGGTTTTGAATGCTTGAGAAAACCCAGGAGAAATATTTAACCAAGAGCATCATATAAGTTGTTAAAACGCAGATTTTGTTAGAAGGAAAGTTTTAATTAAGTGGAGAAATGTTTTTGCAACAAGAATGAGTTGATTTGGTTGAGTTTTGAGAGAGCTTGATCTTGGCAATGGAGTCTGGTTTTTCAAGAAAATGAACTGACAGGGAAGTAATATGTGTCGTGCGACTTGTATATGCCTCATGCGACTTTCATATAATGTGTCATGCGACTTTATACATACATCCATGCGACTTATGCTTTGTGCTTCATGCGACTTATAAGTTTTGTATCATGCGACTTTATACATACATTCATGCGACTTATGCTTTGTGCTTCATGCGACTTTCATATAGTATGCCATTCGACTTTTGCTTTGTGCCATGCGACTTAGGACTAATGCCATGCGACTTATGCATATCTGGTGTGTCATGCGACTTATGTTTGTACCTCATGCGACTTTTGCTTAGTGTCATGCGACTTATAGCTTATGCCATGCGACTTATGCTTAGTGTCATGCGACTTTGCACATGTTCATGCGACTTTCACATATTTCATGTGACACGAGGCCCAAATCCGATGGTACATTCCGAGACCTCAATATCCGACATGGAGAATCCGATGATGGAAATCCGGAGTTATGAAATCCGACAGTTTGAAATCCGGATTGTGAAATCCGACATTTTACCTCGACGCGACGCGTCCGCGGTTTTGTGGACTTTGATGTTGCTTGCATTCTTTATTGTTACATGCCTATGTGAACCTATATTTATGCCCATACGACTTAGCATAAGAAGTTGTGTTAGTAAGCCTGGGTTACTACCCGGTATTGACTCGTCGGACTTGGATCAGGTGACAGCTAACCTAAGAGTAACCAAGTAAAGTTTTCAATAATAACTGAGTGACAAGTACAGCTGCTAGGTAAGTATTCTTACTTGCATACCAAACCAGTAGTGAATGTGAATGTATGACGACCGGCATTTGTGTCGGGTAGTTATGACCGTCTGCTTCGGCAGCGGGTAGTATGACCGTCTGCTTCGGCAGCGGGTAGTATGACCGTCTGCTTCGGCAGCGGGTAGTATGACCGTCCGCTGCAGCGGCGGGTAGCATGACCGTATGCTTTGGCATCGGGTATAGATGACCGACCACTTCGGTGGTGGGTAGAAAGTGCATGATTGTAACTACTGTAAATTGCCGTACGTTGTAGTAACTTACTCACTAAGCTTCGCGCTTACCATTGTTAAATTCTATTCTTTCAGGTCGGGACCACGGTGGGGCTCCAGGGCGGTAGAGACAGCTCACATCCAAGAAGGACTTTAAATTATTTCTAAAAATTGTTTCAACTAAACTAGTGCCGATATTAAATTCTCAGACATTGTAACCAACTTTTAATTCCTTATGATACTTCCGCAATCTACTCTGATATTAAATGATATTATATTTATGCGTGTCTTGCAAAAAAAAATTGGGACGTTACAACTTGGTATCAGAGCCTAGGTTTAAGGGATTCGGATGCGCTTCTGCATGTTTGAACTTAAACCTTGGTTCGAAAGAAATTTCAACAAATATTTTATTAACCTTTAAACAACAAATTTCGCAAAGAGCTGTCGACTGGAGCCTGGTCCCGGTAAGCGCAAGGTGGAGTATGGAACGACACGATGATATGGGTAAAAGTAATTGGTGACTATCTCCGTGTTTAGGCAAATCATGGATACTATATACTGTGTATAGTGATAACCGTATAGGTTTAGAGTGGATGACTTGACCTTATTTCATGTTATCGTTTGATGTTGGGGTAGGGAAGAATCAAACACTCGACTGCTTATACGACTTAGCATTTTACATGGATGTATACATGATTTACTTAAACTAGGATATAACGAATTGAATGCGAACCTTATATGCTTACGTGATATTATGGCAGTAGAAGAACTTGCAGATGCATGTACATGAAAGAATACATTCTCAATTAGTATGCCTTATTAGCAAGACAGATAGGCTAGACTTATACATGTGACTATACGTGACAAGTGATACATGGCCTAAGCCTGTGAATCAGGATTTCGAGAGGTAACGACAAGACCTGGTATGGGTAATGTGCTGGGAATAATATACGGGCCCATATTATTACAAGCACATGACACGTGTCAGAACTTGTCGGAATCAGGGGAAATCTTGTGAATCAGGTGAGGGGTACTTGTAGAACAGTAGTTTGCTTATAGAGTAGAAGTGCCTTAGTATGATTAGGGCTGTTTCAGAAATAAGAAAGCATGCTAGAGATACGTGCAAGGTGTGAATATGGACTGTGATAGTAGGACAGTATGGTAATGCCACCTAACACTTTAATGCTTTACCTATACTTCCAGTATGGTTAACACGAGACGGAGACGCGACCTGTTATCTACTAGAGCGGGAACTAGCCATGCACCTGATGGATTTGAGACTAGTGTTACCGGCGAGACTGACCCTCTCCAGCAGCCAATTCTGAATGAAGGAACGTATGAGGGACCCAACCCCAGGAATGTGACACCAGTGACTGCTGTTCCCGATACTGAGGAAGAGGAGGAAGAAGAAGAGATTGATAGAGAGATTGTGATAGCGGCAAAGGTGACTGCTGATGTGATGAAGGAGTTAAAGGACATGTTGTCAAGGATTGTGACGGAGATAAAGGAAGACATGGGGACGATGATCGACCAAAAGCTGAGCGCCCTATGGGCGGCAAAAGAAGCTGTAGCAACCCAAGCCACTACCCACACGGCAAACCAACCACAACAAGGTGGCAGCTACCGAGATTTTTCTGCTTGCCAGCCACCCACCTTTGAAGGGATCCCGGACCCCGTGAAAAGTACTCAGTGGGTTTCCGAAGTGGAAGGAGCCTTCCACACCTGTCGTTGTGCAGAAGAGAATAAGGTATGGTTCGCATCAAATCTGCTGAGGGGCAAGGCAAAGACCTGGTGGAACTTACTGAGGCAGTTGAAAGGAGAGTCGATTTCCGCCATGACTTGGGAGGAGTTTACAAGACTGTTCACTGAACAACTTGCACCAAAGGTAGAACAGGAGAGGCTGTTAAATGAGTTTCTAAAGCTAGAACAAACCACTGAAACGGTAAACGAGATCACCGTAATTTTCAAGGAGAAAGTCCTGTTCTGCCCTGCCTATGTGGCAGATGAGAGTTTGCAGATGAACCGATATGCACAGATGTTGAAGGAGGAGATCCGAGAGTTTGTTACGACCGGTAGGTGCACGACGTTAGAAGAAATGATTGAGGTTGCAAGGAAAAGGGAAATGGACCTAGAACTGAGGGCCAAGAAACGGACGGCCGATCGGGCTGCCTTGGGGCATACTCAAGGAAAGTAGTTTGTCAAGAAACCAAATACCGGTGGTACCGGGTTTGCAGGGAAGAATATGGGAAGGAGATGCTTCAAGTGTGGAAAGGGACATGCTGGGCCATGCCGGATGGGGATGGATATCTGCTTTCGATGTGGAAAGAGTGGGCATCTAGGAAGAGACTATAAAGCCTTCATCAACATGTGCTTTGGGTGCAATCAACTGGGGCACAGCATCGCGGAATGCCCCCGTGCGGCAGGAGCTAAAAGACCAGCAGGGCAACAGCCGCTTTGGATTACTGATGGGAGGGAAGGCAAGAAAATTGACGCACCGAGAGCAAGGGGGCGTGCCTTCCAGATGACGGTCGAGGAGGCAGTCAAAGAACCCGATGTCATAGCAGGTACCTTTATTATCAACTCTTCACATTCACTAGTGTTATTTGATTCCGGGCCAGTAGGTCCTTTCTATCTTCTTCTTTTTGTAAAAGTTTTGTAACCAAGCCGGTGAAGTTGGAAACTCCATTAGAGGTAGAGATAGCCAACGACAAGACTTTAAACGTATTTACTGTGTATAGGAGCAATGTTATAGTTATAGATTATGTAAAATTTCCCATAGACCTCATCCCAACACCAATGCGAGAATTCCAAGTGATCGTGGGAATGGACTGGCTAGGCCGGCACCAGGCCAGCATCATGTGCAGTCAGGGAATCATCCATATACGAAACCCAAGTGGGGGAGAAGTTAGCGTCTACGGGAGGTGCAAGAAGAGGGTGTCAGCCATTTGCACTGTGGCAAAGGCGGCCAAGTATCTACACAAGGGTTGCGAAACTTTCCTCACCCACGTGGTGGATAGCAAGGCGGAAAAAGGGAAACTGACAGTGGCAGATGTACCGATAGCCCGGAGCAGCACCAATTGCTAAAGCACCGTATCGTCTAGCGCCACCAGAAATGCAAGAGCTCATGTCACAATCGCAAGAACTGTTGGATAAGGGGTTCATCCGGCCGAGTAGTTCACCTTAGGGAGCGCCAGTATTGTTCGTAAAGAAGAAGGATGGAACCTTTCGGATGTGTATCGACTATCGGGAATTGAACAAGGTAACAATAAAGAACAAGTATCCATTGCCTAGGATCGATGACTTATTCGACCAATTGCAAGGGGAGGCTTGGTTCTCTAAGATCGACCTGCGGTCGGGTTATCACCAACTGAAAGTTCGGGAAGAAGACATAGCAAAGACTGCGTTCCGCACCTGCTACGGACACTTCGAATTCGTAGTCATGCCTTTTGGTCTCATAAACGCTTCTGCAGCCTTTATGGATTTAATGAATAGGGTTTGCCGACCGATGCTGGACAAGTCCGTGATAGTTTTCATTGACGACATCTTGATTTACTCCAAGACCTGAGGGGAACACGAGGATCACCTTAGAGAGGTATTGAGAACGCTAAAGAACGAGAGGCTATACGCCAAGTTTGCAAAGTGTGAGTTCTGGTTACAAAAAGTGCAGTTCCTTGGACATTTGGTAAACAAGGACGGTATCAAGGTAGATCCAGCAAAGATCGAGGCAGTAATGAAGTGGGAAGTGCTCAAAAGCCCAACGGATATTAGGAGCTTCTTAGGGTTGGCCGGCTACTATAGAAGGTTTATCCAGAACTTCTCCAAGATTGCGGTGCCATTAACGAAATTGACAAAGAAGAGCGTACAATTCAACTGGGGAAGGGAGCAACAACAAGCCTTTGAAACACTGCGGGAGAAACTGTGTGAAGCGCCAATTTTGACATTACCTGATGGAATGGAGGATTTCGTGGTTTACTGTGATGCCTCACACGTAGGCCTAGGATGTGTCTTGATGCAGCAAGGGAAGGTTATAGCATACGCGTCGCGACAACTAAAGCCCTATGAGAGTAACTACCTGACTCACGATTTAGAACTGGTGGTAGTGGTTTTTGCATTAAAGATTTGGAGGCACTATCTGTATGGGGTTAAGTGCACAATCTACACCGACCATAAGAGCCTGAAATACTTCGCCGACCAGAAGAATCTGAATATGAGGCAGCGGAGATGGTTCGATTTGGTCAAGGATTATGAGTGCGAGATTCTTTACCACCCAGGGAAGGCGAAGGTGGTAGCGGACGCCTTGAGCCGTAAGACCAGTTACGAGAGGCTACCGGTGGCTTGCATGAGAATGAACGTGTCGACAACGCTACTTGAGTCAATTAGGGGCGCACAAGAGGAAGCAATGAGGGAAGAAATCCAGAAGGCAGAGCGGATAAAGGGGCAAATAGTGCACATGACGAGGGATAGTCGAGGATTAATGGTTCGTTACAACCGCGTATGGGTGCCAAAAGCGAGGGAATCGTGATACGTTACTTGAAGGAGCTCATAAGTCCAAGTTCTCTATTCACCCAGGGGCAACAAAGATGTACAGAGACTTGGGAGCGGATTATTGGTGGCCAGGAATGAAGAGAGACGTAGCAAAGCATGTGGAAAAGTGTTTAACTTGTTTAAAGGTAAAAGCCGAGCACCAGAGGCCCCATGGAAAATTGCAACCGTTGGAAATACCGCTGTGGAAATAGGAGCATATAACCATGGATTTGATCACCAAACTCCCAAAGACGCCGAGGAACTTTGATGCAATTTGGGTTGTCGTGGACCGATTGACAAAGAGTGCTCACTTCATACCTATAAATGAAGCGTTTTCCACAGAAAAGATGGCAGAGGTATACGTAAAGGAGGTGGTGTCGCGGCATGGAGTGCCAATTTCTATTGCTTCCGATCGAGACGTGCGTTTTACTTCCAGGTTTGGGGAGAAGTTTCTTCAAGACTTGGGTACCCGAGTCAACCTCAGCACGGCTTACCACCCACAAACCGACGGACAGAGTGAAAGAACGATACAAACACTGGAGGATATGTTACAAGCATGTGTCATAGACTTCGGTGGAAGCTGGGATTCATATTTACCGCTAGCAGAATTCTCTTACAATAACAACTTTCATACGTATATTGGAATGCTACCATACGAAATGTTGTACGGAAGGAAGTGCAGAACCCCCATCTGCTAGGGAGAGGTTGGACACAGGGAGCTCGGTAGTACCGAGATAGTACAAACAACCACAGAATACGTGCAATAAGTTCGTGAAAGGTTAAAAGCGGCCCAGAGTCGCCAGAAAAGTTACGCAGATAAGCGAAGATCCCCTCTAGAATTTCAGGTGGGAGATTTTGTACTCCTCAAGGTGTCCCCGTGGAAGGGAG
Organism: Dittrichia graveolens; assembly: GCA_038502395.1. Classification (NCBI taxonomy): domain Eukaryota; kingdom Viridiplantae; phylum Streptophyta; class Magnoliopsida; order Asterales; family Asteraceae; genus Dittrichia; species Dittrichia graveolens. The sequence continues at coordinate 28,186,700 of JARJIL010000006.1, forward strand.
TGATACGATTCAGGAAACGGGGGAAAGTTGAACCCGAGGTTTATCGGGCCATTCAAAGTAGTCGCAAGAATCGGCAAGGTGGCCTATCGATTGGAATTACAAAAGGAACTATTGTAACACCCGCAAACCCGGGCTAGTTGATTAGCGGGTAAACAGTACGTGATTTTGTTTTATTCGCATTTAATTGATTATGTGGCTACTAGAGTTAATTAAACTAGATTGAAAATAAATATATATGTATATATACTTGTGCTACTGTAGTTAGAAATAAAAAGAAGAAATAGTTATGTATGTATGTATGTTAGAGATGTATGTAAGCATGTATGAAAATATAAATAAGTCTTGATGTCACCTCATGCTTTGAATTTTGAGGATTTTGTGTACGTGTGTGTATATATGGTTATATGGAAATTGTTTGGTCATTATTTTCAATGTGAGAAAGTGTGTGTGTGTGTGTGTGTGTGTTTCTTTGAAAAGAAAGAAAGAAAAGAGTGTGTGTGTGTGTGTGTTTTTCCTGGAAGAAAGAAGAACAAGAAAGAAACAAGTAGACTTGAATTTCCAAAGAGAAGATTTGTTGTTTGTTAAATCAAAATAAAGGTTAGTCTGTGATCCCAACATGTTTTTGATGATCTCAGTATGTTTTATTGTTGAAATACATGGTTATTTGTTAAACCACCATTGTAGGAGCTTGAAGCTCAAGGGTGACAAATGGGTTTTGATAGTTTGTTGTTTTAATTGATTAAAAAGTGTTCATAATGATTTATAGCATGTTGTATGAAGTTGTATGTAAGTTAGAAGTGTTTTGATTTGAGAAATTATATGTTGGATATGAAATATGTGAGTTTTGGTGGCTGAAAATCCGAGAAAAAGGAAGAAGATGGTCTGGAAATTGGATATCGCGGCGCTACGTCCTTGAGGGTCGCGGCGCGACCCTGTTGAAATCCGACAATTTGAGTCGGTTTGTAAGGAATCCGCTAAAGTTACAAATCCGACCTTGGGAAATCCGATTGTGTGAAATCCGACCCTGAAATCCGAGAAATACCAAAACCGACACTCAAATTCGAGACGAAATCCGGAATTCGAAATCCGACACTGTTGCAGCGCGACACATGTGTAGGTCGCGGCGCGACCAGGCCTATTTCAGGAAGATTGCTTGTTTTGTTTGTGTTTCATTTGGGATAAGTTGAATTATTAATTGTATGATTATATTGAGTCATTTACATGAATATAAGATATAAATATATGTGGAAAGATATATTTATATTCGAGACTGATTCGGTTGTTGCTGTGTTTTCAGGCAATCCACAGACTCAGTGATATTAGACAACTGAGCACGCGTGATACGAGGACTGAGGTGAGTGAAGTTTACTCACGGGTGGTGTTGGTGGTAACGTGATGAGTTGTTTGATTCAAGAAATGTTTGATTGCTGTTTTGAATATGTGATTATTGATTGATGAGTTCGTTATGCGAAGATAGATTGTTTGATATGCCATGATAGACTGTTAGTCTGCTAATTGTTGATCAAGAGTTATATGTCCGTATACATGTTTTATGTGTTAGAGTTTTGATTGAGTTGTGATTGGATATGTATCTGGTTTGTTTGAGAACCAACTGCTGTTGTAACGAGTTGGTAGAGATCAGCTTCTGTGAAAGGGCTGGTTGGGGTCAGATGCTGTCATAAGAGTTGGGCTCGTCTACGGTTGGTTGATCAGTGGTAGTCCTCCTGATGCATGCGTTGTATCAGAGGGGAATTTCACTGTGCCAATCGGCAGAGAGCTATCGGTAAACCTTTTTTTTGGCCGGCATTGGTTGTAGGTTCGGCAGAACCGCCGGTCCTCGGGATTGAAGAGATTGTTGATTTGACGGTTTGATTGATGATTGTTGTTCAGAGGTTCAGTTGTGAACTGTGATTGTTGTTAGATTGTTTGTTGCTTCCATTCACTTAGCTTTGTGCTAATTCCCCACGGTTGATTGCTTTTTGCAGGTTTTGTGAGTAGCTGTTTAGCTTTGTCTGTGGAAAGGGAAATTTGACCAATGCTCTGATATTGTGTTTTAAAAAGAGACGATCCATGTTTATTAAATGTTTTGTAACACAAGTTGACGTTGTATTTTGTAAAGAGTACTTTGTACTTTGTGAATGTTTATCTTAATGAAATTAGAAAATGCTTCCGCAGCGGTTTAATAAAAAAAATGGCTTGAGATTTACGGTGTTACAACTATCAAGATTACACAACACTTTTCATGTGTCCCATTTAAGGAAGTGTTTAGCCGATGAGACGGCGTTTATACATTAGCAGACATCACCGTGGATGGGAAGTTGAACTATGTCGAAAGGCCGGTTGCGATCATCGAAAGAAGAGTCAAACAACTCCGCAACAGACAAGTGGGGATGGTTAAGGTGCAGTGGGAGCATCGCAAGGGATCAGAATGGACATGGAAATCAGAGGACGGGATGAAGAGGGACCACCCAGCGTTGTTTGAATAGAGATGTCGAGGACGAAATCGTGTTTAAGTGGGAGAGAGTTGTAATACCCGATATTCAAATTATAAAAATTATTTAGTGGATGCTTGTAATGATTTTATATGGCTATTGTTATTGGAAGTTTTTTAAGTTGTTGGACTTGTATATACATATATATAAATCAATCTAATAAGAGTTTTTAATTGGAAATTGGGCTTGAGGTAGTGGGATGGGCTTAGGCCCACAAGAAGTGTCATACATGAGTATAAATAGGGAACTAGGGCACAGCCCCCAACATTCTCCATCAAATCACTGTTACATTCATTCTAGTGAGAGAGTGTGGGTGTTGTGTGCCATATTCGAAGAAGCAGAGAGGAAGAAGGAGATAGGCTCATTTTGGAGCTAAGAGTTTGCAAAGGAATCACCATGTAACATTCCACAATCCTTCAGAATCATGAATGCATCAATTCTTGCTGTGTTAAGGTGATGATTAGATGTTTGAAAATCTGGATTTTTGGGGTTTTGAATGCTTGAGAAAACCCAGGAGAAATATTTAACCAAGAGCATCATATAAGTTGTTAAAACGCAGATTTTGTTAGAAGGAAAGTTTTAATTAAGTGGAGAAATGTTTTTGCAACAAGAATGAGTTGATTTGGTTGAGTTTTGAGAGAGCTTGATCTTGGCAATGGAGTCTGGTTTTTCAAGAAAATGAACTGACAGGGAAGTAATATGTGTCGTGCGACTTGTATATGCCTCATGCGACTTTCATATAATGTGTCATGCGACTTTATACATACATCCATGCGACTTATGCTTTGTGCTTCATGCGACTTATAAGTTTTGTATCATGCGACTTTATACATACATTCATGCGACTTATGCTTTGTGCTTCATGCGACTTTCATATAGTGTGCCATGCGACTTTTACACATTCATGCGATTTTGCTTTGTGCCATGCGACTTATGCATATCTGGTGTGTCATGCGACTTATGTTTGTACCTCATGCGACTTTTGCTTAGTGCCATGCGACTTATAGCTTATGTCATGCGACTTATGCTTAGTGTCATGCGACTTTGCACATGTTCATGCGACTTTCACATATTTCATGTGACACGAGGCCCAAATCCGATGGTACATTCCGAGACCTCAAAATCCGACATGGAGAATCCGATTATGGAAATCCGGAGTTATGAAATCCGACAGTTTGAAATCCGGCAGTTTGAAATCCGGATTGTGAAATCCGACATTTTACCTCGACGCGACGCTTCGGCTTGATGGACGTGATGCGTCCGCGGTTTTGTGGACTTTGATGTTGCTTGCATTCTTTATTGTTACATGCCTATGTGAACCTATATTTATGCCCATACGAATTAGCATAAGAAGTTGTGTTAGTAAGCCTGGGTTACTACCCGGTATTGACTCGTCGGACTTGGATCAGGTGACAGCTAACCTAAGAGTAACCAAGTAAAGTTTTCAATAATAACTGAGTGACAAGTACAGCTGCTAGGTAAGTATTCTTACTTGCATACCAAACCAGTAGTGAATGTGAATGTATGACGACCGGCATTTGTGTCGGGTAGTTATGACCGTCTGCTTCGGCAGCGGGTAGTATGACCGTCTGCTTCGGCAGCGGGTAGTATGACCGTCTGCTTCGGCAGCGGGTAGTATGACCGTCCGCTGCAGCGGCGGGTAGCATGACCGTATGCTTTGGCATCGGGTAGAGATGACCGACCACTTCGGTGGCGGGTAGAAAGTGCATGATTGTAACTACTGTAAATTGCCGTACGTTGTAGTAACTTACTCACTAAGCTTCGCGCTTACCATTGTTAAATTCTATTCTTTCAGGTCGGGACCACGGTGGGGCTCCAGGGCGGTAGAGACAGCTCACATCCAAGAAGGACTTTAAATTATTTCTAAAACTTGTTTCAACTAAACTAGTGCCGATATTAAATTCTCAGACATTGTAACCAACTTTTAATTCCTTATGATACTTCCGCAATCTACTCTGATATTAAATGATATTATATTTATGCGTGTCTTGCAAAAAAAAATTTGGGACGTTACATGGACGGGTAAGATTGGTTATTGCAATAAAAACGGTTCTCAAATTAACTTTTTAATATATATATATATATATAGAGAGAGAGAGAAAGAGAGATGGATAGATATAGATTGCAGCTGCTTTCTTGTGACGACAAAGGGAAAAAAACAGAAACTGCGATCGAGAGAAAAGGAGTCATTCTAAGATTAAAAACAATTATTACTTTTTTGTTAGCTTTTCTTGTTTAACTAGAATAATGTTTGGTTGTTTTTTATCCTTGTTTCTCATCTTTTTTATCATGTCTTTTTTGGCTAAATTCTAGTATCTGCCTAGAGGAAATAAAACCATGTTTTGATTTATTTATTGTCCATGGATTAAGGTGTGATTCTTGCATGTTACATCTAATTAAAGAACCATTAGTTTGATACTTTTATCTTCAATCGATATGGATTGTGTTGTATTTTTAATGGGAATTAATTATACATACGATTTAAATAGTAAACATTAGGATAATGTTTAGAGTAATTAATTGGCAACTTAGGCATCAAGTTAGTGTTAACCTGTCAAAAGAGAGTTAGTAGGTTAAAGAATGATTCGAAAGATTAGCCTATTATTAGGTTGTAAGCAAAAGATATAATTGGTTAGATGGTTTAAAAAGAGATTTCTCTTCCTTAGTTTAATTAATTATTTAACTTGACGGTTCGAGAGATGGGTTAGGTTACTCGTTAGAATCATAACTAATATAATTCATGTCTCATAATAGATCGAGACTAGGTAGATTCGATTCTAGGTAAATACCTCTTTTGACTCTTGTTGGTCATTCGTGATTTGGCTTTCGTTTTTTAAATTTATTTGATTAGTCGTTTTCGTATTCTTAGTATTAATATTAGTTTTTATATATAAAAAACCTCTTTTAATTAAATTGGTTTAGGTTAATTAGTGAAATCTACTTCAATAAAATATTTCTACCATTCCCTATGAAGACGATACCCTACTTATCTAGGCTATATTACTACACCATCCAATTATACTTGTCGGTTGTGTATGGCGAAACTTAGGTAGTTTGGACTAATTTTTATAACCTGGTTTTTACACATCACCTACCCAAAAGTGCATAGATATAAAATACTCTTCAATATATAAAGACGAAAGGAATTAATAAAAACACACAGTCCCTCGTGGATGCTAGATGTTAAGGACATGATATCTATGTACTTGAAGGTGTAACAAAACGATCTTTGTGTGAAAGAGAAATGATCAATAATATTATAAGATACAGAGCATAATTGGTGGCACAAGGTGTCACAAAGACCTATATATTCTCGTGTGGTGGATGCAACTGTATATTAAATCTTATCGCATGGCAATATAAAAACTACTTAATTTGTGTCTAATAGATATTATTATAGCTCAATTGATTGATAGACGCCTTAAAAGGTATAAATGTTTAAGCATATAATATTATTTAAAATGCATAAAGCATATAAGAAAAGTTCTCAAGAATACTATTGGGTCGAATTAAAGTTATTATATAGGCTAAAATAATTTGGACGCATACGGTATAGTCGTCTTAGTAAATATTTACTAAAAGAATTTTATAAACATATTCTATTTTCCCATGAATATTTGTAAAGAAATCTGGATCCGAGTAACTTATATTTGTCGTATACATTGATGATTAACTCATGGTGAGCTTCAAAGGCAATTGATTACTTGAAAAACTATTTAAAATGAAGGATTTTGAATAGACAAAGTTTTGTCATGAGTTCAAATCAAACACCTTAAGTCCTTAAAGATGAAATCTTTGTGCACCAAAAAGAATATATAAAAGTTTTTTAAAATTTTATATAGATAAATTACATCACTAAGTACTCGAATGATAACGAGGTCACTTGGTATTGAAAATGACTCTTTTTACTTCTAAAAGTGGCGAAAAATTATTGGTCCAAAAGGCAAATCGGTGCAACCACTTTATCTAATATTGTGAAGATATTAATAATTCATGAACCAAGCAAAGAAAGTGTTTCATTAAGAAACGCAATACAATACATTCAATAAGTTTATTCAAGCAACGACGCAACTGATTATCTACTACGGAATTTCCGACAACATTTGAGAAGATATTTCATGATATTCGTCATTGGGCTGCCGAGTTAAAAAGCTCAAGTAATATGATCATGAGGGTGAGCAAATACGGGTTGCACTCTTTTTCCTTTCGTCACGGTTTTGATCCACTAGGTTTCCTAACAAGGTTTTTAATGAGACAATATCCCCTGCTGAAGTATTTATATACTCTTTTTTCTTCACTAGATTTTTTCCATTAAGTTTTATCTAGTAAGTTTTTAACGAGACATAATAATTTACTAGACTTCTAAGGGCAAGTGTTATGGAAAATTATAGAATATGTCTTTCTCCCTTAATATTAGATAAGATTACTAGAGATATGTATTACCCTAGATAAGAGATTTGAATCTTGATGACTTATCTATTGTACACCTGTAAATAAAGGATTACCTAATACATAATATTATTCTTCCTCTTCATTCTCTTTCTCTTGTTCTCTCTATAATTCATAACATATTTTGATTTTTTTTCGTAACATATAATTGTTGATAGTAGTAGAGTGAACAAAGTGAAGGGTGGTGTGGGACAAAATGGAAGCAATGTTTTAAAAACCGGGTTTTTAGTCGATTCGGTGTGTTGTCTGGGTCATGGGTCAACCGATTTAACCAGGTCAACCACCGGGTTTAGCCGGTTTTCAATTTTATGTAAAAATAAGAAATTTTAATACCACATAATAGTATTAATAGTAAACTAAAATTACAAGATTAAATTAATTTACTATAACACCCCCAAAAAAATTAACATTCCATATAAATACTTCAAAAAAGTTTCCAATCCAACTTCATATTCACATGCCATGCATACGCACTGGACTTACCGCATAAATCAAGTAGAAAAATTGTTTACAATAGAAATTCAATCAAATCAGAGTTATAAAATTGATTGCGGAAGAATAGCTGTCATGCTGAGCTCTTTCCCATGTCTACACGAGACAGTCCTGAAAAATAATCAACAATACAGATTAAGCACAAAGCTTAGTGAGCACACTACACTCATATGTTACACCTGATATCACATTCAAGAATAATATGCACATATCATCATGTATGCCACACAGGCAGGGTAGCCATCTGCCAATTGAGCCGTCTACTCTAGGTGTCACACACGCCGGGTGGCCGTCCGCCAAATTAGCTCGAGTTGCAACTCAGGCAGTGTGAGCCATCTGCTTAGGTAACATCACATCATCATACATGAATACATATCACAATATAAGATATAAGTTAGTGAAAACTCACCTAAATAGCAATACACTGTAATCACGACAACAGCAAAAACTCAAAAGTTAAGCATGTCTACGGGCAAGGACCTACAAACACAGTTCCACAAATTGAAATTCTACATATGGGTTAACTTTACACTTGAAACTAGAGAACCCTGATTTCCAAAGCCCTTAAACCCATCCACACTTTACGATTCAAAACACACTCTTACACAACGATTGTCTATTTTACTATCCCCATTTACGATTATGCTTTACAATTCTTCCATAGAGTTTGATTTGCAATATAGCCATTTTACGATTTCTCACCCTATGGAATTTTCTATTCATATCACATCCATTAGATTTACATTTGGTCATTACTCGATTTGCAATTATAATTTTCGATTCACTCAATGCATACACCATTGTGATTTGTGAGCATCACATAAGTCTTAAGATCCTAATACACGATTACAGCCGCACATATAATATATGATCGTGGTTTACGATTTAGATTTACAATTCATCTAGAAAAGCTAATTTATGATTCAACCAGTGACGATGATTTACTATTCGGCCTATATTGTTAATTTACGATTCAAGGTTCATCTCAAGGTTTTTTATTCAAGTCTTATGATGAGTTTACGATCTGAGGAATCCCCTTAAGGGACTCTATACCCACCAATCCAATTTACCATTCGTATGGTTCATAACCATTTTCAATTCATTACACTATGATTTATGATTCGAATCCAGTTCAAGATTTACGATCTTATTTTGAACATTTACAATTTTGATACACAGTCGACTAACTCAAGACTAAATCTCATTCTAGTCTTAGTCATTTCATAAAATTCCAATTTCAATGTGTTCAAAGTACTAATTAACCAAACTCCACCAATTTAATTTCATTTCCATTAATCATTGATTAGGGGTCTTAACATCCTCGGTTCCGTTTATGGTTTGACAGGTCCGAAACTCAACCAAAATCCATCCAAAGATTAATAATTCTTTACATAAGTTGCATCTAATTCAGTTGATTGGAAGAAGAATGGTGAATAAATGGTTCGATTCTTGGTCTCTTTCTTCCCGCAAAAAAGCACACAGACATACTTCACACACACCGATTCAAAAGCGGCTACGGTAATGCATGTTTCTTAGGTATTGTACCCTAATTTGGGTATTTATACCCTTTCCAAGTATTTCCTATTATCCCAAACACCCCTCATACTTATAGTTACTATCACTAATTTAAATATAACAATAAGAAAATTCCATTCTTTATCATCAACGCAAATAATTATATTCGTTTGTTACAAATAGAAAACGTGTATTACATTTACGCAAAAACAAAAATGTAATCATGCGTTTGGGAAGTCGGTTCTTGTTCTTGCTTGTCAAACATATTTTCTAACCGTAACCCGGCCGGTTCAATCCGAGACGAAAATAGGCATTAACCCGGTAATTGTTGAACCGTTGTCCTAACTGGTTCACGAGTCAACCCGTGTTTTAAAACATTGGATGGAAGGCACCATGGTGTGGCCAAGGGAGCCAGCCACACAAAATTCATTTACACAATTTCTCTTCTTAGCGAATTCACTTGTATACTCTTTAAATTTCATGAAATTTTAACTATATCAATATGGATAGCGATTCATCATCTTCCCTTCTTCTTCGGAGTAATTGGAATGGATACAATCATACAACTTATACAACAGGCATTTGAATGTCAGTAAATGCTACTAAATGTCAATTATTTTGTAGTGTAATTAGTTGAGAAATAACATCTTTTTCATAGTTGACTTGATTTCATGAGACAACTTTTATTGTTTTTCTAGAAGAAATTTATCAATCCACAACAAATTACAATCAAGTACCTATATTCTTAAAGAAAAGAAACTATCTAAATACATTGGTTGACTTATAGGAGTCAAACTGTTTTTGATGATTCTTGATAGCAATGGCACAGGACCTGCAGGATTTCATCCATTGATGGGCGTTTTTCTTGAGCTCGTTGAAGACAGTTTGAAACTAGAAGAGCCAACATGAATGCTCCATTTGGAGGGTGAGTATTATATTGAAGTTGTGGGTCTATAATCGTTCGCAATTTCATGTGATCTGCTAGCAATGGAATAGCCCATTTCACCAAATTTTGCTTTCCCAGAGGTCTTCTCACATCATAAACCTTCATCCCTGTTAATATTTCCAGGAGCACCACTCCAAAAGCATATATTTCATTCTTCACCCCAAAACCTGCCAAAGTGATGTTTTAGTTGTCAGTCATTGACATATGGACGCTGTGTTCTCTTGTGTTTTTAAGTAGGGAAAAGAAATGATTTGAAAGGAAACCAAAGAAAGAGATATATGTTCTCGAGTTTCACTTAAGGAAAGAAAGAACAGGAAATTGAGGGATTTGAATGGGGATTTTGGTTTAATTTACGTTTACTCACATAATTGGGATTTATTGGAATGAAAAGATTTGCTTCCCTTTTTCAACTCGGAAATGCAGCGGGACAACTAGCTTGGCCTTTCAGCCATTCAGGGGTTAATGTGTTCTTAGACAAGTGGATATCTTGATGGTCGATCTAATACCATTTAGAAATGTTCACGATTTCATTTCAAAACGTTATAAAAGGAGTTTAGTAACCTGTGATGGTATAGTTTGAGAATATAAGTGAACAACTACAAGTTTTAAAGTAGAATATACCATCTTATTCATGAGATGATTCAAGAATACCATCAAATTTTACATTACCCTTGTAACTAAAACATTCAGGTGCGGCATAAGATGCATCCATTTGGGGCGAGTATGATCCAAGAGCCTCAAATGACTTTTGAATTTCAAAATCCCAAAGTCGAGCATTATAATCCTGAAAGGTACATAAAAAGAATCTAAAACTTGTGTTATAAACTCGAGACACAAAATGCAAGCATATCAAGACAGCTTTATTTACCTTGTTCACCAATATGCAAGTGGTCTTAAATTGGCAATACCCTCGATATCCCCTCTGATGCAAGAAAGACAGACCCTTAGCTGCTCCTACTGCTATTTTCAGCCGTGCAACCCATGAAAGTGTCGTACGTGGCTCTGAACTCCAAAGTGGAGTAGTAAATGTTTGCAAGGCAAATCATAGTTTACCAGTTTTAGTTCAATGAATGGGAAATCATAGTGTATCAAATTTTTAGATTTAAGTTAGAAGAGTTCTTCATAATTACATCTAGAAGATGTTCTTACCTCCAAAAAGAAGTGTATCTAAACTTGCATATGGAATAAGCTCATAAACACAGTACAGCTCTTTCTCATTCAAGCAACATCCTAGGAGTTTAACAAGGTTAGGATGATAGAATTCTTCAGGTTTGATATCCAGCTGCATAACAAAATTTTATAAATAATTAAGATTGCGCAAAAATAAAACATAAAAAATATTCATTCTTATTGACATCCAAATAGAGGATATTATTTACCTCCAATGTTTCAATAGGACTCTTTCTAACATACATAGCCAAACCAACACCACTTTCTGTTGGGGCATATGTCCTTTCATCAACCCAACCTTTGTAAATTGTTCTAGGTAAAGTTGTTGAACACTCTTTGTTGTTAAAATTATTTGTTGCACTCCTCAATTCAGTCATAGTGAAAGTTCTTATACCATTGTTGGTTATAGATTTTCTTCCCCCTGCACGAATCAGCATTAACTCCTCTTTTCCCGTAAAAAAAGATCTTACCTTCTTAATAAATCTTCCATCATTAGCACTGGATTCTGCATTCTCTCTTTCTTGAGAAAGAATAGACTCGAGCTTGACCACAACCTCAGCCATTGTAGGGCGTCGCTTTGGTTGATTATGTAGGCAACAGCATGCTATGGTAGTGAACTCCTTCAGGCATTTTTTTGAGATTTCTCCCATTAGTCTAGAGTCTATGATCTGATAAACTTTTCCTTCTTTGATTTGATCTTGAGCCCAAACTGCTAAACTCCACTGGTCTTCATCAATGGTTGGATCTACTGCTTGTCTCCCAGTCAACACCTCAAAGAGTACAACCCCAAACGAGTAAACATCGGTTTTTCTCGTCAGTTTTCCACTGTAGAAATAACAAGGATCCATATACCCATATGTCCCTTTAACTCCGGTTTTAACAAAAGTGACTGTCTGATTAATCGGGCCAACTTTGGCCAACCCAAAGTCGGAAATTTTAGCATCAAAGTTTTCATCCAACAAAATATTCGACGTCTTCACATCCCGATGTATAATACCTTGTCGTGTTGATGTGCCCGTGTGCAGGTACTCTAACCCGCGAGCTGCACCTATACATATCTTTAGTCTATGTAACCAAGATAATTTTGTATCCACTTTTCGAAGATGATTTTCAAGAGTCCCATTCAGCATAAACTCGTAAACCAGGATCATCTCTCTTTCTTCATTGCAATAACCAATTAGCGACACAAGATTACCGTGTCGCAGCTTAGAAAGGACCTTAACTTCAGCCTCAAATTCACTTGCTCCTTGGTCAGACATGGAATACAATCTTTTAATTGCAACATCGTTTCCTGATCCGATTTTACTCGAACATTTATACACCTTGCCATATCCCCCACTGCCAACCACTAATGCCTCATCGAAGTTGTCGGTTGCTAATTGAATCTCTGCAAGTGTAAATCGTTGACATGTTTGCTCCAGGATTATGTGTGAGGAATCTGTATTCTTGATAGGTTCAGGTAATGTCATTCTTTCTGGTGGCTAGAAAATCTTGAAGGAGTTTGAGATTTGCAGGTCAATGGGAGGTTTTCTTCAAGTAATTTCCTTTGTGGAGGCGTTGAATGACTTGGTATCCTTTTGTGCTTCAGCTAGACTTGCTTGTGGTCTGCAGTTGAGTCTTGAGTTGCTACTTGGAAAGTCTTGCTTTTTTGTCGTCACTCTTCACATAGTTGTGCTTTTTAAACGCGTTGAATCATTGACTATTATCTTTTATCTTCTCATTTGGCATAGCTTCTAGAACTAACAAGGTCAAAAAAAATTTCAGCTTATACTTAAAACATCATTTGTTAACACTATAAATTAAGTCAAAGAAATAAACGCAGTTATTAATCAGTGTAAATAATCATTAATAAGAGCATTTACCAAAGGCTGAAAACATTAACATTTAACAAGTAACACTAAAATGGATTGGTAAAGGGCTTTGTTGTTTCAGAGGAGTTCAAAAGGTGCTTATAAACAGGATTCATTCTCTATCAGGGGTCTAATATTTTATTCATATGTAATACTACATATATATACTCATTTATGGATAAAAATTGTTGTTAATTGTTGTTTGATACTTAAAAGAATAAAAATGTTTTTTTTTCTCAAGAATTGTTGTTTACCGCTGAAAAATGTTGTTTTAAGACCTATTTTTACTAAATTGTACGCGGACCTCCGAAATCTCAGGGCTGGCCATGTGTGCAGAGGTAGACGGTAGTTGAGTGTTGGACCTCGTGATCCTTTTTCATTTCATGATAAGGATTACCTATTTGCCAATATAAGCAACTTTCAACAATCAAAAGCGAGAAAAAGCATGATTTATTGTTAATTATAGATTTGAGCAAAAAAATTTCTGGAGAACTTTTGTTGATGGGGAGATTTTCGCTTACCAATCAGAGAGTGACATGGGGAAGGAGTCGCGTCAACTTTTCATTCGTATCAGCCAAATCTTCATGGGAAAGTTGTAGATCAGTCAGTAATTGAATCTCAGCAAGTACTGTGAAGCGTTGACATGTTTGCTCAGGTATAGTGAATGAAGAGTTGGTATCCTTGATGGGTTCAGAAAAGGTTATTATTATATCTTCACTGGATCATGGAGGATTGGAGGTTCAGATATGGTGGTCAATGGGTGGTTTTCATTGCCTCTTGAGTTGATATTTGTGAAGGGATTGGTTATTTTGGTCTTCAAGTAATTTCCATTTTGGAGGCGTTGACCGACTTGGTATCCTGTAATTGGTTGTGTTTTTGTGCTTCAGCTAGACTTGTTGGTCTACTGCTGAGTCTTGAGTTGCTTCATGGAAAGTGATGTCTTTGTATCTTTACCTACTTTGCCTTTAATTAATGCCTTTGTATCCTTGGATTTCTATTACAGTATTGTCTTCACGTGTTAGCCATTGCTTTGAATATTGTCTTCTTCTCCTTCGTGACTCATTATATTTGTTTCCACATAGTGATAGAAATCAAGTTTGGAATATCGATCCAACACAAAGGTTTTGTAAAGTATCAATATATTCTTGTCTGAATAAAAATCAATAAAGAAATTGCCTATTTAAAAAACTTAAAGAACTAATACGAGCCTTTGAATATATTAATCAATGGTTAAGATCTAATCTTACATTTTGAGTTTAAAAAACGTATTATTACAAAAAAACGTGGTTAGAAAGGGCAATTTAGGTAATTAAAAAATAAAACCAACAACAATCTTGTCACCCACTCACCTAGCCATCATCACACATCCATTGATCCATATGTCCCTCTCTCTCTCCATTATTTTCTCAAGGCAAACTTTATGTCTCTCTCTTGAAAATCTCTTCCCTACCTCTACATTATCTTCCCCATCTTCCCTTCACAATATCTAAATCTCTATGTGTTTTCAAGTTATAGATTTGTTATTCAGCGACTTTTCACAATGTCGTTTCCTCCCTCTTCCATGGCTGATGCATAGATCTCTAATTGTAACCTGCGTATAGTAGCAAATTTGGTAGATTTAGAGCAAAGATTAATAGATTCTTTTAAAACAAGAAGCATATGGCAGTTTAAATTAATAACATTAAATTAAAAATCAATTACGAAAATAAGCAATTTTTTATGTGTAATAGCAAAAAAAAATCAAAAAACAAATATTACGAATTTAAGCAAGCTTGTCGCTGATAATAGGTCCCCGTGTCGCCGACAGCTTTTCATGTCACCGACCAACCAGAAGTCGCCACGTGGTCGAGTATATATATATTTTGTTCATGTCGCCGGTAAAGGTTACCGGTGTTGCCGACAAAAGCTTTTCATGTCGTCGATAAAAGCAAAATAAAAAAAAATGGGTACTTCGGTAGTGACTTGTCTAATCAATGATGTGTTATCAAATCATGGTTGAGTTGTCAAATCATATAAAAAAGCGTGTAATCACTATTGAAAAATAGTAAAAATTAAATTTATTTAATATTTTGTAATTTTTTAGATGAGTAAAAGAAGATAAATAGAGATAAGTTTGAGTTTGTAAAAATTTCAGCCACTTTTTCCAACACATCTTCGGCGACCACATAGTTGTTACTTTTATTGACTTGTTCCGGCGACACCTCCGGCGACAACATACCCACTTTTGTTGAGTTTTCCGGAGACTTTTTCCGGCAACTACCTCCGGCATGGTGACTTTACCGACAACATCTCTATTTTTCCGTCAAACCTTATATAAAGAATGCTAAACCTTCTATTTTAAAGAATAAAAATTATATTTATGTATATGTATGTAAATGTATGTTAAATTTTGTTTTTTTTAAATACCGTGTATATAATCACTTTAAAATGTATGTTAAAAAAGTGTTATTGTGTTTATTAATTATTTATAAATTATTAGATGACATGAAATTTTAGTATTTCTTTCTTTTCGAAATAATTAAAAAGTTGTTAACTTGTATATATGTTTGCAATATTGTAAAAATGTAGATCTTTGAATGACTTGAAAAATGTATATTTAGTATATGGCGAATTTATATATTTAATAGACTATGAATGTATTTTATATTTTATTTTTTTTAAATACCAAGTGTATTATTTTTTTAATGTATGTTTAAAATGTGTTATTGCGTTTGTTAAATTTTTATTAATTGTTAGATGAAATAAATTTTAGTGTTTGTGTATTTTCAAAAGGGTCTAGTTCACCAAAATGTATTAAACTTGTCACCTTTTGCTATTGTGTGTATCGAACTTTAAAAGTTTCTATTGTGTATATCGAACATTTAATTTGTGAGTATTATATGTAGTAAACTTTCTATTGTATGTACTAAACTTATACATTTTTTCCTTTTTTGTGTATCCAAAATACATACAATAGCAACAAATTAAAAGTTTGATACACACAATAGAAAGTTTTAAAATTTAATACACACAATAGCAAAACGTGATAGGTTGAATACATTTTGGTGAACTAAACCCTTTTCAAAATAATTAAAAAGTTGTTAACTTGTATTTATGTTTGTAATATTGTAAGTAATTAAATATTTGAATGACTTAAAAATTGTAAATTTAGTATATGACCAATTTATATAGAGAGATATATATTTAATAGACTATAAATGTTTTAGAAAATTGATAAAAAAATATAGACAAGTTTAGTTAGACATGATAAAAAAAATTAATATATTTATAAAACTATGAAGTTTTTAAAAATCTAGTTAGATGAGATAGAGAAATTAATATATTTATAAAACTATAAAGTTTTAAAAAATAAATATAGAGAAATTAATGTAATTAAAATAATATAAAGTTTATTAAAAATGTATTTCGATGTCATATAGAAATTAATATATTTATAATACTATAAAGTTAATAAAAATCTATTTAGATGTGAGAGAAAAATTAAATATAGCTATAAAACTATAAAGTTTATAAAAATCTATTTCGATGTTATAGAGAAATTAATATAGTTATAAAAGTATAAATTTTTTAAAAATCTATTTCAATGTCATAGACAAATTAATATATTTATAAAGTTTTTAAAAATCAAGTTAAAAATGATAGACAAATTTATATATATATAAAATAGTATGAAGTTATAAGAAATTGATTTAGGAAAAAATTAATATAGTTATAAAATTTAATTGTAATAGATAAATGTATATACTTATAAAATTTATTAAGGTTATATCTTTATACTTAAACATGAGAGACAAATTATATATATTTTTAAAACTATTTAAAAAAATTACGAAGCTTTCATAAAATTATTTAGAGTTAATAGACAAGTTAATCTAATAATTTTAAAGGTTTTAAAATTTTAGTTAAAATGATAGACAAGTTTATAAATTTTAGAATTTTTGAATGTTTTATGCATGTTATATGTTATAAAAACTCTAAAAACTTATTTCATTTGTAGGAAATTTACAATGCAAATCTAACTTATCGAAACAAGTTACGTGTGTGCGCAGATTAAACAATGCCTGAGCGAAAGAGCAGATAGTTCTACACTATTTTGCCAGACTTGTTTTGGGCCATTTCTAAACATCAAGGGGCCACAAAACGATCCTATGGTCGTACACGCGTTGTTATGTAGGCATATAGTGAATGGGATTAATGAATGGGAAACCTTATTTTTCAATGTGGCGGGTAACCACATAACTTTCGGGCGCCAAGAGTTTTGTGTGCTAACAGGACTTGGATTCGGGCCTATAAACTTTATCGACCATCTCCCGACACAGCTTTTATAAGGTGTGTTTTCCCCGGACTTGATTCACCCCATTTATACGTGCACCACGTGCTTAAACTCTGGGACAATGTAACCATGTTTAATAACATACGGGATGATGACGCGGTGAGTGTAGCATTGCTAGTCATGCTATACCGTGGGTTTATTGCGTCCGATGACCACTCTTACATTCATATGGGCGTTATACATCTACCGGAGGACTGAACGCATGGAATGCCTTCCCATGGGGTTCGTTTATCCGGACGTACACGTATCACCAGCTTTAAAACGCTTTAAATGTAGATAGAGTCACACGTCATGCGAATAGTCCCCGTGCACCCTACACTCTTTACAGGCTTGTATGGCTCCTAAAGGTATAATAATACATTGTACGTGTATGTTTATTAAAAAAACAAATTTATAGTATACATTTTCG
Organism: Dittrichia graveolens; assembly: GCA_038502395.1. Lineage (NCBI taxonomy): Eukaryota > Viridiplantae > Streptophyta > Magnoliopsida > Asterales > Asteraceae > Dittrichia > Dittrichia graveolens. The sequence continues at coordinate 28,204,377 of JARJIL010000006.1, forward strand.
AGACACCAATACGTTTGAATATAATCTTATAAACATGTTCATTTGTAGGCACATGGTACCGATATATTTGGCATAGTGGGGACATCGGCGGCCTTCTACAAACCAGAATTTGTATGCTTATGCAAAAGAAACTACATTATATATAAATATGAATTTTGTAATAAATATGTGCATTACAAGCATACTATTATCTCTTGTAGTTTGCCGACAAAGAGGCAGGCCCGTCCAATGTGTTTGACCTGGCGAGGACATCGGGGGCCATCTTCGACATGCCAGAATTTGTATGCTGAATCAAATCATATTTACTATATATATATATATATATATATATATATATATATATATCGGGAGATGCTTATATAATAAGTTTTGTATTAAGACTTTGTCTTTGTAGTCCTAGTCCCATCTCTTTGAAGAGGGTTATATGAATGAAGAATGAACGCCTCTCCACTGGTGGGACTGCATTTGTAGCGGAGGCTTCAACATCCGGGTCTGTTCCCATTGCACGTAGGAGATAGCAGACACAAATAAGGCCTGTTGCGGCCCTATGTTCAGGGAAGCCAACCACTTATGCTAATGTGTTAAAGTGGTACTGGTCACAGAATCCCGATTTCATCGTAAAATTTAGTATAAACAGTTGAGTAGATTATTATTTTTCCACCGTCATTCAGGTTTAATGAGAAGAGGTACCAATGGTTTTGTCCATAACGTACGGGGATGAGTACCTATGAATAAGATAAATGTTAATGAGTATACTGTATGTTATGTTGTAATGCGTAACTTTAAAAAAATTAAAATATAACATACCACGTCCGATTCCCTAAAAGAAGGATGTATGCTTGATTTTCCATTATCACACTTTCACAACTCATTCCAATCTTCAAACAGCATATGTATAAACCTTGCTGGCATAATCGTAAACCGGGTTTGTGGTGCAGCACTGGTACTTGCCTTATGCTTCAACTACATCAACATCCATGTAGTCCAAGCGTCAACATGCTGTTGATTTTATGTTAAATATATTTCCAATCATATTAATTAACAATTATTTATCATTACATAAAACTTTTAATACTTAATGCATCCCACAAATTTGGATTCCCTTCTTTTTCCCAACAATACACCCCAGAAATGCATTGTACACATAAAACCATCTAAGCATTTGATATGACAAAATGCCGTGTAGATGTTCCCCCCGTCAATATCCCAACATCCCCCATTGAAGTAGTAATCTTCTGCGTTTTTTGCAATAGAACGTTCATTCCAAGGGTATTGATGTTCACCCAAATTAACCGCCGGCATCTGGATGTGTTCCTCATTGTCGTTTGCTACAGACTTGTCTAGCATATTCTTCGGCTCTTGGTATTCCGATTGCAGGCCATCAATTTGCGATTGTATTTAGGTCAAATACATTGATAGGGGCAGAACCACAATTCATGACTCTTCGGGCCATGGGTGGTTGTGTTTACCAAGATTCATTGTCTCTAATATTGTATTATCATATTTTATCTCCTCTTCGCCGTGTTTTATAGTAATGTATTGCTCATACAATGAACTAATAAAACGTTCAATTTCAGCCACTCTTTTTTTCACACTTTCCATTCTTTTGTAGGGAATCTCTAAGATGTTTTTTTTCAAGCACTTATGATTCAAAAAGATGTGTGTACACACATACATACACACACACACACACACATATATATATATATACACCACTCGTTAGGGAATCTTGCCGATAAAATATTACCTGTCACCGTCACCTTTAACTTCTCATAAATGTACCACCTGTTAGGGAATCTCGCCGATAAAAGATGACATGACATCATCTCCTTTAACTTTTTAGAAATACACCACCCTTCAGGGAATCTCGTCAATAAAAGATGACATGTCACCGTCACCTTTAACTTTTTAGAAATGTATCACCCGTAAGGGAATCTCGGCGATAAAAGATGACATATCACCGTCACCTTTAACTTTTTAGAAATACACCATAATCTCGCCGATAAAAAATGATCTGTCACCATCACCTTTAACTTTTCAAAAATGTACCACCTGTTAGGGAATCTCGCCGATAAAAGATGACATGTCACCATCACCTTTAACTTTTTAAAAATACACCACCCTTCAAGAAATCTCGCCGATAAAAGATGAAATGTCACTATCACCTTTAACTTTTCAAAAATGTACCACTCGTCAGGGAATCTCGCCGATAAAAGATGATCTGTCACCATCACCTTTAACTTTTCAGAAATGTACCACCCATCAGGGAATCTCGCCGATAAAAGATAACTTGTCACCACCACCTTTAACTTTTTAGAAATGTACCAACCGGTCAAGGAATCTCGCCGATAAAAGATGACCTGTCACCATCACCTTTAACTTTTTAGAAATACACTACCCTTATGGGAATCTTGCTTATAAAAGATGACCTGTCACCATCACCTTTAACTTTTCAGAAATGTACCACTCGTCAGGGAATCTCGCCGATAAAAGATGATCTGTCACCATCACCTTTAACTTTTCAGAAATGTACCACCCGTCAGGGAATCTCGCCGATAAAAAATAACTTGTCACCATCACCTTTAACTTTTTAGAAATACACTACCCTTCTGGGAATCTTGCTTATAAAAGATGACATGTCACACCAAAACCCTAACAATAAAAAGCCACATATTATAGCTATTTTGTATTCAATCTTTTGTGGGTAAACAACTAGCAACATTACCCGAGTTACTACCAATGACAGCTTCCGACATACGAAAGGAAATTGCAAAAGATATAGAATAAATGGATTATCATCAAGGGAAGTTGTCATGCCCGGCAGAAAAGCAAGGAATCTCTCCGAAAAAAGATGATTTGTCCCAATAACCTTTAATTTTTTAGAAAAGCATGGAATCTCTCCGATAAAAGATAACATGTTGCAATCACCTTTAGGCAGTATTTTTTAGGCAGGAATGGGGAAGGGAATGGAATACTCCATTCCATTCCTTTGTTAAAAACTTGTTTGTTTGAGACAAGGGAAAGAAATCAATGATTACACAAGTAATCTCATTCCTTCATTTTCATTCCATCCACTCCCCTTGTTTTCTTTTTTCATTCCATTCCTTAACTACATGAAAATTGACCATTATACACTCTAACTAACCCATGATTCTATCAGAAGATTATCTTCCCGTGTTATATTTCCAGTCCATTGTTCATGCTCTTTTGCCAATCTGATCGTGGACTTTGTTCCTTTTTTTTTACTCTGATCAACAACCATGTGAGTAGAATAGAGTGGTACTCTTGTATAAGAATAGTTATTTTCATCTTTTTTTTCTTAATTGATGTGATACTCTTGTATAGAACAATTTTTATATGGTTTTGTTATATTAGGTTGACATTATTTATTAATGATAATCTCGCAGTTTTGATATTTATCAATTTTTTTAAGATGTGTAAAGTGTATTTAAAATAAATTGTTATATATGAAATTATTTAAATTTAAGTTATATCTATTTTTAATACAAGGGCGTTTTGGTCATTGTTTATTTATTTCAGAGTTAATTGTACAAATGGTCCTTTAACTTAGGTAAATCTGCCAATTTAGTCCTTTAGCTTTAAAAGTGGTGAAGACTATCCTTTATGATTCAATTTGTGGCGATATTAGTCCTTTTTAACGGTGGACATTTGTTTTAGGCGTTAAGTTGCCCCACGTGCCTTGCACACGAGGGCTTTTCTGTCTTTTTACCCTCCCCCTTCTCCTTTACCGCCCAAATAAATGTCCTTAGTCTCTCTCTTTCACACTTATTCAAGAACCCTGTCGGTCGAAGCCATTACGCCATATACAAACCCAAATCGCTTTATAGTTAATCTGTGATTGTGTTAAAGAAGATGACAAACATTCGAAGGCATTACGAAGATGCTGTTGACATACAGAGATCTTATGGTGTGTTTCTTTGCTTTTACCTATATTTGACTTACAAAGAACCCTATTTGATTTTTAGTTTAATTTGACAGATGGTCAAGCTAATATGTTCTCTATTGAGTTATATCATGGTGGATACTTCAAGAAATTTCCAGGGAGAAGGTATATAAAAGGTAAAAGAAACTACGTTGACTATGTCGATATAGATAGGTTTTCTGTGCATGAATTAGATGTTGTGTTAGAGAAGCTAGGATACGATGACAATATAAAAAGGTATTACCATTTTCTAACTCCCGGAGGTGATTTAGACTTTGGGTTACATGCATTAGGTAATGACAGTGATGTTATTAACATGTCCAGTATGTAAGTGTTCATAAGATGATTACAGTGTACACTGAACTTCAAAAAACTAAATTGAACACTTACTTCACTTCACCATCTAAGGTTGTGATCAAAGAAATTGAATCCTCTGAGTCTAATGAGCCAAGTAAGCCAAATAGGTCTAGTAAGAGACTTATGCTAGAATGGCCTTATGGTGAACCAGTTGTTGAACCACCTGTTGAACCAATTGTTGAGAACACTATCCCAATTGTTGAGAACATTGTCCCAAATGTTGAACCAATAGTTGAACCACTTGTTGAACCAATTGTTGAACCCATACATGAAACCACTATCCCAATTGTTGATTCCATTGTTGAGAACACTTTCCCAACTCAATAGAGTACGAACTTAGATTATGATGACATATTTAACTTTAACCCTTTCATGGGTGATCCTTTTAGTCAAGAACAAAAGGACCAATATGTTGAGACAGAGGATCAAAATGTTGATAATCAACTGAATTTGGATGAAATGGATAGTGGTAGTGATGAAAACAGTGAGGATAGTGATTTTATAGTGGATATGGATAACTTGGATGATGATGTTGAAGTGGATATGTCTGATTTTCACTTACATACTGATAAAGATGTGGAGAATGAGACTTTGTTTGATTCAGACCTTCATGAAACAGATGATATTGATGTAGGAAACAATGCAGAATTTGATAGTGGTAGTGGTTCTGATGAAGATGAGCAACCAGATAGTGGTAGGAAGAAATATATAAATGTAATTAGTAGGAAACAATGTTTTAACTACTTCTGTTACTATGTTTTTTGTTCTTGGTTGTGCATTGAAACAATGTTGGGTTGTGCTTTGAAACAATGTTAGTCGTAACCACGCTTGAATTAAAGTCACAGCTGATGCTATTTAACCTATCAGCTGATGCTTGAGTTAAAGTCACACCTATCAGCTGATGATGACCAATCTATCAGCTGACGAACATTCTTAACAAATACATTTGAGTTCACTTTGTTTGACATGTGATTAGTGTATAACACATGTGATTAGTGTATTACACATGGACCATATATCACACATGTGATTAGTGTATTTAATACATTTTGGGTTTACATGGACCATATATTACACAAACAATACATTTGAGTTCACTTTGTTTGACATGTGATTAGTGTATTTTAATACATTTTCTGTTTCAATGACAATTCTGTTTCAATGGCAACTATATTCTGTTTTAACTAGTTAAACACCACAAACATTATGTACTTCTCTTGTAATTAAACACCACAAACATTGATTCATTCATTCATTCATAAAGATATTACATGGACCATATATTACAAATACCAAAACTTGGACCATCTTACAACCATTAATAAAGACACAAGCCACTGCCTAGTATAATAAAAACACCTTTCCTATAATCCCAAACAACAAAAGATACCATCCCTACAATCCCAAACAACAAAACACACCATCCATACAATCCCAAACACATAATACATCATTCCTACCACCTTTTAACATCAAATATCACACGATCATCAACTTCTCGCATTTTAAACTTCAACCATGTCTTGTATGCAAGTCCATGTTTGTGTTTAAACCATTCAAAGTCACCTTTGATCACCATGTAATCAAGGATAATGGAGGTTCTTCTTGAATCACCATATAGTTGCAGTTCCATCTCATGCTCCCAACTATCCATCCTAAGAAAGACCCCGAAAAACTCTTGCAAGCCATGCATTCTTACAAATTCTGCAGGTATAATCTGCTCAAAACAACAAGAATTCGTTTCAAGTTCACAAACAAAAAAACAAGATTAGTACAAAATATTAAACAAAAACACTTACCAATCTGCCTTGCTTAACAATATGCTTCTGAAACTGGATGTAGAAAGAAGTTGGGGTACGATCGTGGTCCATTGTTGTATCTGTGTGTGTCTAAATAACAATGACCCACCACATCCATATAAATAGGGAAACATTTATGATAGCTTAAATTACACACCAAACTCACTGTAAATGAAGTCTCATTCATTAATGCATTTAAATCCAAAACATAACTTCACTGCCAAAACATAACTTCACTGTCTTTGAACTTTAATACTAGCTTCAACTACCCAAAAGTACAAAAAAGGTCCACATTTTGACCAAGTTACGGTTTAAAGATAGGAAAATGCAAATACAAAAAACAACAACCAACTAAGTACCAATAAAACTTCAATTTCCAACATAGTGCTTCACTTTTCTTTAAGTGCAATTCAAGAGAATTCTTCGATCGTAGCAAACCAGGGATGATCACAGTTGATCTTTCGTATATTATAGGGTCTAACCAACCAATAAATCTACATCTTGAACCCTGAAAAAAGAAATTTACATAATGTGGCTATTCAAGCTGATACAACTCAGAATTAGGGCTTGCAAATTGAGGATTTTTTTACCTGATCTGGACATGAATAAAACCTTCTACCGGGATTTTGGGAGGTCCATGAGGTGCGATTCACTGCTACCTTACCACAAGAACAAAACACCATTGTCGATTTTTGATCTCCTACCCTGTGTTCGTGTGTTTCGACAGGGTTCTTGAATGAGTGTGAAAGAGAGAGACTAAGGACGTTTATTTGGGCGGTAAAGGAGAGAGAGGGGGAAGGGTAAAAAGACAGAAAAGCCCTCGTGTGCAAGGCACGTGGGCAACTTAACGCCTAAAACAAACGTCTACCATTAAAAAGGACTAATATTGCCACAAATTGAATCATAATGATAGTCTCCACCACTTTTAAAGTTAAATGACTAAATTGACAGATTTACCTAAGTTAAAGGACCATTTGTACAATTAACTCTTTATTTCATTCCATTCTAATGTCTATTTCTCTTTACCAAACATACTGCAGTAATTATTCATTCCATTCCAAGAAAGCAACCAAACATGTGAATGGAATGGTAATGAACTATTCTATTCCTTTGTCCATTCCATTCCTTTGTCTATTCCATTCATTTATCATTCCTTTCCATCCAACCAAACAGACCTTTACTTTTTCAGAAAAAGAAGGGAATTCTCCGATAAAAGATGACATGTCGCAATCACCTTTAATTTTTCAGAAAAGCAAGGAATCTCTCCGATAAAAGATGACTTGTCGCAATCATCTTTAATTTTTTTTAAAAAGCATGGAATCTCTCCAATAAAAGATGACTTGTCGCAATCACCTATAATTTTCCAGAAAAGCAAGGAATCTTTCCGTGTCGCAATTACCTTTAATTTTCCAGAAAAGCAGAGAATCTCTTAGATAAAAGATGACATGTCGCAATCACATTTAATTTTTCAGAAAAGAAAGGAATCTCTTCGATAAAAGATTACTTATCGCAATCACCTTTAATTTTTCAAAAAAACAGGGAATCTCTCCGATAAAAGATGACTTGTCAAAATAAAAGCAAGGAATCTCTCTGATAAAACATGACATGTCGTAATCACCTTTAATTTTTCAGAAAAGCGGGGAATCTCTCAAATAAAAGATGACTTGACGCAATCACCTTTAATTTTCTAGAAAAGTAAGGAATCTCTACGATAAAAGATGACTTGTCGAAATCACCTTTAATTTTCTAGAAAATCATGGAATCTCTTCGATAAAAGATGACATGTCGCAATCACCTTAAATTTTTGTGAAAATATGTCATGTTCAACACAAATCCTCCATTAGAATTTGGTGGTTATATAAACTCATCGCTCCCATTTCAAAATTACTTACATGTGAAGGAGTATGGATGCTATTTATGGACATCAACATTCTCGAGAATCCGGTCACATAATCATACATCTTACGATCCGGATTACTATAGTTAGTGTTTTATAATTTTATAATTATCTAGTAATTGTTTTTATCTTACTACATGAATTATTGACACTTAATTATTTTGTCAAAAGGAGAGTTTGATTATATGTACACGTTAAAAATAATTCACAGTGGTCATTTTGTTACTACACCGGCTCGTATATACAGAAGGCAACGTTCAGTCAACTACATTGATTATGTACCAAAGAACGAATTCCTAGAGAATGCAGTAGGTAGCTTAAACTGTATGTTACACCATTTGGGTTACGACTATGGAGGGGTGTGCGTCACGAAATATTACTACTACCTACCACCTAATAAGGACTTTGAAAGTTTGGAAAGGGTCCGATCGAGTGAAGACGCTTCAAACCTACTGACGGAAATTGGGGTCTTGCGAGTTGCAACAATTTACCATTCTATGTATGAGGTACAAGATATTCTCTTGTCAATCACGGCTAGAACATTTGGATTCTAACATGGTTTACTTCATAATATGGAAGATGAAGGCTTTCGCAGAACTCGAGAGATCTTTATAAGAAACGGATGGCTACGTCGAGAGTAGTTACACGAGTCATATGTTATGTATTATGTAATATGTAATATTTTTTAATCGATGTCAGTTATTTTTCTTATAATAGTGTATAAAATAATATGAAAAACATAAAACATAAAACTAACAATAAACGGATATCATAACATTACATCACCTTTAATTTTCCAGAAAGTACTACCCATAGGGAATGTCGCCGATAAAAGATGACTTGTCGTAATCACCTTTAATTTTTCAGAAAAGTACCACTCATCTGGGAATCTTGACGATAAAAGATGACTTGTCGCAATCATCTTTAATTTTTTTCAAAAAAAAAACACAACCCGTCATTGTTTATCTCTCCAATACAATTGAACTTTAATATTCCTATAAATATGAACATGTCCAACACAAATATTCATCAACCCAAAAATTTCTCTGTATTAACATCATTGTTTTTCTATGAAATATGAGCACTTCCGTTCCAATAAAAAAGATTTCATGTCACACGAGGTGAGTGACAATTGGTCGATGGAATTTATAATTATAGTTCAAACAACGTTATTTGACGTGTTACTCGTCTACCTACGGTGATAACCTCTACGGACATGCTTCAATTCATGTCTAGAAAATGTGGGTCTGAGATATCAAGACCCACAATACGACTCCTCGATATACATCTGTGATGATGAAGATGTTAATGTTTTTATGGACCACATCCTAAGGTCCTCATCCCACAATCATGTTACTTTGTTTATAGTTAAGAGTACCTCTAATGATGGTCTAACTCAAACTTAAGCATATGAACACCAGTTTCAGCATGCACGTCATCTTCCCACTCCTCAATATGACCATTTTAATATGGCCTCGTTTCACAATGTCCCCGTAGACTATGTTCAAAATCATAGTCCATTCCAACAACAACCCATACCAACTAACCGCTCCCTATTGCAAACTGAATTTATCCGTACTACTAAAAACCACCGTCTGATAACGCAGATAATAACCCGTTTGCCGAACCAGCTTTTGACGAAGGTGATTTTGAGGAGGATCAAGAAGAATAGGAAGAACCTTCTGGATCTGGGTTCATGACATTTAATGGCATGCCACCACCCCTTCCAGATTCTCAGGTGCTGGCATCATCTACATCCTCTTCCGGCCAAAATTTGTCCTCGTGTATTATTGAAGGACAGATGTTTGACACCAAGGATGACCTGAAGGTCCAGCTTCAATTGAAATGTCTTCAAGAGTGTTTCGAGGTTAGATACATAACGAAAGACTATGAATGGGAACTTTAGTCCAAGAACATTACAAGCACAGATAACCTATGTTTCATGGTAACGAAGCTGAAAGACGAACACACCTTCTCAAGAACGCAAATGCATGCTACAATGCGGGTAAGAAGGTATTGGCGAGTATCATAAAAGGCCATCTTCAAGACCCAGGCCGTGTTTGCCACGGAGGAGATATCATAAAAGACGTGAACGAACGCTTCAAATGTAACATCTCTTACTCACAGGCTTGGAGGGGGAAAGCATATGCCCTCCAACAATTACACAGAACGCATGATGGTTCTATCTTTGTTCTTCCAGGTTACTGTTATTATCTAAAGCTGTACGGTCACAGAAATATTGACCGATGATTGTTTCCGCTTTGAGATGTTGTTTGTCGCTCTAGGACCCGCGGTACGTTATTGTCTCTCATTTGGTAATTATAGTTTTAACATCGTACACACAAACATTTGTTTATAATGGGAAAACTATTTTCAGCTTCAAAGCTTCTCGTACCACCTACACCCAGTCATTATAGTAGACGCGGCCCATCTGAAAGGAACATACCTTGGCACCAACTTCCTGGTGGTTGCAACGGACAGTAATAACCATATCCTTTAACTTGCGTATGGGATAGGCAAAACCGAGAGTGGGGACTCTTGGACGTGGTTTCTTGAAAAACTACGATCATGCATCCCATACAAGACGTATACATTCGTTTCAGACAGGGCCGCGTCTATTGAACTAGCCATACACAATGTTTTTCTAAATTTGTACCATGCTTTGTGTTGCCGTCATCTATAGGTCAACCTAAACCTCAGGGCATCCAAATCCAAAAAGAGTGCATTCTTATTCCGGAAGGCATGCAAATCTTACACCATGCCTGAATTTCAAAACTGGTATGGCAAGATTGGGAGGGCTGCGCCTCAGGTTTTTTCTTATCTTGAAAACATTGAGAAGAGCATGTGGACGAGATCATGATCGGTAATCAATACAACATCATGACCTCCAACACCGCCGAGTCCATGAATTCCCTATCTCGTCATGCGCGTAAACTGTGAGTGGTCATGCTTATTGAAATTGGTTCTACAACCGTCATAACGCAGTTGGTAAAGATATTTCGATTAACTATCCTATATGCAACGTTTGTTTTATTATACTTGATTTTCTTTTAATATAGAGAAACTCCAGCACCGAGTCACGACGTGGGCTAACAATAAGATACGGCGAAGGATGAGGAAGTGCTCTAACCAGCAGGAAAATGGAATTACAAACTACTGGTTATACATTGTTGATCACAAAAATAACGTCAATATTGTTGATACGAAACAAATGAGTTGTGATTGTTGAAAATGGGAACTTTCCAGATTACCTTATGGCCACGCAATTGCTGTTGTCAGTCACCTAAGGCTTACCGATGCAAGTCACCGGGCGTCATTGTGGTTCACTAAAGAAACGTATCTTGCTGCGTATATTGGTTGTATAAACCCGGTCCCTAACAAAAATTGTTGGGAATTACCTTCTGATCTCATACTGTACAACCACCGTTAATGAATAAAAAGCAGTATGGCAGACCAAAACTTGTCAAACGCATACTGTCAAGGGGAGAACGAATATTGTCTACCTGCTGCTCTCACTGCGGTGATAGTGGACATAACCGAGATGGTTGAAGGATGTTGTTTCCGTCACAACAATCAACTACACAATCCAGTAATATCTCTGTTCAACAACCAACTCAACTGAATTTGTCACAATTTGAGCCAGATTTGTCACAATTTCAATTTTATCACCAACTATAACATCCTTGTATTAAATTTTATCTAGCAGAACCTACTTAAATGTTTATTATTGCTTATATAATACATATCATTATTATGTACGATAAATTCTATATCAAAATGTTCACAAATGAGACGATTTTAAATATTTATAACAAATTTTGTGAACACGATAAAAACATTACTGGTTTTTTTAAGTATTTCTTTTCCGATAACTTTTATATTGAAACGTTCATAAAACGAGACAATTTCACATACTTGATTATTTAAAAAAATATTATCATTAGTATTTAAAAAATATTGTTTAAAAAATATTATCATTACTTTTCCGATAACTTTTATATTGAAACGTTCATAAATCCATACTTGATTATTTAAAAAAATATTATCATTAGTATTTAAAAAATATTGTTTTATATACTACTAGATTAGATGAATATACATGAGTGTGCAAGTAATAAATATTACAAATTAATAAAAGTAGCACATCACCTATATATAGACTAGGCAAATAATAAAAATTTAAAAATAGTATTTTCAAATACTAAAGAAATGCATATATACTATACAAAATTGAATTATCTCATGAGTCAAAATTTGAAAATTTACTTTTAATTAAATTAATTCTTAGAATTTAATATTAATTAAATTAAGATTTATGATCGTTTAATTAATTTGATGTTGATTATTCTTTTATATAAATTAAAAGATTAAAAAATATTGGATATTATATTATGGGTAGGTACAATATAAATATGTTTTTTTAATCTGGTAATGGAAGTTTTTTGAAGATATTAGAAAATATAAGATGTTAAATATTATATTATGGGTAGGTACAAAATAAATGTGATTTTTTTAAAAATATTGTGTGTAGATATATTATGGGTAGGTAAAAATGGGTAGATAAAATATAAATATGATATTTTTAAAAAATCTAACAATGCATGTTTTCCAAAAAAAATCTAGCATTGCACATATTTCAAAAAAATCGGCAACATGGACACCTTTTATCGGTGACATGGTTACCTTTTACCGGCAACATGGGGAAAATAAACAGGCGGCGGCTCGACGGCTAGCTTACTTTCATCGGCGACATGTATACCTTTTACCGCGATAAGGGTAACTTTTACCGGCGACATTGTTTTTTTTACACGTGACACGATATTATAGGTCGGCGACATGAGTGTTTATTTTGGCAATTTTATTTTTTTTTGCTTATTTTAGTAAAACTATTATACATTTGCTTAATTAGGCAAACTTCTCTTAAATTAATTCAATAAGTGAAAAATGAAAGTAATATATATTAGGTTGAGTTGTTGGTTCATCTTGTTGCGTTTTTGTTGATTTTTGGGTTGCATTTTTATTCATAGTGTTTTCTTTGTTTCTAGATATGGTTTTATGCATTTTATGCTACATAGCTTGGGTTGAATATGTATTATTATACAAAAGTGACTAAGATTGTTGTAAAAATGCATTTTGAATTATTGAATATGGGTTCACCTTTCTTTACCTTGGATACATAAACATTTTTTGGAATAAGATGCATTTTGTAGTTGCATTTTTTAAAAATTTATAGAAAATATGCCAAGATTGACTTTGAATTAAAGATGTAACGATGGGTTGATTGATAATTGGTGTTGTATTGTATGCATTTTCAATTTACGGTTGTATTTTGGTTTGTTGAATTTGATCCATGCATTTTGGTTAACGAAGATTGTTTGCTATTTTTAAGAATGGTGGACACGATTTATTGACTCTTTGTTATGGTTTTCTAGTTTGATTTATTGGTCATGCATATTAACTCTTTATATTAACTCTTTCTATGTTATGTCTTCCTACTACATCGGTTTTTTTTATATTTGTTTGAACCTGCATCTTCGAAAATGGTATGTATTTCTGTAGTTGCATATTCAAAGTTTCATAAATATGTCAAGACTAGTCTTGAATTTAAAAAAAAAATGATAACTAAATTCATTGGTGTAACTTTTTTGTAAAAAAACCTAAACAAGATTAAGTTATGTTTAATTTAAGTTTTAGTGGGTATTTGTTTTTAAATTGTGAGTCTCCTCGAGAAGTTTTTGAGGGAGCGAGTAAGGTTGGAAATTCACACGAAACACGAACCGAACCTGACATGAAAAAAGTGACACGAATCTGAAACGGGTCAAAAGCGGGTTGACACGAAATTAGTATAAAAATAAATGGGTCGGGTTAAGGTCAACCTGACAACCGAAAGTAATCCGTTTAAAATTAAAACTATAACATTATAAGATTTTCTTTAACACTTAAAATTTAAATTTTGATAAGATGATTGTGAATTCAAATAAGGGAGTGACACATTAAGACAATAAACCCGCCAAACAAATGTATAAAACTCTTTAACGTTAAAAACTTAAAATAAACTGTAACATCCGAAAATCCGGCCTAGTTGTGAGTGGCTCGGTGATAAGTTGAATGGTGTTTGGTTACGTGTGATTATATTTAAAAATATGTGATTTAAATAAATATTTAGTATCTTATGAATTTATGAGTTAGATAAACTTGGTTTTAGTACGGGGGTTGTAGAAAAATACCTTGTTGTGTGTTAGTTAATTTTAAAGAATTAATATTGGGATTATCTAGGAAGGATAATGTTAATATATCATTTTATTAAATCAATTGTTAAATTGATTATGATATATGTAAGTGTGTATGTGTGTATGTACGCATGAGTGTATATGTGTATGTATGGGAAATGATTTCATGAGATATTTGTACCACCTCATGCTTTGATTTGGATAAAGTTTGTATGTACGTGTACATGGATAATATTAGTTTCACCAGCCACCTCCTCATTTGTGAACTTTCTTGAGTGTGTGTTGCTTTGAAAATAAGAAACTAAGAACAAGACTTGAAACTTGGATTTTGGAAGTTGTTAATTCAAGGAGGTTGGTATGCTTTCCTTATTGTTTTGAATTAAGATACATGTCTAGCATGCTATAATTATTGCTACTTATTTGTTGGGTTTTCATTAAGAACACCATGAATAAATTTTGTATGAAACTTTCTAAATGGGTTTTGAAGAAATTAATCTTTTAGTTGATTTAAAGATATTCTTGGTGATTGTTGATATGTTACTTGAATTCTCTATATGTTTTTGGAATGATTTTTAGTAAGTTTCTATTTCCTGGTTATGAGTTATGGAGTTTTAGTTAGTTGAATGTTGAAGAAGAAGCTCGAAAATTGTTCTTTAAAGTTCGTGGCGCGACGGGTCCTTAGGTTGTGGCGCGATCTAGAGGTTTCGAATTCGAAATGGTTGTTCGTAATGTTTGTTCGAAGAAATGGTTCGAAGGGTCCACTCGAAGGTATGTAGCGACACGACGGATTGTTGGGTCGTGGCGCGATCCGGTCTTTGTTTGAATTCAAAGGTATCGCTCGAAGTGTACGAGGGTTGGAAGGGAATGGGCAATCGAAGGCGCGTAGCGGCGCGACGTGAGACCAGCAGCGAGAAATATTATTTGTTGTACGTTAATGTTGAGTGTTATATGTATATAGTTATGTGGGAAGTTAATATGTTATTTATGTGCATAAGAGATATAATATATGTGGGTATATATATTTATGAATCGGATACTAATTTCGGTATTATTGTGTTCTCAGGAGCAGACAAGACTCGATAATATTATACAACTGAGTGGAGATTGAGAACAGAGGTGAGTGGACGTTTAACTCACGGATGGTATTAGTTGTAACGGTTTTGGTTGCAATATGCATGGATAGACTTTATGTCTGATGATTGATTAACCGGTTATGTGTTATTAATCGTTGCGTAACTGAAATGTACATGGATATTTGGGAAGTCAGCTTGGCAAGGCTATGGGTTGGGTTTGTTTGCTATCGGCTAATCAGTATTTAGATCTTTTGATGCATTCGTTGCAACTTAAGGGTAATACTGTGTGAGAATAGCAAAATGAACTATCGGTAAAACTTTGCTTTGTCCGGCATTGGTTGTAGGTTCCTGCGGAACCGCCGGTCTTCTCGGGGCACGCTTGTTTGTTGATTCGGTATCTTGAGGTTGTGATTGATGCTATGTTGTGATTTAACTTTCATTCACTTAGCTTTATGTTAATCCCCCACATCTCACTCTTTTTACAGGTTTTGGTAAGTTCGGCTGTGAGTGGGTGTAGCTTGGGGAATAATTGACTGCCACTCTGACATTACTTTTGGGATGAGCCGTTATTTTTGTAACACTAGTGTTTTTGAGATACTAATGTTTGGAAAACTGTTTTCTTATATTCAGTTGTAGTTATCTTGTATATATTTTATCGCTTCCGTGGTATTTTAAAAAAAATCTAGATCGAAAATGTGGTGTTATATAAACAATAAAGGATTTACATCTAAAATAACAGTACATCATTTTGGTATTTATTATTTTGACTATATGATTTTGGTATTTTTACATTTGATTACTTGATAGGTGGTACTTTATAATTTTGAATCGATCATGATTCTATTTAGTGATGAATAACTTTAAATTATTCGGTTATTCAATGACATTATGTATTGGTACTTGATAGAATAATTGTACATAATAGTTTTTATTATATTCATTTATATAAGTTGAATAAAAATGTAAAATCAAAATTTGAATCAACCTGAAATAAATAGCGAATTTAAAATTCGAATACAGTCAAAACGAACATTGAATATTAAAGTTAGAATATAAACGAAAATTATTTTCGAAATTCTTACTGAAAGTTGGAAAACAAGCATTGGATTTGAAAGATTGATTAAAAAATCGTAGTTGAAACGAAAAAACGTATTAATATATCGCACTCAAAAACCATATTCGAAAACCAAAAAAAACTCATCGATCACATCTATCCTAAATGGGTCGACAGGAACACGACACAAAAAACTGACTCAAAAATAATTAGGTCAAAATTGAGTTGACACGAAACTAACCCGAACCCGACATAAATTGACAACCTTAAGAGCAAGTGATTTTAAAAAAAAAATACTATGAATTCCATTTGTTCCCTTTTAAATGATTGGTTGAGATCAATTTTTTAAATTCTTCAATGAAGGATGGTTTTTCATTGATATATACTCATTCTTGTTTTCTAATGCAATACACAAAGAAAATATATATACAAAGAGGATACAACCGAAGGGGAGCTAAACTAGAAATGCTATCAAGATCAACTAATTAAATAAAAGATATACAACATATAATTACAATATAATTATATCAGCTAATAGTGCTCCGCAGTCTGAGCTTTAGCAAGTCGAATACAAAGACTAGATTTAAATCTTTGAAACAGTTGTCGAGGTACTTCCCTAGTAATCAGAGGGAACATGAAGGACAAGAACCAAGCCAACTCGAACCTTCTCCTGAACGATATGAAGGTCAATTTCGACATGTTTTGTATGCTGATGTTGGACACGATTCTCGGATAGGTAAGATATTATCACAATCGTTTATTTTGATGAAACTGTAGAGTTGGATTGAATGATCTGACACACAATATAGTTTCATCTGAAGCTACGAATAAGCTATTTGAGTGGTTTTCTTGTAAACAAACAGAGATGTGTCACTAACACTACTTCGCAGCCCTCACTTAGTGATGTACGTTGCGTGGCTTTGGTACCAAGCAAGGGTAGCCTGTTTCAGGCCATATAGAGATTTGTGAACAGCTATAATCAGATTTTTGCGCATCTATAAAACCTAGTCGTTGAAACATGTATACAATTACGTGGAGGTCACTGTGCAAGAATGCATTATTAACATGGAGTTGGTGGATAGGCCAAGAACAAGAAACTTAAGCTGAGCACAGTTCGAATCGTGATAGGTTTAACTACTGGGCTGAAAGTTTTGTCGTAATCAATACCAACTTGTTGACTTTTACCGTTAACAACCAAGCGAGGCTTGTAACGTTGAAGCATGACATTTGAAAGTACAAACGATCGATTCTTCTACGTACAATTAAACATTAGGAGTTCGATTCAATCGAACATTCAAACGATCGATCTATCCTCTATGACTCTTTCGATTAACGGCTTTTTTAACGACTTTTTGTTTTGAAGTTACTTTGATCCATTCCACTTTTCATATATGAAAAGAGTATCAAGTATTAAAGTTTTTAATTATATGCGAATTTTACGTATTTGTTTTGAAGGTATTAGATCATCCAAATTACAAGTACAAATATAGGTTCACATAAGTTAGACTCGTGAGACAAATATTATATAGTAGTAAGTATGATGGGAGAAATGTTATAATCAGTTATATACTTTATATATTTTTATCTACTCATTTAATTACATAAAAAACAAAGAGTAAATTAAATTATTTATTTCTATGGTTTGATGATTTTAACGTTTTGATTCCTAACTTTTTATTTTTATATAGATTTCGTCTCTAAATACTTAAATCTTTTACGATTTTGTAAAATAAAAAGTAGGGGTGAGCACAAAAAACCGAAACCGAACCAAAAACCGAAAAAACCAAACCAATATAGAAACCGACGGTTTTGGTTTTCAAATTTTCAAAAACCGACTTTTTCGGTTTGGTTTTGGTTTTTACAATTTCAAAAACCGAAAAAACCGAACCAAACCATTCCAAGGGACAACAATGTAAATATACATGTCCAAAAAATCAAATACTCTATGATTTTCTCATTTACATAGCCACCTCCCATTTACATTAGGGTTACACCAAAGAGGTTTCACACTAATTCAGATATCCTTGGGCAGTTGAAACTTGTTTGGTCATTGGACTACTCAATTGAGTTCGCCAACATCACTTCATTTCGAGTCAACGAGTTCACTTCTTTTCGATTTTACCCATTTTCACTTAATATAGAAATCCAATTTTAGTTGTTTATCTTGATTTTCATATTCTAGTTTTCTGAGTTGTATGCAGTTCATTTAGAGTTCATTGTTCATCTCGATTTTCAGTTTTGCTAATATGTTATTTATCGATTTGCTTTAAGTTTTGATTATTTCAACTTTGCCTTTAAAGTTTAAACATATGACAGTCATTTTGCTTGTATCAATTGAAATATATATAGTTTGAATTAGGTGGCACACATCTTGATGTTTTTTATGTAACTTCAATTTCGTTTAATTTCATAGCTTTAAAATGACGATTGTCTGACTTCAAGTCTTGATGGTTAAAATGAAAAATCTATAAAACCGAACCAAAAACCGACTTCAAAACCGAAAACCGAACCATTCCCAAACCGAACGGTTTTGGTTTTGGTTTTTCAAAAACCAAAATTTTCGGTTTGGTTTCGGTTTTATGCCAAAACCGAACCATGCTCACCCCTAATAAAAAGATAGGGACCAAGAGCATAAAAACTACTAAACCACAAGGAAAATATGTAATTTACTTAAGAAAGAGACCATTAATCTTCTAATATAAATAAAAAACAAATTTGAATCAAATTTATTATACAATCTTAGCTCTTCATTTAATAAATCAATTTTAATTATATAATTAGGACCATTCATTTTGGTATAAATTAATTTTGACTTTTCTTGATTAGAATTAGATTCAATCTTGACTTTAATTTCTATCTAAATGTTAGAGAGAACTTTATATATTCCCTTATTAAACTTAAAATATTATATTTGTTAACCCTAATTTATAAATATCATATTTAGTGTTGATATTATATTAAAATATCATATTTAACCAAACTTTTAGTTTTATCATTTTTTAAAATCATTCTTTTCACTTATAACAAATAGAGACTTAACATTATTGCCTCTACTTGTAACAATAAAGATATATGGCTTGCAAAAGAAACACAATCACATCTCTTAGTATCATGATGTCACGTTTCTATCGTCACGTACTCACAGCTGTCATCTTGCTCGCGTCAACATTTCGACCGCTAGTGTGGGTTTTGAGATCTTATTTCTTTCACGTTTTATAATTATTTAATGTTTAAATTTTTTAATATTTTAACCCAACCCGTGTATCACGCGTTTATTTAATCTGGTAAATCATATAAGAAAAGTAGAAATTAGTTAACTAATTAAGGACAATGGAAAATCGCCTAGTCCGTAAACCAAGAGTGAGAGGATGACAAGACTTCGGCTTAGATGTACAAGGCCTAACTAGCATACCATGGGAATGTGCTCCTTCGTTGTAGATCAGAAAGAGGTAAACTATTAAAAGGTATATTATTGTGAAGTAAACTGCAACTAGGAGAACTATTCTGAGATTCAATCTTATTAAAAGTGAGAATTCGGGTGAATCCGAGGGGAGTATAAGACAAAGCTGTCAAAAGAAGACAGCGATACTAAGAGAACTACTTGTGATGAGTTCTACCATAATATGTTTGATCAATCGTTCATATGTTGATCGATCACTGTTGTCAAGTGATTCGCACATACTGCATGCAAATCGTTTATTGATGGACACATAAAACAGAGAAGTTGAAGTCTTTCATGTTAAAGATTGATATCCCTAGTGTGTAGAAAGACATGATTACCCATATATCCATCATTGTGGGTATAACATGAACCAAAAGAATAAACAATAATGGCCTTAGCTAGCTTCTTGCCCATCTGGAAAAGTGATGAGGAAGTGCTATTCACATTAGGCATGTGATGTGAGGAAATATGAACATGCATGATCAATGGCCCCATTAATTATTTGAAGAACAAGATATAGATTGCTTACAATATATACCTGGCATTATCCACTACTGAATTTTGATTCCCATTTCAATCATTGTCCAATAAATCCTTGTAACCAACTACCATCTCAATAAACACCAACCATTTATTGAAGGTGTCCCTCCTATTAGATTTTATGATTATGGGAATTCATTAAATAGCCAATATGAAATACAGAAGAAAATGTGAATGCAGGCCCACAATGTGCATGTTTTTGGATGAAAACTTTGACTAATTTAGAAAAGTTAGAACATACAAAAGAGCAGTTAATCTTTTGCAGATGGTGTGACTTATGTAGCCCTTGAAGTGAAACATTTCACAAAGATTTAAGATTTGTGAAGGAAGGATATTGGACCCTGATACCTTAGGTTGCGTTTATTTCCAGAAAAATCATTTTTTTTCGAGAAATTTTTTCTAAGAAAACTGAAAATGAAAAATATGTTCACTTACACATTTTTCTAAGAAAACAAAATACTCCCTCACTATTCCATACCAAGAAAACACTTCTACCAAACATGTTTTCCATTTTTTTATGAAAAAGGAAAATTCCACCCTTTTATCCAAACAAGTTTTCTATTTTTTTCAGAAAACGAAAACTCCATTTTTTACCCAAAAAAAACAGAAAAAAATTCTCCTACTTTTAATGCAGCCTTATGTTTTTTTGGTTTTTTAATCTCACTATAAGCCTACAAATGGCTGCTGCCATATCAAAACAAACACCAAAATTCAACAATAGATTACCTTAGGAAACAACATGATATCTTAAAAGCAGCCAAAAAAGCATTGAAATAGTTGCAAAATAGTTTATCTGCAGCAATCATCAACAGAACAACTTAAAATAAGCTTATAACAGCTTAAGTGCAGCAAATCAACAAAAGACAACACAAAATAGCTAAATCAATTTGCATTAAGCAATATAAGGAGGTAACTTTATGTAATTTTTAAATCATAAGCTTATGACAGCTAAAACAATTGAAATCATACCACGTTAAATTATATAACTTCTAAGGATATAACAGAAGTACAACGTAGTCCTTAACTTCATCAACCCTTTTATCGTTTAAGGTTTGTCGCAGCAAAGCTTATCTTGATATGTATATTTTAAATTGGTGCTTGTGTAAGAATCATATTTCGGTTGAAAAGAAGTTTGGTATGAATGATTACAATACAAGGTTTCTCTTCCAGTCAGCGAAGATGTGTTGCAGCTTGATAATTGCTATAGTAAGAGGGCTGAGGAGAGCCCTAGACCCATAAGCCTAAATGTAAGGAACATAAGACGTACAACTTTGTGAACTAAGTGTGATGTCTATTCAACTTGTTTTGTCCGCTCATTCTATCACCTCTACTGACATATTACCAAGTAGAAATTAAAACACCTGAAGAATACTATTACCTCTAGGTTGTTCCGCACTGTTTCAACACCACTTAAGACAAGGAATGCAGCCTCAGTTGCAACATTTATAGCACTGATATCTGTAGTAAAAGAGAATAATAAGCAAACTTCCAATGAGTTTAAACAAAGGAAAAACTAATCAAACACGTAAGTACATAACTATTACCTTTACCACCGGTGCATCCCACCCAAAGTTGGTAAAATAAGAAACTTCAATCATCTTAAGATATACTACGTAATCAGCAATTGAGCATCTTCACCTGTTTATACAAGTTCCAACACACGTAGTGTGCATTAGTGTAACGTTGATGGTACTGAATGATCGGTTAAATGACCTCGGATTAATAAAAACTAAAAACAATAAGAAAAAAGTAAATAAAATGTAGTGCAGGAGCCAAACAGACATGTTATGTTAGCGCATACAGGGATGAATTTATAATGATGCTTTGTTGAAATTCATTGTACGACGCCTGATCTGGTACTGATCCTCGTTTCCAACGGTGGATGATGATTCCCAATTGAGCATGTCATAGAATAATATTTTGATAACATCAGTTAATCGAAAATCAATAATTTTTCATTAACATTTTTATAAGTGTCCAAGGATGACCAATATCAAATATGTAAATCACTTTGGCAGCTGTAGGTCTTTGTGATCTTTGAAGAATGAAGAACACCAATATCAAATATGCCGTTCAGCATCCGAAATAAACAGAAAATGAGACAAAATTAATTCATACATTTATCAATATATAACTAAAATTATCAAATCATGAAGAGATGACTTCAAATGCATTAAATTGCTTTCCTTTCAACTCTTGAGATGCATGATTTAGGGAATATCGGTCAGAGATAGAATAATATCGACAGTCTTGATTTAACTTCGAATTTGAACATGGGTAGTCTTGATTTAAACTTCTACCCAAACTTGCAATTGAAGAAAACTAAGAGAAAAGCTAATCAAAGGCATAGAATAGTAGCAATTTCATAGAAAAAAACAACAGCCCATCAAAAATTATTGAGATTTCCAGAGGTGAAGAGCAAGAAATCAACCCATTGCTGCAATCAAATATGAGTAATTGGGTCTTGTTGAAACAGTTGTTGCAGAGGAGGGTTTAATCCGCAAAGGTCTATTAGAATTGAAACTTAAAAAAATTCTAAGAACGAAATAATCGATTAACTCAATATTTGTGAAAAGCAGGTGACAAATTTACCTGTTCTTCAAGAAATTGATATACAAGCTCAAACCCCATTCCACCCTGTAATGTTGTTTATCACCAAAATTCGCATCTTGACTACAAATTGCTTGTCCTACTTGGAAGCTATTTCAGTCTGTTCACACTACTTACTATTTGTTTTAGCTTATTTAGGGCTTATTTTTTATTAGTTTTTTTTGGTTATTTTTTAACTTTTAGCTTATTATGAGTTACAAGAAGAAAATAAGCCGGATTCATGAAAATAAGCCAGAAAAAAAACTTACAAAAATAAACCCGAAAATAAGCCCAAAATAAGCTAAAACAAACACCCCCTTAGAAAAAAATTATTCGATAATCTAAACAGTTTATTTAATAAAAGATTTAATCTTGATTGTTTATTTGTTTTAAATTAAAAAATTAATTTTGATTTTTATATTGAAAGTATTTTAAATTTTATCTTACTAAATTAATTTATTTGACAATTTTAAAGGTAGATGTATACTTTTTAAAGATAGATTTTACTTATCTATACTTTTTAAATTATTATTATTATACCTTATCTTACTCCTATATAATACATTTACCACTTAAAAAACTCTTAATTTTAAAAAGAGTAAATTTACTAAAATACCCCTCCTTTATACCTCTCATTTACCTCTTCTTTAAATCCACAATTAATGAATTTAAATAAATAAATATTGAAAACATAACCGACAATTAATAAATTTAAACCAATACTTATAACTGAATTATTTCTAACCATATATTTTTAATATTAACTTTTGATTCGTGAGATCACCATACTTATAACTGAATTAAGTCTAATCATATATTTTTAATATTAACTTTTAATTCATAAGATCACCTAAATTCATGTTTTCAATAAATCAAGTTAAAGAGATTTCACAAACACCAAACAAATAAAGTCGCTGATTATATATATGTATGTATGTATATATGTATGTATGTATGTATATGTGTGTGTAAGGAATCTTCACAAACTCATGGAATCTTTACAAACTCATATTATCTCATCTCGCAAGGAATCTTCACAAACTCATATTAGCTCTTTGTGATTATTCTGCACAAAACTCATCACAACCTCTTCTTTATTCGCCGTTGTCGCATTGCGCGGGTACCCCACTAGTTATTTTAAATATATAACCGTATATATGTTGATTTTTCTTAACATACTTTATAAATTATTAAAATTATTTCAAAACCTATTAAAATTATGTATCATAAGCTATATCAATTATATAATATTATATATATTCAATCGTTGTTCTTATCTATATTTATTATATATACTACAAATTATATCGTAATTAAATTTTACATCCTTCTTAAAATTGTTATCGGATCAAACTCTTATTTCGTCATTTAGCTAAATGAATATAAAATAATAGTTTCACATAAATAATGATAGTTACACGTGTGTTTACGCGGGTATCTAAACTAGTTACGTTATAAAACACTTGCGTTCACTGGCACAAAAATCCTTCATTTTTCTAGAAATTTTTTCTAAAAAAACTGAAAATTAGAAAACATGTTAACTTACACATTTTTTCAACAAAACAAAAAAACTCTCTCACTTTTTCCATATTTTCCCAAACTTCTCTACTTTCCCAAACTCCTCCTCAACCAAACATATTTTAAATTTTTTCCTGAAATATGAAAACATTACCCCTTCATCTAAACACGTCTTCTATTTTTTCTGAAAATAAAAACTCTATCATTTTTCATGGCAAAACGAAAAACAGAAAAATTTTCTCCTACTAAATGCAGACTTTTTGCCTTTTTCTCTTTTAAAACTTTTCAATACTACTTAATTTTAAGTAGTACATGTTTTTATGCATAAGGTACATGCATTTAGAACAATAGCCTAATCAATTATTTTCTTAATTATCTTAACTAATTTACGACAACTCGTGTTGTCTTAATAAATCATTAAACATTATAACAACAATTTAATTAATCTAATTTTGATTAAATCACTTATATCAATACAATTTTTAAGACTAGATTATCTTTTTCTCTAATCAGTTAATAATGATAATAATAATAATAATATGTGTTTATATTTTATTGTTTTTGAAAATGTAATATCCTCATATTGGGTCTAGTCGTGTTCGAATCTGGTACGTCTAGAATTCTATTTAATTATTGAATAAAAGAAATTATATATATATATAATTGATTAATTGGAAAATAGAAGAAAATAATAAATAAATGATAATATAAAAATATTATTAAAAATAGATAAGAATAATAAAATATTAAATGGTTTAGAACGAGGTTTCCAAAAATATCCCCGCTAGTTAAAACGGGTACTCATGCATTAAGTTGTATGTTAAAAATACCCACTTGTGGATAATATTAACCCACAAGCAGGTATCTATGTGTATACCACGTATACAACACACAGACACATATCTCAAACTTTTCTTCTTTGTGTTCTTGTGTGCCAAAGTTCTTCAAGAGAAGATTAAGAGAAGATAATCAAGTACTGATTTGTTGTGAATTCAAGTGTTGATTCAAGATTCAATCTGCCCAAGATCATCTTCTTCATCCTTCTTGTCTATTGTAAGTTCTTGTTCCTTGTTCTTCATTTTCACCAAGGCTAGGTACAATTAGGTTTGGTTGAAATTGATACCAAGTTTGTTGATTCTAATCAGTTCCTAATTGGTTTCTAAGTCAATAACAACCAGAATCTGTAATTAAATTAGAGTTTTTGATTGAATTCTTGAATTAAAGTGTAAATGGGTCAAAATAGAGATTTTGACCCCAAACTCTGAATTTGATGTTTAAATGCATAAAAAGTGTGTCTTTAGGTTGGTTTTGATGTGTTATTTCACATATGAATGGTAGAAACCGATTGGTAATGTTTTGGTAAAGATTTCGGATGTTTTGGATGGAAAACAGCAGGTTCTACATGAACCTGCTGCTGTAAATGGAAAGGCACGGGCTTACCTCTCAAGAACAGACCGTACCTCAGGGCGTACCCTGGGAGGCACGGCCGTACCTCCCAAAGGAACGGGCGTGCCTAACCCTAGCAAGTCCGGGGGGTGTCCTGCAGTCACGGGGTGTACCTGAGTACCAGGTACGGGGTGTGCTTGCCCAAGTCCGGGGCGTGCCTTGCCAGGCACGGGCATGCCTTGGCTAGGTACAGGTGTGCCCTGCCTCTGGCAGATTCTGTTTTACAAGTTTTTAATATCTGGAAACCCTGTTTAGGTACTCTAGTTGGTCCAGGAGCTTCTGTATCCTAGTGTATAATATTCTAGCTCGTCAGGTGAGTGCCTGATAACATAACGATTAATATATCTATAACATATATTAACAAAGAATTGTGAATTGTATACCATGACTTGTAGACACACTTGATTAAGTGTAGGTTGCATGATGATGCTAGACTTAACATGTTGACACAGTATAATACGCACTTGATTAAGTGTAGATTGTATAGCATGATGATGCTAGGCTTAACTTATTGATACACAATGATATGCACTTGATTAGGTGTATATTATGTTGATATATGATTATATGCGTGCATTAAAGATCCGATTGGATCAGATATTTGTTTGTGAATGGTCCGGATCCTAAGGACAAAGCTGTCCTACAAGAAAAACAAAGTTGTTCTGCTTTAAGGACTAAGCAGTCCTCTTTGGGTATAGCTTATGGTTGTAGACAGAGGAATCGGTTGATTCCAAAACGCAATGGTGGACCGCTTTACAGCTCACCCACCGGAGCGGTTGATGTGTCTGGTACCCCAATTTGGTGCATTGAGCCGGGTTAGCTCCCCTGCGAGATATGTCACCTTCTGACTACGCCAGCTCATCGCGAGATGCTAGGATAGCACTGTTTGAGCATGATTGATGATATGTGATATGTTTATATTGATTGCATGCTATCCTGTACTCACTAGCTATAATAGCTAACAGATACTACTCCTCACATGTGCACGTGATCCTCAGTGAGCTTGGGAGCCTGCGGGTAGCTAACTTTCTTAGGAGGAACACTGTTTTTACTTTTAACTCTGATGTTATGTTTATGTTGTAACAGATAATGATCGACGGTTAAGTAACAGTAACACCAAACCTCGTATGTGGCAATTTTTGAATGTATAATATTTGCCACTTGTTTTATTTCCGCTGCATGTTTTGAATGAAAAAGATAAATTAGTATTTTAAAAAGAAAAATTTGGTTCTCGAAAGCACGATGTTACATAAAACCTATTTTAATAATTAATAAAATGGTTGATTGGAAAACAAAGAAACAGAGAAAACTTGAAAAGGAGAAAAAATGGATATGCTGTCAAGCAGATTTCATTTTCTCATACTGGATTTCACAAATACTATACCATTAATTCTTGAATTGAACATGTTGTCAAGCACAAGCTATTATCATTACCGCAGCATTACGCGGGTACAATGCTAGTATTTGAGTAAAATAGAAATTCCAGAAAATTTAATGGGAAGAAAAAGAAAGGAATGGAATAAGAAAGAAAATAGAAGGGAAAAAATATTAAATTAAAATAAATAGAAGTAAAGAAAATAAATTAAAGTTGGTGTTTTTGAGTAAGAGAGAAAAGAAAAGAAAATAGATATTTATAACTTTATCCCTACTTTATAAATATATAATAGCACATATATATTAAACAAAAAGATATAAATTTAAATTAAAAAGAAATAAATACGTCAAATAAGTCGATAAAAAAGTTCATAACCGATTACAAACCGACTAAAAAAGATCACAAAAAAATGCAATTTCAAATAAAATAAAAATATATATATGCTCAAAACATTAGATATAAACTTGTTCAACTACTTTCACTCATTATTTTTTGTTAGCAATCTTCATTCGCAAAGGAAAAAGAGAACTAAATAATATTTGCGTCTTTTTTTTATTTTCTACAAAAAAACAACGGTGTTTGCAATGACAATCTGACCCCATAGGCTCTAGCTCTTTATAAATTTTATCTCCGTTATACTCACATTGATAAGCACTTTCTAAAATGCTATTACTTTCTTGCAAAATAAAATTATCTTCTCTGATTGCATTAGCAACGTTGTCAACGGAATTCATAATCTTTAAAGAAACTTCATCTTTTACTTCAAATTTTCTTTTTTTGCTTTCATATTTGGTTGTAGCTGAATTTTGCTGAGGTAAAAATGACATGAGAGACTCCACTTGAGTACAATCAAAATTGTTCTCCAAAATAACATTGTTAGTAGCTATTTAGTTATCAATATCGTTGATTATTTCTATTTCTATATCTTGTATGTTGTTCATTTGAGACTTTTTCTCCTTTGTTGTTTTAGCATAGCCCATGTTGCCCTATCTTTAGCAAATAGTTGTAGCAGGTCATCGTAGTTGGCCATTTCAACCCCTTTTCACGTTGGTGCATCATGCTTTTCCTTTTTAAAAATAAATATCGTATTAAAAAATGATATTACAAATCAAAATGAATGAAATTAAACTAAGTACACATTAAACATAAAATCATGGACATACCTTTAGAAATTGTTTCCGTACGTCCTCTTCTAGTTCATATAGTATAGTCTTATTACTGTAAGAAAATCCACTTATCATTACTCCTCGAAATACATCATAACACTTTACAAATTTCTCCTTGAGCATTTTGAGAGGATTCTTTAAATGACTTTTATTAATATCTCTATTTAGTTTTTTACTCAAATCGTCTGCGATATTAGCATATGCTTAGGTTGTGAAATGCCCTTCAACCCTTTATCCTCTATCTTGTTAAACAAGCATGGCCTGAATGAATGCAACGTCCATGTCATTGATCCATTGTAACCATTCTCTTTTCACACTATTTCCATCTTTTGTTTGCCCATGATTATTTTCTTCAAAATAAAGGACATAACAAACTTAACAATGTGATAACAAGTAAATACACACATATAAATGTTACAAAATAAATACATAATAAAGCATGTTATCACAAACGATATTCATTATTAAAATATAAACAATTAAATGCTACAATATTATTAATAAAAAACTAGTTTGATATGTCAACTTAATTGCTTAACTACATCACATAATTAGCCCACATTTTATTTCCAATTAAGTTTTTTAATTAGTTCTTCTCCTCATGTACTACTATCATCCGTGTTATGACGTGTTTCTTCTCATGTAGTGTTTAAGATCTCTTGTATCACATCATTCTCGAGATCTTTTTCACAATCTTCATCGAGTGAAAAATTGTATAAAATGCAACATGCCAAGAATACATTTGACTGTGTTTCATAAGAGTAAAATGGTTTGGTTGTACTTCTAATAATAGGAAACCTTTTCTTCAGCGAGCCAAATGCTCGTTCAATCGAGTTTCGTAATGACGCATGACGAAAATGAAATAGCTCTCGAGCATTCTCGGGTGCACGAGATGTGTGCTCTTTTAAATGATATTTTACGCCTCGATAGGGGGTAATTAGTGTGCTTTTAGGGGTAGACCCGCAACAAGTAGTACCTACCTATATACAATGCAGAATTAGCTCATAAAACCATATATAGTAACGCACATAACTATAAATTGTATTAAAAAATTACCATCTGAAATAAAAAGTTTGTCATCTCTAATGAGTGCATTTTTAATATTCTCAAGTCTGATGTGGTACCCTCCTAGCCACTCAATACATACTTGAACTTTAAATCAAAAGTACAAGCGACTAAAACATTTATTGTTGGGTATCCCTTACGATCACGATATCGTGGAGCATCGTTATCGGGAACTCTTACACGGACATATGATCTATCAATTTCTCCTACACGGTCCTTAAAAAAGGATAAAATCTCTTCTTTCGAAACAATTTGACCGGTTGGTTGCTGAAGGTAAAGATCTTCTAATACTCGTTGTTCATTTAGAGAGACAGTAAATCCAAGAGGTAAAATGATTTCTCAAATCATTCCCTACAATATGTAGAAATCTAGCAACCTGATCTTCAACGAACATTCATCGAGTCGGTCGAAGACCACCATTACACTCCATGTTATATAGATTAGCAATACTTATTAGTTTAAGGGTTTAAATGTAACTTAGTAATTAAAGATAAGTTAGAACTTGGATAAGGATTAAAATTAATTTACTTGTTCAGCAAGAATTCTTGGAGAGCAAGGATACCTTTATCTATAAATAGGGCTCGTTAGTTCTTTGTTTTTCATATGAGAGAAATTATTGTATTCCTTGATCAATTGTGAACTTAGTTAATAAAGAGTTTTACAACATGTAGTCCTTCGATCTGACCGTTGGGCTGAAGATTTGTCCTACCGATAGTTTTGAGTGGCGTTGGGAAAAACGAAATTCTGAGTTCATTCACCGTTGGATCATCGAGATTTTTGGACTGTAGGCCCAGAGACATTGTTCTACATTCTGACCGTGGGGATTTTTTAGTTAGATAATTCTACAAGAAGATATTAATCATCGAACGTAACCTCTAAACATATCATGAGGTTAGTTTAAATACTTGTACCTCGGATAAACTGATATCGTCATATTTAGATATATATTTTAGGCGATATATGTTTTATTTTAACCTGTTGTTTATAAATAATTTAAAAGATATTTAATATCTTAATTTATTGGATTTCAGGTTACAAAGACGGATTATGAAAAGTTTTGACCAAAAACTGAAGAAAATTAAAGAAATAAGAAAAGCTGCCCGCTTTGACATACCTTCATTGTTTTAATCTAATCTAACTCATACAGACTCGGATTGAGGTGATTCAGAAAGCCACGGAGTTAGACTCGGAGGGCTAAGGGCTAAAATCATACCTAGAATAAGTTTACATTGATCGCCAATGCGACGAATTAATAAAGTCCAACGCGAAGCTTTAAGTAAAGGTCGCGAATTGTTTATCCAACGCGACATGTTAGTTCCGAAAGGTGAAATCTATAAATTCAACTCTAATTTGTACCTAAGGAACATATATGACATTCTAGGGTTCCAATATGACAGCTAAAAACGATCTAGAAGTGATTTTGAAGGCCTGGGAAAAGGTTTGGAGCTTAATAACAAAGAGGAAGACCATAACTTTGACGGAATTGACTCGGGTTTGCCACCGTTGGTCTATAATGGTTTTCAAGTTCATTCTATCTTTGTTTTATGTGTTCTAGCCTATCTCACCTTTGATTAGATGAACCTTTGTTTATTGGTTTGATTTTGTAACACCGCCTTTGCTATATTAAAAATCAGTATAAATTTCGAGTTTTCAAACTGCATGGGTCCGTTTGTAAATTGAACATTTACCTGTTTGTTAACTTAACCGAATTTCAAAAAACATTGCAGCGGAATTTTAAATAACAAACAAACAAACCCAAGTAGTTATTACAGTTTAAAAAGACATGTTTGGCATATATACAAATATACAATACAAAAATTGCCAAACATGTCAACCGGTGTTACTTTAACCTAAGCCGACCGTTGTATAATAATACCAAAAGCAGTGTTCCTTCAAAAAGGCTTGTATATCAGCCATGAGTGTCCCCAACTCACCAAGCCTGCCTATTCCTTATCTGTAAAAGAGTTAACATCAACAACATTAGCTATATAAATATAGCTAGTGAATACTAACAATTATGCATAACAATTAGGCAAGTCCTTAGCAATATAACAAGTCATATAGTAGAATAAGCAATCAATGTTGTCCTAACATATAGTGGAGTGTTGACATGTCCAGCGAGTGTATTATATTTCCGGGTTGCAAAACCAGCTCAAACCACTACCACCGGGGGAATCAGACACTATCATCTGTGCCGGTTTCATCACCTAAGTGAATCACCGTGCTTGTTAAGGAGCCAAGGCTCATTAGGCTTAGCCATTTAAGGCACTCACCTCAATTGCTGAAAGGAACGGTACTCGAGTACCGTTAGTCCAGAACATTATGCCCGTAGGCCCAGGACCCAGCCGAAGCCGACCTTAATTACATACAAGTCTGGACATACAGATAATTTCATCATTCACCCTTTTCAGGGACAAGTGCATGCATGCTTATTTATATAACATATATTCATCAAGTGTGCACATGTACTTAAATACATGTCTTGCACATCAATTATCAAGGCATATCATGAATTCTTTATCATACTAGCATACATATGGCTTTCATAATACAAGTTGTGGCATGTCATAATCATATAACTTTTCTTGCATTCAAACCTTCCTAAATTGAAGTCATAAGAGTCAGTACTCACCTCGTGTGTTTATAAACAACACAATATGAACTCGGCTCTCCTTGATGGCTTAATTACCTATTACATATACATTCAATTCATTTAGATTACCACACAACAAGTACATGTATTCTTACACTAGTTTTAATACCCCAATTATACCCCTAAAGTGTCAAGAACGATCCAACTATAACCCACGTACCCAAGGCATCAAACGACAACAAAACAGGGGGCTGCCCAGCACTTCACGCCATGAACACCATGTTGTTCACGCCGTGAACTGCAAACAGCAGCTCGAACAGCAGGTCTGTTCTGCTGTTTTTTCCACCCAAGCTCAATTCCAAGCCTTTCTTAATTATTTCCAGGTTATACACTAAGTTTGGGGCATCATTTGGAGTCTATAAACACTAACATATCATACTTTTAACATATGATTCAAGTTTGAATCATCAAATCACCATTAAAGACCCATTTGGTCAAATTCATGAAATTCCTTCAAGATGGTATCTTTAATTCATAAAATCAGTTCTAAATTACTTGTAGGTGACTTTAAAACAGATTTCAACTCATAAACTCAAGCTCCAATTACTAATTTCGTGTTACCCAATTTTAACCTAAAGCTTGAGATGAAGAGCAAGAAGAAGAAGACTTACTATATATGAGGAAGATGATGAATAGTAGAACAAGAACAGATTTGGGAACTTGATTATGCTTTAATTCCAGCTCTTGAATGATCTTGGTGTGATTCCTCCTTCAAGAACAAGTTGCAAGAGATGAGAGTGTGAAGTGTGTGTGGGTTTGTCTGTGTTGGATAATTAGAGGACCGACTATGAGTTCTCTATTATCCACTTGGGGTATTTTGTTCCCCTTTTCAACATACAACACAACACCCGAATAACCGTTTTAACTAACGAGGATATTTTTGTAAACCTCGTTTGAAACCCGTTAATATTTTATCATTATTATCTATTTTTATTACTATTTTCAAATTCACATTTAACTAGCCAATTACATATTTTCTATTAATACTTAACATATATATTAATTTAATTCATTTAAATTAAATTCACGTACCAAATGGAGCGCACGAATAGGCCCGATTTTAGGATGTTACAGATTTATATGGACCCGGATGTTTAGCAATTGTATAATTTATCATGTTTATCTTTTTCAAAAATCCATTCATGTTAAAGTTTCTATCTTTATGCCTATTGCTGAGTTTTTCATAGTTGAGATGACAATTCTATCTATAAATGCTTGAATCATGAATTGCTATGATCATTAGGATTCATGACTAGTGATGGATCAAATTCTAGGGTTAGGTTTTAATGTAATTAACTTTAATTTGTTTGCAACTGCATGCGATTACCATTCAATGTTAATTGATTGATTTTGTGACCAATACGAATCAATAAAGTAAGTCTTGCTTGATACAAACATATTAACTAATTGTAGGGATAGTTAGTGTCATGACCATTGGGTTAATGTTTCTAAAATTATAAGGTTAGTGAGTTGGACCAAGAGTTAGCCAATTTAAGAATCGATATATAATGAATAATATTCATTGCACTTCCATGAGATTGACCGTAGACGAGGGGGTAATCGAGTTTAGGTAAAAATACTTTGTATTAATTGTTTCCAATCCAAGATCTCATCTTTATCTAACTTTTGGTTGTTTTCTACATAGTCTATTTATTAGGTACACTTACCTATTTATATTGTAGTTAGAAGTTTGATAATTTCAATTTATAAATATAAAACCTAATTTAATTCACGCACATCATAAACATTAAACAAAACTTATCCTAATCTTTTATGCATCTATAGTTTTTATCTCGTTAGTATTTATAGATTTTAATTGATAATACCTATTTACAAATTTACATGGTTGTTTATTATAATTGTTTTACTTTATTTATGGTGATATTTTCTTTCTCCTATGTTAGATACCTTCATGAGAACTTATATTAGAAAATAAATTTTATGAATATATAATATTCAAATATTTATTTAAACAAAACCTTAAGATATACAATTCATATTTAACGTGTTTTTGGTAGCTCATGTTGGGTAAAATTAAAATAATACATTCATCTCTATTTTAAAAACTATTTTTGTATTTTCAAGGTTCAATTTTATTAAAGTTTACCTTCAAAAAAAGGAGTCCGATCATTTTCAAATCAAATAATTTCTCTTATTAACCGTAATTTTATCTACTTAAAATATTTTTAAAAACGTCAATTTTTTAATTATGGTATTATTTTAATATATATTTACAACTACATCAGCCTATCTTATTGCCTACATAATATTTTTTAAGAAAAATGTTTAATATAGTTCATAATTAATTAATAGTTATACGAGACTAATTTTAACCTTTGGATCAATGATATCAATGGTCCAAATTATATTTTAAAAATTTGGACGAAGTGGCATTTTCGTAATTTTTCGTAATTCACATGTGATTGTATACTGAATCACCTGTGATTGAATATTAAAATTTTAGTACTATGTTTTTTAAATGGGCTTTATTAAACACAACTCAAAAAACCATCAATTTCCTTCTCTCATATTCTTTTTGTCATATTAGCATCATATCATCTTCTCTTTTTAATTTTTGTCAACCCTCAACCCACACACATCTCTCTCAACCCTTCTCAATTTAAAAGAAAAACCTTACAAAAAGGAAGAGAGGAGAGAGATAGAGATAATAGAGAGAGAGAAAGTAGAGAGAGGGAGAGCACGGGATGAGAAACCCTCAAAGGTTCATTCTGCGAGTTGATGATGGGTAGGGATGGTTAAAAAACCCTGTATCCGATAGGAAACTCGTTCTCCGACCATGATTTGACCGGGGATGTGGACGATGATTCTCCTAACTTAGAAACGGGGATGGGGATACTCCTCGCTTCCCCCAACCTGTAACTGTACCTGACCCCGAACATACTATATATACATATCAATAAGATTGTTTTTTTGTTTTAACTACGATTTATAAAACATAGAGAACGAAAAAACTAATACGATGAAATCACTAATATAGTTTTTGCAGAATAATATATGGAAGTATTATAAGCGTATTTCATGGAGATATACGTTAGAGAAATCATTTATTTGATTGATAATGTTATCTCTATTATAGAACTATTTAATAAATATATCTTTACTTTGTTATCATGCAAATTTTATATTTTAGTAAGTTATTTTACTAAACTTGGTATTGTCATATCAACTTGGATTTTTTATAAGAATGTAGCATCCAAATATTAAAATTGTATTAATAAAATACTTAATTCATAGCCCTAAGGGACTAATTTTAGCCTTTGGATCAATGATATCAATGCGAAGTGTCATTTTCATAATTCACATGTGATACTTTTACAAATCATATGTGAATGTATACAGAATCATCTGTGATTGAATATTAAAATTTTAGGACTACATTTTTATATGAAATTTATTGAACACAACTCTATTAAAACATTATCAATAATATTTTAATAAAATTAGGACTTTGATTATACAAACACTCTCAAATATGTCTTTTTACTTAATTTAATAGTAATTAAATTATTTAAAATTTGATTAAAAAAATCTAATTTAATTTACATATAAAATCTCATAAATATCCTTCTTCTACCTTTAGCTTTAAAATTCTGCACCACAAATTAGAACGCATCAAAAAGTAAAAAGTAAGTTTATGGTTACTTCATTAATTAAGGCCTTATGGAAGATTTTTGAATGACATTTCAGAAGTTTCTCAATTCTTGATTTCATGATTTCAACTGAAAATTGAAGCTCTATGGCTTAATTAAAGCAATTTTGAGCATGTGTGTAAATGAAAGCATGCAAGAATGCCGCCAAAGCAAAAATCCCTACCACATAGTTATCATGACAATAGCATTCTACCTAAATATATCATAAGTTAGAACCCCATTTTATGCATACAAGTATCAAATATAGTAAAGAATGATATTTATGGAATTTTACTTGTAAATTAAATTAGGTATTTTAGTTTGTAAAATTTTATATATTACTAGTAGGATATATATTAGAGTTTAAAGAGTTGTGGAAATATATTGATTTTTATAAGAATATATATATATATACGTAATTAAAAAAGTTTGTAATAATATATATGAAATCTTCTCGTTATCTTTAGATATTTTATTATCATTTTCGGTAAGTTATCTATATTACTATATAAATTATTTAACATTCTCCTTCTTAATTTTAAGACTTCTTAAATTCAATCAAGACAAAATCTTAACATTCCATTCTATCTAATTAATCTCATCTATTCAATCTTTAACCGTTTCATTTTCTCTTTTAATTTACTTTAACTTTATATTTATTTAAAATACACTCTCTCACACAAACACAATTATCCACCCACATCAACATAATTTCTAAGATCTTATTAACTTTTCTCTTCTTGTTTCATAAATATAAATATTTTTCTTATTTTAATGTATTTTGAATATATTTTTAAAATTAATAAAATAGTCGATATACATAAAAGAAAATTTAAAAAACAAGGGCATGTTGTTTGAGAAAACTTTTTTATAGCATTGAATTGTGCGATAACATATCATTACATTTTCTTGAAAGCGACATGTTGTAAAATAGAAACTATTTACCGTCGTAGCATTATGCGTGTATGATGCTAGTAAAATATCAAGTGATTAGTTTAACCTTTAGTTGAACGGTCATGGCTTTATGTACTTCATGCACTTCTATGCCTTGGTTTTATAAAAATATTGAGCTTTCAACAATCCTTTACAAATCAATATAAAAAATAAAACAATGAGATAATATTCATCACATCTTTGGTTTTTAAGCAGCTCTCATTCATATCACTTACAACTATGAACATGATCTGTAATACCCATAATTCATAAAATGTATAAGAATATTTTAATGTGTATTAATGGTGATTTTATGCACAATGTGGTTGGAAATTATTTAAGTATGGGGACTTATGTCTTGAATATGTGTATATTGTGAATGAGAATTTATTAAGTAGATTGAGCTTATGTATATATTAATCCAATGAAAGTTTAATGGATTTTGGACTAGAGGTTTTGAGTTGAGCTTAGGCCCACAAGAGATTGGCATGAGGGTATAAATAAGAAATTAGGGCACAACCTCCCACACAAAAATCATATCACTATTCCATTGAAAGAGAGAGAGAGTGTGTGTGTGTGTGCTGTGAAGATATCTCGAAGGAACATAAGGAGAAGAGAGCAAGAGTTGTAGGAGAACTAAGAAATCATTCAAAGGAATCATCAAGTAATGTTTCTCCATTCTTATGAATCATGTAGACATCATTCTTGCTATATTAAGGTGATAGTTGAATGTTTTAGAGTTTGGGTTTTTGGGTTTTGAGGGTTTAAGAAAAACCCAGGAAAAGTATCTCACCAAGAACACCTTGTAAGTTGATAAAATTATGGTTGTAAGTTTAAAGGAAAGTTTTATATAAGTGGAGAAATGTTTTGCAACAAGTTTGAATTGAATTTGTTAAGTTTTTAGAAAGCTTGATTATGGCTATGGAGTCTGGGTTTTTCAAAATGATGAACTTACAGGGAAGAAGATACACCATGCGACAGTCACATGGACACTTGAGTGTGCCATGCGACAGTCACATGAGTACTGGGTAAGTCCATGCGACTTTCAGTTGATATGTACGTTGTTTCATGCGACTTTAGTAGCTTGTGCATGCTTCATGTGACTTACAGTTAGTGAATGAGACACCATGCGACTTTCGAATTGTATGCCATGCGACTTTCATGTGATAAATATCAGTTCATGCGACTTTTAGTAGTAACTCATGCGACTTTCATGTGCTAGTGTAAGCTCATGCGACTTTCATGTAGTAGACATGAGTTCATGTGACTTTCATGTATCCAATATCAGTTCATGCGACTTTCATGTATCCAATATCAGTTCATGCGACTTTCATGTGATGAGTAGGAGTTCATGTGAATTTCATGTATCTACTATAAGTCCATGCGACCTTGTGATGGTTCATGCGACTTTCAGTAAGTAGCAG
This sequence comes from Dittrichia graveolens, assembly GCA_038502395.1. Taxonomy (NCBI): domain Eukaryota; kingdom Viridiplantae; phylum Streptophyta; class Magnoliopsida; order Asterales; family Asteraceae; genus Dittrichia; species Dittrichia graveolens. Next base: position 28,242,531 of record JARJIL010000006.1, read on the forward strand.
TTAAACCCAGTATTAACCCTATTTAGACTTGGCTCAGGTAGCAGTCAATTGCAGAGTTAAGCAAGTAAAGTCTTTCAGTAAGAACCAAGTAGCTAAGACAGCCGGCAGGTGAGTATTCTCACTTATAATCTGAATAGATTCCAGTTTGTTGGGAAAAATAGGCTTACAAATATATCCTCTTTTGTTGACACAAAAATATACAACTTGTTTATATAATTGTATGTACTAACATTAACATATGTGCACATATACATATATATATTCAATCAAATATATTCTCATCTATGATCTACAAAATAAGCTTCATCAAATGGCCAAGCTCCAATCGTCAAGATCCGAGTTCAAGTAGAAGCCGATGTCGAAGATTCCTACAAACAAACGTTTGAAGATTATGAGCTTACAAAATAAATAATCAAATGAGTTTAAGTTTTTATAAAATAATTTTTATAAAAATCACAAGCTTGGAAGTCAAAGCAAATAAATTCCCATTTTGGCAAATACTAAACACAATTTTACATTGAAACAAGTCAAAACCATATTTAGCAAAAGGAATCTCCCAAAGAGGTAAACTTCCAACATACTTTGTGCATTTGGTTTCCAAACTACCATTTTCATGATTAAATTCAAACTTAAGAAGTATGGCATTAACCCAACTTTTCTTAAGCTTCTTTCAGTGCATTTTTATGGTAAAAATGGGTTGTGTGTGGTTTTGGTAAAAGGCCAACGTCTATATTCACAAGGCTCAAAAAGTTCCAGCAGGCCGACGGTCGATGCCACGGTCGACCGTGGATCATCCGTAGACAGTCTGGACACTTTTTGAGCTTGCACCTTTTTTCCTTATTTAAGGCAACTCAAGTCTTGTGTTTTACCAAGCTCTTGCAATCTGAAAAACACAGAACATATACAAAAACTTGTGAGCTCATATTCTTGATACAAATTCAACATCTCAAGATCAAGAATGAAGCAAGAGTAAAAGCCTTCAAAGTTCAAACACTACATTACCTTCTTATATATTTGTAATTGTGTGAGGATCATCTCTAGCCTTAGAATTAGAGAGAAGTGAGGATCATCTCTAGCCTATAGAATTAGAGAGAAGTGAGGATCAACTCTAGCCTTTCCAATTAGAGTGAAGTGAGGTTTATCTTAACCTTGTTTGCAAGAGTGAAGTGTAATTCTTATAAGCTAAAGAGAGAAGTTGTAAAAGGTTTATCTCTACCTTCAAAGAGAGAAGTTAGTGGAGTAACTCTTGGTGGGTGAGGCCAAGGAGTGGATGTAGAGCAAGGTTGTTAACCCTTGCTTGAACCACTATAAATCATTGTGTCCAAACTACTTCATTGGTGATATCTTCCTTTCTTAAACTCTTTAATTATTTGCAAATATTGTTAAAAACTTTAAAAAGTGGGCATATAACCTATTCACCCCCCTCTAGGTTCTAACACAGTTGTTATAAATGCACGTGAGTACCAGATATTTATGAATATATGAGTTATAGCTGAATGTGTTTAGACTGTTTACTTTGGTAACGGGTATGATTAGACCGTTCACTCCGGTAACGGGTATGTTAGACCGTTCACTCCGGTGACGGGTATGTTAGACCGCACACTTCGGTGTCGGGTATGAGACCATACACTTCGGTGTCGGGTATGTTAGACCGCACACTTCGGTGCCAGGTATGAGACCGCACACTTCGGTATCGGGTATGAGACCAGCACCTCGGTGTCGGGTATGTTAGACTGTTGTGACGACAACGGGTGAGACGAGACCGTCCTAGAGACGGGTATGATGAGACCACTTACTACGGTAGTGGGTATGAGTTGAGTAGTTTTGGGAACTAATTGGTTTGTAAGTAGTATACTCGCTAAGCCTTGGGCTTACAGTTGTTGTTTTACATCTTTTCAGGTAATGACCATGGCGGGGCTCCAGCTCGGTGTTGATAGCTCAGAACTCAAGCTTCTGCAATCTATTAACTTAGTTTTCAGCAGTAATAGTTTCAAATTCAGACAATGAGAATGATTGTAACTTAATGAATATTGTGTGTTTATTCAATTAACGACGAGTCATGTAACTACGATATCATTGATTACTGACATCTATTATGAATGAAATATGTGTAAGAAAAAAAAATTGGGACGTTACATGATCATCAACCCAGGTAATTACTTGTTCAATTCATCTTCATCTACATACATGCACACACATATATAATTTCGTACTACTTATGTTAAATGCAAAACAAAGACGGCACAAGCGTCATCATAGAAGCGGCTACAAGGTTATCCATCACAAACAAGGCTCACGATATTGTACAGACCACCTGATTGCCTCTTACAAAAACCATACACACCAACATTATTTGATTATGTTATTGTAACGTCTAAGATGAGAAGCAAGTGGAGGGCGCCATTAGTTAATTAGTCTCTAGATTTGGAACCATGGACATACTATTCAACACCACCGGAATCATGGTTCGGATGCTAATCCTACTACATATTGACCTAGATGCATTAGCCTGTTGAAGGCCAAGAATGTGGTTGTCGCTATGACGTTTCTTGCTTCCAATTAAACCCGATATGCGAGTGGATAAAAATTGGGGCGAATGGTGGTTAGCCATAACTACTCAATGATTGCCTTAAATTAGGGGATGTTCTTATTGATAATCGTGAATTTAAGCTACAAAAATTTTAAGTTTTTGGTATTTAAGCAAGTTGTTCAAATATAGATAAATATATGGATGGAATAGGTCTTAGGTATAAGACAGGGTATAATAGTCAATTGGTTATTATATATAAGAGTAGATTACACCAATCGTTTCCGTGGTATGTCAGCTTTTACACAAATCGTCCCTGAGCTTTATTAATTACACAAATGGTCCATACTATTTGGATTTTGTTACACTAATAGTTCATTTTCCAGATAAAAAATACTAAAACGCCGTTTACTTTTCCCTTAAAAATACTATTATACCCTTATTCCATTTTTTATTTATTTTATTAATTAATAAATGATTATTATTATTGTTTTTATTATTAGTATTATTATATTATATAGAAAATAAACATATACCACTCCCCTTATAATCTCTCTCGGCCTCTCTCTATTTGCTCTTAATTCACCCTATCACCACCATATTCTCCCATAACACCGGCGACCCTCATCGGCAACCCTCACTGCCTCCTCGCGGGAGAAGACCACGACCATCGCCGTTAGCTAAACTCTCCCTAGCCAAATAATAACGCCACTGCCGCCAACTCCAAGCCTTCCCTGGACATCACATAATCATCACCATCGTCGGTCATGGCATTATCACTGCCTCTATGTAGAAATCTCTGGTTTGTTTAGATCAAATTTTGGTCGAAATCGATTTCTTGTTCTTGATTAGGGTTTGTTTAGGTCAGATCTTTGTAGAAATCAATTTTGTGTTATTGATTACGGTTTAGGTCAGATATGTGTAGAAATCGATTTTGTGTTCTTGATTATGGTTTGTTTAGGTCAAATGTGTGTAGAAATTGACTTCTTGTTCTATATTAGGGATTGGTCAGGTGACTTTGAGATGAACATGCAATTAGGTTTGTTCCTGTTCTTGATTGGGGTCAATTGCTTCTTCATACGGCGATGTAGTGTGTGCGTGTGGGTGTGTTAGTTTCAGAGATTGTATGTGTGTGTTACAAATATGGTGTGTGTATGTTACATATATAGGGTGTGTGTGTGTGTGTGTTACAATGAGGTGCTAGATGATGGTGGCGATGGTGGTGGTGCCTGATCTTGGTGGTGAAGAGGATCGACGGGGAGAGGGGCTAGGTATTGTTTTATTTTTTAGAATATCTAATTAATGAATGAGGATAAAAATGTAAAAGAAAAGTGTAAATTAATAATAAAAAAAGTGTATTATGGTCTTTTTAGGTGACAAAGGATTGTCAATATAAAAAAATTCAGATAGTAAGGACTATTGGTGTAATTAATGAAGCTTGGGACGATTGATACAAAAAGTAATATATAGAAACGATTGATGTAATTTACTATATATATAATTATAAAATACTTAAAATGATTATAAAATATTTGCAAATAATTACATTTTTTGATTAAATATGATATTCTTAAAAATTTATAAAGGCTATATATGTTATTTTAAAACTTAAGTAAACAAATATTCTAGATGTATTTGAAATTCTTCTTTAAAAAAGTTTAATTTAAAATTCTTTGAAAAAATCAAATACTCTATTTGAGATGTAAAATCAAGAATTGGCTGTTACATAGTTTGTTATGTGGTTAGGGTTAAAGATTCTTCGTCTCTTCTTGTTCTCTCATTTTTCATTATTAGTTACGGCTTTTTCCTATTTCTTAGCTGTGAAAATATAATCCATTCATATACATACATACGCGTATCAGTCTTTAGATATTCAAAACCCCTTATTTCTCTCTAGATCCAAAAATCAATCTTCATTTTCATCTTTACAAGCCTACTTCAGCAAAAACCCAAGTGGGGTTTCTTTGATCTATACATATATAACACTCGTTTCGCGCTTTCTACATAGTTCTTGTAGAATAGTCATCATCGATCTCTTGTTATTATAGATCCATTCATTGATTTCATCGGTTATAACCCTTTATCTTTTTTGCCGACAAGATCCTAAGTGCTTTAATTCATTTATACGACTAACCCAGACCAAGAAATTTCAATTTTGGTGTAGAGTAACTATTGTACCCTTTTTCTGACCAAGTTTGGGGGTTTTGTGTTCTTGATTGACTTCCTTGCTGTCGATTTGACGAGTATTTGGCAAATACGTATTGGGTTAATGATAGTGAGATCTAAGATTTGAGAAGGATCTTGTTCGCTGTGTGATCTACTAAGTTTTCATCATTCGGGGGGTCGTCTTTTTGGGTATTGTTTGGTTGCTCGCAAGGTGTTTGATGCTTTGCCGCTGTGATGCAGTCTGATCAGAGAAGAAAGGTAACCTTATCTTAACTTATTTCTTGATATGGTATGTAGAAATCTGCTTAACCGTTCTTAAATTCTTGGTATTATTTATGAAGATCGGTACATGTATATATGGTTCTGAATCATTTGGTATTGCAGGGATCTGCGGAAGTTGATTTTTTCACCGAATATGGTGAAGGGAGTAGGTATAAAATAGAAGAAGTAATTGGTAAAGGGAGTTATGGCGTTGTATGTTCTGCATACGATACTCATCTTGGTGAAAAAGTTGCAATAAAAAAAATAAATGACATATTTGAACATGTATCTGATGCAACTCGAATTCTTCGTGAAATTAAGCTTCTAAGGCTTCTTCGTCATCCAGACATTGTGGAAATTAAGCACATATTATTGCCACCTTCAAGAAGAGAATTCAAAGATATATATGTGGTGTTTGAGCTTATGGAATCTGATTTACATCAGGTTATTAAGGCAAATGATGACTTAACACCAGAACATTATCAGTTCTTCCTTTATCAGCTTCTTAGAGGGTTGAAATACATACATACAGGTTATTTATACACTATTATTATGATTCCACACCTATATATATAATAATGTATATACTATTTATGCGCGGGTGTGTGTTTGTTTGTTTCTAGTGGTTGATGTTTTGTTAAATTTGATTTGGAATTACTTCTTTTGCAGCAAACGTTTTTCACAGAGATCTAAAACCCAAAAATATTTTGGCGAATGCGGACTGTAAACTCAAGATCTGTGATTTTGGTCTTGCAAGAGTTGCCTTCAATGATACACCTACTGCAATATTCTGGACAGTATGTACTTTTACTCCTTAAAATACAATATCTGATTGAGGTTAGAGGTGGTTAAATGGGCAAGTTGGGCTGACCCGGAACACTTGTTGGCCAATATAAAACTTTTGAAAGAAAAAGTTAACGCCCATTCTAAATATGTTTGCATATTGCAGTATTCTAATATTAACTTAAATTCTTTGATAAAATGATTTAGGAAGTTTAATGCATTGAAAATATACTTTGGGCAACCCATCAACTATACTTGCTGATTTCACTTGGTTGGCCCATTAGTTAAAATATCACAACAAATTGGTTGAAGTTGGCATCTTGAGTAATCTAGTTTGTTTTTATATACATATATAAAGTATAGGCTAAGACTGAAGTGCATTTTTTTATTTGATTTGTTCACAGGATTATGTTGCAACAAGATGGTATAGGGCTCCAGAATTATGTGGATCATTTTTCTCAAAGGTAAAAAAGTTGATAACTGCAGTTATCTGCTTTACATTAATCAAGTTTAGTAACACTTTTGGGTAGTAAAAGTTTACAACTCTATTTAATAAAAGCCATTTGCAGTTGGAATATTTGTCTTAACTTGAACCCTTTTTCTGCAGTACACGCCGGCTATAGACACATGGAGTATTGGCTGTATTTTTGCAGAACTTTTAACTGGAAAACCACTTTTTCCTGGGAAAAATGTGGTGCATCAATTGGATTTGATGACTGATCTTTTGGGGACACCATCACCTGAAGCTATAGCCAGGGTAAGTTAGTAAGAATCGCCTAGTTACTCCTTTTTTAACCTAATGTGGGAGTTTTTATTCTCATTTTCTCACAATAACATCTTTGTATTCATTTTGTCTATTGGCTCCATCAACAATCGTAATTTGCTAATATCTGATTATTACAGCTATAAACACTAATTGCACATCTGAACATTTTCTCTTGCCTGTTATGGCGTTATTTGTAACTGATTATTTGGTTCTCATTATTGATTATGACATAATCACTTTTATGATGCACATCCAAGAATTGAAACGTTTGATTATGAAAATAATTAGTCCGTTTCATACCTGATACAACTAAAATAATTATGAAAATATAAAAAAAATCACGTACTTATCTCTTCTTTTATGTACTCACAAAAATGTCTTTTTGGTCATTTTGTCTCATAAATAATTATTTTCCCAAACAAACATTTGATTATCTGATTATTACAACTTTAAACACACAATGACATCCAAGCATCTACCTTTGCCTATTTTGTATAAATGATCAATTGATTCTGATTCGTTATGACATAATCACTTATATAGCAGACATCCAACCACCCCCATAGTTTATTTAGTCTCATTTTCTGGATATTAACAATGAAATAACAAAATCAGATAAGAAACGAGAAGGCTAGGAGATACTTAAGCAGCATGAGAAAGAAAAAGCCAATTCCTTTTTCGCAAAAATTCCCAAATGCAGATCCTCTCGCTCTTCGTTTATTGGAAAGAATGCTTGCGTTTGAGCCTAAAGATCGTCCCACTGCCGAAGAGGTAATTATTAATATCTTATCTATTTATAGTCTTATTTATAACTCTTGCAATGAAAATTTCATTGTTATTAACAGAAAGATATTTTTTCTTGGTATTAGGCTCTTTCGGATCCATATTTCAAGAATTTAGCCAAGGTTGAGAGGGAACCATCTGCTCAACCCGTTACAAAGATGGAATTCGAGTTTGAAAGAAGAAGAATTACTAAGGAAGATGTACGCGAACTGATTTATAGAGAGATTCTTGAATATCATCCGAATATGCTGAAAGAGTACTTGGATGGAGCTGAACCAACTGGCTTCATGTATCCAAGGTGCAGTTTTATTTCTACTTTTTATTATATTATTATTGTCAATAGCCTCTAAACCTTCTTTTATTATTTACTCTATTCTCCAGTGGTAAAATGGGTGGGTGGACGGGACATAATGAGTCAAGACTCAAATGGGTCAGGGTGGGTTGGTCGAATTGCCAAAATCTAGGGAAAATTCACGCCAAAATCTAGGGAAAATTCACGCCATTAGTTATTTTCACATAAAATTGGTGCTATACGCCTATACCTTGGGTGTTTTGTTAAAATTACATGCCATTTGGGCGCCAAATGAGCTGCCACATCATTTTGGATCTTATAGAAAGTCTTTTATATAGAGCTTGTGTGTTCAAATATATTTTTTATTTTAAATGATTATTTTTACAAAAAATATTAAGTTTTTATAAAGCTAAATTCTTTTTTTATAATAGCAATATAACGTGGTGGCTTATTTGGTGCCCACATGCCATGTAACCTAATACAACCATAAACGATACAATTTGCCGGAGGTCTTTTGGGGAAGCAGTCTCTTTACCATCTGGTCGAGGTGCTATGGTCTACATCTTACCTCCCGTTCTGCTCCCATACCACGCTTATGTGGGATTGGGTATGGTTGTTCTAGATGTATACTTGTATGTCATTTAACCTAATACATATCGTCTTTTAACAAATTTCAAGCTACTTGAATGATGTTTTTAGTAATAGTATATAATTTGAATTAATCTTTTAATAAATAACCTAAAATATAGTACCTATATTGTGTAGAAAATAGTGTAGTACTTAAATTGGTAAAAATTGAATATAGAGAACTAACCGGGTCAAAATGGTCCGTAAAATCCAACCCAAATTAACCCATTTTCAAGTAGTGTCTTACTCAACTCTGTTCATGGATTACTTTTTTTTTCTTTTAGAGATGTTTACCAATATTATTGAGTTTAGTGTGTCGCTCATGCTGGATGAGTCAAAATTAACGTTTTCATCATAAGAAATATTACTTAAATGTTGTACGAATTCTATCAACTAAATTGCTTTTTTTCACCGTATTTGCTTCACAGTGCTGTTGACCAGTTTAAGAAACAGTTTGCTCATCTTGAGGAGCATTATGGCAAAGGTACATCTGCTGCACCTTTGGAAAGGCAACAATCTTCATCATTGCCAAGGTAAATTATAATTATAATAATTACTATTAATATTGTTATTATTATTATTATTATCTATTACCATTTTTATTACTGTTATTATTATTTTGTTCATGCTTCCAAACACTTTCTCAAAAATAGTTGTTCATTAGACAAAAGTCTCAGTTTTAGGAGTACGTAGTTAATGCATTGCTGACTAATTCTATGCCAACTTTACCCTTTAAAATACTCACAATTTTCAGGAAAGTACAATTAATAAAGTTGTGGTTGGAGGTTAGTCGGAAATTGGGCAACTCATTTTTGAGAATGAACATTTTTTTTGGGTCAAGCGAAAAAAGGATGGTTTTAAAATGGTGTGAGTGAATTAGTAGAAGTAGCTAAACGGGCAGGTTGAGCAACGGTTCTGTTTTGGTCGTTTTTGCGTAATAGCATATAAAAAAGAACGTTGTTTTGGTATTTGAGAACTGTTTGGTTTTTAAGTCGGTTAAGTCTCGTATTTTGTTTTGGTTTTGATTAATTCTGTTATGTACCAAAATAAAAGAAATATGTAGAAAATAAACTGCTTAACACTACAGTTATGAATTTACATAAAAAACTAAATGTTATATATAGATTGGAATATTGGATCGGTTTCAGTAAATTTGGTTTGGGTTTTTGAGCCGAAAGAAGTCTCAGTTAAACATAAAACCAGAAACTAAACCATATTTTTGCTGTTTGGGTATTTCAGTTAAATTCTGTTTGTGGTTTTGACTCTGCTCACCTCTGTTTGTGTCCACTTTTCAACTCTATAAATAAGTAGCGTGTTACATATGATTTCAGAAACTTATTATTAGAATAACAAGCTAAGTTTTTATATATTATATGATTTAGGAGGTTGTATGTATAAGAATACACTTAGCATTTTACAACCTGCTTGATTCATTTTACCTGTCTCGTTAGCTAATATTTTATTTGACCTGTTTGAGATAAAACGTAACTCAAGTGGGACCCATTTGTTTATTTGTTAACTTTTGGTGCAGGGCTTGTGTATTATATCCAAAAGAGACTGCCTCACAAGCTACAGTTGAAGTTACAAATGGTCTCTCAAAATGTTCAATCAAAGACGTTGGGAAGCCATATATGACTAACCCCATGCCAATGACCAGACTTCCTCTACAAGTTCCTCAAGGTTTGATGATCCATTGAACTCATGCACTATAATTAGTGTTATTGTTGTTATTATTACTATTATTATTGTTTTTGTTAATCATTATATAAAAGAAACTAAAAAGCTTATCATACACATATTTTGTAAATATAAGCCCTTGGGACTCAAATTACTGAATTCAAGTCATATGTGCATGAATATAATGTTAACATAGACGCATAAACATTTAATCATGAAGTATTCGTAGAATATTATGTGTTATAATATGGAAAATTAATTACTATTTTAATTATGTATACAATAGCACCCACAAACCATCTCAAGATGGCTTAGTGGTAGCATGTCTGGACAGTCTCAAAAGCAATCGTGGCTCAATCCTCGCCAGGTAAACATGTTGGATGACTGGAGTATAGGAAACAGCCATTTAAACAGTTAGGCCGCGTACATCACAGCATAAATCGACTCTCTTGGGGAACCTGCTAAAGTGGGAAACCCTAAAAAACCATTTAAGTACACAATGGTAAACACACACACACACACTCAGTTTGTTGATATATAGTTATCACAATTTTGTTCAGAATGTTTAGTTAAAATTTTTAAAATAAACGTGGAGGAAGTAGTACTTTTGGTAAAATGGTGGTTTTTATCCCATAACTTTATCACTGTAAAGAGGTTTGAAAGTACAATTATTATCTCAGAAGTATATGATACCGTAAGTATAGTTGGAAACCAGCTTTATTATCGCAGAAGTATACGATACCCTAAGTATATTGTACCTCTTTGATATGCTTATAGTTTTTTCACAACAATATTTGACAATTTGTTGTGGTTATTTATTGATTTACTAATTTGCTTCAAATATCTAAATTCCAAAAATACTCAAAACAGTTGATTACTGATTATCTTATTAATGCACATCCACACCAAAGAACTGATCAAGGATCATATGATTGATACTCATCCACAATTTGTTGTTATTTTGATGCTCGTTTTTAAAATCAATAGCCTGATCCCATGCATTTTTATTGTTATATTACTAAGATTTTTTCATTATCTCGGGTTGAACAACAGGGGGGAGCGCTGCAAGGCCCGGTAAAGTAGTTGGTAATGTGATGCGTTACAACACTGAAGCTCTCGAACAACGACGGGCGGGTAGGAATAATAATAATTCTAGTAGTAATAATAATAATCCAGTAGCTGCGCCGACCCAATTCCCACTTCCCGCCTCATCCTACCCTAGAAGAAGCAACAACTGCAAAAACGATAAGGTAGAAACCACCATAGAAGTTGTTTCAGGTAACGGGCTGCAGGCCCGACCGCCGTATGTTCCGAGAAAAGTTGCTGCTGCTCAGGCGGGTCCGGGCAGTCAGTGGTATTGACTGATGGTTGACTTCATTTGAAAGGGTTGCAGGCAAGTGAGTCGACTCGAGTTGACTATACATGCGGGCAAAGCCTCTTAGCAAAAAGACTAAGAAATGGGTAAGTTTTGTTGGTTAAACCAGATGGGTGTATTTCCGATTCTGATTAGAGTTTGTTTCGGTTTGGCCTACAATGTGAAGATATTATTACATGCTTAAACACGAAGTATTAAGCAGCTAACAGCTGAATAATGACCCCCTTAGCTTGTTTGACTTGTAAAAATAACTATTGTTGAAGACTAAAATTTCAATTGTATCTTTGTAATATGTACTTGCTGTTTAAAGAACGTGAATATGCTATTTCTTTATTTCATTTGTTTTACTTCAGTTATCATTTTAGAGCATTCTATTTTGCTAAAATATGTATAAAGGAGCCGAGTCGAATATTCTCAAGTTTGAAGCTTGGGTGGGTCGACCTTTAGAACTCCAAGCTTACCTTGATTTTTAATTTTTGATATCTTAAATCAACAATTGAGATTTAATGGAGAAGAAGTATGCAAATTCATCACTCATAGATGTGGTGAAAAAGGGGGGGGGGGGGATGGTTAGAGGCGAATTTGCAGCCTCATATATGCACCTGACTTCCTCGATCTTTATTGTTTTACCGTCTCAAATCACGTAATTTTAACGTTTCGGATCACTTCATCCCCTACCGGTAGGAAGGCTCGTAATACTACTTGCTTGAGACGAGTTATAAGGTCAAGCTCAAGAGTGTCATTTACTTCATAAAATCGAGATAAGCTTGAAATCCCTAGTTCATTCGACCTTGAACTCAAGTTTTAAAGGCCGAATTAAGTTTTGAGCTTGATGGACTTGATGGTGCTTAACTCAGTTCGACTATATTACACTCTATTTGTTGTCATGTAGAATTAATTTCAAGTATAAACAAATGGAACTAAGAAATAGCAAATTTAGATTCTCGTTCGTTAAACATCATATATTACAAAGATACAATTGAAATTTTAGTCTTCAACAATAGTTATTTTTACAAGTCAAACAAGCTAAGGGGGTCGTTATTCGGCTATTAGCTGCTTAATACTTTATGTTTAAGCATGTAATAATATCTCCACATTGTAGGCGAAACCGAAACAAACTCTAATCAGAATCAGAAATACACCCGTCTGGTTTAACCAACAAAACTTACCCATTTCTTAGTCTTTTTACTAAGAGGTTTTGCCCGCATGTATAGTCAACTCGATTCGACTCACTTGCCTGCAACCCTTTCAAATGAAGTCAACCGTCAGTCAATACCACTGACTGCAGTATCAACTTTTCTCGGAATATATGGTGGTCAGGACTGCAACCCGTTACCCGAAACAACTTCTATGGTTGATTCTACCTTATCGTTTTTGCAGTTGTTGCTTCTAGGGTAGGTTCAGGCGGGAAGTGGGAAGTGAGAATTGGGTTGGCGCGGCTACTAGATTATTATTACTACTAGAATTATTATTATTCCTACCCGCCCTTCGTTGTTGTTCGAGAGTTTCATTGTAGTAACGCGTCACATTACCGACTACTTTACCGGACCTTGCAACGCTGCATTATTGTTGTTACTGTAATTGTTATTTGTTGCTACAAAAGATTTAGCAGTAGCCTTGTTCTCAGGTCTATCGGAGGTATCTGGAAAACAACAAAGGGTTAACCTTATCACGAGTCGAAGTTCGTGACCTAGTGTGGACGCAAGGATAAGTATTATGTGCTTAGGTGAAAAATAGCTAATTTAGAGAGTAAATAGAGAGAATAAATGAGTAGATCATACGTGAATTAATGACAAATAATGGGTATTTATATAAAGATTACTCAATATAAAGATTACTCTTTCCTTCATGGTAAATAGAAAGATCCTTATGACTAGAGTAAAGAGGTACAATAGGAAAAACAACAGGGAGTGCTTCAAGGCCCAATAAAGTGGTTAGTAGTTGGTAATGTGATGCGTTACAACAATGAAGCTCTCGAACAACAACGAAGGGCGGATAGGAATAATAATAATTCTAGTAGTAATAATAACAATCCAATAACCACGACGACCGAATTACCACTTCCAGCCTCATCCTACCTTAGAAGAAGCAACAACTGCAAAAATGAAAAGGTATAGCCACCATAGAAGGTGTTTTAGGTTTTGGGTTGTGGGCCCGACCGCCATATGTTCCAAGAAACGTTGCTGCTGCTTAGGCCGAGCCGGACAGTAGTGGTATTGACTGACCAGGTTTACTTCATTTGAAAGGGTTTGTAGGCAAATGAGTCAAATAAAGTTGACTATACATGCGGGCAAAACCTCTTGGTAAAAAGACAAAGGAATGGGTAAGTTTTGTTGGTTAAACCCAATGGGTGTATTTCCGATACTGAATAGAGTTTGTATCGGTTTCGCCTACGATGTGAATATATTATTACATGCTTAAACACGAAGTATTAAGCAGCTAACAACAGAATAACGACCCCTTAGCTTGTTTAACTTGTAAAAATAACTATTGTTGAAAACTAATTTTCAATTGTATCTTTGTGATATGTACTTCTTGTTTAAAGAAAGTGAATATGCTATTCCTTTATTTCATTTGTTTTACTTCAGTTATCATTTTTGAGCATTATATTTTGCTAAAACGTGTATAATGGAGCCGAATCGAATATTCTCAAGTTTGAAGCTTGGGTCGACCTTTAGAGCTCGAAGCTTACCTTGATTTTTAGTTTTTGATATCTTAAATCAACAATTGAGATTTGATGGAGAAGAAGAAAGATGCAAATTCATCACTCATAGATGTGGTGAACGAGGGGGTTGGAGTTGGGGGGGGGGGGGGGGGGAGGTTAGAGATGAATTTGCATCTTCTCATATGCACCCGATGTCTTCGGTCTTTATTGCTTTATCGTCTCGAACCGGCTTAGTGCTTAAAACGTAATTTTATAATCATTAGAATTGATCATGGCTAGTAAACCAAGCACTTTCTGTTTGTTATAATTTCTTTCTTATTTTCATTTGGGTTGTTAGTTGGACAATATGAGTTACTCAAGATCGTCTCAGAAAAGAATCCAAGATTGACTTGGCGCTAACCTAGTCAAAGTTAAGCTTAATCAAGAGATTTGAGTTGAGTTCTAGTTTCAAAGTACTTTGCTCTTCGAACTTGTGAGCATAATCGAGCCTACACAAAGTTACATTTTTCTCTTTATAAATACATATACTACTCATGTATCCATAGTATATATAATATAGTAATTTAGACAATAACAAAACTTAAACGTCTCGGATCATTCCCTACCGGTCGGAAGGCTGGTAATACTACTTGCTTGAGACGAGTTATAAGGTCAAGCTCAAGAGTATCATTTACTTCATAAAATCGAGATTAGCTTGAAATCCCTAGTTCATTCAAGTTCTGAGCTTGATGGTGCATTACTCAGTTCAACTATATTACACTCTATTTGTTGTCATGTAGAATTAATTTCAAGTAAAAACAAATGGAACTAAGAAATAGCATATTCAGATTCCCGTTCGTTAAACATCAACTATATATTACAAAGATACAATTGAAATTTTAGCCTTCAACAATAGTTTTTTTTTTACAAGTCAAACAAGCTAAGGGGTCGTTAGAGACGAATAGTTGCTTAATACTTCGTGTTTAAGCATGTAATAATATCTTCACATTGTAGGCCAAACCAAAACAAACTCTAATCAGAATCGGAAATACACCCATGTGGTTTAACCAACAAAACCTACCCATAACTTAGTCCTTTTACCAAGAGGTTTTGCCCGCATTTATAGTCAACTCGAGTCGACTCACTGTCGTGCACCCCCTTTCAAATGAAGTCAACCCTCGGTCAATACCACTGACTGCAGCATCAACTTTTCTCGGAACATATGGCGGTCGGGCTTGTAGCCCGTTACCTGAAACAACTTCTATGGTTGATTCTACCATATCGTTTTTGAAGTTATTGCTTCTTCTAGGGTAGGATCAGGCGGGAAATGGGAAGTGAGAATTGGGTCGGCGCGGCTACTAGATTATTATTATTACTACTAGAATTATTATTATTCCTACCCGCCCTTCGTTGTTGTTCGAGAGTTTCATTGTTGTAACGCATCTCCGGACCTTGCAACGCTTCATTATTGTTGTTACTGTAGTTGTTATTTGTTGCTACAAAAGATTTAGCAACAGCCTTGTGTTCAGGTCTATCGGAGGTATCTAGAAAACAACAAAGGGTTAACCTCATCACGAGTTCGTGACCTAGCGTGGACGCAAGGATAAGTATTATGTGTTTCGGTGAAGAATAGCTAATTTAGTGTGTAAATAGAGAGAATAAAAAAATAGATCATACGTGAATTAATGACAATAGGTATTTACATAAAGCTTACTCTTTCTTTCGTGGTAAATATAAAGATCCCTGTGACTAGAGTAAAGAGGTACAATAGGGGAAACAACAGGGAGAGCGCTGCAAGGGCCAGTAAAGTAGTTAGTAGTTGGTAATATGATGCGTTACAACAATGAAGCTCTCGAACAACAATGAAGGGTGGATAGGAATAATAATAATTCTAGTAGTAATAATAATAATCGAGTAACCGTGGCGACTCAATTATCACTTCCAGCCTCATCCTACCCTACAAGAAGCCACTACAAAAAGGAAAAGGTAGAGCCACTATAAAAGTTGTTTCAGGTAATGGGCTGTAGGCCCGACCGCCATATGTTCCAAGAAAAGTTGCTGCCGCTTAGGTGGGGCCGGACAGTTAGTGGTATTGATTGACCGGGCTTACTTCATTTGAATGGGTTTGTAGGCAAATGAGTCAACTAGAGCTCGAAGCTTACCTTGATTTTTAGTTTTTGATATTTTAAATCAACAATTGAGATTTAATGGAGAAGAATTATGCAAATTCATCACTCATAGATGTGGCGAGGGGGGGGGGGGGAGGGGGAGGTAGAGACTTATTGCTTTACTGTCTCGAACTGGCTTAATGCTTAAAACGTAATTATATAATCTTGAGAATTGATTATGGTTAGTAAACCAAACACTTTCTGTTATAATTTTCTTCTTATTCTCATTTGGGTTGTTAGTTGAGACAATATATGAGTTACTCAAGATCGACTTGGCGCTAACCTAGCCGAACTTAAGTTTAATCGAGGGATTTGAGTTGAGTTCTAGTTTCAAAGTACTTTGCTCTTCGAACTTGTGAGCATAATCGAGCCTACAAATAAATACCTTTTACCCTTTATAAATACATATATTACTCATATATCCATAGTATATACAGTATAGTAATTTAGACAATAACAAAACATAAACGTGTAGGATCACTTCATTCCCTACCGGTAGGAAGGCTAGTCAAACTACTTACTCGAGACAAGTTATAGGGTTAAGCTCAAGAGTATCATTTACTTCATAAAAACGAGTGAAGCTTGAAATCCGTGGTTCATTCGAGCTTGAACTCAAGTTTTAAAGATCGAGTTAAGTTTCGAGCTTGATGGTGCTTTACTCGGTTCGACTCTATTACACTCTATTTGTTGTCATGTAGAATGAATTTTAATTAAAAACAAATGGAACTAAGAAATAGCACATTTGGATTCTCGTTCGTTAAACATCAACTATATATTACATAGATACAATGAAATTTTAGTCTCTAACAATAGTTATTTTTACAAGTCAAACAAGCTAAGGGGGTTGTTATTCATCTGTTAGCTGCTTAATACTTCGTGTTTAAGCATGTAATACTATGTTCACATTGTAGGCCAAAATGAAGCAAACTCTAATCAGAATCGGAAATACACCCATGTGGTTTAACCAACAAAACCTACCCATATCTTAGTCCTTTTACCAAGAGGTTTTGCCCGTTTTTATAGTCAACTCGAGTCGACTCACTTGCTTACAAACCCTAGCTTTCAAATGAAGTAAACCGTCAATTAAGTTAATACCACTGACTGCCCGGCCCAGCCCGAGCTGCAACAACTTTTCTTGGAACAGACAGCGGTCGGCCTTGCAGCCCGTTACGTGAAAAACTTCTATGGTTGCTTCTACCTTATCGTTTTTAAAGTTGTTGCTTCTTATAGGGTAGGATGAGGCGCGAAGTGGGAATTGGGTCGGCGCAACTACTAGATTATTATTCTTACTACTAGAATTATTATTATTCCTACCTGCTATTCGTTGTTGTTCGAGAGCTTCATTGTTGCTCTTGTTGTCGTTATTTATTTCTACAAAAGATTTAGCATCAGCTTTCTTCTTAGGTCTATCGGAGATATCTGAAAACGTCAAAGAGTCAACCTCGTCACGAGTCGATGTGTGTGGCCTAGCGTGGACGCAAGGATAAGTATTATCTGTTTTAGGTGAAGAATAGCTAATTTAGAGAGTAAATAAAGAGAATAAAAGAATAGATCATATGTGAATTAATGACAAATAATGGGTATTTACATAAAGCTTACTCTTTCCTTCGTGGTTAATAGAAATATCCCAGTGACTAGAGTAAAGAGGTACAATAGGGGAAACAACTACGGGGAGCGTTGTAAGGCTCGTAAAGTAGTTGGTAATGTGATGTGTTACAACAATGAAGCTCTCGAACAATAACGAAGGGCGGATAGCAATAATAATAATTCTAGTAGTAATAATAATCCAGTAACCGCGGTGACCCAATTCCCACTTCCAGCCTCATCCTACCCTAGAAGAAGCCACAATTGCAAAAATGAGAAGGTAGAGCCACCATAGAAGTTGCTTCAGGTAACAGGCTATAGGCCGGACCGCCATATGTTCCAAGAAAAGTTGCTGCTGGTTAGGCCGGTCTGGGTAGTTAGTGGTATTGACTGACGGGGTTTACTTCATTTGAAAGGGTTTGTAGGCAAATGAGTCCTCTCGAGTTGACTATACATGCGATTAAAACCTATTGGTAAAAAGACCAAGAAATGGGTAAGTTTGTTGGTTAAACCAAATGGGTGTATTTCCAATACCGATTAGAGTTTGTATCGGTTTGGCCTACGATGTGAATTTTCTGGAGATAACCATTTCAACCCAATGATCAAATCTGTCTACTAAAAATACATAGGATTTAATGATAAGAAAGCCAAATCTTTAGTAACACTAAGAATGAATTTGAATATGTGTTGTTTAGATTTTGACTAAAAGTTACTAAGTATAGAATATCAGCCGAAGACCTGTCAAGTACTAAGGATCAGCTAGAGACAACATCTAGTTGACCATCAGAACAACAATTGCAAGTTCAATCATGAGCTGAGCAATTGGTTTGATCAGCTGAGGAACCATTTGATCATCTGAAAGTCATCGGCTAAGTAATCCGTCTCAACACTTAGTCTCATTTTGATAAACTCATCACTGTGAATGATTGGTTGAACTACTCTCATGTAACGCCCATGATTTTTTTTCTTCAAAATTTCACCATTTATAAAAAACCTTTAATTAATAGCAAAAACATACAGCGGAAGTCTTAAAAGTCATAAATGGAAATAGTTGTTTTTGCCATAGAGGCGATAACAGAATTCTTCATAAAATAAACCACGGGGTTACGACCGTAATTATTCAAAAGTCAGTACAAGTTCGATGTTATGAATTTATTACATAACCGGATTGTTCGTTGATGCCAAAATATAAACCAGAACTAATACTACCCTTCTCGCAGAACCACAACCTCTAAGCCACCTGCGCGAGTACAAGACACATTTCGAAAGAAACAAGTGTCAGCTTACGCTAAGTGAGTCAATAGGAGTTGTAATCAAAAACCATAAAACATGTTTGTAAGTAGAATATGACATGTAAATAAATACCATATCCCGCCCTTAACGTATTTGACCCGTACCGAGAACCCGCAGATCACATAGCACCAACTGGGTCAAATATTCACAAGTCATTTCATGAAGTCAATCGCACATAATCATAATCATACCATATAATATTTCTTAGATCATATCGCATCATAATCGCATATATCATATCGCATAAATCATATCGCATAGATCATATCAATATGATGGTTCTATTGTAGAGTCTAAATCCATACTAGAAAACCCAAGGTTCACTACTTGCGTGCCCGGCCAACCTATGTTTTCAAGCGGGGCGCGACTCCCACCCGAGAACATAAATCCCGAGACTCCGCTTTCGCTACTCCGACAGTGCGAGTATAAATACTGCGTTGTCGTTCTAATACGAGTCCAAACGAAGCCGATCATATTTCAGCTTCTCCTCACACTCACGTGATGTATGATCTAGCCTCCTTGGCCTACATCACTCCAGTATTTGAACACCAAAGTGTCCGCATACCATGTGTCAAAATAGTCGTCTAGAAAGACCAAATGACTCTTGTTGGCTAGCACTTTAATCCTAGAAGGTCAATCATGTCAACTAGGCCCGCAATCCGTAACATGGTAATATCGTATACTACCCCGCCATTAAAACACATGCATGCAATAACTCGTAAGCAGTCATATATAAATCGTAGTAAAATCGTAAATAATCGTAACATGCGTATTTCGTGTTTGATCATACATGCGACGAGTATTTAACTTAGAACACATAACATGTATCATCAATCAATATATAGATATATGTATAATCATCTTTATTTCGAAAATAAGGTTTTGTCTATGTACGCGGTTTTGTAAAAGTCTACTGAACTCACCTCAGTCCAGAAATAAACCCACAATCTAGATTCGACGAACTACACTCTCGGATCGTCAAGAAATCGACCTCAACCGTCTCGAATAACCTAGATATGTAAAATAATACTTTTGATCAAAGATATACGCGTCGTGAACTTAGAAAGTCCATCAAAACATGCTAGAACGACATGCATGTAGAATATCAAGTCACACAACCGAAATATTAGCTTAAGTCTACAAGAATATACCTTTCGGGGTCACTAAACCGAAACCACGGTCAAAACTACGCCCGAAACGCTATCTCCGTTCACCCTGCACCTCGAATACGAGTTCTAACGAAACCCGACACCCTTGAACGTTCACTAAACTTGATTTCTCTTGAAATTTGGGCAGAGTAACGAAATGGTAGAAGTGTGTGAGTGAAAATCGGATGGAAATGCTCTTCTATTTATAGACCCATTTTCTGGCCAATGCGTCGCGTCGCGTCGCGACGTTCTGACACACGCAACCGTACCTGACACACGCTACCGCCTGTCACACGCAACCGACACGTGTCCGCCCCGACACGTCGCGCCGCGACCTCGTTTTTTCCAGAATTTTTTATTTTATTTCCCTTCTTTTCATTTCTTTTCTTTTCTTTTACTTTTCTTTTCTTTTCTTTTACTTTTCTTTCAAGTAACAATATTCCTTTATTATTATTACCAAGTTGAACTTCGAAAATAATATTCATTTCTCGATAAATATTATTACTATAATCGGGTCATTACAATTCTCCCCTTCTTAAAATGATTCCGTCCTCGGAATCTATTAAACAAAAAGTTAGGGATATCTAGCTTTCATCTCCTCTTCGGTTTCCCAAGTCATATCCCCTCCATGCTTATTCTTCCATTGGACTTTCACCAACTTGACCCGTTTCTTCCTTAATTGCTTAACTTTACGATCTAGAATCGCCACCGGTTCTTCAATCAACCGTTTATGTTCATCTATTCGAAGTTCCTCAAGAGGTAGTAAACTCGGCTCCTCTGCCAGACACCTTCGTAAATAGCAAACGTGGAACACATTATGGATACCCTCTAGTTCCGCTGGAAACTCTAACTTGTATGCCTGGTCTCCAACTCTTTCAAGTACCAAGAATGGACCAATAAACCGAGGTCCTAGTTTACCACGCTTCCCAAACCGAATGATGCCCTTCCATGGCGAAACCTTGAGCATCACTTTCTCGCCTACTTCGAACGTCTTTGGTCTATGCTTTTTATCAGAATACTTTTTCTGTCGTTCACGAGCTACTCGTAACCATTCGCGAGCAACCGCGGCTTTGTCTGCTGTCAACTGGACTATCTCAGGTCCAACAAACTTCTTTTCTCCTGGTTCCAACCAACAAGTAGGGGTACGACACTTCCTTCCATAGAGCATTTTGTATGGTGCCATATCGATACTTGCATGGTAGGCATTATTGTAAGCGAACTCCACTAGTGGTAGGTGCGTATCCCAACTACCACCGTACTCAATCACGCAGGCCCTCGACATGTCCTCAAGCGTTTGAATCGTTCTTTCGCTTTGTCCGTCCGTTTAAGGATGATAAGCTGTACTCAATTGTACCATGGTACCCATCTCCTCTTGCAACTTTTGCAAGAACCGTGAAGCGAACCGGCTGTCATGATCAGAGACAATGGATACGGGAACTCCATGCCTCGTAACCACTTCTCGTACGTAAAGTTTAGCTAGGTTTTCCAGCTTCTCATTTTCCTTCGTTGCTAAGAAGTTAGCACTTTTAGTCAAACGATCTAAAATCACCTAAATCATATCGTTTCCGCGTTGGGTCCTTGGTAGTTTTGTAACAAAATCCATCGTGATTTTGTCCCACTTCCATTCGGGGATGTCAAGTTGTTGAAGCTCCCCGTATGGTTTTTGGTGCTCCGCTTTCACTTGCGAACAAGTAACACACTTAGCCACATAATCTGCTATATCTGACTTCATTCCCGGCCACCAATAACTAGATCGCAGGTGACGAAACATCTTTGCGTTGCCCGGATGTATAGAATACTTGGACCGATGGGCATCCCGTAATATCTTGTCACGAACTCCTCCAACCTTAGGGATCCAAACTCGTCCCTTGAAAGTCCTTAACCCGCGATTATCCTCTTCAAGCAGCATTTTCTGCTTGACCATGACCTCATCCTTTAGGTTTTCATCCTTTAACCCTTCACCTTGAGCTATCCGAATTTGCTCAATTATATTAGGTATAACCACCAATCCCATAGATTTCAGCCGATAAGTCGCTCGAGGCTCCTTACGGCTTAGGGCATCAGCTACAACATTTGCTTTACCCGGATGGTAGCTAATTTCGCAGTCATAATCAATTAGAAATTCCATCCATCTTCGTTGCCTCATGTTTAGCTCCTTTTGATTCTGAATGTGTTGCAAACTCTTATGATCCGTGTAGATTGTACATCTTGTACCATAAAGGTAATGTCGCCAAAGCTTCAAAGCAAAAACTACCGCTGCTAGTTCTAAATCGTGAACAGGGTAGTTCTTTTCCGCGTCCTTCAACTGTCTCGAGGCATATGCGATAACTTTCCCTCGCTGCATAAGGACACACCCCAAACCAGAATAGGATGCATCACTATACACAACAAAGTCCTCATTTCCCTCAGGTAGGGAAAGAATAGGGGCCTCGCACAAAAGGTTCTTAAGCGTTAGGAACGCTTCCTCTTGCTTACCCGACCATACAAATGGCTCCGTCTTCCTTGTCAACTTCGTCAAAGACGTAGCTATTTTCGAGAAGTCCTGAATGAACCTCCGATAGTAACCCGCCAAACCTAAGAAACTCCGAATCTCAGTAGGGGTTTTCGGGGTCTCCCACTTTTTGACCGCTTCAATCTTTGTAGGATCTACTTTGATCCCATCTATTCCAACTAAATGACCGAGAAACTGAACTTCCCGCAACCAAAATTCACACTTGGAGAATTTGGCGTAGAGCTCCTCCCATCGAAGAGTATCAAGAACCTCACGCAAATTCAGCCTATGATCTTCTGAAGTGCGAGAGTATACGAGAATATCATCAATGAATACTATAACCAATTTGTCCAAGAATGGACGACAAACTCGATTCATCAAGTCCATGAAGATTGCTGGAGCGTTGGTAAGACCAAATGGCATCACAAGGAACTCATAGTGACCGTAGCGAGTTCTAAATGCCGTCTTAGGAATGTCCTGATCTCTCACTCTCACTTGGTGATAGCCAGACCGCAAGTCGATTTTCGAGAAGTAACTTGCCCTTTGGAGTTGATCGAAGAGATCGTCAATCCTCGGAAGCGGATACTTATTCTTGATCGTAACTTTATTCAACTCCCGGTAGTCGATGCACATCCGCATAGAACCGTCTTTCTTCTTAACGAACAGGACCGGGGCTCCCCAAGGCGAAGAGCTTGGCCTGATGAAACCTTTCTCGAGAAGCTCTTGAAGCTGCGTCATAATCTCCTTTATCTCCGATGGAGCTAGCCGATACGGTGCTTTAGCAATGGGCGCCGCACCAGGAACAAGATCGATCTGAAACTCTATCTGTCGTGGTGGTGGCAACCTAGGTAACTCGTCTGGAAAGACGTCCACATAGTCCCGGACCACCTCCACTTCGGATAAAACCACCTTCTTTCTAGAAGTCTCGACTACGTGAGCAAAGAACGCAAAACAACCTTTCGCTAAGCACTTTCGTGCTTTGAGAACCGAGATTAGAGACAGAGTCCCCGAAGATTTCTCCCCGTAAGCGATGGCATAACCACCCGCTGTAAGAGGTACACGCACGATTTTCTTGGCACAAAGGATCTCCGCACGATTAAACGATAACCAATCCATTCCGATAACCACATCAAATCCTTCGAGATCCATTGGAAGAGGGAAGATATTTTCATTAATTTCAACCGCACAATTTTCGTATTTTTCCCTGACAGTGACGGGTTTTCCAACCGCCACCTCAATTTCCAACACCGACTCTAACGGACTTCGTGGTAACACAAAACAAGAGCAAAAAGAAGTAGACACTATAGAGCTACTTGCACCCGAATCAAATAATACTCTAGCAGGCATAGAATTTATAAGAAAGGTTCCGAAAATAACCTCATCGTTGTGCTTGGCCTCTTCTGCAGTCATATTGAAGGCACGTCCTTTGGCTTTTGGTGCCTCTTGCTTTCTCTCTGGAGCTCCACCTCGAACCTTTGGTTTTGGGCAATTGGTACTGATGTGCCCCATCTCCCTGCAGTTGTAGCATATAGGTTCGGTACTCTTATAATCCTCAAACCTATGGCCTGTTTTTCCACATCGCCTGCAACTTAGAGTGTGGCTGCTACACTCTCCCTTGTGAGAAGAGTGGCAAGTTGTACAGTAACGGGGTTTGTCCCCTTGCTGACCTTTCCTTAAAGGGAAATCTTTCTTTTTAGAGGATCCAGATGGTTCCTCCCATTTTCGTTTCTCCTCCCTCTTGAACACAGTCTTCTCACGCTTGGTTTAGTCATGCTCAACCCGACTTGCCTCATCCATCGCCTCCCCCAGAGTTCTCCTCATCCTCACAGCCACTTGATATTCAAAAGGCAATCCCTCAGCATACCTTCCGATTTGTTCTTCCTCAGTAATACAATAGCTATCAGCAAACTGCAGCTTATCGGTGAAAGCAACATTGTACTTTGCCACCGTCATGTTTCCTTTTGTTAACTCCAAAAATTCCCTTTTTGCCTTCTCCCTTGCCCCCAAGCTACAGAATCTCGTTTTAATCTTATCAGTAAACATCTCCCAAGTCAAACCGTCTAACATGGCTTTAGAAAGCGTCTGCTTAACCGTTCGCCACCATTCCAAGGCCTCTCCCTCAAATCGCATGACCGCATAGTTTACTTGCAGTGTAACTTCCAACGCAAAACACTTGCTCCATATTCATGATCCACCGTAGGCATCCTAGTGGGTCCTCACCCCTTTTGAATGCTGGCGGTTTGCACTTCATAAAACTTTCAAACGAGGTTCCTTTACCTCCTGCTTTTCCATGCTCCAACACGGGGCGTGAGACGCTGTCTGCCTCACTATGCACCGACCGTTCCTCATTTTCGTCCCCTCCTCCACCTCGTGCCTCACTTCGCAATCGAGCAATCTCAGCATCCCTTTCTTGTAGTTGTTCCTCCAAGTGCGCCTGGCGCGTAATACTACCGCGACTGCGCTGGCTCTGATGGGTCCTCTCTGGCTCATCATTGTGACCTTCGTTCTCTGCAAAATTGTGGTTCGAGCGCTAAATCGAAGAGGTATCCTCGACATAAGAAATTTCTTCAATAATTGGGTCACCACCGCCCGCTCCACCGCTTCCCTGACCAGTTTCAGGCATAGCGTTGTTGTTGTTTCTACGAGTACCCACCATTTCTTCTACAAGGCAACACGATGACGAGTTGAAATTCAGAGAGTTAGCACGAGTGAAAATCGAGAGATTTTAAGTCGAATAAAGGAGAGAAGAGTCCTATAGGTAACAATCCGGTTATGTAATCCCTACATTCCTATACGAGCCAATCTAGTCATGAGTCTAAATGCCGGTCTTAGCACTCAGTTCACTCACGACGTGGCTCTGATACCAACTTGTAACGCCCATGATTTTTTTTCTTCAAAACTTCACCATTTATAAAAAACCTTTAATTAATAGCAAAAACATGCAGCGGAAGTCTTAAAAGTTATAAATGGAAATAGTTGTTTTCGCCATAGAGGCGATTACAGAATCCTTTATAAAATAAAACACGGGGTTACGACCGCAGTCATTCAAAAATGAGTACAAGTTCAATGTTATGAATTTATTACATAACCGGATTGTTCGTTGATACCAAAATATAAACCAGAACTAATACCACCCTTCTCGCAGAACCACAACCTCTAAGCCACCTGCGCGAGTACAAGACACATTTCGAAAGAAACAAGTGTCAGCTTACGCTAAGTGAGTGAATAGGAGTTGTAATAAAAAACAATAAAACATGTTTGTAAGTAGAATATGACATGTAAATAAATACCATATCCCGCCCTTAACGTATTTGACCCGTACCGAGAACCCGCAGATCACATAGCACCAAATGGGTCAAATATTCACAAGTCATTTCATGAAGTCAATCGCACATAATCATAATCATACCGCATAATATTTCTTAGATCATATCGCATCATAATCGCATATATCATATCGCATAAATCATATCACATAGATCATATCAATAGGATGGTTCTATTGTAGAGTCTAAACTCACACTAGAAAACCCAAGGTTCACTATTTGCGTGCCCGGCCAACCTATGTTTTCAAGCGGGGCGCGACTCCCACCCGAGAACATAAATCCCGAGACTCCGCTTTCGCTACTCCGACGGTGCGAGTACAATTACTGCGTTGTCGTTCTAGTACGAGTCCAAATGAAGCCGATCGTATTTCAGCTTCTCCTCACACTCACGTGATGTATGATCTAGCCTCATTGGCCTACATCACTCCAGTATTTGAACACCAAAGTGTCCGCATACCACGTGTCAAAATAGTCGTCTAGAAAGACCAAATGACTCTTGTTGGCTAGCACTTTAGTCCTAGAAGGTCAATCATGCCAACTAGGCCCGCAATCCGTAACATGGTAATATCGTATACTACCCCCGCCATTAAAACACATGCATGCAATAACTCGTAAGCAGTCATATGTAAATCGTAATAAAATCGTGAATAATCGTAACATGCATATTTCGTGTTTGATCCTACATGCAACGAGTATTTAACTTAGAACACATAACATGTATCATCAATCAATATATAGATATATGTATAATCATCTTTATTTCCAAAATAAGGTTTTGTCTATGTACTCGGTTTTGTAAAAGTCTACTGAACTCACCTCAGTCCAGAAATAAACCCACAATCTAGATTTGATGAACTACAATCTCAGATCGTCAAGAAATCGACCTCAACCGTCTCGAATAACCTAGATATGTAAAATAATACTTTCGATCAAAGATATACGCGTCGTGAACTTAGAAAGTCCATCAAAACATGATAGAACGACATGCATGTAGAATATCAAGCCACACAACCGAAATATTAGCTTTCGATCAAAGATATACGCGTCGCGACTTTTTGACACACGCAACCGTACCTGACATACGCTACCACCTGTCACACGCAACCGACACGTGTCCGCCCCGACGCGTCGCGCCGCGACCTCTAACGCGTCGCGTCGCGACCTTGTTTTTTCCAGAATTTTTTAATTTTCTTTTATTTTATTTCCCTTCTTTTCTTTTCTTTTCTTTTACTTTACTTTACTTTTCTTTTACTTTTCTTTCAAATAACAATATTCCTTTATTATTATTACCAAGTTGAACTTCGAAAATAATATTAATTTCTCGATAAATATTATTACTATAATCGGGTCGTTACATCTGATCATCTAGGTTGATAAGCTTATACACTGTCTAGCTTTAACACTCTGAATGACCGGTTGAACTACTTTGATCAACCAATCACCATAGAGTTTGTGACGAGTCCAGTCGCTGAAGTGGATCCTCTCCCCACAACACCAACACTTAACTGCAGAAACTCCAGAACCACAAGCTGAGACTGCTATAGATGTTCCGGTACAACCGGTACTTGTTGTTCATCCAATGATTACTCGTTCAAGAGTTGGGACACATAAACCCATCAATAAGCTGAATCTAGTTGCTGCTACTGACAATTTTATAGACTCGACATCGGTGTTCCCATCTGTGGACATCTTAGGTTCAAACACACAGCACACATTGACTGCATCTGCATACTCCTCATTATGTGTTGATCCTGAATTCGATAATATTCCTTGTCAAATTCTTTTTAATGAACAAAATAAACTTTGGATCATCCCATAAGTCAATCCTTAGGAGATTTTCCTTCTGGTGTAACAACACGATCAACCTCCATAGAAGAATGCTTGTATTTCTCGTTCCTTATTAAATTAGAACCCACCAAGGTCTCTGTTGCACTAAGTGATCCTGACCGGGTACTTGCTATGCAATAGGAATTTAGTCAGCTTGAGAGGTTATGAGTTTGGCGTTTAGTTACTAGACCTAAGGGTAAAACTATCATAGCCACGAAATGGGTGTTCAAAAATAAAAAGGATGAAAATGGTGTCGTGGTTAGAAACAAAGCATGACTTGTTGCTAAAGGCTATAACCAACAAGAGGGAATAGATTATGATGAAACCTTTACTCCCGTAGCTCGGGTTAAGGCTATTAAACTCTTCTTGTCTTAAATGGAACATGAGGATTTTACAGTTTTTCAAATGGATGTCAAAACCGCTTTGTTAAACGGTATCTTGAAAGAGGAAGTCTATGTCTCTTAGCTTGAAGGATTTGTTGATGAGTCCAAACCATATTATGTTTATTTTCTTGAAAAAGCATTGTATGGGCTTAAGCAAGCGCCACAAGCCTGGTAAGATGTTCTTTGTAAGTACTTATTACAATTTGGATTTTCAAAAGGCAAAAGTGACACCACTCTTTTTATCTAATGACACGGGTCAAACATTTACTAGTTCAGAGATATATATGGACGATATTATATTTGGATTTATGAACCCTAAGTATTGTAAGAACTTTTCCGATAATATAAAAGAAGAATTTCAAACGAGCATGATGGAGGAATTGCAGCTTTTATGGAATTTTTATCAATCAGTCCAAATGCATTCAGGACATTTTAAGGAAATATAGCATGCCTTTTTCATTAAGTCTCAACACCCCTACAACAACAAATTTAAAACTGGATTCTGACCCTACCGGGAAGGAAGTTGATCAGAGAACATGTCGAGGCATTATTGATTTTCTACTTTACCTAACGGCAGGTAGGCCTGACATAATGTTTGTTACATATGTGTATGCTCGTTTTTAGTCAAACCCTAAAGAATCTCATCTTTCAGCCGTCAAAAGAATTTTAAGATATTTAAAAGGCACCCCAAAACCTAGCACTGTGGTACCTGAAAGAGCACTTCCGGGTATAAGTTAGTACATTGGGCGTCTAAGAAACAACACTAAGTGTCAACTTCTACGGCAAAAGCCGAATACGTTGCTGCCCCTAGTTGTTGTTCACAGGTTATGTGGATGCAAACTCAGCATCAAGACAATGGGTCAATAGTTATCTTTTTTACTATGGTTATCTTTCTTAAGATCAAGTTTAGAAAGGTAACATTGAACGCTACTTTGTCAATACCGAATTTCAACTTCCAGACCTATTTTTTAAGGCTGTAGATGATAAATCATTCATCTTTTTTTGTGTGTCTAAATTAGACATGCTCAATTTACCAGTTTGTGTATGTTTCGAATTGACCTCAGATCACTTCTCAAGGGGGAGAAAACCTGAAAGAACTATGTGCTCCCATCCTCTTTGAATTTAATCCATCTGAAGATGGGGAGTACATATCTATTTGTTTCAGTTTTATTTTGTTTCAGAAAACTAAATTCAAAAATATTATTCTTTATTTCTATTTCAGAAATTTTGAAAACTTTAAAAATAGCTTTATCTGTTAATTTTTTTATTTCCTAAAAAAATTCAAAAATATTTTTTAGTTGTTAAAACATTTGTTTGTTTGTTTATAGAAAATAGAAAAAGACTTTCTTTGTTGACTTAGTCTAACAAGTCGCCCCCCTTACTTCTTCTCTCTCACCTTGTACTTTGAATATTTCTTTGACCTAAAAATTTCCCTCTCACTTTTGCATTGATTTCCCATCCCTACTCTTCATGTTTTCGTCAAGCTATTCACCACTGTTGCTGATTTTAGTCTTGTTATTCTCTGTTTTTCTCACTGATCATTAAGGTATAATAAACTTTACCATCCTTTCGTGCTTTATGTGTTTAATCGCTGTTCATGTTCTCGGTTTTTATTGGTTATAGACCGACATAATTTTAGGGTTCTAGCGTCGATATGTTTAGATTTAATCTGAATTTGTTTGTCTCTTGTGCATATTACCATATACGAACCCTAGAGATGTGTTATAGTTGATGTGATTAGGGATGTAAATGAGCCGAGCTACTCGCGAGCTATTCGAGCTCGGATCGTTAAAAGCTCGAAATGAGCCGAGCCTTAACGAGCTCGAGCTCGAGCCTATATTAAAGCTCATTTAAACGAGCCGAGCTCGAGCTCCAAAGAGTGGGCTCGCGAGCTTAAACGAGCCTAAACGAGCTTCATATATAATATAATTTATATTATATATATTTAATTTTTAATAATTATATATATCATTTTAATAAAAATATCAAAATAATACTCGAGCCTAAACGAGCCTAGCTTAAACGAGCCAAGCCCGAGCTTTATAAATATTAAACGAGCCGAGCTCGAGCTCAACATCATAAGCTTTAAACGAGCCGAGCTCGAGCTCGAGCTTAGAAAGTCCTAAACGAGCCCGGCTCGATAAGTGTATGGCTCGGCTCGTCTCGTCTCATTTACATCCCTAGATGTGATTTGTGTTTAGATGTTTGATTAGGAATTTTTTTGGATTTGTTCTTGATGAGTCTGTTCTTAAAGTTTGAAAACATGAATTGAAAACTTGTTTTACAATTCTAAATTTTCAAGTTTATTTCAAAAACACCAAGTTTAGTCCTTGGTTTATCCAAGTTGATTCCTTGGTTCGACATCGACAAGCACTTTGTAACACCCTAAATTTTATAAATGTTATTAAAATGAGTTGTGGAGTAAAATTTGAGATAACGAGTAAAAGTTATATATTATTAAATAGTTTAAAATAATGATTCGAAATATATACTCGTCGAGATTTTTAGATAGCGTATGAATGAGTTGTAAGTTGGAATGGGAGCGGGATACCCACTAGGAGTTGGGCCACCTAAAAGAGGTGGCAGCCCTTTTCTTCTTGATATTCTTGAATCTATTTCTTTCTTTCTTCTTAGGGTGTGTTTGGTAGAGAGAATTGATAGTAGAGAAATGGAATTGGGAATTAATTCTCATGTTTGGTTACAATTGGGAATTAGAAAATGAGAAAATGTTTAATTCCAATGCTCTATTTTTATTTCCCTATCAAAAGGGGAGAATTGGAGAGAATTTATTTTCTAATTCACTGGGAGAAAAAAAAGGAACACGGAGAATTGCATGCCCTCCCTTCGACGGTTTCTTTCAATCGATACATTCGTACGGATCATCTCTCCATCGCCTTCCTTCACGCAATCCAGCGGCGACTCCCAGCTTCCTTTCGATTCCTCTCCTTCACTCTCCACCAGCGGCGGCGATCTCCCACTCACATCAAGGTAAATCTCTATCTTGATTGATTAGGTTTCTCTTCTTTGTTTGCTTTCTTTGATTATGTATTTCTTTGATAATGGATATGTTTATCAGTTTATGTAATCTATGTAATCCTCTGTTCACATGTAGCCATTATAATAACAGAACTCCAGTTTATGTATATGTATCCTGTTTTTGATCTATCCTTGTTTATGTATATAATAAATGGGCATGTTTATGTACTAACCAATAGAACTCTAGTTTAGGTCTTCTCTGTTAATTGTTATATACGTCATTGTTGTAAAGTTTCAATGATATCTATCATTGTTCATAATCATATGTAGCCATTGAAATAACATATGAGGCTGTTTGCTTTTGTATCTTTTTATGTTGTATCATATTTATCTTCAAGAAATTGCATTGGGGTATCCTTAACCACAATACAATGTTGTAAATTTTATATTATGAGGGGCAAATTGCATTTAGAAAGCTAGATATTACACCATTAAAAGTATTCAGATATGCAATTTGAACAAACTAATGGAACATAAACAAGTTTTATACAATATATTTGAGTACTTGTCTTATATATGTGTGTGCTGTAACTTATAATTGATAAGAGAAAGGGATAATTTGCATATGTATATATATATATATATATATATATATATATATATATATATATAGATTATTTGATAACTGTACTTGTAAAGTTGGACTTGAAACTTGAAGGACAGGAACTTTCAAACTCGGGATGCACTTTTTAGAACTGAGGTTTGATCCACCAAGTAGTTATGTTTATTTTATGCCTCATTTCTGATGTGAACTTGGGATGCCTCATTTCTGGGTAGTCATGTTTAAGCCTGATGTTTTTCCATTTATTTAATATTAAAAGTTGTTTGATCATGCTTTTACCTATGAGATCATCTATAGTTCTATACTAGACATATATATCTTGTGCTAAATGTTAAACATTTTATTATTAGTTAGACCAAATACCGAACTAAAACCCAACCAAAAACCGAAACACTTTTGGTTTTATGCAAAAACTGATCCATACACACTCCTACTTTTTAGGATAAGTTCAATACAAAAATGGAAGAATGAGGCTGATGAGCCATCTTTCATTCATAAGAATGTTAGTGGGTTTAGTTTCACTACACTTGCTTGCCAAAAGCTACAATTAATCGACTTTTTTTTTGTCAAGTTTCACTATTTCATTACACTTGATGACAAACATGGTGTAGGCTCTATTTGAGTTCTCAAGGAACACTTTCTCTGAAGCTTGGGTGTTTGAAGCTCATGTTTCCAAAGTTTAAATAAATTTATTTGCTTTTGGAACTGTAAACAATTGTGATATATTGCTTTTGGAACTGATTACTAGACATATTTATACTTTGTTTCTATATGTCAATTACACAAAGAATTGTACAAGTCACCCGTGCCAGTGCCAGATAATGAAACCGATGAGAGATGAAAATGGTTTAAGGTTAGTTAAATACATAACTTTTTATTAAAGAAACTTATTGCTAGTATAATTTATAAAGTAATGTTATCTTTTTATGAAGGGTTGCCTAGGAGCATTAATTGAAACATATGTTAAAGTTAAAGTTCCTACCATCGATCGAAAACCATATCGGACACGAAAGGGGGAGATTTGTACCAACGTGCTTGGAGTATGTACGAGAGACCTTTTATTTACGTACGTATTAGCGGGATGGGAGGGTTCTGCAGCTGATAGTAGAGTTCTACGAGATGCAATTAGTAGACCAAATGGTCTTAAAATAACTCAGGGTATGGGATGGATAGTCTTCAAATAATATATATAGAATTAGATATTTTAATTAACATAGAGTTTATGGTTAACTGCAGGAACATACTACCTTTGTGATGCCGATTATACAAATAGTGAAGGATTTTTAACTTCGTATCAAGGTCAACGTTACCATCTTAATGATTGGTCTCGGCCACCTATAAATGCCAAGGAGTTATTTAATATGAGACATTCATCGGTAAGGAATGTTATAGATAGATGTTTCGGATTAATTAAAGCCAGATGGGCTATTTTGCGTGATAACTCATATCATCCCATAGAGTCCATGCCACGTATCATAATTGCTTGTTGTTTGTTACACAATTTCATACGAACAACAATGAGTGAAGACTCTATTGACAACGAAGTCTCAACAAATCACACACAACCTGAAAATGATCATGAAAATGTTATTTCTACGGTTGAGACTTCACAAGAATGGATCGATCGTAGAGACCTTCTTGCTAATGAAATGTTTAACAATTCTAATGCGAGGCGTGCCATGAATTTTATTTAATAATATTTCTTTTTATACTCCGTGTATTCTTTATGCACTTTTTATGTATTTATTTATGTACTCTCTATTTGTAGAACTGTGAATTTTATTGAATAATTTTTTTTAGAACCATGAATTTTATTTAATATGTTCTTCATTATTTATAGAACTATGACTTATGGATTATGCATTTGTATATAGGTATGGAAGATTCAAATGTAGTGAGAGGAACCGGAAGGAGTAAGCATACTTGGACAAATGAAGAAGATGCGAAGTTAATTGATGCGTTAATGAAGTTACATGCATCTGGAAAGTATGCCGGTGCTGACAATGGATTCAAACCGGGCTACTTAAATGGAGTTCAACAACTGCTAGACATAAGTCTTCCTAACTCTGGTCTCAAAGCAGAACCGCATATAAAGTTTAGGATGAAGACATGGAAGACACACTTTAGTATTGTATATGACATGGTGCATACAAGTGGGTTCGGTTGGGATGAGCAAAAAACTTGTGTGGTTGTTGAGGACAGTGTCCGGGACGAATACGTCAAGGTATATTTTAAAGAAATATATTTTTATTGATTAAAGTTTATTCTAAATTTATTTATGATTGACTTGTAGTCACACAAAGGTGCCACAAGTTTTCGAGGCAAGCCATTCCCGTTCTATGACAAACTTTGTACCATCTTTGGTAAGGATAGAGAAACGGGTAGTAAAGCAATTGATCTTGGGGAAGAAGATGATGTCATTCAA
Organism: Dittrichia graveolens; assembly: GCA_038502395.1. NCBI lineage: Eukaryota > Viridiplantae > Streptophyta > Magnoliopsida > Asterales > Asteraceae > Dittrichia > Dittrichia graveolens. The sequence continues at coordinate 28,276,675 of JARJIL010000006.1, forward strand.
GAGACACAAAGAAGTTCCCCCATTGATCTTGGAGAAGATGATGATGTCATTCAAGATGCCTGTCGATCTCAAGGACCAACAAGTAGTGTAACCGGTAAACGTAAAAGAGGCAAAAGCGTGGAAAGTGATGAAATATATCGGGAATCTTGCAAAGAGATATATGAAGTATTGGTTAAATTTGGAGAGATTGTAGGAGAAAATCTCAATAAAGAAAGCTTGGAAGCTCGTGAAATCTTTGACAAGGTTAGTGACGAGCTAAAAGTTTTACCAAGTATTACTATGACCAAGCGTTTTAAAGCTGCTAAGTTGATTGGTAAGGATGTGCTTCTCTGACGATTATTTCTTGGGTTGACACAAGAGGAGAAAATATGCATGGTGGAATCGTTTACCGATAGTTCCGTTGGATAAATGTTTGTGATTATTGTTTTTTTGTTAGATTTTGGTTGAAGATAGCTTTTGTTACCATAGTTGAAAGGGTTTTTTTGGATCATCTACATTATACACAATGCATTTTAATGATTAACAAATGTTATTTTTTGTGTTTATTGAGGTTAAAATATATTATTTTATGCGCTAATTATGTGTTGGTTTGTTAAATTGACCATCAATAAAACTTGAAGTACATGAAATTGGATTGTTAATTGACACAAATTGATTGTTAGTTATTGAAACAAAAAAATGCAATTGATAAATTTGGTACACGAATGTTATTTATCAGGGCTGGTCTTATTTGCGAAGAAAAACAGGAAATATTTATGACTCACAAACAAATACTTTTAACATGACGGATGAAGAGTAGAAAGACTTCTTGAAGGTGTGTCATCTAGCACATTTTAAATTAATTTTCTAACATGTTGATAATTCATAATGAAATTGTGAAAAAGATATATATTTTTGCCATTCTCAATTTTGATATAGGTTTATGGAGGTGCCAAATCATTAAAAACTACTCCACTGCTTTACCCCGAGCTTTGTGCAACGTTATATGATAATAGTAGTGCAACTAGGTCTATACGCCGGTCACTTGCACCCCGACGGCCTTCATCATCTTCTATTGATTCTGATACCCCAACCATTCAAGTTGAGGATGTGCAGATTCAAAGTGAAGATGATAACACCACCAACTAAGGTTTTGAAGGTGGTTCTTCGGTTCCTCTACGTGCTACAAGTCCTGGTGTTGATCAAGGTAGAAGCAAGAAAAAGAGTAAAAAGACAGTTGATTTGTCTGAATTAGAGGTAGATATGAGAAAAGCAATTGCTAGCCTTGCTAAAGATAAGAACACTAGGGTTATGATAAATGATTGTCATGATAAGTTGAAAGGGCTTGAGTTGGAATCCACTGATCCAATCTATTTAGCAGCCTTTGGTATTTTTAGTCAAGCTTCAAACAACTTTAGAGAGGCATGGATGGCTTTGCCCTCAAATCCGGAGGTGTTAAAAGGTTGGATTACTATGATGGCGAAGACGTTGGGTCTTATGTAGTCGCGTTTGGATTTTAATAATACTTGTCTTTTATATTTTATTAGATGAAAGTTATGATTATTTCTATTTGCAAGTAGTTACAAATTATAAACTATTTTCTATTTATCATTACTTCAGAGTTAGGAACTATTATATTTGTTGTTACTTAAAAGTTATGAACTATTTGTTATCTATGACTAGTTCTAATGTTATGAATTATGTTTAATAGGTTTGATATGGATAACTCTCAAAAACTTTTGTTCATGATGATTATCTACTTTTATTTTAAGTACTTCCATTGAAGACGGTTGAAACAAAAAATAATACATCAGATATGTCTGGAAATCAATTTACTCAAGAGCTAATTGGGGGCAACAATAGACAATGTACTGAGTTGTTGTGAATGTCACTGGATTTGTTTGTCCGACTATGCACATATTTCAAAGAAAAAGGGTGGTTAAAAGATAGTAAATATTTATCAGTTGAGGAGAAGATGGCTATATTCTTGATGATAGTTGGTCACAATCAACGTTTTGTAGTGTTAAAGAGAAGGTTCCAACAATCAAATCAGACAATTCATAAGTACTTTCATGAAGTATTGGATAAAATGATGGTGTTCGCTCAAGAGGTTATTAGACCAACATCATTTTATCCCAATCCAAACATTCCTGGGAATAATAAGAGAGAACATCGAGTTTTTAAGGTAAATAATATTATTATTACTAATCTGATCAGTTGTATTAAATTTGTTGTTAACAAATATACTTTTAATTAGGGAGCGGTTGGTGCACTCGATGGAACTTTAATACATGCTATTGTTCCCGCCGATCAACAAAATGTGTATAGAGCAAGAGGTAGAGGTGAATGTTATCAAAATGTTTTGGCAATTTGTGACTTCAACATGATCTTTACTTTCGTTGTACTTGAATGGGAAAGGACAACACATGATTCATGAATATTGAATGAAGCTTTGGTAGACCCGGATTTTGAGTTTCCAATCCTTCCTTCGGGTAAATTTATGATATAACTTGTGTATATATGCATAATATTCATAATTGTAACATTTTATATATTTGTAGACAAATATTATCTTTGTGATGCTGCATATAACCAACCATACACGCGGATTTATGGCACCATATTGTGATTATATTAGGACACATACTCATGAGAACGCACATCTTAGTGATGTTGAACTAATGTAGAGGTATCACCTAGTGATACATCTCAAGTATCGGTAGGAAATCCCGTCACCGCTATCCTTATGCCAGTCGTAAACTCTGGTCGCAGTGTAGAACTTGTTTCTACAACTGTGTCAACGGGTAGTGGCCCCGATGGTACTGCTCTCCTCGCTGCAGCTGTTGCTTCATTTCATGAACAATTGTTTAGAGAAGTTAATACTACTATCAAGTCCTCTTTCACCAACAAAGGTAAAGCTCAGAGAATAGAGCCATCCCCCTTTCGTCACCACCCCGTGAGAGGCAACTACACCTCCAATATCCTTCCCATACAACTCCTCATCCTACCTAACCCTCTCAACATCACGTCTTAATTCCCTTAGAAAACCTAGACCTCCTGGTGTCCAATGTAACCTCTTTTACTGATGCTGTCTTTGATTTAACCAAGTCTGTTCAATAGATTGAACCTTTGTAGCAAGAGGTCAAAGACATGCAAAACGATATTCATGTTCTATCCAATAAAGTGGAAAGCTCAAAGATAAACTACTAAGCTATCGTGTTCAAGGTTATGCTGGTCTTTCAAGTTCACATAATGATCTTAAAGATCCAGATCACTCCGAGGGTGAGAAAAGATAGCAAAAACCATATATAAATCTTGAGCCTACCATAACCAACTCCATAACCCAGCCTTCCTAAACCAAACAAACCACTGCTGACCCAACCTCACCTGTAGCCCAAACCATTCTTCAAGCCATCCCTTAAACCATCCTATCGCTGCCTATTATCATAAATTCCCTTGTAGCCATTCCTTTAACCATACCCATGACCTCTCCATTACCCATAACCACCCCAATTTCACCTCTTGAAAGGGAGGAGGTCACTGTCTAAGTACCAATCAATGATCCCGAAAAAATTATGTATGTGGAATCTCAAGAAGAAAATCAACTATTGAAATTGGAATTAGTAAAGAACAAAAAACCGGGAGGAGGTAGCCAGCTAGTTTGAATTTGATAAGAAGAGCAGGAGGAAAAAATAGTTGTTCTAGCAGAAGCCGTAGCTCAGGCTCAACAGGTAAAACATCCAAGAAAGGCATTTATATTAAGCTAAAATGGGATGATAAAAAGCTACGAGCATCGTTTATTGAGGATTGCGTGGAAAGAATCCGGAGACCTCCTGAGAAAATTAAACAATTTGATGAACTAACTCTCATAGACTTAAGAGTATTTGGTAGGAACCCCAAAGGCTGCCAAGTATAGACATATACTTAGAGACTAGGGTGTTAAGGACAAAGATAGTCTAAGGTCTAAGTATCACGTAAGTGATATAATAAGTGTATAATGTGGAAAGTACAACATGTGGTAGTTCCTGTTCCATAAGATTCTAAGGCTTGATAGAAGTGTGCAAAAGGTGGTTGAAAGCGATTTGAAGTTCTTTCTCGACATATATTCATGTACATAAAATTTAATCTCTCCAAAGAATCGACATTGATGCATTAAAAAGGTTCATGATGCTTCAAATTTTATGTTGCTTCTGATCTACAAATGTTGCTCGAGAACCAACAAAAGAAAGATAACTTGACTATGCCTAATCAAGAAGTTGACGGCATAGAGAATCTTTGTGAGTTTGAACTACGCAAAGAGCCCGAGCTAGGAGTAGAGTACCTGAACTTGGAAAAGAAGATGAGGTTCTTATGAATCATCAAAGTTGCTAAATATTATGATGGTTTGCTCAAGAACATTTGGTCTAAATTGTATAATCAGCTCTGTCATGATTTTCATGCTCCACTCGATTTAAGAAGGATGCTTATCAAAATCTGCTTATAAGAAACGCAGTTGAAGATATTGAGAAGAGATTGAATGTGAGAGAAGATTTGAGGAATATTGAAGAAAAATTGGATATTCGTAAATGAGTATTCAAGCATTATGCAGAAGTAAAGAAGGAGATGAGGAAGGGGAAGAGAAACAAAAGTGAAAAATTTCATTTTGTTTATTATGCTTTGTACAACGAATACAAAGTGGAGAATGTTAGACCGAAGTTGTGTTCATTTTATTATATTAGTAAAATTCTGTTTCCAGTTGTATTGCTTAGAAGTATATGGTATATTATAAAAATACCTAATAGATATATAAGTAATGTAATTAAACCTAATTCATTAAACATTTCAATATTATAATCAAAGTGTGTGTTTTCTTAGTTTTGCTCTCACGATTCATACTAAGATCATCATTTTCATTGTGGATTTGCTTCAAAACTATTGATACTTATACTATTTAGAACCTACAATTACAAATGATTCTTGCAGTTCTCGTACAAAAAACAGTTCTCGATTGAACTTTTCCCCATTTTATTATACATGATATTAAGCTAGTGTTATCTTTTATAAAACAATATATTGGGATAAATACTTCACTGTTAGTTGGTTAGTTTGTTGAGCTGTCATTTTAGTTAGTTAAGTGCAAGATAGTAAACATGGTGTAGTTTAACATTTGTATAAATACTCTGTTCAGATCACATTTGAACGTAATGAGAATAACAAAATTCATTCTCTTTTCTTTCTCTCTGTTACTCATTCCAAATTACAAAATGGTATCAGAGCAATCTATGCTCTGTTTTTAGACAAATGTTACCGTTTACATGGTTTTCCTCCCGGTTACAAAACACTGAATCAAAGTGAAAATCGTATTAATGCTACCGTGGATGTTCCAATAGCAGATCCTTCGAAATCAATCAGTGATGCTGTTACTAATCTCACAAATGATCAATGTCAGCAGTTGTTGCTATTCTTTCAGGTCAATTAGCATCTGTCAATGCTGTTACTACTGCTCATAATATTGAAACAGGTACTCATTACATCTTGACTCTTAATTCTGGATTTTTCAAGTCAAATGTTTGGATATTAGATTCAGGAGCTACACGACATGTGTGTAACAATCTGGAATTGTTCACAAATATTAAAGATATATCCAACATCAGAATACGATTACCAAATCAATCTCTTATACAAGTGAATCAAATGGGTGATATCAAAATAAATGATCAGTTATTACTCAAAGAAGTGTTGTTTGTTCCTCAATTTGAGTTGAACTTGATTTCTGTTACCATGTTAACAGTACATGATAAGAATTTAATGGTTGAGCTATACTATAATCATGCTATGATTCGACAGATCAAGAACCAGAGTGTGATTGGAAAGGGTGATGTTCAAGCTGGGTTATACATACTACAAGAGCAAAAGTCAGAAGTTCGAGTTAATGCAGTCACTTTTCAGAGATGGCATGAAAGATTGGGTCATCCATCTACAAATAAAATCAAGACTCTTGATAGTGTTTTAGCTTTGAATAAGAATCATAGTATTGATACATGTTTTATATATCCATTAGCAAAACAAAAGCGTTTATCATTTGTTTCTGAAAACAATGTATCTGATACACCTTTTCAATTGATACATTGTGACATTTGGGGCCCTTATCAAATCAATTCTCATCAAGGATATAGATATTTCATCACTATTGTGGATGATTGTACTAGATATACTTGGATATATTTGATACGAAACAAATCTGAGGCACAAGTTGTCATTCCTCAATTCTTTCAGATGATACTTAGGCAATTTGATGTTCATATCAAGACTTTCAGGTCTGATAATGCAAAAGAACTCCAATTTTTTGAGTTTTTCAAACAGCATGGAGTTTTATATCAGTTCTCTTGTGTTGAAAGACCACAACAAAACTTGGTTGTTGAAAGAAAACATCAACATTTGTTAAATGTTGCAAGGGCATTATTCTATCAGGCTCACATGCCATCGGTTTATTGGGCTGACTGTGTTTCTACAGCTGCTTTTTTGATTAATAGAACTCCTTCAAAGTCTCTTGGTAATATTTCTCCTTACAAGAAATTGTACAAAGAAGAACCACGCTATTCACAACTTCGAACTTTTGGATGCATGGCTCTTGCTTCAACACTACATTCTCATAGACACAAATTTGATCCACGAGCTAGGGCGTGTGTTTTCATTGGTTATCCTCAAGGAATGAAGGCTTACAGATTGCTTGATATAGAAACTAAACAGATTTTTGTTTCTAGAGATGTTGTTTTCCATGAGGAAAATTTTCCTTTCAAACAAGCCACAAATAATTCTGAAGTGAATCCTTTCATATCTCATGTTTTACCTCAACCTTCATCTTCTATTCCTGACCATCTTCCTACCCAAAATCAGTCAACAGATACCCATATTCATACTGAGATACCTATAAGATCTCAAAGATAGCGTAATCGTCCTACTTATCTTTGAGATTTTCATTGTAATATGATCAATTCCATACAAGAACAAACCTCATCGAAGTATCCTTTGTCTGCTGTTTTGTCATATGATCAACTTTCCTCTTCTTATCAAGCATATACTTATGCTTTAGCTACTCAATGTGAACCAAATTCTTATAAAGAAGCTGTTCTACAACCTGAATGGAAACAAGCAATGGATGAAGAATTACATGCTTTGGAATTAAATAATACATGGAAAATTGTTCCTCTTCCTCATGATAGAAAACCATTGGGCTGTAAATGGGTCTTCAAAATTAAAAGAAAGGCTCATGGATCAATAGAAAGGTATAAAGCTCGTTTGGTAGCTAAAGGATATAACCAACAAGAAGGAGTAGATTTTTTAGATACATACTCACCTGTAGCAAAGCTTGTTACGGTTAAACTTCTGTTGACTATTGCTGCTCAGAAATCTTGGCCTTTATTCCAACTAGATGTGAATAATGCCTTTCTTAATGGTAATTTAGAGGAAGAAGTCTACATGCAATTACCTCAAGGATATAATCCATCTGTTGTTGCTGATCCACAAGTGAAGTTAGCTTGCAAATTAGAAAAATCTTTGTATGGATTACGCCAAGCTTCAAGACAATGGTATGCAAAGTTTTCGAGTTTTCTTATTTTTGAAGGATTCACACAATCAAAAGCAGATTTTTCCTTATTTGTGAAAGGAAGTGGTGATAATTTTGTAGCATTGTTAGTTTATGTAGATGATATAGTGATTACTGGATCATCATTACTTGCTATCAACAATTTAAAGCAACGATTAAGTGCAGAATTTCGACTTAAAGATTTGGGAAATCTTAAACATTTCTTGGGTTTGGAAATTGCAAGATCACCTGATGGCATTGTTATATCTCAAAGACAATATGTTTTAGATCTTCTACAAGATGCTGGAATGTTGGCTTCTAAACCAATTTCTTACCCGATGGATCCTCGACATAAAACATCCACTTTTGATGGTGATCCACTTCAAGATCCTTCTCAATATGGTCGCTTAGTAGGTCGGTTGTTGTATCTTACAATAACACGACCAGATATTGCATATGCAGTCCATCAACTAAGTCAATATATTTCTGCACCAAAACAGCCACATCTTCAAGCTGCTCATCACTTGCTTCGATATCTAAAAGGCAATCCTGGTCAAGGCCTTTTTATTTCATCAAAGGCATCATTGCAACTCAAGGCTTTTAGTGACTCGGATTGGGCTGGTTGTGTTGACACTCGTCGATCAGTCACAGGCTTTTGTGTTTTTCTTGGTGATTCTTTAATATCATGGAAATCCAAAAAGCAGCCTACAGTTTCACGAAGTTCAACAGAAGCTGAATATAGAGCACTTGGATCACTCACTAGTGAGATCATTTGGTTGAGACAATTACTTCGTGATTTTGGCATTAATTCAGATCAACCCACACTAGTTTTCTGTGATAATAACTCAGCAATGCAGTTGGCTGTCAATCCTATTTTTCATGAACGTACTAAGCACATCGAGATCGATTGCCATTTCATACGAGACAAGATTATAGATCACACAATAAAGCTCATGCCTATTCATACAACGAATCAACTGGCAGACATTTTTACAAAACCCCTATCTCATTCAAAAATGGCTCCTATTTTGTCCAAGATGGCACTTAAAAATATTTTTAAGCATCCATCTTGAGGGGGGATATTGGGATAAATACTTCACTGTTAGTTGGTTAGTTTGTTGAGCTGTCATTTTAGTTAGTTAAGTGCAAGATAGTAAACATGATGTAGTTTAACATTTGTATAAATACTCTGTTTAGATCACATTTGAACGTAATGAGAATAACAAAATTCATTCTCTTTTCTTTCTCTCTGTTACTCATTCCAAATTACAAAACAATACAAATACAAAGAACCATGTATGTTTATAAATCGGTTATATGTTGATGTTATCTCTTTATCTATCATTTATTTTGATGAAAGTCAACATTCATAAACATACGTATACTCCAAATAGAAACTTTTTAAGGTTTACCATTATTGGAGATTAGTGTGGCTCAAGTAAAATCATTGAACTATTCAAGTTAACAAACAAACCAGAAAGGTTGATAACTTTTTGGGGGTTTTGATTGGAAGCAAACGGCGAAAAGTCGCAGTCTTGCTTCTTCACTCAGCTATATGGAAAAAAGATTAACTTTCTCTCTAATCTCACTTCTCCACGTATATAAATATAACTCACATGTCTAACCTTTTGAAACCCTATAAACACCATAACCATGACTCAAAGAACCTCCATGGAAAGCCAAGGCAGTATTCATCTACCAATTGACGACCTTTCAGCCCAAATCACTCAAACCCGCCAAAAAAACACTACCATTTTCGAACCACAAACAAGCATCGAAACAACTTATAGCAGCAACACAACATCGTTTTCGAAACGAAAACAAGTAACATACTTAAAAGCACCCGAAAAAAAACTTACCCTTTTCGCACTTCGGCTCGCGATTCTTGAAAAAGCAGCCACGGGGCTAGGAACCCTTGGTTTCATCTGGGCCACGGTGGTTTTACTTGGTGGGTTCGCTATAACCATTGACAAAATTGATTTCTGGTTAGTGACCATTATTCTTTTGGTTGAAAGTACACGTATTTTTAGCAGGAGTCATGAGCTCGAGTGGCAACACCAAGCCACATGGTCGCTAGTTGATGCTGGAGTTAGTAGTTTTCATGCCATAAGATCAAGCTCGCTGTTTCATCATCCAAAACATGATGAATGTAATCAAAAAACACATGAGAGCCCGAAAACGATTAACGGACCATCGAGAACATGGATAAGTTCAGATGTTCCTCTTCTTCCGTATGGCAGATGGATCTTTGTATCAAGCAATATCAGCAAGCTTCTTTACTGGTTACAATTAGCATCCGCGGCAGCCTGTGTGTTCATTTCGGTCACACAGCTCGTAAATCATAACTTTAGGGAAATGCATAGATCAGATAGTGTTAAAATGAATCGCAAATCAGCTCTTTCGATCTTTTACGGATTGGCTTTAGCTGAAGCTATGTTGTTTCTTCTGGAGAAAGCATATTGGGAATGGAATATGATGTACAAAAAGATGTTAGAAACTGTAAACGAAGAACTCGAATTAGGACACACAGGTATGGTTTCGATTCGAAGGTTTTTCTATGACTCGTATTCGAAAAGTGTTAATCGAAGTATATTCGATGGATTAAAAATGGATATGGTTTCTTTCGCTACCGAGCTTTTAAACTCGGATTCCTCCGATGAACAACTCATAGGCGTTAGAATCTTCGAAAGATTCACCACAAGTTCGCGATTTTCTCAAGACACTCTTCAAAAAATCGGAACAACCATATCCGTAATTGAACGATTAGTCGAAATGCTTAATTGGAAAGACCCACAAGAAGAGGAGATTCGAATCTCCGCCGGAAAGATCATCGTGAAACTGGTTAGTCAAAAGCAAAATGGGCTTCGTGTGGCCGGAATTCCTGGAGCTATCGAATCGGTATCATCACTATTACACACCAACCGAAACAGTGAAGTTTGTAAAACAGAGCTCATCAGAGATCATGGAGATTATGATTTCTGGGCGTTTAATCAACTAGGTCTTCTTATCCTCAAGAAACTTGCTCGCGATCCTGACAATTGTGGAAAGATTGGTAACACAAGAGGTTTGTTAGCCAAAATAATCGATTTCATGCATGCAGATGAAAGATTATTACAACAAAAAAGGGTCACAGAATCTCAAATTTCCACCGTTAAACGATCATTACAAGTTGTGAAAATGTTAGTAAGCTCTACAGGCGTTACTGGCACACAGCTTCGAACTGAAATCTCTGAACTGGTTTTCACAATTAGTTACATTCGTGACATACTAAAATACGGTGAAAAACATCCCAGATTACAGAAACTAGGAATAGATATCTTAACAAGTTTGGCTTTAGAAGACGAAGCGACAGAAAGGATTGGAGGAACTGGAGGTGTTCTAAAGGAATTATTGAATATTTTCTTTAGAGAAGAGATTGTTGAAACGCAAAACTATGTGAAGATTGCAGCTGGTGAAGCACTTGGAATGCTGGCATTTGAAAGCACACGAAACTGTCATCGAATCTTGAAGTTGAATGTTGTTCAGAAACTAAGCAACGCATTGGAGAGCTCATTTCTACGTGTAAATGCTGCTAGAATATTGAGGAATTTATGCATTTACAGTGGAACTGGTTTTTCTGAACAGCTAAGAAGTGTAATAACTGCTGCGCCTACGGTAAGTTATGATTCGTACATAACAAAAATTGTCTATATACAACAATCTATGCATACCAACTTGTAACATGCGTTGTTAAATGCCTCTACTTGTTGTGTATATAGACAAATTTTGTTCTGTACGAATTAGCTTCCTATCTCGTAAACTAAAATTACGTTAGTGATTTGTTAATGTTTGTATGTGTTTTGAATAGCGTTGAATGCTGAATTTTTTAACATTTAATGCATTTGATTCTTGAATATAAATTAATACTATGATGAATATGATAAAAATATTGTTGAATCATTGCAACTAAAATCACCTCTTGAATTATTAAACTTACACTTAATATATTACCTTAAATTTTATTATGTAACAATCAATTCCCTATCTTTTTTTGTTACAAATCATTGTAAAAGTTTATTGATCAAGTGTATATTGTCATACATAATCTTATTGATCTAATTCAAAGTTTAAACCATATCAGTATTTGAATATGAGAATTAATGCATGATCTTGAGTACTTATTTCTTACTCTTATTAATTAAAAAGTCCTATAAAAATAAATAAATAGTTTCTTCTAGTAATCAAAGTATAAACTCAAAACAAGTTAAACCCACATGCATGTTATGTACTTCTTAAGATTTTTTCAAAGCAAACTCATTTAAACCCTTAAATCCATCTTTTGACTTAAAAACATTAATGAACAGCTTGATAGACAAAACTATAATCCATCATAACTATAAATGCGAGATAATTAGATTCCATATTCAACCTAGAAAAATGAGCTTAATATATTATGCGCATGTTGTGTATATTTTTCAGTTAAGTGTATGACAAACTAAGCAAGCTAGCAAGTACAAGAAGTGTGTGTGTATATATATATATATATATATATATATATATATATATATATATATATATATATATATATATATATATTGAAAAGTTCATTTGAGAACCGTTTTTATTGCGAGAACCGCGAGAACTAATCTTAGCCGTCCAATTCCTCCTCCTTCTATTGGATTGCCCACCCATGAATTCCTTACATGCACCCTGCCACACCCAATTGCCCCACGCTCTTCATCCATCAATTCCATTATCCAAAATGAACGGCTAAGATTGATTCTCACGGTTCTCGTAATAAAAACGGTTCTCAAATGAACCTTCCCCTATATATATATATATATAGTGAAAGGTTCATTCGAGAACCGTTCTTATTGCGAGAACTGCGAGAACCAATCTTAACCGTCCAATTCTCCCTCATTCAATTGGATTGCCCACCCATGAATTCCTTACATGCACCCTGCCACACCCAATCCCCTCACACTCTTCATCCATAGATTCCATTATCCAAAATGAATGGCTAAGATTGGTTCTCGCAATAAAAAAAGTTCTCAAATGAACCTTCCCATATATATATATATATATATATATATATATATCAAGTTACAAGAAGTAAGTTTCTAGCAAGTTGACTTATTGAAATTCATGCAGGTACTCAAAGAAATCATGACAGAAGATATTAAGTTACAAGAAGTAATGGTTGGACTAGCAGCACATATGTTCAAATTTATGACATACGAAGAAGCAACTTCAATGTTCGAAAGAAGCAAAATTCAAGTTAAAGAATTAGCAATTAAACTTGTTGAGATTTTACAGAAATACCCGAACCCGCCTAGTAAAACTCCGAGAATCCGAAGATATGTTATAGAATTGGCGATCTGGATGATGAAGGATAACATTACAAATATTCAAACATTCAAGAGTTTGGGATTGATGCAAGAACTAGAAGGTGTTACTGAAACTACATCTGAGTTAGAAAGCTTTAATATTTTCTCTGGTGCAATTGGATTGAGTAGATACAAGATATCGATGCATTCGTTAGTTGAAACTGCAATGAATTTAATGGCAGATGATTACTGAATACTCACTCTAGTACTTAATGTGCATGGTTTATGAATAATGGAAGGCGAAAGCTCTAAAAAGTTGTAAATATATATAAATAATGATGGAAAATATCCAATATTACGTGTTGATATAACCATTTTGTGAAAATATATTATTCACGTGTTACTATATTTCATATTATGATAATAACTATTCCAATATATATTACATAAATTCTACTCTATCTATTACTTTGTTTTTGTCTTTAATGGTAATTGTAAATTACATATCTATTATTATTTATAAGTACCCGGACGGGATGATAAACGACGACGTTGCCTACTATATTAAGGTGACAGGAGTTTTATGCGACAAGAAGTATTGTAATCTATTTTAGTGGATGACAATAAGTGGAGAATGGCAACAGGAGTTTTACAAGAAAGTCTTGTTGAAACTAAAGGGAAAATTCTATAGGGTGACGGTAGATCAGCTATATTATATGGATCTGAGTATTGGACTATAAAAATGCAAGCGGAGAATATGGAAGTGGCCGAGACAAGCGACTTGTGGGAATGTCATGTTAGATGAGATCCCGGTGGGTATGTTGAGAGCAAAATTAGGGGTGACATCTATTTTTTCAAGATGAAATAAGAGAGATTGCGTTAGTTTGGCCACGTTAAGAGAGGGAAAGTACAACGCCAATTAGGATGGCGAAATCTGTTTAGCTTGATGGCATGAAGAGGTGGGGGCGTCCATTTTAGAGATGGGATGATAGAATGAAGATGGATTTACAGGAAGTTTCTTTGTCCGAAGACATGATATTATATAGATTTTCTTGGAGAAAAAGAATTAGTATTGGGGATAGAATGTATAGTCAGAAGCTTAGGAAATGGTAGAAGATTGTTAAATAAAACTAATAATAATTATTATTACATATGGCTTAACGTACTATACGAGTAACTATATAATACACCAAGTAACTATACGTGATGTATTCCCAAAATGTAGGTTAAATTAGGTATAATAACAATAATTAGAACTAGTTTAATACCTAAGTATAAACACGGACTTGATTAATGTAAATTTTAAATATTTGTAGTATGAAATACTACTACTGGGTATAGTAAAATAATTATAAATGGTATAAGTGATATAAATTTGCCTAATTTTTTTTAACTTTATAAGATATTAAAAATTTATACATAACATTATCATTATTTTTTTTTATAAACAAACATATAAATAAATTAAAAAGATCAGAAGACAATTTTAATTAACAAACAGAATACCATATGCAGTATTAATAATCATCAAAATTATAAATTTGTCTAAGGAAAATTATTAACCATGTAAATAGAATGTCTATAATAAAAAACAACACAATATTGTCAACAATAAAAAAACGAAAAGCATAACTTAAGCAAACAACGAAAAGTCAAATTTTAATTAGTTAAAGGGTTTTGATTGGTGAAATCATCCTTAATTAAGAAAGAGGATTTCGCAATTCCATATACATACATATATATATATATATACACACACACACACATATATATATATATATATATAGGAAAAAGTTCAAACGATAACTGTTTTTCGTACGAAAACTGCGAGAATCAATCTTAGTTGTCTAATTCCTCATCCTTCAATTGGATTGTCTACTCATGAATTCCTTACATGCATCATGCCACTCTCAATCCCCCCGAGCTCTTTATCCATGAATTTCACTTACCACTTGAATGAACAAGATTGGTTTTCACAGTTCTTGTATAAAAAACAGTTCTCGTTTGAACCCTATATATGTATATATGTATGTATGTATGTATATATATCTATATATATATATGATCAACATAGTCAATATGCTTAAACATAGTTCTTAAAATCCAAATCTGAACCATTAGATTTATTAATCAATGGTCAATATTTAATAATGACATTAATGTAATTAATTAAACAATTATAAAATTTAATTATAGAATGAAGGGTATTATAGGAACCCTCCCCCCCAAAATCACGTTCCTTCCTTTTTTTCCCTTAATCTATCGTTTGAGTTGAAAATAATAACATTTCAGGATGAAAATAATAACAATATACAACATTAAAAACGATAACTTATTCAATTGAAATGATAAAAATAGACTTTCTAGCCAAAAATAATATAAATACAGATGTTTCCAGCCAAAAATGATTAAATACACATGTTTCCAACCAAAAATTATATAAATACATTACTTCTAGCCAAAAATTATATAAATACATACGTTTTCAGCCGAAAATGATATAAATTCACATGATTCAAAATGATAACATTTTGGTATCATTTTCATATGGTTTGCATTTTTAAAATAATATTTTGAGAAATATGGGAATTGAAGAGTGGTATTGATTGAAAGAGGATTAAAAATGAGTAGATTGGTATAGTTTTTTTCTCAATTCTCAAAATTAAAATAGTTATGATGACAATTTAAAGATTTAAGGGGTAAAAAAAATATAAAAAAAGAAAGTTGAGATTTTCTTAAGGGGGCACGTGAGTTCCATTTACATTTTCCAATTCCTATTTTACTCATTTAAATGATTGACTGGAATTTGGATTTTAGAAAATATGTTTAAGGGTGAGACTATATATATATATATATATATATATATATACACACACACGTGTGTATGTATATGTATATATACGTAGAGGGAGGTTCATACGAGAAGTGCAAAAAGCATTCTCACCCATTCGATTATTAAATTAATGGCTAACATTACCTTTGGTATTTTGGTAATTAACTTAAAAAAAAGAAGAAGATTAAATTAAAACAAAAGGATGATAAAGACATTTTACCTAATAAAAATCATTAACCTAATTATCCATACCTACTAAATCCTTCCCACCTCAACTTTCCATAGTTAATTAATCTCTCTCTCTCTCATCTCTTTCTTAAATGCCAAAATATCCTACTAACCTACACCCATCACCGGCCATAACTACAACCGCCTTCATCTCCCTCACAAATCTCTGTTCTTCTCTGTGTTTCATCGCCCTCACAAACGCCATCCGCGCCGCCCATTGGAGTCGTCGTACATCGTCGCCGATCACCATCACCGACTCCTTTCCACCTCCATCCTCATCTCGTTCGCCGCCCATCACCGCCCCCATCTTCTTCCACTACACACCTCTAGGCATGTCCAATAGAAAGCACTACCATCATTGATGTGTTCATCACCGAGCACCACCTCTGCTTATACCACCATCATCAACAACTGCCTACAACATCAACGAGAACCAAATCTAGTTTGTGGTTCCTTCACCATCGTTATTATGAATCCGTCGAACAAGGCTTTATGTTTGTGGGTTCTCTGGATCTTAGGTTGTTGGTTCATGATCTGATTGTGGCTTTGTAGATCTGCTACAGTTTACATTGTGTTTCCTCTGTTTTAACCATCAGTATCATGAATTCATGAATGAGGATATGTCCCAATTTTTTTTAAAACATATATAGTCATACACAACAAATTTGGATCATAAATCTTAAGGTATCCATATATAAGTGCAGTCATGTATTAATTACATCCCAGTCTCAAAATTTAATATTGTTTAAAACATAAACATAATAATAACTGTGTGATAGAAATTAAGTTCATTAAAGTCCCGCGGAAGCATTCGCTGTCGATGAGCCATCACATACGTGCTAGAGCCCCGCCATGATCATCTTCTGTAAAAGGATTAAGACAACAACAATAAGCGCAAAACTTAACTAGTACATTACTTATATGCTAAATCAGTCTAACATTTACATTCATACATATACTCATCATATAACATATTCGTCATACCCACCACCATTCGTAGTCGGTCTCATTATCTATTAATACCCACTACCGTAGTAGTCGGTCTCATTATACTATTCATACCCGCTACCATAGTAGTCGGTCTCATTATACTATTCATATTCTCTATCGTAGTAGTCAGTCTCGTTATCTATTCATACCCGCTACCGTAGTAGTCGGTCTCATCGTACCCGTTGTCGTGGAAAATGGTCTAACCTTCCCAACACTACAGTGTTGGTCTCATTTAACAGTCAAATACACTCATAGTCAATAATCACCTACTCGAACGCTATCATTTATAGTTGATGCCCATTTAGAATTAAGTATGAATACTCACTAGTTCAATCACAACTAACGAGTAAACACAATGTTGCATAACTAACGAGTCCGAGAGAAAGAACCTACTACATATCTTACTAAATGAATACCGAGTACGAATCCTTACCCAGTCGGTCGAACAGGTCGCACACCTCCTAAGTCGGATGCATGCACATAGGTCAGATCACCTCCCTTAAGTCGCACACTTATACATAGGTTGGACCATAGCCTGAAACCCTAAGTTCTAAGTCAGACCACCCCATGTCGCATATATACATAGGTACAAGTCGGACAGTCCATGTTGGTCAGACCAACCCTCGACGCATACATACATATATACAGTGGAGACTTGGATTTTGAAATTCTTCAAAACACAACTAAATTGAAATCCTTCAATTAAAACTCAATCCTCCAATCATTTAAACAATTCCTTTAAGATTAATTTGATTTTCATTGAGTGTTAGTGGATTTAATATCAATGTTTTCTCTGGGTTCGTTCGTGCCCCTCGAAGCTCCGAGGACTCATACCCAAATCTTAATTTCTTACTCAAAAATCATAAAATTGGAACCTACATAATCGTAGTAGTATAAGGAACATTACATGATGATTCTCCTTGTAATTTCTTTGTGAAAAGATGATGATCCTTCCCTTTCCTACTCTTGGCTTTGAATGAACACACACACACTTGCACTCTCAGATGAACTTGGGACCTTGGGTGCTATGCCCTAATTAGGCCTTTATACTTATTCCTCAAGGCCTAAGCCCATTAATTTCCATATTTAATCCAAGCCTATAGTATTTAATACTAATCTAAACAAAGCCCAAAAGTCTTTTGATTAGTCTTTTACCACTTACAAATAACTCCTTGTTAGTAATGGATTAAGCCTAATAGGCCCAACCTTAATTTATTAATTAGATATCAACCCCCTAATAATTACAACAATATTAATAATAATATCAAAAATACTCTTTTATTGACTAAGGAAACCGGGTATTATTACTTGTAAAACATCCTAAATTTGGGCCTAGTAATTAAGTATGCTTGGTGAGTAAATACTTGATTGTTATGTGTTATGTTAATTAATAAATTTGATTATGTGCTTATTTTAAGTAATTGGTTACTTTTAATTAATATTATATATGTGTGTGTATGTGTGTGTGTACGTATGCATGTATATGTAGGTATTTGTGAAAGTTGCATGAGATATTTGTGCCACCTCATGCTTTGATTTGAGTAATTATGTGTGGACGTGAACTTGGATAAGATTAGTTTCACCAGCCACCTCCACATTTGTGAACTTTCTTGAGTGTGTGCTGTGTGTGTTGCTTTAAAAGGAAGAAACTAAGAACAAGACTTCAAACTTGGATTTTTGGAAGTTGATAATTCAAAGTTGAGGTTGGTATGCTTTCTTTATTGTTTTGAATTAAGATTCATGTCAAATATACTATGTTTACTGCTACTTGTTGCTGGGTTATTATCAAGAACACCATGGATGAGTATGGTAGAAAACTTAACAAGCGGGTTTTGTCGATTTTGATGATTTCATGTGTTCTTGATGATTTTAAAGCATGTTATACGAAGTTTATATGGATTTATAATTATTAGAAATTGATTTCCAGTGATATACGTATGATTGGATATTTATATGGAGCTGGAAGATGAAGAAAAGTTGCAGTTTGATTCTGGAAATTACGAAAACGCGACGCGTCCAAAGATAGAACGTGACGCGTTCTTGGTGTATTGCGAATTCGAAGTTGTTGACTTCGAATTCGAAGTGATCTTGGCTTGAAATGGATGCTCGAAGCCTTCATGTCTAGAAGTGGTCCGCTCGAAGTCTTCGTGGTTCGAAGTGGCCGCTCGATGAGGCCATTCGAAGCCTTGTTCGAAGGGTTGTTTGAAGCCCGACGCAACGCGTCCTCGATAATTCAGGATTGGAAGCTTTTGTTTGTTTATCAAACGTGATGCTTTTATATGTTTACACTTTGTGTGTTTCTAACTTGTTATACACGGTTAGAAATGATATAAATATATGTGTTAATATATATTTATGATTCTGATTTCAGTATTATTGTGTTCTCAGGAGCGAACAAGACTCAGTAACATTAGACCACCGAGTGGAGATTGAGAACAAGAGGTGAGTGGACGTTTAACTCATGGACGGTTATTATTTGTAACAGGTTTTGGTTGCAACTTCTTATTGACTGATGCATGGATAGACTTTTAAGTCTGGTGATTGATTAACTGGTTATGTGTTAATTAATCGTTGCGTCAGTGATATGTACATGAACATTTCGGAAGTCAGCTCGACAAAGCTATGGGATGGGTTTGTTTCCTATCATCTAATCAGTATTTGGATCTTTTTATGCATTCGTTGCAACTTAAGGGTAATACTATGTAAGAATAGCAAATAAACTATCGGTAAACCTTTGCTTTGGCCGGCATTGGTTGTAGGTTCCTGGAGAACTATCGGTCTTCTCGGGGCCTGCTTTTTTGTTTATTGTGGTATCTTGTAGTTGTGATTGATGCTTTGTGGTGTTTTACTTCCATTCACTTAGCTTTATGCTAATCCCCCACCTCTCACTCTTTTTACAAGTTTTGGTAAGTTCTGCGGTTCGGCTGTGAGTGGGTGTAGCTTGGGGAATAATTGACTGCCACCCTGATATTACTTTTGGGATGAGTTGTTGTTTTTGTAACACTAGTGTTTTTGAGATACTGATGTTTGGAAAACTGTTTTCTTATATTCAGTAGTAAATATCTTCTATATATTTTATCGCTTCCGCAGTATTTTAAAAAGAAAAATCTAGGTCGAAATTTGCGTAACTGTTTGAACTTTCTTTGGATGATCGCAACCAGTCTCTCACTATAGTTTAACTTCTCATCCACAGTGATGTCTTCTAGAGGCACATACGCCGCTTCTTCGGCTAAGGACTTTCGTAAATGAGACACATGAAAAATTATATGTATCTTTGACAATTCCACGGGTAACTCTAAACGATAAGCTACCTTGCCGATCCTTGCAGTTACTATAAATGGTACTATAAATCTCGGGTTCAGTTTTCCTTGTTTCCTTAAACGAATCACTCCGTTCCACAGGGATATTTTAAGCAAAACATAATCCCCCACTTGGAATTCCAACAACAACCTCCGCTTATTTGCGTAACTTTTCTGTCGACTTTGTGCAACTTTCAGTTACTAGGCGAATCTGTTGTACATATTCAGTTGTTTTTCTGTACTATTTATGTGCTTCCAAGTTCTCTTTGAAGAAGTCCCCCAGCAGATTGGGTCATACACTTCCTCCTACATAGAATCTCGTAAGGCGTCATTCCGATACTTACATGATAGTGAAACACCCCAATTTCTAAAATTGGTATTTGAAATAAAACCACATATGAGTATACACATCTGAAATTTCTACACAAATGCGGAAGCATAAATCGTTGAAAATCTGATGTATTAAAAGATACGTACATATGTTTAGTATAAAAAACTTAATGTTTACAAACCAGGCGTTATGTATGTCAAAAAATTTATCAAAAATGTAGTCAAACCGAAGCTTTGCCCTTGCCTTTGCTAAAACCTATAAAACATTTTAAAAATAGTATCTGATAAGCTACGAGGGCTTAGTGAGTAAACAAGAATGCTAATCATATAAACATACGTATAAGATCATAAAAAGATATCACACGTATGTTAGGTAATCAATGCTAGCCTCTGGTTCTAGACCCAGGGCAGCAACATAGGTCACAGTACTGTACCACAACTGAGCCTTACTGCACGTAGCAGCATGCTTAAGAACACATATGAATAATACATGTATAATGTTCTGATATGATAACACACGTACTGTAGATATCAAAAATAGTCTAGAAGACTCACCTCAGCAATCAAGTTATAACACAGAGTTATGCCTCAAATATCTCGGTGTATTTATGCCCATAATAACGTCCTACACATAATGTACAATCACAGTATTAAACTCATACTTGAATTGAAGTTGGAAAACTACACAAAGCACAAGGCACACCCGTACCTTATCCACAGGTACCCCCGTGAACAAGAGGCACACCCTGGGCCTAATTAGACTAAGGCACGCCCGTAGCCCTTTGGGTTATGCCCGTGCCTCAGGTACGCCCTGGGGCACGGTTGGATCTTGAGGGTCACGCCCGTGCCCTTCAATATACAATAGCAGTTTCACGGACTTACTAGCTGTTCCGGCCAAACTCCTCAAACACTCAATTTAAATTCATTCTAATGCTATATGGGTGTTTTTCTACACCCCAAACAACTTCTTACTAACAAATAACAACAATAAAATGCAATATCTTGATTCAATCCTTGAATCATCTTAAAACCCCATTAAAGCTTGAAAACTAATCAAATAATCATACCTTTAACTATCATGGGTTGTTATGGATCAACTTGTGCTACTTTAACTTGCTGTTCTTGATTAGAAAAATAATAGAGAGAATTGGCAGCTATGCTAGTACGTTGTATGTATGTGTTCAAGGTTTGGTTTGACTATAACAAGTCAAGGAAAATGTTTAGCTATATATATATATATATATACATCTTTGGGTTAATGACATAACTAGTCCCTCAAACTTTCATCTTTCATTTTCAATTTTAACCCCTCAAGTTTCTAAACACCTCCTAATTTTAATTAGGAATTCCACTTAAACATATCACTTGTTTATTTTATTAAATCACAAAATTTCAAATTTTGGGTGTTACAAATAGTTGTTATTGTACGATAACTCTGTTAATGGTAAGCATAAATCCCAGCTTCCCCCGAAGTTAATCGAGAAAGCTCTTAACATGTCTTCGAGTGTTTGAATCATTCTTTCACTTTTCCCGTCAGTCTGAGGGTGATATGCCGTGCTGAGATTGATCCTCGTACCTAAATCCTCGTGAAATTTGTTCTAGAATCTCAACGTAAACCATACATCACGATCCGAAATAATGGATACCGGCACTCCATGTCTCGAGATTATCTCTTTCACATAGTAATCAGCCATTTTCTCTGCTACACTAGCTTCTCATATAGGTATGAAGTGTGCACTTTTAGTAAACCGATCAACTATAACCCAGATTGCATCAAAATTCCTTGATGTTTTCGGTAGTTTTGTTATCAGATCCATGGTCACATGCTCCGACTTCCATACATGTATTTCTAGTGGTAGCAGCTTACCGTGTGGCCGTTGATGCTCTGCCTTGACCCGTAAACACATTAGGCACTTTTCAACATACTTAGCCACATCTCTCTTAATTCCTGGCAACCAATAATCCTTCTTTAAATCTCTATATATTTTAGTGGCTCCTGGGTGAATAGAAAACTTCGACGTGTGTGATTCATCGAGTATAAGGTTCCAGACATCCAAAATCCTTGGTATCCAGATTCGTCCATATCGAGTCCACAATCCACGATTGTATTTGACCATCAATGTCATCTGACCCCTAACTCGTTCCGTTGGTTCTCCTCTTTAGATGCCTCATATTGAGGTGCCAAAATTGCATCAAAAAGAGAAGGCGTAATCGTCATCCTCATGTACCTTACGTTCAATTATAAATAATTCGTCTTGCACTTCAATGTATCTGCCACAACATTTGCTTTCCGTGGGTGATACAAGATCTTGGAATCGTAGTCTTTAACTAGGTCTAACCATCTTCGTCGGCGCATGTTCAGATTCTTTTGGTTTTCCAAACACTTAAGGCTCTTGTGATCCGTGTATATAGTACACTTCACTCCAAATAGATAATGCCTCCAAATTTTGAGGGCGAAAACCACTGCTGCCAATTTCAGATCGGGAGTCGGGTAGTTGCATTCGTGGGGTTTCAACTTTCTCGATGCGTAAGCGAAAGTACTGGGGCTTCGCACAACATGCCCTGGAGAGTCTCAAACGCCTTATGTTGTTATGTTCCCCTGTCGAACCGAACACTTTTCTTGGTCATCTTGGTTAACGGTGAAGGGTTTTTAACCATTATAATGATCTCCTCTTGTTATCTTGATTTGAACCAACACGAAGAACTTAACTTGTTAATCCTCACAAAGGCGGAACTTGAGTACCAACATACCCCCTAAACCCGAGAGGGTTAGGATCTTTTTAATCTCAATAATATAATGTATATAGAATCGACACATGTATGTACAAAACAAGAATCAAGAACTAGCTCTCGTATATTTATATAGAAGATAAAGATAAAAAACTTTGTACCTAACTTTACCTTAGGTTGCTCAAGATATAGTCCACCCGGGATGAGACCAAACGAGACACGCTAGGAATGACTGCAAGCCACCACACGGACTCGTGTGTCTTCGAGATCAACCAAGAACCGTGCTCGATTCTTGGGGTGTTACTCGGCCGACCTCCAAAGAGAAGAGGGAGAGGAGGAGAGTTTATTCTAAACCTTTAGAATTATATGTTTTGTAACAAGTTTAATACTAAACCTTAAGCTCTTATTTATACTAATAAGAGATTAGTTGATATTAGGAAACATATAAAAACTTCCTAATATGGATTAAACAATAACTTAATCACCAGGTTATTGATATTAATAATAATAATAATAGAAAATGAAAATAAATAAATAAATAAATATATATATATATATATATACAATCGCCGGGAATATATATATATATATTATATGTTCTTTTTCAATTTTCCTTATTATTAATTAATAAACATTATCCAAAATAAATAATTTAAACTTAAATTATTAATCTTGAATTTAATTAATTAACAATATATATTTATTAACTAATAAATATATATTTTCTTGTTAATTAATTAACTTGGTAATTTCTCCTCTTCGTAAATTAAAACCGTAACTTACGATTTTTGATTTATAACTAACTTGTTATAAATTCGTTCTCTTGAGTGTGGTTGCATTGCTTCTCGGATTATAGGCCCTCACAGGTGTGACCCTTACGTTGGACGTGACATCAGGGACACAAAACCAACAGACTCCCACTTGTGCAAATCGGAAACCCATGCTTGATAACACTTGCCTACGGTGGCCCCTAGACAAGCTCTTAGGGTAACCAGGCCATAAGGACGCTAATACCCAGGTATTGTGATAATGCAATAAATAAATAAAAACTTATAAAACAAACTATTTTATAATGGGTATTCTTTAGGCTTTTCCCTTTGCAGCTCAATATTTTGATTGTGAGTGTGAGCATGGTAAGAGTCAACTCTTGAACACTCAGAATTTTTCTTGACTATCTGTTTATGACTAAGTGATAAATGACAAAGAACAAATCAGTTCGTTTGGGCATGGCCATGCACTTCATCAGTCTTAATCAATCAAGGGGACCAGAAATATCCCTCCTTAAAAGGAGTTGCAAATGTCTCTTGCATATTCATTTGACAACACGGTTTCTGCTGCACCCAAATACATTCCGTATGGTCACCTAGTTATGGTGTGACGTTAAGACGTACTTAAGTACATAAGTCCCTAGGAATGGCAACGGGGCGGGGATTGGTCCCCCCCGTCCCCGCTTAAAAACAGCGGGGATTTAAACGGTTATCCCCTTCGGGTAACCGGGGAAAAACGCGAGGAAACGGGTATCCATGTTTAATATAAACATGTGATTAAATAGGTGATTTTCACCGCAGAGATACCCGTCAACCAAAACTATGATTATACTAAATTACACGACATTATCGAATACAAACATATATGAACTGAAATTAAAGACTTAAAGAATTTAAATGCATCCAAAATATCAAAACCAAATAATTCAAATAAAGACAACGATTAACATTAGGTTGTGTGAAAGTGTATAAAGAGTTATGTATTTTATATTTAAAATTAATTTTATGTATATCAATATTAATATATATTTAATATTAAATTATAATCGGGTATGTCGGGTAATCGGGGCGGGGATCATCAAACCAGTCCCTGTCTCCATCCCCGTTTAAATAATCGGGTTTTCCCATCCCCGCCCCATTTATGTTGGTTTTCGGTTTTTCCCGTCGGTTTTGGTTTTTTTTTGCCATCCCTAGTCAAGTCCCCATGTCCTAAACCAAATATCTTAGGCTTGAAGACAACTTATGTGATGAATATCTTTGACTCAGACCACGAGATATTCTTCACGGTGGGCCTATCCAATATTCACTCCCTAATGAATATCCGTCAATCCTTGACCTACAACCTTGTAGCTATCTTTAATAACTATGAATCACTACTAAGGATCATGATGACGTTACAACCTTATCGAGGCTCCCACCAAAATAAGTAGTCACGGATAACAAATTTTCAATAAAAACTTTTATTCATGGATTACCAAAACATGCAAAATAGTGAAGAATAATGAGATTAATAATGTACCCCCCCTATATTCCGACCTGGAATAAAATACATAATTAATACTAGTCCATTGTTTCAATTTCAAGTGCAACTTATCACGAATTACAACTTGTAATTGCAATATTACTATGAACCAAAAACAAGTATAGCATTAATTACAGGTTAGTGCTCCCACTTGATTTGTTAGATAAATTATTTTTCGCAAACTTTGAAAATAATTCTAGTCTTTCTAATTTTATCAATTTCTTAAACTTGGAGAACTGGAACAACTCCATGTTTCTGAATATATAAATACTCCCGTAACTAAATTTAGTTACATTGTAGATATAATATTACTTTTTATTCCAAGAAATAGACGAAATAATAAACCCTTGTTTACTAAACTTGTAAACATAAAATTAGACACCTAGTGTTTGAAATATGTTTATTATTTACAACACTTATCCCTTTTATATATTAATATTAGTGACATTGAGTTTTAATATATAATTATGACATCTCATCTAAGATGCTTCAAAACTTTGAAACACTTCTATTTTGAGTAACTCTCAAAATTGATATCACTTTGACTTACTGGGATTGGTCCTATTACTTGGACCATTTTGAAACCTTCAAAATTCCTGTCTTGAATTATATATATTCCTGAAACTTAATAAGCTAACAATTATTGTGTTATCGAACACTTATTAGCTTCACGCGATTATTAGTTAATCAACACTTGATAACTTGGTGTATGTCAATTGCTCCCACTAACTATTATGAAAATATAGCATTACTTAAAATAATATATTGACTTAGTCAAAACTTGACTCTTTAGTCAAAATACAGATTTTAAGTATTAAATTTAAAACTTAGATTTCGGATAAGAATCTCAAAGTTGATGAAACCTTAAACTTGGATTTCCCTTATATCCACTATTTCCAATTACGGAAAAAGGTTTCTCGAAACTTTATATTACTACAAGTATTAAACACTTGTAATGATTTTTATTTAAAACACATGAGTATTTTAAACCTTGATTACAATATCTATTATAATCACTTTATACTCAGAAATGTTATATTCTTAAACACGTCTCTCAGAAATAATTTCTATTATTTTGAACTTGTTTTCATAATTACTTATTAAATTACTTAATTAGAAAAACTTTCTAATCTACAACAAAAACTTTGTTGTTTCAAGTAATTTTATAAGTTTAGTCAAGCAATTAATATTAATATACTTTAATGGCAATACTTAATACATAAGATCTAAAATAACTACTAATAAGTTAAGACTTTGACTTGTTAGCCAACTTCTAGTCAATCTTGACTAAATAATTCATTAATATTTTAAAACCATAATTTCAAAAATATTTCTTACAACTGGAAATGGAAATAGAAAAAGTTTTAAATCTAAGAATTATGAATTATTAATATCCTTGATCTTCACGTGGGATCCTTGCATTCTTGGCATCTTCACTTTCCATGACCTATTGCAATAAATAATTGCAAATGTCAACTCATAATAAATAAAAGTAGAAAGTAAATACTGAAATTAGTCACAAAATCTACCTGGGGTGTTGGACTTATCACCACCTTCATGACGCTTCGTACAATTGACCTTGTAATGGCCAACCTTTCCTCATTTAAAATACCGATTCTCGGTTCTTGCTTTGTTTGGTTTGGCTTTCTTGTCATTGCCATTGCCATTTCCCTTGGCCTTGGGTGCATCATGTCCTAGCTCGGTTTTACCCTCGCTCTTTCTGCTGCGCCCTTTCCTCTTCTTTCCACCTCTATTATCCATCATAAGGACATCCTTGAATTTAGTCCTGATATTCAACTCAGCAGTCTTGAGCACCGAGTGAAGCTCAGCTGTGGATTTCTCCATGTTGTTCATGTTGTACTTGACTATGAAAGGCTTGTAGTCATCTGACAACGAGTTAAGTATCATATCTGTTGCTAGCTGCAACGAGACTGGGTGTCCTAGCCTTTCCAGGTGGTCCATGTGTCCTTTCATTTTCATGACGTGGGCACTGACTGGTCCCCTTAGCCATCTTACAAGTGTTGAGAGCTCTTGTGGCGTCATAACGCTCGGTGCGAGCTTACTCCTGAAACATGTCCCTTAGCTGACGGATCATGTCGTGTGCAGAAGTATCCATCATGCTTGTTTGCAACTCTAGACTCATAGTTGCAAGCATGACGCAACTTACATCTAACGCGTCATTGGCACACTTCTTACTTCAGATC
Source organism: Dittrichia graveolens (assembly GCA_038502395.1). NCBI lineage: Eukaryota > Viridiplantae > Streptophyta > Magnoliopsida > Asterales > Asteraceae > Dittrichia > Dittrichia graveolens. Next base: position 28,304,427 of record JARJIL010000006.1, read on the forward strand.
TTGCATTAGATACAGAGGCATTTCCCACTAGCTCTTCCAGGACGTACCACTTCCTCTCATGCCTGAGCACAATCCGGAGATTGCGCTCCCAGTTGAGGAAGTTAGGTCCGGTGAGCTTATCCTTCTCTAGGATGGAACGGAGTGAGAGGTTGTTAGTGTTGGATACGTTTGCCATCTACAAATATATATGGTTCAATTAGTAACACAAAATAGACTTTTCTAATACATATCGATAAAAACCTTAAATGATAAGTATTAGCCCTAGGATCCATATTTCACATGTGCTGGTGCATGGTTTGGGCACGACAACACCGACCCTGTGCTATTTCTGGTAGGTAGGTTTCTTTACCAATCGTATCTTACTGACACAACTCCTAGACTTCGTAGAGGTTTAGATAATAAAATCTAAACATGTTTATCTCTACTCTAAATGCACTTTGGGCCCGTCACATCAGGGAACCACCAAAATAGACCGCACCAGCTAAGACAGGTGAACTATGGCCCGTCACATAAGGGAATCGCAAAGTCCAGGTGAACCCGGATGTGCATCGTTTAGGCACGACAACACACCAAGCTACCGCTAACAGGTAAGGTGTACCATTAGATGGGTAGCACTACTAGCCTAAAATTTAGTGGATTTTATCCAAGTTTTATTAAAACCTTATTAGTTCCAGTTTTTGTAAAACCATTTTAAAACTAACTATTTTAAAATCCGTAGGTATACCTCAAAACTTGGTACACAATACGTCTTATGATAAAATCATTTTAAATAAACTTTTAAAATGTTGATACGACAATCATAAAATAATCAATTTTATAAAACTGTTGTCGTATATCAATTTTATCATAAACCGTGGTTTTATTCCTGATTAATAATAACTATTATTAACCCATACTTTAAATTTATTGTCGTATATAAATCATAAATATAAAGCACAACCACGCAGTTAAACATGTTATAGTTTTGTCAACTTTGTCCTAAGGGGTTAGCTAAGGACAACCTAGATCCCGTGGCTTGGTGGTAGATCCTCCTCTTGCTCCCACTGGACTTGACACCTCCAGTCTTGACTTGAGCAATATCCGTCTTGTTTTTTCATCTCAAAACTCTTCATCTTCCGTCTCGGTAACAATAATGAAATAAAAATAACCTATTCTATTATTTTTACATCGTCTTAGTTACAAAAATAAAAAACTATTCCATTACTTTTACATCATGAAGGGGTTGTAAGTGGCACGCATGCCTCTCCAAAACCAAAAATAAAAGAAACAGAAAGAAAAACACAACCATGGGTCTAAGTCGGCAAAAACTATAACCTACAAGTATGACTAAACAATACTAATGCGACTAGTATACAAGTCAATTTCATTCTAAAGCATATATATATATATATATATAACAATATATATAGGGGAGGGTTCATTTGAGAACCAATTTTATTGCGAGAACCGCGAGAACCAATCTTAGCCGTTCATTTTGAATAATGGAATTCATGGATGAAGAGTGTGGGGGGATTGAGTGTGGCAGGGTGTATGTAAGGAATTCATGGGTGGGTAATCAATTGAAGAGGGGGAATTGGACGGCTAAGATTGGTTCTCGCGGTTCTCGCAATAAAAACGGTTCTCAAACGTACTTTTCAATATATATAACAACCACGTATTTAAATATAAATTATAAATAAAGTGAGTAACTACAAAAATAAAAATAACTATTGTACTAAATAGTGTTTTAAACCAAAACACTTGTAATTGATTGAATTAAACTTGTTCTTTATCTTTGTTCAAATAATACATAATCATGATTAAAACTTTATTATGTTTCAACTAAACATAATAACACTTATTTTAACTAAACTAGTTAAAATAAACCTTAATCGTAATATACATACATATATATATATAAACTTTAAAACCTTAAAAATTAATATACGTATATATAAAAACTTGTATTATTTATATTACCCTAAAAAACACGTGTTATAAATTTACAAATGAAATTTATAAACGAAAGTTCTATGGGCCGAAGCCCACTTTCCGATTTGCCCTAAATGGGCCGAGAAGCCCATATACTCAAAATCAACAATTTTGGGCCCTAAAGTCCAAAATATATTTTCGTATAAAGAAAATGATTTTAATGAACCTTGAAAAAAATTTTGAGTTATATCTTGGGCTGAAGCTCAAAACACATCGCCGTAACACGAGTTGGGTCGGTGGCTGGGCCAAACCTTAATGGGCCGTAGCCGTATCTGGCCGTGAGCCACAATACCGGGCTGCCACAATGGGCCCGCCATCGCAATTGGGCCATCGCCGCTGGACTACCGTCGCTAGGCCACCGCCGCTGGGCCGCCACCGGTGGTCCATGGTGGTTTTCGGTCACCGAAAAATTCGGAATGAATAATATATATATATATATATATCAAATATTTAAAACTAAAAATTCTAAACCAAAACAAAAACTTGTTTTGATTAAAAACTTTGAAATACAATTATATTAACATAACTTGTTAATATATATACATATTAGGATTTCATGCTTTAAAGTTTAAAACTTAAACCAAAACAAACTTGTCTAGTTAACAACTTTAAAAATCCACATTAACATAAACTTGTTAATATCTGTACAATTCGACATATAAGAACATTCCTTTTCTTGGAATCTTGCATCTTGAACCTCTTCAAGACTTTATCTATGTACGTACTCTGGCTCAAACCAATGAGTCTTTTAGATCTATCTCTATAGATCTTTATACCCAAAATATACTCTGCTTCTCCCATGTCTTTCATAGAGAAGCAACTCCCAAGCCAGGTTTTCACTTCCTACAAGGTAGTCACGTCACTTCCTATGAGTAGTATGTCATCTACATACAAGACAAGGAAAACAACAGTCCTCCCACTAGCCCTGACATATACACAAGGTTCATCCTTGCTTTTAGAAAAGCCAAACTCTTTGACCTTTTCATCAAAGCAAATGTTCCAACTCCGAGATGCTTGCTTAGACCATAAATGGATCTCTTAAGCTTGCAGACTTTATTAGGATATTTGGGATGTACGTAACCATCCGGTTGTGCCATGTACACCTCCTCTACCAACTTCCCATTAAGGAAGGCAGTTTTGACATCCATCTGCCATATTTCGAAATCATAATATGCAGCGATAGCCATTAATATCCTAATAGACTTTAACATATGCACTGGAGAAAAAATTTCATCTTAGTCTACACCATGAGTTTCAGTGAAACCCTTTGCTACCAGTAGGGTGTAACATCCTTAGATTAGGCCTAGTAATTAGAATGGCTTGGTATGTTAACTTGTGATTAAATTGAATGATTATTTTTTAATGTTAATCATATGGTTTTAATTAACTTGTTTAATTGAAAGATTAAATGAGGAAAGGTGTTTAGAATACATAGTTACGGTTATATATATATGTGTGTGTGTGTGTGTGTGTGTTTTAGTATGCACGTTAGTATGTTATGATATTAATTATCATTTGACACCTCATGCTACTTGTTTTGAGAAAAGGCATACGTGGGTTCTTATTGAATTAACATCTGTATATTGCCTCGTATCTTGAAAACCGACAGTAGGTGTTTGCGTGTGTTTTGAGAGAAAAGGCATAGAAGCAAGGTTACGTGAAAATTGGAAGTTTTGATTTGTTGTGTGTTAATTCAAAACAAAGGTATGGTTGCAATCCTAGCATGACTCTTATCATTTTGATATGTTTATTTGTAAAGTTATGCTTAGAACATGAAGTTGCCATTGATGAAGTTTAGAAGTACACTTGCTTGATGGGTTTTGTATGATTTGCCATGTTAAAAAGGGTTTGATGTGTTTTTGTTGTTGTATACATGTTATAAGGTGTTTATACATGTTTTAGAAGTGTTCATAATGGATTTTGAGTGTTAGAATCGGATTTGGAAAGTTGGAGTCGGCTGGCAAAATAAAGAAGATGATACAAGAATGCAAGAAACGCGACGCGTCCATCGTTTGAACGCGACACGTTCTTTGGTATTAGTGGATTCTTAAGGAATCCGAATGGGAAATCTGATGGTACAATCCGAGATCCAAAAAATCCAAAACTAACAATCCTACAAGGCAAAATCCGACAATTGAAATCTGAGACTTGAAGTCCGGAACTTGAAATCCGACATATGGGTATCGGATTTGAGAAATCCGATACTTGGGGGCGACGCGACGTGTCGGGGTCTTGGACGTTATGCGTCCGAGGTTTTTGTGGAATTAATTGTTTGTTTGCATTGTTTAATGCTATGTGATAAATGTTTATACATATGTGAATTATACATGCTTATTTTTGATTAAAAGGATATAAATTTATGTGTTTGACATATATTTATGAATCGTTACTGATTTCAGTTTGTTATGTTCTCAGGAACAAACACGGCTCAGTAATATAAGGTAACTGAGTGGAGAAACTGAAAGCTTAAGGTGAGTGGACGTTTACTCACAAATGTTATTAGTTGTAACTGGCTTGGGTTGCAATTGTTATTGGTTTGACGCATGGATAGATTGTGCATCTGATAATTGATTAACTGTTGATTGTTAATTAGTTGTGCGTCAGTGATATGTATACATGATGGTTGGGAAGTCAGCTTCGGCTGGGCATATGGGTTGGGTTTGTTTGCTATCGACTAATCAGTATTGGAATCTTTTGATGCATTTGTTGCAACTTAAGGTAATACTGTGTGAGAATAGCAAATGAACTATCGGTAAACCTTTGCTTTGGCCGGCATTGTGTTAGTCCCAAGTGGTTCGAGTATGAATGGAGTAATGCAAGAATGTAGTGTGTAGAAGATTTACACCATACAAAACACACACTTAAAACATTGATTATGGCAAAACTCACTTATTACAAGGGTCATATCCCTATTTATACTCTATGAGTATTTTCTCAAGTAAACACCTATTTCTATAAAATTTTATACTTTACATTCTCCCCCTTTGTATTGAAATAGGAGTGTAAACGCCAGTAACCTAAGGACTATCTTCCTTAGATTATATAAGCAGTTTTGGATGTAGCGTCCCACCAAATACATCAGTCTGAAACAATGCTTTATCTTGAGCTTTTGACAGCGGAAGCATAAACACTTTTGATGTGTTGGGAAGAATCTTCTTTTTGTCTCCCCCTACAATTTAGCTCAGATTGTTCCCATGTCTTCATAAGTCTGACAATCTTGACTCCCCCTAGACATGATATAGACTGACGTTTCTTTGTCTCTCTCCCCCTTGAGTAGACACAATAACTTTTCAATATGGTCTTTTACTCTCCCTCAACAACAACTGAATCAACAATGTAAAATTTATCTACTTATTTTTTTTAATTCTCCCCCTCATGATGATTATGATACATTATGAGCATCATGCATAAAGGACATCACTCTGAGATTCAATTGTAACAAACATGGAAAAAGGGACGGGGAGGAGCCTACATATTCATGTCAAAAAGATCTCCATTTGTTGTATGACATGAGTAGATACTCGAACCACTCTTGATCGTTAAGGAGTCGTAATGATATGATCTGAATTCGTGAAGATTTATAACTTTGTGTTGGATGTAACCAGATATTGGAGATTAATGCTGTCAAGTAAGTCTCCCAATACCGTGTAATCAACCTTGACCAAATCACCGCAAGTCCCAAAAAAAATTGGAAGACATACGGGTGCAAAAGAACTTGGGTACACATAAGTGGGTAGGTGACTTTGATATAATAATCAGTGAGTTGGATCCATCCTTACTCAAGAGCATACGCATGTAATACAAATTTTTCTCAAAAACCTGAAGTAATTTGATGTTGGTCAATCCTTCAAACAATTTCACCAACAATGTGATCTGGGTTGTCAGAAATGACTGATATAAGATAACCAGGATTCAAAAGAAACAAGGAATAGATGGCCAAAATCTGGTTTTGAGACCAAAAATTGGTGACGCTAAGAAAGAAGAACCAAAAATCAGTTAGGAAAGGGTAGGATGACTAGACATAAGGTACTAGACATTTAGCATATGGTAGCAATGACTCAAAGTAAACCAAATCTAGAAACATCAGAACGATAACTGAAACTTTGAGAACTCTTGACTCAGCCAAAAAATCCAAATACTTGTCTTAGGAATCAAGGTGAACATATAATACAGTCACAACGACTACGAGGGTTCGGGGGCAACGCCCCGGATAGCGGGGTCCAAGGGGTGGCAACCCCTGGCGGGGTCTAAGGGGCAGAGCCCCTGGCTGGGGTCGAGCTGATAGAAAAATTGAAAATCTTCCCAAATCCGCTCAAAACCCAAATCCGCCAAATCTCAAATCCGGTACTTTGAAATCCAATACTTTTAAATCCGGAAGAAACAAAATCCGATACTTTCAAATCCGGATGAAGGCAAATCCGACACTTTCAAATCCAGAAGAAACCAAATCCGACACTTTCAAATCCGGAAGAAACCAAATCCGAGACTTTGAAATCCGGAAGAAACCAAATCCGAGACTTTGAAATCCGCCAAATTCGAAATCCGATAATTTTCAAATCCGCATAAACCAACTCCGGTAAACGCAATCGGATTTATGAAATCCGATAACTTCATCTTCAAAATCCGATACATTCATATTCAAAATCCGGTACCTTCATCTTCAACCTGTTCAGATTCAAAAAAATTTCAAATTTGCACGAATCTATATATTTCTTGCCCAGATCACTTCGCCTATCAACTTCAATCAATCATATATAAATTTTTCTGATAAACAACAACGAATTGATATCGAATTAGACGATTTTTCCCAAAACTCGTTTTTCACAAAACATATATAAATCCTCGATTTGCTTGCTGTTTTGATGTTAATTTGATCTCGTTCACTCCAGAATGATTCTAAAATGATAAACGAGCATCAATCAACCATAATCTTCATGAAAATCACAAAATTTGACGAAAACCCAAAAATCTCAAAATGTGTTCTCGGTTTTCTTCAAATTCTTCAAAAATCTTGAACTTGTATTTTGAACTCAGAATCAGATCACATTCCTTAGGCTCTGATACCACTTGCTAGTCCCAAGTGGTTCGAGTATGAATGGAGTAATGCAAGAATGTAGTGTGTAGAAGATTTACACCATACAAAACATACACTTAAACATTGATTATAGCAAAACTCACTTATTACAAGGGTCATATCCCTATTTATACTCTATGAGTATTTTCTCAAGTAAACACCTATTTCTATACAATTTTATACTTTACACATTGGTTGTAGGTTCCTGCAAAACCGCCGGTCTTCCCGGGGCACGATTATCTCTTATGTGTTGTTGATATCAAGCGGTTATTTGCTGGTAGATCTATTGTGGTTTTACTCCATTCACTTAGCTTTGTGCTAATCCCCCACCTCTCACTCTTTTACAGGTTTTGGTAAGTCAGCGGCTCGGCTGAGAGTGGTTAGCTTGGGGAGTAATCACCTAGGACTTTGATAGTTTAATTGTGACGAGCCGTGTTTTGTAATACTGTTATTTTGTAAGCAGTGGTTTGTATTTAGTTGTAAATACTTTGGTGTTTAATTCGCTTCCGTAGTGATTATCAAAATGAAAAATTTTTGGGTTAAAAATACGGTGTTACAAGTTTGGTATCAGAGCCTTGGTTTGGCAGTGTAGGCACAGTGGAAGTGTTACATTCCCAAATCTTGGCTCGTGGTAGGTCGATTACTCCTTGGGTGTGGGATTGGGGTGAATTGGAGTATGGTTAGTATATTGTGTACTAATGGATTTATCTAATAAATCGTGAGGTGATGTGATTGTTGTACATAACAATGGCTGATTCTGATCACTCAACTGTTGCCCCTATTGTCCCGTCTACTCCTGAAGTCCCTACTACAATAGCGGAAACTTTGCTAAATGTCGGTACGTCTGGTACCGCTGGGGATGAAAGAGACGAGTACATCTTTCAGTTGGAGGGCCAACTACAAGACTTGCGAAAGGAAATGGAGCAACAAAGACAAGTTCCTATAATTCAACCCTCGGTTACTACTATGATATCAACTGCACTGGCGATACCACCAATTTTTCCACCAATTACTACTGTGTCTGAGATTCCACCATTATCTGTACCGCTACCACCAATGTCTCAACCTACGTCACAACCGTTCTTTTACCCGTTGTTTCCTCAAGGGTCTTATCCACAAGGATCGATGCCTCAGGGATCCTACTCTTATCCATACATGGGATTTCCACCCGGCATGGGATACAGACAGCCATGTACATACAAGCAGTTTCTGGATTGCAAACCAGAGGAATATCATGGTAGCACGGATCCTAACCTCACTTTAAACTGGTTGAGAGACACAGTGAGGATTTTAGATGCGTGTAACTGTGAAGAGGAAATGAGAGTATGCTTTGCCACCCGGATGCTCAAAGGCAAGGCGATGGTTTGGTGGGATTCCATTACCACCCACTTATCGAGAGCTCGGATGGATTCAATAACATGGAATCAATTCCGGGATAAACTGTGCGAGCAGTATTGCAATGCCTTCAAATTGAATAAGATAAGGCAGGAATTCATGGAATTGAAGATGACGAGGAGGATGTTAGTTGATGAATTGATTGAACAGTTTAACTCGAAACTGAGGTTCGTTACTCAGTGGGTACCGGATGAATCTTCAGAGGTTCAACATTTCATCGGAGCTTTGTTACCGGAGTACATGAGTACTACTCGACTGGCTGGATCACTGTCTCAGGCCTTCACCTTGGCAAAATCTGCTGAGGGAGACATTCAAGCCAGAGATAGGCAGAATAAAGACGAGGCGGCTTTGTAGAAGCCGAAGTATGACCAGGCATGTGGTCAACAAAAGAAGAAGTGGCAGGGCAATTCTTCTCAGGGAAATCAGAGTCGAAAGCTGACCACAGGGGGTGCGAATACGAAGTCCCAATGGTGTACACGATGTAAATCCAGTCACACTGGGCAATGTACTGCTCAGACCATGCGTTGTGGTACACATGGGCATGAAATGAAAGATTGCAGGTTTCACCGTAATGTTTGCTGGAATTGTTTAAAAGAAGGGCACAGGGCTGGTGATTGCCCTACTGGGAGAGGAGCCGGGATAGGGACGGGGGCAGGGGACGTTGGGGGATCATTGTCAAGGGCACAGAAACGGAAGAATCCTCCGATACCGGAGCATAGGGCGTTCCGGATGACAGTAGACGATGCTACGACCACTGATGATGTTATCACCGGTACGTTTCTTATAAACTCCCTACTTGCACGTGTGTTATTTGATTCTGGAGCGAATCACTCCTTTATTTCTGTGGCTTTTTGTGATAAGTTGAAATTGCCTATTACTTTTATTTCTGTACCGATTGAGATAGAAGTAGCAGATTGTAAGGTAGTTCCTGTTACAAGTTCTGTGACTGGGGCTGAGATAGATATCAATGGTAAGTGCTTTCCAGTGTCATTTCTATTGATGCCAATAGCGGGGTTTGATGTGGTTTTGGGAATGGATTGGCTGAGTAAGCACAGGGCGAGTATTAAATGTCATAGGAATTTTATTTCTTTTCCGTTGTTTGATGGGTCGCGTGTGGTGGCTCGAGGGGAAAGGAATAGATCTACGTTTCCTATTATTTCTATGTTAAAGGCTAAGAAATCCTTGAGTAAGGATGTGAGTGTTTTCTGTCATATGCTATTGATGCTAGAAAGGAAAAGCGGGCGGATACTGATGTGCGAGTCGTATCAGATTTTCTTGAAGTGTTTCCGGATGAATTACCTGGGCTACCTCCCGTTCGAGAGGTAGAGTACAAGATTGATTTGATACCAGGTTCTAATCCAGTGGCTAGATCTCCCTACAGGTTGGCTCCTTCTGAGATTGGGGAGATGATGACATAGATTCAGGATCTATTAGATCGGGGTTTTATTCGTCCGAGTTCTTCACCGTGGGGTGCACCGGTTTTCTTTGTGAAAAAGAAAGATGGCACGCTACGGATGTGTATTGATTACAGGGAACTGAATAAGAGGACGGTAAAGAATAAATACCCTCTGCCCAGGATTGATGATTTATTTGACCAGTTGCAGGGTGCTTCGTATTTCTCTATGATCGATTTGAGATCAGGTTATCACCACGTACGAGTTTCTGACAAAGATATTTCCAAGACTGCTTTCCGTACCCGATATGGTCATTATGAATTCTTAGTCATGCCGTTCGGTTTGACTAATGCACCTGCAGTGTTTATGGATTTGATGAACCGGGTTTGTCGACCGTTTTTGGATAAATCTGTGATAGTATTTATCGACGACATTTTGGTTTATTCTAAATCCGAAGCTGATCATGAGATTCATTTGAGACAAGTTCTTGAAACCTTGAAACGGGAGCAATTATATGCCAAGTACTCAAAGTGTGAATTCTGGATGCGAGAAGTTCACTTTCTGGGGCATGTTATTTGCAGTGATGGAGTCAAGGTTGATTTGGCAAAGATAGAAGCTGTAATGAATTAGGAAGCTCCGAAGTCGCCTTCTGAAATTAAAATCTTCTTGGGATTGATAGGATATTACAGACGGTTTATCCGAGATTTTTCTAAAATTGCGAATCCCGTGACTAAGTTAACTCGCAAAGAGGTTCCATTTAAGTGGACTGATGAACAGGAGAGGGCTTTTCAGACAGTTGAACGACTTTTATGTCAGGCTCCTATTCTTGCGTTACCGGATGGGTCAGATGACTTCATAGTTTACTGTGATGCTTCTCTGGCAGAGTTGGGTTGCGTGTTGATGCAGCGGGATAGAGTTATCGCCTATGCTTCTTGTCAGTTGAAACCTAATGAGAAGAATTATCCAACCCATGATTTGGAACTAGCAGCTGTGGTTTTTGCGTTAAAGTTATGGAGACATTATCTTTACGGTACAAAGTGTGTTATTTGTACGGATCACAAAAACCTATAGTATGTATTTTCACAGAAGGAACTCAATATGGGACAGAGACGATGGCTGGAACTTGTTAAAGTTTATGATTGCGAGATTCTCTATCATCCCGGGAAAGCCAACGTGGTAGCCGATGCTTTGAGTCGCAAGGGAGTTAGTGAACATGTTAAATTCATGCGAATTGAAATAGTCTCCGACTTGATTGATAGATTGAAGGCAGCTCAGTTGGAAGTCTTGAGGGATGAAAATCTAAAGTCTGAGATTATGTTAAAGAAAAAGAATGATCTGACTGATGATTATAGGGGATTGAAGGTTTATCAATCTCGAGTCTGGGTGCCTTTGCTTGGAGGTCTCCGGAATTTGATTATGACAGAAGCGCATAAATCGAGACTATCTGTTCATCCAGGTAGCACAAAAATGTATAACGATCTAAAGGTGCTGTATTGGTGGCCTACAATGAAAACGGATGTTGCACAGTTTGTGGAGTCTTGCCATATTTGTGCATAGGTTAAGGCAGAGCACCAGAAACCCTATGGATCATTGAAACAGTTGCAGATTCCAGAGTGGAAGTGGGAGCATATAACAATGGATTTCGTAACTAAATTTCCACGTACGCAGAGGAATCATGATATCATTTGGGTGATCGTTGACAGATTGACCAAGAGTGCTCACTTCTTGGCTACCAGTAAGACGGTGTCACTCAGTAAACTGGCTCAGTTGTATATAGATGAAGTTGTTTCCTGACATGGTATACCGCTTTCAATTGTATCAAATAGAGATTCCAGGTTACACGTGTTAATCTGAGTACAGCTTACCACCCTCAGACAGACGGGCAATCTGAGAGAACTATTCAGACACACGAGGATATGTTGCGGGCATGTGTGTTAGAATATGGAGGTTCTTGGGATTCTCATCTGTCGTTGATTGAATTCGCGTATAATAATTCTTATCACTCGAGTATCGGTATGCCACCTTATGAGATGTTATATGGTCGTCGTTGCCGTACTCTGTGACGACCGCGATTTCCCAAAATTTATCATTTACAAAAAATCTTGCCATTTTATCAGAAAACATGCAACGGAAGTCTTTAGCCATAAAATACATCTTACCAAAACGATAAGAGATTACATCATTTTGAAAATCACGACATCACGTTCATAAACATTAATCATAAAGACATAAATTGTTTGATGTGATAAAACAAAATGGTATCATCTAAGACAGTACACTACCCAAAGTCCCTGTCTCATAAGCAAACTCTAAGCAACCTGCACGAGTACAAGACACATTTCAAGAAACAAGTGTCAGCTTAAAGCCTCGTGAGTCAATAGAGTTAAGAAAAGATTCAATTAAAACATAACATACTTTAAGCGGTAATATCAGAATAAATAATAATCCATTCCCGCCCATTCATATAGTTGACCAACCCCATCATTTGACATTTAGCACATAACGGTCAACTAATCATAGTACCTCAAACAGTTATTTCATATACTCCGTTATCGTAATTATTTAAATCATAACTATCGTCATCATCACAATCGTCATTAATGGTCTAGGGATATTATCTTAACCCAAGATATAAACCCGGTTCACGAGTTACGTTATTACCCATCTAAGAATCATTAGAGCGCGACTTCCAATAATTTTTAGACTGCAACATCTCCCGCTATCGTTACTCCGGCGACGTGGTATACAACGTATTCCACAATGCCGTTAAGGTGAAGTAATAACGGTGTTTTACCTCTTACACCTCCTCACACCCGCATGATATTTAATAAGGTACAACCTCTAGTACCAAATATCATTCCAATGAGTATAAATACATCATCACGTTGTCCCAGACTTGTCATGAACGTCCGGTAACCCACAAATGGCTAGCACTTTTCCTAGAAGGTTCAAACTACTAGCCATCATTAATAAGGATTGGACTACCCCCATCCCAAGGTCTCGTAAATAAATATTACGTTAAAACTCATAACTTCATAACATAACATAATCATCATACAATTTCATAACACGTAACAATCATATATATATATATATATATGTCACATATTTCATGCATAGGTAATATATAAACACATATTACCATTTTATAGTAAAACATTACTTTTGAAAATATATCATTTTTGTCTAGTACTAAGTTTTGAGAAATATTGAACTCACCTTAGTCCAGATAACAAAACACACGAGCTTGAAAAGACAAATAACGCTCACGGATCGTCAAGAATGCGAACTCAAACGCCACAAATAACCTATTGAAGGTTTCTACGTTAAAAACACGATCCAAAAATTCTAGAGAAGTCTAAACTAGCTTAGAATACTTAGACATGCAAAATAACAACTCTCGACCAAAGATTATCGCTTCACGTGCTTAGAAACTCCATAAAAACGCATAAACTCGACATGCATGTAGCCTAAACATCTTCATAGTCGAAATAGAAGCGTAAGATTAAAGAAATATACCTCTCGGATCAATTCTCGCAAAACCTCGATCGAAGCTATGCTCGTAACAATATTTTCGGTCTTCCGTAACTTCTATACGAGTACAACCGAGACTCTGCCCAAAGTACCTCACTATTTCCTCACTGTGTTTTCTCTATTTTTTGTAACTCCTTCTATCTATTCTCTATATATAGAGATTGATGTATATATATATATAAAGCACAAGTCTGCAAAAATAAAAGCTGCAAAAAGGAAAAAGGAAAAAGAAAACCCAACCGTACAAGCAATGTGTCACGTGAATTCAATTTTGAATTCAATTTGAATTTGCAAGTTACACTTAGGCTCCCCCTAATTTACACTTTCAGTCCTTTTAGTTAGGTTTGAATTTTATTAAACCTTCAACCTTAATCTTTTAATTTAATTTCTTTCTACGACGTAATTTAATAACTCTATTTAAATATCTATCCTCAAACTCCTTGAATGCAAAGTATATAAATATATATTGACAGTATTATTATACGTACAATACTAATATATATACGCGTATCTTAGGAGTAAAAACCTTCTTAATATATTCAAATAATATATTTCTATTATTTGTATATCCTTAAATTCCATAAATATATAATTCACGTCTAAGAATTTTTACAATATTTTCAGGTCGTTATATACTTCTATGTGTTGGTTAGAGGCGGGTGAGAAACAGTATGCAGGTCCTGATATTGTGCAGATCACCGTAGACAAAGTAGCTATTGCGTGAGAAAAGTTTAAAGCTACGAGGGATCGACAAAAGATGTATGCTGATCCGCGTCGTAGGTCTGTTACTTTTGTTGAGGGGGAATTGGTTTACCTGAAGGTTTCGCCGTGGAAGGGGGTTATCCGTTTTGGGAAGCGGGGAAAGCTAGCTCCGCGGTATTTTGGACCGTTTCGTGTTCAACGGGAGGTTAATGATCAGACGGTTACTCTTGATCTTCCAGCGGAATTATTAGGTATTCATAATACCTTCAACGTTTGTTACTTGCGGAAATATAGAGTTGAGGATGAGAGTCAGATTCTACCTCTACATGATCTTAAAGTGGATTCCAGCAAGAAGTTAGTGGAAGAACCCATTGAACTACTAGATCGGAAACCGAAGAAACTGCGTAAGAAACAGATTCCGATGGTTCTAGTTAAATGGAGGCAAAGTTTGCGTTCAGACTTGACCGTGGGAAACCGAGGCCGATATGAAAGCTCGATACCCTTAGTTGTTTGATAATGAATAGATTCTGAGGACAGAATCCTGTTTAAGGGGGGAGGATTTGTAACATCCTCAGATTGAGCCTAGTAATTAGAATTGCTTGGTATGTTAACTTGTCATTAAATTGATTGATTATTTATTAATGTTAATCATATGGTTTTAATTAACTTGTTTAATTGAAAGATTAAATGAGGAAAGGTGTTTAGAATACATAGTTACGGTTATATATGTATATGTGTGTGTGTGTGTGTTTTAGTATGCATGTTAGTATGTTATGATATTAATTATCATTTGACACCTCATGCTACTTGTTTTGAGAAAATGCATACGTGGGTTCTTATTGAATTAACATCTGAATATTGCCTCATATCTTGAAAACCGACAGTAGGTGTTTGTGTGTGTTTTGAGAGAAAAGGCATAGAAACAAGTTTACTTGAAAGTTGGAAGGTTTGATTTGTTGTGTGTTAATTCATAACAAAGGTATGGTTGCAATCCTAGCATGACTCTTATCATTTTGATATGTTTAGTTTGTAAAGTTATGCTTAGAACATGAAGTTGCCATTGATGAAGTTTAGATGTA
Organism: Dittrichia graveolens; assembly: GCA_038502395.1. Lineage (NCBI taxonomy): Eukaryota > Viridiplantae > Streptophyta > Magnoliopsida > Asterales > Asteraceae > Dittrichia > Dittrichia graveolens. The sequence goes on from JARJIL010000006.1 coordinate 28,319,576, forward strand.
CACTTGCTTGAAGGGTTTTGTATGATTCGCCATGTTAAAAAGGGTTTGATGTGTTTTTGTTGCTGTATACATGTTATAAGGTGTTTATACATGTTTTAGAAGTGTTCATAATGGATTTTGAGTGTTAGAATCGGATTTGGAAAGTTGGAGTCGGCTGGCAAAAAGAAGAAGATGATACAGGAATGCGAGAAACGTGACGCGTCCATCGTTTGAACGCGACGTGTTCTTTGGTATTAGCGGATTCTTGAGGAATCCGAATGGGAAATCCGATGGTACAATCCGAGATCCAAAAAAATCCGAAACTAACAATCCTACAAGGCAAAATCCGACAGTTGAAATCCGAGACTTGAAGTCCGGAACATGAAATCCAACATATGGGTATCGGATTTCAGAAATCCGATACTTGGGGGCGACGCGACGCGTCGGGGTCTTGGACGCGACGCGTCCGAGGTTTTTGTAGAATTAATTGTTTGTTTGCATTGTTTAATGCTATGTGATATATGTTTATACATATGTGAATCATACATGCTTATGTTTGATTAAAAGGATATAAATTTATGTGTTTGACATATATTTATGAATCGTTACTGATTCTAGTTTGTTGTGTTCTCAGGAACAAACAAGGCTCGGTAATATAAGATCACTGAGTGGAGAAACTGAAAGCTTGAGGTGAGTGGACGTTTACTAACAGATGTTATTAGTTGTAACTCGCTTGGGTTGCAATTGTTATTGGTTTGACGCATGGATAGATTGTGCATCTGATAATTGATTATCTGTTGATTGTTAATTAGTTGTGCGTCAGTGATATGTATACATGATGGTTGGGAAGTCAGCTTCGGCTGGGCATATGGGCTGGGTTTGTTTGCTATCGGCTAATCAGTATTGGGATCTTTTGATGCATTTGTGGCAACTTAAGGTAATACTGTGTGAGAATAGCAAATGAACTATCGGTAAACCTTTGCTTTGGCCGGCATTGGTTGTAGTTTCCTGCAGAACCGCCGGTCTTCCCGGGGCACGATTATCTGTTATGTGTTGTTGATATCAAGCGGTTATTTGCTGGTAGATCTGTTGTGGTTTTACTCCATTCACTTAGTTGTGTGCTAATCCCCCACCTCTCACTCTTTTACAGGTTTTGGTAAGTCAGCGGCTCGGCTGAGAGTGGTTAGCTTGGGGAGTAATCACCTAGGACTCTGATAGTTTAATTGTGAAAAGCCGTGTTTTGTAATACTGATATTTTGTAAACAGTGGTTTGTATTTAGTTGTAAATACTCTGGTGTTTAATTCGCTTCCGCAGTGATTATCAAAATGAAAAAATTTTGGGTTAAAAATACGGTGTTACATCGGGCTTTGAAAGTGTCTACCTTTCCATCCATGTTGGTCATCTTCCTGAAGACCCACTTGCACCCTACTGGCTTGTGGCCGGGTACTGGATCAACCAAGTCCCAGACTTGATTATCCACCATGGATTGCATCTCACTGTCCATTACCTCCTTCCACCTAGCAGACTCAGGGCTCACTACGGCTTCCCGGTAGTTGGTTGGTTCACTATGATCCACCAATAGTTCGTCGCCCTCGGATATGAGGAACCCATATCTTTCCGGCTCATTACGAACTCTACCAGATCTACACAGCACTAATAGCTGTGTGTTAGGTACCTCATCCTCCATTGGTTGAGGTTCCACTTCTTTTGGTACTCCGACTTCATAAGCAGTACTGGTGCCAACATCAGGTTGAACATTGGTGTCATCTAGAATTTCTTCTAGATCGACTTGCCTCCCACTGGCTTCTGCAGATATCAGCTCCCTTTCAAGGAAGACCTCCCTTCGAGCAACAAACACTTGGTTCTCGGAAGGTTTATAAAATAAATATCCCATAGAACCAGCTGGGTAACCAATGAAAATACACTTTTCAGCTCTGGGTTCAAGTTTGTCTTGAGCTTCATGTCTCATGTAAGCCTCACAACCCCAGGCTTTGAGATAGGCTAGCGAAGGAACCCTTCCATGCCACATCTCGAATGGTGTACTTGCAACCTTCTTTGTTGGTACAAGGTTTAAGGTCCTAGCAGCAGTTTCCATAGCATAGCCCCAAAAACTTTCGGGTAGCTTTGTGCGACTCATCATGGGCCGAACCATATCCAATAAAGTTCGGTTCCTCCTTACAGCGACCCCATTTAATTGTGGTGTCCTGGGTGGAGTAAGTTGTGAAATAATTCCACAACCCCTAAGATGATCAAGAAACTCGGTACTAAGATACTCACCACCCCTATCGGATCTGAGAATCTTAATCCGCTTGCCCAATTGATTCTACACTTCGTTTTGGTATGTCTTAAACACCTCAAGGGTTTCAGACTTATGCTTAATCAAATAAACATAACCATATCTACTGAAGTCATCAGTAAAAGTAACGAAGTACCTATAGTTATTTCTTGTAGCAGACCTAAACGGACCACACACATCAGTGTGAACAATGTCCAACAAGGCTTTGCCCCTCTCACTAACACCGGTGAAGGGAGCTTTAGTCATTTTGCCTAATAAACAAGAATCGCATACTTCGCTTGACCCGTGGTCAAACGATTCCAAAATCCCATCCACTTGGAGTTTGGCGATACGTTTCTTATTTATATGGCCAAGACGACTATGCCACAAAGACAACTTGTCCAATACACCTTTGGACTTAGAATCAATGTTCATGATTGATCTATTACCATCCAAACACACACTTGTTTCATAAATACCACAACATGGATAAGCTTTAAAATAATGAACATCATCTCTCAAACAAGAAATAATTCCATTATCAAAATTGAACTTAAAACCATCGTCAAACAATGCATGAAAGGAAATAATGTTGCGCGCCACGTAGGGCGAAAAACAAACATTAAGTAAAGTAATAGCAAGGCCCGAAGAAAATGCGAGATCAACACTCCCAATCCTCTTCACAGGAACCATCTCCTTGTTTCCCATGATCAGGTCAAGCTCTCCAGCACCCAGAACCCTACTTCTTTTTAGCACCTGCACATTATTACAAATATGAGTGCCACAACCGGTATCAAGTACCCAGCCGTTAGAAGTAGCTGTTTTGTGGAGTTCAATCATAAACGTACCTGAGTTACCAGCTCCCTTCGGTTTTACCCGCTTAAGCTCCTTGAGGTACTTCGAGCAAGAATGCCACTAATGCCCCTTTTCCTTGCAGTGGAAGCACTCGGCTTCCACAGGGTCCTCGGCCGGTGGAACCATCACGGCTTTCCCCTTGCCTTTCTGGGCCGGACTCGGGTTAGGCCTTGCAACCTTCCCCTTACCCTTTCCCTTGGAGGGGGGAGCTCCTTTCCTTTTGGTTCCGCCTCCTTGGATAGCTAAGACGGTTTTGGACGAGGAGGGCTACTTGGACATGTCTCACTCAACAGTCTTCACCATTCCGTGAAGCTCCATTAGGGATTTGTCCATGCCATGGACACAAATTGTGAAAAGGAACTGGGCAGAGAACAAAGGATCACATTCACCGCTAACTCCCTCCCTAATGGGAATCCCAACCTCTCCAAGCGATCAACCAATGCTTTCATCTTAAGCACGTGAACGCTAACATTACCGCCCTCCTGCATGTGGCAGTCGAATAGGGACTTGAGACATTCGAAGCGCTTTAGCTTAGCCTGTTGTTGGAACATTTCCTTCAGCTGGTTAAGCATATCATACGCCCCTAGATGTTCCATTTGCTTTTGAAGCTCAAGAATCATCGAAGAAAGCATGATACAAGCCACTTCGTTTGTTTCCTTGACGCGCTTATCAAACGCGTCTCGGACCGCCCTAGTCACATTCGCCGCAGGTGCTTCCGGCAGAGGCTCCTCGATGGCCCACATTTTCTATTCATACCTAAGGGCTATCCTTAGTTGCATGAACCAGTCCATGAAGATTTGGCCATCGAGCTTGGCCTTTTCAAGGAACAACTTTAGGGAAATTGAGTTCGATGATGTAGAAGCGTTGTTGGATGCCATCTACAAAATTAGAGTACCAATTTTAGTTGTCAAATCCTTGTAGAAATAATTACCCGATAGTTATAAAACCAATTATTTGAACAAGGCTAAGAACCATATTTCGCTCTATCCCGTGACGGGTTTATAGCGGATCACGAAATAAGTTATTTAGGCCGGTAACCATTTTACTGATTGCAATCATTGCAACTCTTAGATCCTTGTGAGATCCTTTTTGACATCATATGTCTAAGGCATGTTTGATCCCTTCTTACACCAATCCTTTTATTATTATTAAATGACTCGGCTAGAGATCGACATCATTTAAGCATTTATAAAAGAATTTGTAAGTCGTCCGTCAAGACACACGTTGGTACTCTAGCCCAATCATTGGTTCGTGTTAAGCTCGACTACCAATATTGCGAGTTGCGACACTCACCTTCCACACAACTTGTTAGTCCTTTTTAATTTGTATATATTCCATTCCTGAAGAAGCTTTCGAAGAAAGCGACTGAAGGTGTAATATATCATTCTTTTGTAAACTGTTCTGACGACATCTGAAGAAAGAAGCCCGTAGTTCATCTGAAGATTAGTTCTGAAGTGAACGTCAGCTGAAGTTTGTCTTCAGTCTTCAAAGGGTCTTCTGAACTGAAGATGCATCTTATAACCAGGATCTTCCTGTTATGTAAAGTGCACGATCTGCGCATTCTGAAGGAACTCAAAACGGCAATCTTGTTTTCTGTTCCTAATTAGGTGTAGAACGGTACACGTGTAAATAAATTAAATGGTCAGGATTAGTTTACTTAGCCTATAAATACCTGCTTTGAAGTTTGGTTATTAATATAATCTTGCTTTGAAAACTTTCGTGTGTTCGTTGCTTTAAAACTATTTCCGCACTTTTAATTTGTTCATAGTTAGTTTTATTCACTTTCGGGAAAAACAATTGGTATCAGAGCAGGTTCTAATTTTATCTATAAATTAGTGATCTGTTCAACATGTCGAAGTTTGATTACATCGACAATGGCTCCTCTGCCAAACCACCAAAGTTTTCAATTGAACATTTTTCTAGTTGGAAAAATAGAATGCTTTTATATTTAGAAAATCTTGACTGCAACTCACTTGTTGTTTTGGAGGAAGGTCTTTATGTTCCTCAAATCATCTCCATGGAGACTGGTTCTGCTGAAACCTCCATTTCGTCTCGTCCTAAACCAAGATCTCAATGGACAGAGGAGGAGAAGAAACTTGTGGGTTTGGATGCTAAAATACGAAATAGTATTGTCATTGCTTTACCTAACGAAATATTTCATACTGTTTGTAATCTGAAAACAGCAAAAGATATGTGGGAAAGCATCTGCATATCGTTCGAAGGAACTATTGAAGTTTGTGAGAACAAGAAGACAAACATCATACGCAAGTATGAAAGTTTTTGTGCTAAAGACTCAGAGTCTCTCATTGAGGTCTACACAAGGTTCACATGTCTACTAAACGACATGACTGAAGTTGGAGTTGTCAGAGAGCAATTCCAAATACTCAATAGATTTCTGGATTCCCTCCTATCTGAATGGGACACCATGTGCATGATCCTGAGAACCAATAATATGCTCAAGGATAGGAACATGCGCAAATTATATGGAATCTTGCTGAATGATGAACAGACTCGCATTCAGAAAACTGATCTGAAGAAGGCCTTCAAGAAGACTCTGGCTCTTGTTGCTGAAAATCCTCAAAGTGCTAAGTACAAACAAACTGAGGACTCAGATTCTAATGATGAGTCTCAGGTTAATGAAGCTGAGGAGGAGGAAAGGTCTGATGATGAAGGTACCGAAAAATCCTTCATCATGAAAAATTACAAAAAATTTCAGAAGTTCAAATCTGAAGGGAAGAAAAGATTTGATAAGAAGTTCTCTTCAGAGAAAAAGGGCTCATCTGAGGGGTCCAAGAATGAGTGCTTCAAGTGTGGGAAGCCTGGTCATTTTGCAGCTGAGTGCTATGTGAAGGAGACTTCTTCAAATCCTAAGAAAGGGTTTCCTTCTAAGGCTGATAAGTATAAAGCCAAATATAAAGCCCTCAAAGCCTCAAATGAAAGGAAGAAGGAAAAGGCCATGATAGCTGATGACCTGGGCTGGACTGATTCTGAGACGTCATCAGATGAAGAAGAAGAAAATGAAGTCAGGGGTAAATGTCTGGTGGCTGAAGAAATCTATGGAACTGCACATCCTGAAATGTGTTTAATGGCCACCGAAAGCAAGTTCAGCAAAGATCTGGCTGAAGCTGAAAAACTCAACTCAGCTGAAGGATGGAACCCCACGATGATGTATAAGGGCGGTCAGCATGATAACACTTGGTACCTTGATAGTGGATGCTCAAGGTACATGACCAGATGTAAGTCCCTACTGAATGGGTTTCAAGAAGCTAATGGCCCCAAGGTCACTTTTGGTGGAGGAAAATGTGGCAAAACTGATGGCTATGGTTATCTTAACCAAGGTTCAGTCAACATCAAGAATGTTGCCCATGTGACAGGACATGAACATAATTTGATCAGCATCAGTCAGTTGTGTGATGCAGATTATGAAGTACATTTTAAGAAGACCAAAGGTTCAACACTTAACAAGAAAGGAAAAGAGGTCTTACAAGCAAAAAGGCTAGGCAACATGTATGTTGTTGATTTCAACTCTGCTTCGGTCCCACTTTCATCTCCTTTCCTACCGGGTTCAATTTGGACCGGCTCCTCATCTGACTTCAACCCAGCGCTGACTGCTCCAATGCTTGCAATCGTCTCGCTGAAGCCTTCTCCTGCTAATCCCCCACCATATTCAGGTCTATCTTCTGAAGCTGCCCCTTCCAAATCTCAACCTCAAATCCCTCAGTCTTCTCCATCAAAGACAAAGAAGAGGAAGCAGTTGTCCGCCACATCTAAGCCATCCACCAACCCTTCTGCATTACCCAAATCCACCTCTAAACAACCTACTACCACTTACCCGCAAAAACCACTCTCTAAACGCCACAAACCCACCATGCCCGCCAGTCCCATCATATCTCACTATGCTTCCAGTGAGGATTCACCTAATGAAACCCCGCTGATTCTTCGCAAGACTCAGCTTCACTCCTCCACCTCAACAGCCGCTGCTCAGGTAAGTTCTCCTTAAATCAAAGTCTCTAAACCTAGTCTGACTGATGAAGAAACAGCTCAAAACCAAGCTGTCCCTGAAGTCCCTCCTCTACCTACACAAGTTCAGGACACTAACAAACACCAGTCAGCCGAGACTTCTTCTTTACCCACCATTGAGTCTGTCAGCATACCCACTGCAACTCAGGTACCACCAGAACAGGGAACAACCATTCCTGTCTCTGCTGATCTTCCCCCTCTATCCCTCAATGTATCAGAAAACCCAACTGACACTATGGATATTGACCAAGCACATGATGAGTCAGCACCCAAAACGGCTGACACTGATGCTCAGCCTATCACCAATGATGAAACTACAATACCCCTAGTTTCGGAGGTCTAACCAGTCAATGAATCTTCAGTTCACCCTGAAGATGAGACAGCAACCAAATCCCTTGATGTGTCACTCATCCGCATTGACACTATGGATTCTACCAGGGCAAATGATTTATCAGTTTCAAACCAAACTGAGAGTGATGCCCAACCTTCCCAAATCAATGAAACTGAAACTCAACCTCCTTCAGTAGAGATTCCTATTGCTAATGAAGACACAGTCTTAAACCCGACTGTAACTGAAGCAAATGCGCCTCAGGCCCTCCTACTGCTCTGGCCTCCCAATCTCTCCTACACACCCTGTTTGATATTCCTTCTCCTGATACAACTGTCAATCCTTTTGATGACAGTGATGCTTTTGATTTTCTTCAATCCCCCAATTCTGTACATTCTCAAACCTCTGAGCCTCCGATAGACATTGTTTCCTCTTTGGAAAGTCTATCTGAGCTTGTTCTTTCTGTGTCTACTTCTGTTAAGTCCAATACCTTTCAAGGCCATTGTATAGCCAATAATCAAGCAAAGCTTGAATCTGAGCTAAAGTGTCTTGTTGAATCCATCAACACTCAGTTTATCACCCTCAACAAAACCATTGATCGTAAAAATCTGATTTTTCATGAGTCGTATAAAACTTTTCACCATCTCATCACAACTGTAGCTGACTCTGCCACTCTTGAGTTTTCCAAGTTGAACTCTCAGCTCTCTTCTCTCTCCTCTACTGTAAATTCTTTTTCCTCCAAGGTTGACAACATCCATGCTGTCAATCTTTCTGAGACTGCAACTCATTAGTTGCAAAATTTATTTGCTCCCTCTTTCTCTGGACTTGAAAGGGAGATTTCGGCCTTGTCTCACTCGGTAGAAGCTTCAGGTCTCTCTACCGCTTCTAAGGGGGAGAAAGTAAGAAGACAGTCCAAAATCTATCAGATCATAAGAAGAAAGGCCACCGCTGATCGGAAAACATTCAAATGGGATAAAAAGTATTCACGTGGTGAGTACCTACAAAGATTGGAAGAAGAAGTGGCACATCTCAAAGCCACTGAAGAAGACAAGAATAAGGCCTTGATCGATTTCGAGGCCAAATTAGCTAAAGCTGAGGAAGCAAAAGCACTTGCTGAGGGGGAGCTCAAAAGTCTCCTTGATCAAAGAAAAGCTTAAACTAATATGTTCAGATTAGAACTTGATGGAGCTGAATGTCAGTAAATAATCACTGAAGCTAAAGCCTCTCAGATTCATATTCCATCAGCTGCTCCTTCATCCAGTGGTCAGCCTAGCCAAACTGACAAAGGTAAAGGAAAAATGGTCTCTTCGGATGATCATATGAGTAAGGGTACATATGATCTAAGTGACTCAGATGACGAAAATCCAAGAATAAAAGACTTGAAAGTGGTTGAAGAACTTGGCAAAATAGCAGCAGAGAAAATAGCAATTGAAGAGCTTCCTACTAACAAAACTGATCTTGATCCTCTCGATCTTCAAAAACAGATTCATGCAGACATTGAAGCTGAAAAAGCTTCAGTTAAGGAGAAGAAAAGAATCATGGATCAAAAAGCAGAAAAATGGTTAAGCTCTCGACACCAAAGAAGGCATCCAGATAAAATCACTGCAATCTAGCTGAAGAAGGTAAACAATGAAACCCGTCTGACGGTTCAGCGCAAAAATCTTCCTATCTTCAGCATACTATCTATCAAGGATGTTCAGCTGAACTATGCGGTGTCTGAATGGAATGAAATACTTGATTATTTATCAAAGCGTAAGCAAACTGATGAGGTCAAGTTTATTCAGAAAGAAATAACCAAAGTCATTGAATATTATGAGGAGGAAGTAAAGAAGAGAGGATCTAACGCAACTGTCATGCATCAAACGGAGAAACCCACTCGAGCAGAAAAATTAAAATTTCAAAGAAGGAGACTTACTCTCAAGAAATCTCAGAAACAAATTTTGGAGCTGATATCTCTTGGAGAGCTTCCAAATTGCAAAGGCTTCGACACCTCGTTGCCTCCTAGTCTCATTCCTGAAGTGGATAAAGCTATCTCAAATCCAAGGGGATTTTATTTTCTCGATGCTTATGACAAGATTCGCTTTCAGAGAATTTCAGATTTTACCAAGGCTGTCTGGCTTCATCTGAGATCTCTTCGTTATTTCATAGACTATAAAGATCCAAATGTCAAAGACATTTTGGTGGAATATTCAAAGCAATTGGAGCTTAAAACTCCAAAGGAATCCTCTCCTGAAGAATTCAAACCAGATTTGTAGAATACTAATTCTTTATTCTTTATTCTTTATTCAATTTGTACATAGTCATGGATTATAAACAAATAGGGGGAGATTGTTAGTCCTTTTTAATTTGTATATATTCCATTCCTGAAGAAGCTTTTGAAGAAAGCGACTGAAGGTGTAATATATCATTCTTTTGTAAACTGTTCTGACGACTTCTGAAAAAGAAGCTCGTAGTTCATCTGAAGATTAGTTCTGAAGTGAACGTCAGCTGAAGTTTGTCTTCAGTCATCAAAGGGTCTTCTGAACTGAAGATGCATCTGATAACCAGGATCTTCCTGTTATGTAAAGTGCATGATCTGCGCATTCTGAAGGAGCTCGAAACGGCAATCTTGTTTTCTGTTCCGAATTAGGTGTAGAACGGTACACGTGTAAATAAATTAGATGGTCAGGATTAGTTTACTTAGCCTATAAATACCTGCTCGATTAACGAGTAAAGGTTAAGCGTTTGTTCGCTAATTTGTACTCAAGTTTGTTCTTGTTTAGTTTGTACTCGGTGCTCAAGTTTGTTCTTGTGCACTCTTTGAAGTTTGGTTATTAATATAATCTTGCTTTGAAAACTTTCGTGTGTTCGTTGCTTTAAAACTATTTCCGCACTTTGAATTTGTTCATAGTTAGTTTTATTCACTTTCGGGAAAAACACAACTCCACAAGGCATGACTCGTGCTAATGCTCGACAATCATCCAAGTTTTGTTAGATTTGGGTGGTGTCGTATTACGGATGGCGCGTGACTTACTTTTGAAAAACGGGTTTTTGTTTTCCGGTAAAAAGAATATTTTAACAATTTTGCGAATTAACAATTTAAGTGATAAAAAAACCTTTCAATCACCATTTAATATAATCACCTTTTATATTAATATTGTTAATTCTTATGCGCGTAGAAATATAAACTCATTTATAAATCTCTTTGTTTTATATATTTTTTTCAAAAATTCTCTAGCATGCAAATCCTAAAGAATTATGCAAGAAATAAATATAAAACAATGACGCATATAAGATAATCAAAAACCCGGTAACATGCCTAAATCCTAAATGTTTTCCCCGTGAGCCAAAACAAGGAAAAACATGGTCATCTAGGGACAACAAATAGATGCTCCGTCACGCCTCCCGATTGGTTTGATGCAATATATATATTTAAAAGAATCTAAGTACGAGTACATAATAATAAGAAAACGACATGTAAGTCGCGATCCTAATAAATTATTATGAATATAAAGATTTAAATAAACGGCATGCAAGTCGCACCAAAATATAAATATTACAACCATACGGCACGCAGGCCAAACCAAAACCAATCACAATCAACACAAAGGCTATGGGCATATCAAGTTGACGGGCAACCACAACAAACACAACCAAACGGAAACAATGGCGTGCCACAAATCCATGTCAAATAATATATATATTTTGATCAAGATTGCAAAACAACATTTAAGGCACAACAAGCAATCCTTGTACATATGCATTAGCAATTTTAATACACCTTTAAAATTGCATATTCATATATACACCTAAAAATATATGTTTTTATGAACTTCATGCCAAGTCATACAAAACATATAGAATTAGGATCAAAATATAGTGAGGATAACCAGAATCAACACTAGTCCAAAACCAATATAACCGGATTTTATTATGAATTTTAAACCCACTATTTCAAAAACAAAATCTAACCAAAAAACCAGAAGGCACGGGCGTACCCCAAAGGGTACGGGCGTGCCTACAATTTTGTCAGTGTACAGTTTAAACAGTTTTATTCGTTTAACGATTTCTGAAGGCACAGCCCGTACCCCTATAGGTACAACCGTGCCCGGTCGCTGGAAAACCAAATTTTGACAGAAAAACAGAAAATCTGGTTAAACTCGAAAAGTGAAAAGCCATGTTAGAGATGGATCTGATACCACTGTTGGGTTTTCGTGGCCCAAAAAAACACAACGGAAGCAAAACGAGTAGAAAAATAGGTTTCAAAATTTGACCACATAACGCCCACCAAATGGACTAAAACTCTAAACATGTCAAAGCAACTAAATAAAGAGACAAAGAAATAGTTTCATACCCTTGAAGCTATCTTCTTTATGCAAACGGAATTGGAGTTTGGAAGTTACGTGTACTAACTTGTACACCGCTAGTGAAGTCCACACCAAGCTCTTATAGATCCCCACTTGCTAGAGCGTGAGATATGCCAATCTCTACACCACCAAATGTTCAACACCAAAAGAACCAAAGCCTTGTGTATCCTTTTGTGTTTGAGAGAATTATATGTGTAATATATATTAATATGTGTATCAAGAAATTGGAACATCACAATGTAGACATCTATCACTTTATATAGACTCCATATATGAGTTTAAATTCGTGCGTTCAATCAATCTACATCAGTTACAAGATCAAATACCATTATCAGCTTCATAAACAACTTTGAAAGCTGTTTAAGGAGACTATTACTACACGGGGCACGGCCGTGCCTCACAAGGCACGGGCGTACCAGCCCAAAAGGCCACGCCCAAGTCACGCCTGACTTGGGCTCGTGCCTGTCCACTGGGCATAGGGCACGGGCGTACCTAGCCACAGGCCACGCCCAAGTCACACCCGACTTGGGCTCATGCCTTCCCATAGGGCACGGCCGTACCTCATATAGGCACGGGCGTGCCTTAGCCCACCAGAACCAGTTTCTGGTTTTCTCTCTCATTCGAACATCTGTGATGCCGGAATCGATACTTGGCGTGTGACCCAATAGGCCCTTGCTTCATCAGCCATGAAGCCAACTCGTGTGCGTGTCAGTGGGCATAATCCAACACATATATACAGTCGAGATTTGGATTTTGAAATCCTTCAAAATACAACTAAATCGAAATCTTTCAATCACAACTCATTCCTCCAATCATTTAAACAATTACTTTAAGATTAATTTGATTTTCATTGAGTGTTAGTGGGTTTAATATCAATACTCATACACAAATCTTAATTTCTTACTCAAAAATCATAAAATTGGCACCTACATAATCGTAGTAGTATAAGGAATATTACCTGATGATGATACTTCCCCTTCCTGCTCTCAGCTTTGAATGAATACACACACTAGCACTCTTGGATGAACTTGGGACCTTGGGGGTTGTGCCCTAATTAGGCTTTTATACTTATTCCTTAAGGCCTAAGCCCATTAATTTCTATATTTAATCCAAGCGTATAATATTTAATACTAATCTATACAAAGCCTAAATTTCAACCCCCTCATAATTACAACAATATTAATAATAATATCAAAAATACTCGTTTATTGATTAAGGAAACCGGGTATTACAACTCTCCTCCACTTACATGATTTCGTCCTCAAAATCCTTACTTGAATAGTGCGGGGTAGTTTCTTCTCTTTTCCTCCTCGGACTCCCACTTCCACTCTGAACCCTTACGGTGTTCTCACTGCACTTTGACCATCCATAGTTTTTTGTTGCATAACTGTTTGATCTTTCTTTGGATGATCGCAACCGGTCTCTCACTATAGTTTAACTTCTCAACCGTAATGATGTATTCTAGAGGAACATACGTAGTTTCCTCGGCTAAGCACTTTCGTAAATGAGACACGTGTGAAAAGTATTATGTATCTTTGACAATTGTCACACCCCGCCAAGGCGGAAACGCGAAGTGTGACCGAGAGGATCGTCATAACACATTGATATAAAATAGAGAAAATCACTAAATGCAATTAATCCAACGTGTCACGACGTTTCCCCGATACAAGAGGAGTCTTGAGCCGTGTTAAGTCGGTTACACGGCAACATAGACAATCAACGAAGATTACTAATCATGCAAAAGTAAACCCCACAACCCGGGTCAAGTATACGGGCGACAAGCCCAAAACCAAATAATAATCTGAAGTGTTAACAAACACCCACATCACAAAATAATAAGAAGAGTTCAATTCTCGCTATGAGTCACGCTAAGGCCCGACTAGATTCTTCTAGGATCCTTAAGCGTTAGCGTTAGTAATACCTAAAAATGAACACTCTAAAAATATCAACACAATGGTCGGTGAGCTCGCAGGTTTAAACAAAATAATTGATTTGCCGTGTATACATTAGTTTGACAATGGATATAGTGTAACACATACTCGCAATAATGATAACCGGACCACAATGTCCAATATGAATAATGATAACCGGACCACAATGTCCAATGTGAATAATGATAACCGGACCACAATGTCCATTTTGAATAATGATAACCGGACCACAATGTCCAATGTGAATAATGATAACCGGACCACAATGTCCATTTTGAATAATGATAACCGGACCACAATGTCCATAGATATTTGTCATCTAACAAGGTCTACCAGCTGGAGCACTAAGTTGGGTAAATTTGTATTCAATTGACTTAACCCATCACCGGGTTCATTTGATTGACTTAACTCATCACGGGGTTAGACTTAACCCATCACGGAGTTATTTTGATTGACTTAACCCATCACGGGGTTAGTTTGATTGACTTAACCCATCATCGGGTTAGTTTGATTGACTTAATCCATAATCGGGTTCACACAAGCATGTAACACATAATCCAAGTTGTCAAAAAGAAAAGAATTTCAATTCACGGCATGAAAAATAAAGCAATTCATTGAATGTCATTTTCCCCCAAGAAAAACATGCAAATGGGGCCACGAGTACTCACCTTGAGGGTTGATAGTAGCAAGTGAGATGAATCCCGCTCAAAGATCTTAACACCCGAATTTCTTATGTTCTCTTCTTGATTTCTTGCTTGTTCCTTGTGTTTTGAAGAGCAAAATCAAAGAGAGGAGAGGAGAGGATGGAGGATGGAGGACGAATTTTGAGAGTGAAGAAGAAGGTGATGGCATGTGAAGGAAGATAGGAGGTCTATTTAGGAATGGATGCAAGATTAATAGGTGATTAAGTTTCCATTTGTACATATATCTTTCAAATTTTGAATGGAAAGAAAAGGCTCCTCTTTTCCCTCTTTTTTTTCTTCCCTTGGCCGATTTAGGTACTACATATATAGGTATATATGTTTTTTTTTATAATTTAGTCTTGATAAGGATAAAAGAAAAGGGGTGCAAGTGGTGCACCTAAACTTGCCATGTGTTACAATTCATATTAGTATTCTAAGTTATTAAATTTTAGGAGTTGTTTTAGAGTTTTATTATTTTGGTTTGTAGTTCCAACTTATTTGTTGTGCTATTGTTACTATTACTTAAATTTTGATGTCATACGGTTGCTTGTTAGTGTATTAATCTTCTTTAAAATTATTCGAGTCTCAATAGAGTTTATGTACCTATAACAACTATTCCAAGAATTGTACTTTTATTCTCATGAGCTCTATTTAGTACTTGAGCTTGTGTCACCCTTGATGTGCATTCAAGGTGCATGTAACGAATTTGTTCCACACTTTAGGCATGTAACTATAGGATCATCTAAGTGTCATGGTCTGAATAGTGCGTAAAGAGGATATACCTTCTAATACTCATCACTCATTTGGATTTTTAGGGTTTCAAGGGAAATTAAACGCATGAAACCTAATAACAATTTGAGAGTCTAAACTGGTTAACCGGCTTTGGTGACGGATGTCACAGCATCCCCCAGTTGAAAGAATTTCGTCCCGAAATTTCAGTTTGTACTTCTACTAGAGCTTATCGGATCGAATAGGTATGGGTATTTGGATTTCATGTGATCCTCCCGTTGCCTAGTAAACTATGGTCCTCGTTTCGAGTTCCATCGGACCTTGACTATTGGGATTTTGCCCCTTTTTAGACGCTTGTCCTCCCGGTCTAGGATTTCTACAGGTTTCTAAGCAAAACGCAAAGTTGAGTCTATCTTGATTTCCTCCGATGGTACATGCAGATCCACATCTGCCAAGCATTTCTTCAGATGGGATACATGAACCGTATCATGTATACCACTGAGTTCTTGTGGTAGTCTTAACTTATAAGCCACTTGACCGATACGTTCACCGATCTCGAAAGGTCCCACGTACCATGGTGCTAATTTTCCTTTCACCCCAAAGCACACAACACCTTTCCATGGTGATACCTTCAGTAGTACTCGATCACTGATACTAAATTCTAAGGGTTTACGCCGATTATCGGCGTAACTCTTCTGGCGATCTCTTGCAGTCTTAAGTCTTTCCTTGATTTAAAAGATCTTGTCGGTCGTCTCTTCTACGATTTCCGCTCCTATTAACTGACTTTCCCCCACTTCAGCCCAAACAGTGGCGATTTGCCTCAAACAAGGAGCACTTAATACTCGTGCGATAACTGTTGTTATAGGAGGAATCGGTTGAAGGTAGATGAGTACCCCAACTTCCTCTGAAATCGGTCACACACTCCCTAAGCATGTCTCCTAAAGTCTGGATTGTACGCTCGCTTTGACCATCGGTTTGTGGATGGTAAGCCGTACTCATGTCTAGTCGTGTTCCCAAAACTTTCTGTGGTGTTTGCCAAAATAGCAATGTAACTCAGCTATCTCGGTCAGATATAACAGATGCAGGCACCATGGCCTTGCTACTATCTCGTTGTCGTAATTCCTTGCTAGCTTATCCATCTTGTAATCCTCATGGATCACTAGAAAGTGAGCTATCTTTGTCATTCTATCCACGATAACCCAAATCGGATCATGTCCACTACTAGTTCTGAGCAATTTTATAACGTGGTCCCTAGTTATGTTTTCCCCGTTCCATTCTAGGATCTCTGGCTGCTACAACAGTCCTGAGGGTCTTGGATGTTCAGCCTTTACTTTTGAGCAAGTAAGACACTTGCTAACATAAGTGGCCATGTCCTTCATCATACAAGGCCACTAATGCATGTCTCTTAGGCACGATACATCTTGTCCGCTTCTGGGTTGATGGAGTATCTCGACTTGTGAGCTTTATCCATAATCAAGGTTCTCACACCTCCTATTGTTGGAACCCAAATTCGTTCTATGCAATACAATCCATCATCTTCTCTTTTCCTCAATTGTTTGTCTGGACCCCGAAGTAGCTCTACAGGAGCACTTAGGTTCTTAGACGCTTCAATTTGTGCTTCTAGTATTTTGTCTTTTATTCCCAATTGTATTGTCATGCTCATTACTCTAACTCGTCTACGTTTGACCCTTTCTTTTCTACTTAGCGTATCAGCTACTACATTAGCCTTACTCGGGTGATAGAAAATCTCATAATCGTAGTCGCTGAAAATTTCAACCCGACGTTTTATGTATCATGTTTAACTCCTTCTGATCGAAGAAATGTGTTAAGCTCTTATAGTCGGTGTAAATGATGCTTCTCATCCCATATGGGTAATGTCTCCAAATTTTGAGCGCAGGTTCCACCGCACCCAACTCTAGGTCATCTGTGGTATAAATTTTCTCATGAATGCTTAGTTGTCTAGAGGCATAAGCACCTACTTTGCCCTGTTGCATCAATACGCATCCTAAACCCTGGTTCGATGCGTCACAATACACTACGAAGTCATTTGGTCCTTTCGGCAGAGTCAGTATTGGAGCGTTGCACAATTTTCTCTTTAGCGTCTGAAAAACTTATTCTTGTTCTTTGTCCCAATAAAATCTCTTATCCTTTTGGGTTAGTAAGGTGAGAGGCTTGGCGGTCTTTGAAAAATTCTCGATGAATCATCAGAAATAGCCTGCCAATCCTAAGAATGAGCGGATCTCTAAGGGTGTCGTAGGGTTTCTCCATTTTTTTTATGGCCTCAATCTTACTGGGGTCCACATGAATTCCGTTGTCATTAACCACGTGACCAAGAAAATGTACTTCCTGCAACCAAAATTCAAATTTCGAAAATTTGGCGTATAGGTTCTCCTTCCCAAGTAACTCCAGAATTAATCTCAATTGCACTTCGTGTCCTTCCTTAGCCTCGGAATAGATCAAAATGTCATCGAATAAGACAATGATAAACTTATCCAAAAATGGTTTGCATACGCGGTTCATCAAATCCATGAACTACGCGGGTGTGTTAGATAATCTGAAAGGCATAACGGTGAACTCAAAGTGTGCATAGCGAGTCCTAAATGCGTTCTTTGGAATGTCTACCTCACCTTTTCTCAATTGATGGTGGCCGGAACTCTAACACCCGCAACCCTGGGCTAGGAGATTAGCGGGTTGGCGGTACGTGATTGGTTGGCCTTATTTGATTTTGTGTTTACTAAGTGTTAAATGAAATTAATTTGAATATAAGTTTATAAATATATATGTTACTGTTGGAATATAAAAGGAAAAGAAAGTACAAGTTCAAAATGCATGTATGTTAATATGTATGTATGTAAGCATGCATGAATAAATTAAATAAAAGAATAGGATTCTTAGTTTTGCCACCTCCTGCTTGTTTTAAACAATTAAGTATGTATACGTGTATAGTTCTGTTCATTTCTTGAAAGTGGAAAAGGTGTAAGTGTGTGTTTTTGAAAGCAAAACCGTATGTGAAGAAAAGCTACCAACTTGAAATCCTTAAGTCAAGATCTTGTGGGTTTTAATTCAAAAGAAAGGTAAATAGTGTTCATAGCTTGATATGATTCATGTTGGTATGTTTAGATGTTAAAAAGCATGAGTTTATGCAAATATACCATTGTGGAAGATGGAAGAAGCTTGGTAAATGGGTTTGTAGATTTTGTTGTTATAAATGGGTAAAAATGTGTTTTTGATAGCTTGTATGCATGCTAGATGTTAGAATCATGTTTTGTTGGAAGAAATAAGATATTAAAAGTGATAATATGACAAGTTGGCTGAAAATCTGTAACGCCGGTCTTTCAAATATCAGAGTATTTTTTTTTTCAAAACGCGTGCGGAAACTGATTATTATATTCACATTATACAACTTATATAAATATAAGTTATAATTACAAAAGTGTTGTTTTACAAACTTCCCAATGTTACAAACGTGTTCGACCATTCACTAAACTATTACATAACATTGTCATTACATTGTGTTCCCCAAAACCAAACATGACATCCCTGCAGGCACCCACACTCACCTTTAGTCTATTAACCTACATAAGGAATGAACATGAGAGGGTTAGCTATAAATAGCTAGTGAATAACAATTAAAGCAAGAGCAGTACATTAACAGTATCATAACATATTTCATGCATCACATAACTTCATTCAAGTCTATCCTAACACACGTTGAAGTACCGGTTGTCAGCAGACATCACGTCTTGCAGGGTTATTAGCCCGGCTCAATGATGCTCACTGGGGAAACCGTTACTTCTTCCGCGCCGGTGGAGAAGCGGGTAGCGGTCCACCATTGCGTTCTTCAGGATCATATCCCATTTGGGATCAGTGGGAAAACTGAGAGCCCCAAGTTAGTATTGAGGGCGGCGGTTTAGCTAGAACCAAGATTCGTGATCATCGAATCCCACACCACAATCTCTACAATGTAGTACTGGCACTCAAACAATGGCCTACTCTGGCCTCATCAGAAACACAATGGCCTACTCTGGCCCTTTACATATCAAGAGTGACCTAAACAGGCCTTTTTACATATCAACAATGACCTACAAGGTCTTTCACATGCATACATATCACTTAGTACTCATAATAGGTTCATAAACCTCTAAACATGCATATCTACAAATTCATGGATTGTAACTTACAAAACATCTTCTAATACTATTAATATCATATTTGAGTTAACTGTTACTCGCCTGTTGAGCTATAACATGTAAGTACTACGTTACAGATGATTCTTGATCAACTGGTACACCTAGACAAACATCCCGAATATCAAAACAATGCGAGCCAGCAAGCTGTGTACTGGAACAGAGCTCCTTGAGGCCACAAGCAGCATTGCTTGCGCCAGCAAAGACTGACAGGTCCCTTGCGCCTGCAAGGCAGGCCTTACGGCCGTAAGCAAGGACCTTTGCGGCCGCAAGGGTATTCCTTGCGCCCGCAAGGACTGCTGTGCAGACCTGCGATTTCCAGCCTCTGTTCTTGCAGATTTTATACCCAAAACTCAACCAAATGGTTCCAAATCAAATTCCAGTGTTCACATATGAAATGGTCAATACAACTAAGCTAGAAACAACACTTATTTCACACTTTAACATACAATTCAATGATTTGGACTAAAATCACCATTTCTTGACCTATTTAAGCTTTCTAACTAAATTCCATCAAAAACATCCCTTTAATACACAAATCAGATTGCAATACACTTAGAAATGATCTAGAAACATGTAGGAATCATTGATTTCAGTTGGGTATATCAATTTGAGTTTTTAACAAATTTGACCTAAAAGTCAAACTATCAAGAACAAGAAGAATATGAAACTTACAAGAACAAGTAGGTGAAGAAGATGATCAAGAATAGATTGTAGCTTCATTCTAACTCGATTTACAGCAACAAAACTGAAGCTTGATTGATACTTCTTGAATTCTCCTCTTGAATCCTTGAACAAGAACACACACACATACACAAAGAGATGAATGTCTATGAAAGAAACGTGAGTAAGGGGGCTGCCTACTTGTGGGTAATATTTATCCACAAGTAGGTATTTTGTTCCCCTTTTCAACTTACAACTTAACGCACGAGTACCCGTTTTAACTAACGGGGATATTTTTGGAAACCTCGTTCTAAACCATTTAATAATCTTTTATTCTTTTATATTTTTATCAATATTTTATTTACTCATTTAAATAACTATTTTAGTTATTTTTCTTGATATCTACAAATATATATATATATATATTATTCTATTTATTAATTGAATACACGTACCACGTAAGCGTGCGTCTAGGCCCTTTGTGAGGATGTTACAAAATCCGACACTTGAGGAAGAAGAAGGAAAACCGACTGTTAGCGCGTCGCGGCGCGACATTCATAAAAACCGGAATTTGGGTTTCGGATTGTGGAAATCCACAAGTTACATAAATCAGCTTTGAGAAATCCGAATGTTAGTGAAAACCGAGACCTTGGTAAATCCGACTCTTAAATCCAATTCTAGAGTGAAATCCGATTGGTTGTTCTCGGATTTGAAATCTGACACCCGTCGCGGCGCGACAGGCCCAAATCCGATTGTTGACTTCTTTCTTTATTATTTTGCTTGGTTTGAGTTAGTATAATTATAATGTGATTTAATTGAGTTGTTTTGATAAATTTGAGATATAAATATATATGAGAAGATATATCTATATATTCGCGACTGATTTGATTGTTGCTATGTTTTCAGGCAATCAAAAGACTCAGTAAAATTAGATTTCTGAGCCCGTGTGGATTTTGAGGTGAGTGGACGTTAATCGGATGGTAAAGATTTTGGTTAATGTTATTGGTGTGATGCATGATTGTGATTGGATTGGATTGATTGAATTGACGATTGTGATATTGATTGTTGATATCTGCTGCATGAATATTTGGTCGATACGCACTCTTAGTATGAATTTGAGTTGCGTTGGGAAGTCAGCTATACGTAGGATTGGGCTGGGCTCGTTCACTGATTGGTTGAACAATGTTAGCCTTACTGGTGCATATGTTGCATCAGAGGGGGAATGCATTGTGCCAATTCAGTGGAGGGCTATGGGTAAACCTTTGCTTTGGCCGGCATTGGTTGTAGGTTCTGCGCCGAACCGCCGGTCTTCTCGGGATACGTGATTACATGCTTTGATATTGACTGTGGATGTTTACTTTTGGTGTTTAGCCTCTACTCACTTAGCTTTATGCTAATTCCCCTCAGTTGATGCTTTTGCAGGTTCGTGTTGGTGAGGTTGCTTGAAGGAAAGGGATAACCTGACTCTGATATTATTTTGAAACGAAACGAGCTTGTAGTTTTTGTAACACAACAATGATACTTGTTTTTTTTGTGAACAATGTTTGTACAGTTGTTAATGTTGATTTGTATGTTAATGGTTTGTTTGTTTAAAAGCTTCCGCAGCGTATTTAAAAAAATGGCTTGAGTTTTCTGGTGTTACAGGAACAAAGGTCTATATTGGAGAAATTTCGCAAGCCTTGTAGTTGATCGAATAGGTCATCATTCCTTGGAAATACTTCCGGAAAGTCTCGGACTACTGAGATGTCTTCGAGTTTTTTCTCTCCGTTTTCGTACTCATAGAATGCTTCATCTCTCCTTCGGGTCAATCTTAAGCATTTTGCCGTAAAGTAGGGGAATTCGGACTATCTTCTCATGGCAAATGATTTCGGCCTTGTATTTTGACAACCATTCCATCCTTACAATCACATTAAAACTTCCATGTCCAAAATGTATCAAACCTATGCTAAATGAAACACCTTCCAATTCCAAGTTACACTCACCAATAACCTTACTGGTTTCAACCCCTTAGCTATCTCTATCGAATAACTAGTGTCTAGGTTACTAGGTTTCATATCCACTAAAGTCACGAATCTAGTGGAACTAATGTTATAATCAGCATCATAATCAATTAACTAGTAACATAGTAGTTGTTTAAAGAGTATGTACCCATCACAATGTTTGGGTCTAGGCGGGCTTCGTTTGCATTCAAAACAAATGCTCTCCTACGAGCTTGATTTCCATTGTTATCTTGATTGCGATTTCCTTCTATGGACAAAGGTTTATTTGGACGATTTCCTCCTTGAGCAGGTGCTCTATTTAGCTTGGGGTATGCGTTTATGTAATGGTCAGTACTTCCACATTCAAAACAATCTCCTTGATTACTTGCTGGGTTCACCGTATTCACTAGCGCTATCATTTTGCCCCTGTCCTACGGTCCTTAGCATAGTGCCCTAAGCGGTTACGACATGGCACATTCTGAAAATAGTGATAATTGCATTTTTGGCACACTTCGGTGCCTGGCCCACATACTCCGTCTTGGCAGGGTTAGCCGCCACGAATCCTGTTGTCTTATTGTCATTTCGGACGTTCTCCGTTTTGTTAACTTCAACACCACTAAGGTTCGTGTTATCATCTCCACCACCGTTGTTATGTTGATTACCTAGGTTGTTGCTGATCTGGGTGACGAGATTAGGGATTAGGGCTTGCAGTTGCTAGGCTATAAGCTCAACAATGTTTGGGGTTATCGTTGTTATCATTTGTAGCACCACCTTTACCGGCACCACGACCTATGTTGCAGTTATATCTTCTCGGAGGTATGTTATATACGAAGGTAAGTACATAATTTAAACACAAGACAAATCGTGGGTATCGTTGCTCCTAGTATTTTGTACATGTGTCATAGCACTTGGCTACTTTCTACCGTATAGTTATAGATATCGGTCTATCGTGCACTATCTTAACCTGAAATCGTAGTCTGTTTCACAGAATGCTTCACAATTCTGTAAGTGTCCTCGTGCTAGGTACGTGTGCATGGCGGTGATCAGGCGCAATGCACCCATACTTATCACAAGTCTCCTTAAGGCACTACTAATCATCCCGATTAACTAACATAGGCCTATACCCTACTTCCTATAGGTCTAGGTAGTTATGAACACTCGGTCATGTATGACACGGGATCACATAGTCATTCGAATTATTGGCCCTACTCTAAAGCAACATCAAACGAGAACATGCAGTAAAGCTAGGTCAAGAATTCTAAGTCTATATGATTTGAATCATACATTATTAGAAGTGCTCACACAACCCTTCCCTTTATTTCTAACAACATATTATAATAAACAAATACTTGCACATAGTCATTCGAAGAGGCTTTGCATGTATGCTTGGGTTGCACGGAAATTTGTAACTAAACAATGCGTGTTAGACGTAAACAAGATGATTAAATAACTCGCCTCTTTATTTATACTTAATCTTAGTGGTACGAAAACCGTACAAAGCTTATGAAAGATAAATAAAATATTGTTAGTAAATCAAATAGGTATAATAATATATAAGATAGGCGCTCGCTATTCGTTGTTAGGATCCCGGAATCGACTTCGGGGTCTTCCTCAGGGTCTTCCTCAGGGTCTTCTTCGGAATCTCCTTCCGCTCCCCTTAGTAATTCTATTAATTCCATTTGTGCATTGAGCCTTTCTTCTAGCTCTAGAATCCTTTGTCCTTGTTGCATTTGTTCCCTTGATTGGCGGTCCGCCCTCTCTTTTAGTATATTCACTTGATTTTGAAGTTGATGGTCGGTACGATTCTCCCCCACCACTCTCAATCTTTCGTATGGATCCTCGTACCTGCCGGTACGGGCTCCGGGTGACCGAGAGGGGCGTATTGAGGATGACTCTTCGCCTCATGTTCGGGCACGTGGTGTTGCCCGTCCATTGTTTGAATCATCCCGACCGATTGCATTACTATTTTGAGTCGATGTATTTCATTCGCTTGTTCCTGGATTTGTTCATCTCTTTCCTCGAGTTTCCTTTTTAAGGAAGCAATCGTCAACTCAGAGCGGGTAGGGGTTCGAATTGTGCGTACCATCGTTTCCTAGATAGAATACTTAACGGAGGTTAAAATTTTGAAGGGTGTCGGCGGCGGTTTGCGTTAGCCGATTTGGCTGAAGCGTGAGGATTCGCGAAATGAAATAGCGTGCACATATAGTTCCGATTATGCAACTATATGAGGTACTTAGGTTATAGTCTAGGTCAAGCCACCTAATTCTCTATAACCAATGGCTCTGATACCAATCTGTCACACCCCGCCAAGGCGGAATCGCGAAGTGTGACGGAGAGGATCGTCATAACACATTGATATAAAATAGAGAAAATCACTAAATGCAATTAATCCAACGTGTCACGACGTTTCCCCGACACAAGAGGAGTCTTGAGCCGTGTTAAGTCGGTTCCACGGCAACATAGACAATCAACGAAGATTACTGATCATGCAAAAGTAAACCCCACAACCCGGGTCAAGTATACGGGTGACAAGCCCAAAACCAAATAATAATTTGAAGTGTTAACAAACACCCACATCACAAAATAATAAGAAGAGTTCGATTCTCGCTATGAGTCACGCTAAGGCCCGACTAGAGTCTTCTAGGATCCTTAAGCGTTAGCGTTAGTATTACCTGAAAATGAACACTCTAAAAATGTCAACACAATGGTTGGTGAGCTCGCAGGTTTAAACAAAATAATTGATTTGCCGTGTATAAATTAGTTTGACAATGGATATAGTGTAACACATACTCACAATAATGATATCCAGACCACAATGTCCAATATGAATAATCATAACCGGACCACAATGTCCAATGTGAATAATGATAACCGGACCACAATGTCCATTTTGAATAATGATAACCGGACCACAATGTCCAATGTGAATAATGATAACCGGACCACAATGTCCATTTTGAATAATGATAACCGGACCACAATGTCCATAGATATTTGTCATCCAACAAGGCCTACCAGTTGGAGCACTAAGTTGGGTAAATTTGTATTCAATTGACTTAACCCATCACCGGGTTCATTTGATTGACTTAACTCATCACGGGGTTAGACTTAACCCATCACGAAGTTAGTTTGATTTACTTAACCCATCACGAGGTTAGTTTGATTGACTTAACCCATCATCGGGTTAGTTTGATTGACTTAATCCATAATCGGGTTCACACAAGCATGTAACACATAATCCAAGTTGTCAAAAAGAAAAGAATTTCAATTCACGGCATGAAAAATAAAGCAATTCATTGAGTGTCATTTTCCCCCAAGAAAGACATGCAAAAGGGGCCACGAGTACTCACCTTGAGGGTTGATAGTAGCTAGTGAGATGAATCCCGCTCAAAGATCTTAACACCCGAATTTCTTATGTTCTCTTCTTGATTTCTTGCTTGATTCCTTGTGTTTTGAAGAGCAAAATCAAAGAGAGGAGAGGATGGAGGACGAATTTTGAGAGTGAAGAAGAAGGTGATGGCTTGTGAAGGAAGATTGGAGGTTTATTTAGGAATGGATGCAAGATTAATGGGTGATTAAGTTTCCATTTGTACATATATCTTTCAAATTTTGAATGGAAAGAAAAGGCTCCTCTTTTCCCTCTTTTTTTTCTTTCCTTGGCCGATTTAGGTACTACATATATAGGTATATATGTTCTTTTTTTTAATAATTTAGTCTTGATAAGGATAAAAGAAAAGGGGTGCAAGTGGTGCACCTAAACTTGCCATGTGTTACAATTCATATTAGTATTCTAAGTTATTAAATTTTAGGAGTTGTTTTAGAGTTTTATTATTTTGGTTTGTAGTGCCAACTTATTTGTTGTGTTATTATTACTATTACTTAAATTTTGATGTCATACGGTTGCTTGTTAGTGTATTAATCTTCTTTAAAATTATTCGAGTCTCAATAGAGTTTATGTATCTATAACAACTGTTCCAAGAATTGTACTTTTATTCTCATGAGCTCTATTTAGTACTTGAGCTTGTGTCACCCTTGATGTGTATTCAAGGTGCATGTAACGAATTTGTTCCACACTTTAGGCATGTAACTCTAAGTGTCATGGTCTGAATAGTGTGTAAAGAGGATATACCTTCTAATACTCATCACTCATTTGGATTTTTAGGGTTTTAAGGGAAATTAAACGCATGAAACCTAATAACAATTTGAGAGTCTAAACTGGTTAACCGGCTTTGGTGACGGATGTCACAACAATTCCTCAGGTAACTTTAAACGATAAGCTACCTTGCCAGCCCTTGCAATTACTTTGAACGGCCCTATAAATCTCGGGTTTAGTTTTCCTTGTTTCCTGTACCGAATCACTCCCTTCCACGGGGATACTTTAAGCAAAACATAATCCCCCATTTGGAATTCCAATAGCGACCTCCGCTTATCTGCGTAACTTTTCTGTCTTCGTTTTGTAGCTTTCAGTCGTTCACGAATATGTTGTACACATTCAGTTGTTTTCTGTACTATTTTTGTGTTTTTTTTATTATTCGTTGTTTTACTAATGAACATTCATCAATGAACAAATATATTTTTTCTTAGTATATTACTCTGTAAAATCTCTTTTTTATTTTGTTTTCATGTTGAATATATAAGCCCTCTCAAACATGTGTTTTTCATAAGTGTTCATTAAAAGTCTTTTTTTTAAAAGATGTTCATTAATGAAGTAAAAAAGAATTATGTATCTAGTTATTGGAATGTGTTTTTTACATAGTTCACTAATAAAAATAATACGAGAAACACAATTTATTAACTGTTCAAAAAAACAAACTAGACCTAAATATTTAATTAATAAATAGTAATTTGGTGTTGGTTACTAAGATGGTTCACATTGGTTAGGACAAAAGTTTGTAACAAAACTAAATAAAATCAATTTATTTGATCATTAAACGCATAATGTTTTTAGACATTCACAGGTGAACTTATAGTATTTGATCAATAGTTTGTTACTTGGTTAATACAAGCTAAAGTTTTTATAACAGTTCATTATTGAACAATAGCATATAAGAATTTTGAAAAGTGAAATTGTCGGAGAGAGAGAAAACTTTCTTTATCATTTTACCCTTTTAAATTAAAAAATTAATAATTTTGATTATTATGAATCATTAGATCAAAAACTAATCAATAAATCAGAATGTTTCTCGTATTTTCATAAAAATAATTCTTCTCGCATTAACCTCTCCTCTGTGTGTATATATACATATAATAAATGGTCACCTATAATCAACACGCATGGACCATTATGTGATAAAAAAAATAGAAAACAAATAATTTTACCAGCATTATTAGAAGTGGCTATATTACAATATTTCACAAAAATATAAATTAAGAACATAAATTTTAGCTTCCTAGTGGAGTATTATTATCAGTTGACCTTCAAATCTGACCACTAAAGATAGTGATAAATTATGAGAAACATAAATTTTTAATTTGCACTACATTTGTAAGATGCTAAGAGGACCACTAATCAGATACAGCCACATTGTGTTTACCTAACCCTATGTTACAACAATATGATCAAAAGAAAACTGGTTTTCTGGTGTTAGTGCATTCTCCATTTGAGATCATGATCAATCATATCAGACAATGAGTATTGCCATTAAGAACACTTTTTCACACTATAAATCATCAGGAATTCTAGCCATGAATCCAACTTGAATGCACAAGAATTAAGAAAAAAAAAGAAAGAAAAGAAGATGAAGGCCTCAATGAAACTCATCTGCATTGTGTCTTTGGTTGCAGTTTTAGGAATTGCAAGTGTGGGAACTGTTGAAGGAGCAGGAGGTGGTGCCTGTGGGAAATCAAGTCCTGATAATGAAGCAATGAAGTTAGCACCTTGTGCTACTGCTGCTCAAGATGAGAAAGTAGCCGTCCCGGATAACTGTTGTGCTCAGGTGAAGATAATTGGACAGAATCCGAGTTGCCTGTGTGCTGTTATGCTCTCTGATACTGCCAAGAACTCGGGTATCGACCCAAAAATCGCATTGACAATTCCAAAGCGCTGCAACTTTGCCCATCGACCCGTTGGTTACAAATGTGGATGTAAGTTTCTACACTAATTAATTCGTAACCAGTTAACCTATTACTAGTGTACTGACGCAGTACTCGTTATGAATAGTGCAGTAGTTTCTAACCGTTCCTATAACTGTATTTGTTTCGCAGCTTATACTCTCCCATGAATGGAATCAAGTGAAGGATATTTGGCATTTCCATCTCGTGACATTGGAAAATAAATATAGCTAGCTAGTCTTTTTATAGATAAAAAGACTATAATGACAGATATATGTAACTATGGACCGATCTTATCTTGATTAAATACAACTCTTCTATCTTCTCTAGTGATCATGATCTCATACATCATAATGTCAAAGGAGCGATGAGAAACCGTAGTAGTCACTACTACACAAAATATACATTATGAGGACCGGTTATTTTCATCATGGAGACAAGTTTTTAAACCGGTCCCTATCTTGAAGACGGACCTGTGATTAACGAACCAGAAATAAAAGCAAAAAGATCCTAGAAACGTTTCAAGAACTAAAGTTTTAAATTGCTTTAAAAATCCTAGAGAAAATAAAGTCGTCAAGAAATTGTAAGGATGAAAGATAGGAAGGTATTCATGTCAAATCTGATAAAATACTGGGTTTGTGGGAGATAATTTATACATAGCATAAATTTACCATACACAACAAATTAAATGTGTGTGATTTGACCATAATACATTTAAAAATATTGATGAGACAAATTGATAATTGGTTTGTAGGGATATAAAAATCATAATTATTATATATGACAATTTGGTTTTTGTTCAAATTATCTCCCTTTTATTTAAAACAAAGGACAACGGAGATGTTAGTCACCAACAAGGCCCGTTGCAACTCGACATAGTTGTTTGATCATCTTATTTTTCGGTTTATAAATTTAATTTGAATTTGTCTCATTTCTAAAGAGTGTTCTACAATAAGCTTGTAAATCGAAAAATAAGTTCGAAAAAAAGCTTACGAATACCATCACACCGCTCTTTGAAGTGTACTCTATTTTAGAATGAAAGTTGGTAAAACCCCGCTCATTATGATAATATATAAGAATACAAAACCTTAACGGCCCAGGCCCATTATACAATAAAAGGGTCTACCCATAATACGGGACATAATGATAAATAGATCCTATAACTTAAGATCTTTACTTAACATTCCCTCCGCACTCCGAGCTGGAGGTTCCTAAACACTGAGACGGAATCTAAAAGAAAGAAACCGCTGGGATGGTAAACCTTTAGTAAAAACACCAGTATTGATGGGCAGAAGGCACATGAAACACCCGGACGTCCCTAATGGCAACTCTTTTTATAACAAAGTGTAAATCAATTTCAACATGTTTGGTAACAAAACCCTAACGGCCAGACCCACCATACAATAAAAGGGAGACCCTTTATACAATAAAAGGGCCTACCCATAAGGCCATAATACAGGACATCATGATAAATAGATCATATAACTTAGGGTCTTTATTTAACATAAAAATGTGAGAGTTATATTTTAAATGAAAAATAAAATAGAAAAATTAGTGGTGATGTAGTATACTGTATACAGATAAAAATAAATTCATATTTTTTGAACTAAAAATCGTGGAGACCGACTTAGTGTGACAAGTGATGTTTAAGACTAAAAGTATGGGTGTTGATGTTTCTCAACCTACTCCATTGCAATGTGACAATTGAAGTATAAACAAAACACAACTCCGTTTTTCGTATGAGAATTAAGCATATTGAAATTCATTGTCATTTTACTCGTTATCATCTCCAACTTGACACTATCTCATTGCGTCATGTTCCTTCTTCGCTACAACTTGTAGATATTTTTACCATGGTTCTAAATAACGTAAGGCGTGACGTGACGGTAAAGTCAAGCCTCAAGCTTTAGGAGCCATAGCGTTTTCTAAGGCGGCAATTTTGTATATATTTTATAATTATATATATCCGATTTATCTTTATTAGTATACAAATTACACAAAGTTGCATAAATGCGGAGCAAATTAAAAAAAAATACAAATTTATAGAAGTTCAATAACGTGATCGCAAAATGTATACAAAAAAAGTCTAATTTTTTTTTAAAAAATGATTTTTCGTGCGCCACGCCTTAAAAACTCACCATATGACGCGTAAAGACGTCCTTTGGCATACGTCATGTCTAACACTCACGCATTCCTCTTCTTTGTAAACTCTAACCATTTGTTAGTATTTGTCAACAACATAGAGTGAGTAGAGGGAATTTAGACCGAAACTAGGTAGTACAAGAAAAATTACTTGTTAAGAGTGTAAGAGTGGGGGGAGTGGTAACATTCCATCACATCTACTACATTGTCATATCAGTTTTTTTTTCATACTACTTAAACCACCACTCAGTTCAATATTGGTAATTCTCTACCACATCAAACTCTAGAACCCACTTAAATACTTACTAACCAATCAAAAATTAAAAAAGAAAAAAGAAAAAGTGATAAACTTTATTTGGACCCACCGTTAAACCACCACACTCTATTTTAACTTGTGGTAGTTATCACATACATCTTTCCACCACACATTCATGGTGTGACACCACATCCACCAGCCAAGTGGTCACCCCAAGTGTAAGGAGTGGGAGTGGGATGGGGTATGTGGTGGGGTGACCATTTGGGTGGTAGATTTTGTGTCACACTATGAAGGTGTGGTGAAAAGATATATGTGGTAATTACCACATGTTAAAATAGAGTGTGGTAGTTTAATGGTGGGTCCAAATAAAATTTATCACTTTTTCTTTTTTGATTTTTAATTAGTTAGTGAATATTTAAGTAGGTCTCAAAATTTGAAGTGATAGAAAGTTACTAATACGGAACTGAGAGTTGTAATTGAAGAGTTGGACCACAGCGTGCAGCTCACCACTGTGTGGTGGTGGCTTGATGTGGAGGAGTAGACGCGGTGGAAGCAATGTGCTCCAAATTCTTTTTTTTTTTTAGTTTTCAATTTTTGTAGATAGTATGTGAAACCTGGAATTTTGTTCGATGGGAAGTGGTGAATAATGACCACGCAGTAATTTAATGGGGAGAGTCTAAAACATGTTAAGTAGTGTCTCATATCAGATGAAAAGTGAATTTGTAATGTGCTTAATAAGGATCTTGAGTTACACCACTTATAACCAATTTGTTCTGAATTGAAACCCTAGAAACTTACATGGTATCAAAAAAGATTCACCCGATATTAATCAAAGACCACATGTACTCTATGTAACCTATCAGTATCCACTAGTTAGTCACGAAAAAAAAGAACATCACACCCGAGGACACATGTGGCGCAGAAGACTACCACAGTCTAATGAGAAGTGGCTACCCAGCAATCCGGCATGTATTGAAGGGAAAAAACAGACCGGGCCATATATTGAAGCCCAAGAGTGTTTGATATTCTGATTTAAGTCTTCCATATTAGACTTTATTTATTTATTGGGATTTTTTATTTAATTCTAATTATTTATGAATTTTCTATTAATGTTGGTATCTTAGTAACTCTCACAACTTTGAAATTACTTATGACCTAATTATATCAATTAACATCCGGTTTTTGAGATGTTTTTAATCATCAAACCAGTATTTATTGATTTGATTTTCAAAATATTTAAATTAAATAGAAAAATGCTAACCATTAGGGCTGTGGATAAGAATAAAATAAATGTTATTTTTAGTTTTTAAAAAATGGAGACCTTGTTTCATGTATGGCAAGTTATAAACTAATTAAAAGGTAACTATACAAATTATAGAAAGTTAATTATGATGACCTAAGTTGTGATTGTCATTTTTAAAAACTAAAATTATCTTTTTTATTCTTATCCACATCCCTGATGTAAATTGCCACAAACTTGAATATATAACTAAATTACCACAAACTTATACAATTACTAAAACAAAAAAGCATACAAATAAGTTCTTACAACTGTAACAATGTTATATGTGAAATAAATATATGTAAAAAGTAAATAAAAAATTTTTTTCTTGTGGTTTGATTAAATTTAACATTTCATCATTTAGATTTTAACATTACACTAATAGTCAATGTGGTTTACATTTTTTTACAGATTTAATACTTTATATTAACTGTCATTAATTTTTCAATTAAAGACCCCTCATGTGCAACACATGAGGGTTTTTTGATCATTTTATTCACTATACCAATTACCAACGTGATTTCAAATTTTTAATATTTAATTTCTTAAAAAAGAATCTCTCGTGTCTTTTTCCATACACTTCAAAACCGCCGCCATCTTAATCACTCCACTGCTACCACCGCGCACCATCTGAATATCTCTTCTCTCTCTTACTCTCTGCCTCACTCTAACACGTTTCCTCCCTATCACTGTACCACTATGCAACCCGCAACGACCTTTTTCTTTCTCTAATCATCCCCCTCTATCTGCCTTGACTCTCTAACCATACCCCCTTTGAAATATGGAATAAAAGTAAAGTCAAATGTGATTCAAATTTAGAATACTTTAACCAGAGGAAATCTTTCACCTAATCAAGAAGGCTTACGATAAAAGAACCCTAAACAATCAACATAATCGGATGAATAACCTTACACTTACTAATTCTAATTTGGTTAATAAACAATCAACATAATTGGATGAATAACCTTACACTTACTAATTCTAATTTGGTTAATAAACAATCAACATAATCGGATGAATAACCTTACACTTACTAATTCTAATTTGGTTAAGCAAAATTAATTGCCGATGACAGTGGTGGCGGCTTTATTAGGTAGAGGTGGTGGCTATGGTGGTAAAGGTGTGTTAGCATAGGGCAGGGGTAGTTGTGACTCAAAAGGCGACTACGGTGGTGGTTATGGTGGTAAAGGTGAGTTAGCATAGGGCAGTGGTAGTTGTGACTCAAAAGGCGACTACGGTGGTGGTTATGGCAGTGGTGGTTGTTGTGACTCCAAAAGAGGTGGTGGTTGAAAATACTGTCCTCTGCCTTAGGTCTTTGTTTACATGTTAGCTAGCGGTGGTGCTTCTACATATTAGCCGGCGGCGGCGGTTTTACATGTGTTATGGCAGCATGGTTTCATGAAGATTCCAAGTTTTGAGAGAGAGAGAGAGAGAGTGTGTGTGTGTGTGTGTGTGTGTGTGTGTGTGTTTTGAGGGATGGAAAAGTCTTCATAATGTGTGTTCTTTCCTTTTGTACATACATATGAGATAAATGAGAAATGTGTTTGGCAACAAAGATTGGAGTGATAACGACGAATATACACTCATGTGCCTTAGGGGTCTTTAATAGATTAGTTAACAACAGTTAGCATAAATGACCAAATCCATAATAAAACGCAAATCATAGTCACCGTCTTTATAATTTTGAAAACTAAAGACGAAAAGTAAAATTTTAATCAAACCATATTAACGAAATTTGTAATTAACTATAAAATTAATATAATAAAATACGTGGACCTTGTGATACTGCAGATAAGAATATCCAGAATATAATTGGTTGTTGTGTATGGTAGCCCATTTATCAGTTTGAGTGTACGGCATTTCACACCCATAAAACAAGAAATAGAAAATTACAATAATAACATGTTGACTTTGACTCTGTCAACAAATGTCTATTTCAGTTCTATCGCAATTTTACAACCAAACGTATAAACTAAATTGGAATAAGAGAGATCGGTGCGGACCTATGATTTTTTACGAGTGGTACCACTATATAAAATTATTAGTTTTTAGCATAACTTGTTTATTTAAATTCACATATATTTTAGTTAGAAGAAATGTATCGGATAGAAGACTTGATTATGACCCTACTTGACAATTTTTTTTAGCTCCACCACTGCCGCTTCAGCTACCCCTCTCACAATACATATTTATAATTAAAAAAAAAGTGAGATAAAGATTGAGGCAGTTAGAGAGTAACGCGACAGAAAGAAGAGAGACATGGGAGCATGGTCACTCCCTAGTCTCATAAAATTTCTTGCACTATCAAATATGATGTGCAATGTTAATTTTCACTATATGCATATGATGTTTTACTCATGATGAACTTGAGAAGAAAAAAACACAAATGAAATTGGATATCATAAGCTAAGAATTAGAAAAATCCTCTATTTTTTAAGAAAACTAAAAATTAGAAAACATGTTCACTTTTATATTTTTTCAAGAAAATAAAAAATCTTACTTTTTCATATTTTTCCGAACTCCTTCATTTTTTCAAACTTCCATACTTTTCCAAACAACTTTTTCAAGAAAACACTTCAACTAAACATGTTTTCCATTTTTTTCTGAAAAAAAAAAACTTCACTCCTTCATTTAGACACGTTTTTCATTTTTTTCAGAAAATAAACCTCCATCGTTTTTCACAGAAAAACAAAAAACGAAAAATAGAAAATTTTTCTTCTGTTAAACGCAGCCTTAGACCCTTGATTTCATAACTAGTGAGATTGAATAATATAAAAAACTCTTATAATAGAAGAATCAATAATCATGAACTATAAAGACAGCCAAACCTTTTCAAGAGGGTAACTAAAGCTTATTTATTGAAAATGTATAATAACATCTAACTTAGGTGTTGTTAGCGGATATCATTGTCTTCTGTGAACTTGACAATCTTTCTATAAACCAATACAGAAATTGTGGTATCATATGCAATCACTGATTCACTGAATCACACACATACTTATGCAGAGAACATGTATATCTATTTTCAAGAAGTAGAACAGGAGTCCTATCAGAATTGAAATTGGTAATAAAGAATACAAGATTCCTAGTTATTCCCACATAAATTTCAACCTTTTTTTAATCAAAAAAGAAATTAAGCAGAAAACAATACAACCCCATACACAAATAGAGAGAAACATAGAGATTATATGTATATATAACTACCACCATCCATAAACAACATGTGTGTACTTATCTTTAAGCCACCTGAAACTCTTCCTAAAAGAACCTTTGACTTTTCCTTCAACAGAGTAGACCTTATAACTAGCAACCCTCTTCTTTCTCTGGAACTCAGGATCATTAAAGCTCCATGATTTTGTAGTTTGCTTCCTTTTATTGAAGTCAAAGTCTCTGGAAGCACCAGCAACAACAAGATCCATGTTGGTTTGTGGGGATGGACCATATGAAACACTATAAGACCTGAAATTCTGAGGTGGGTTGTTTTCAAAATTGAATTTTTTTGGTCCAATTTCACCATAGTATCTCTCTATTTGCATATCTCCCTCATCACTGTAACTGTATGATCTTGTTCTTGATCTGTAATCTCCCATGGAGGTTTTGCTTTCAGATGAGGGAGAGGAAGAGAGAGATCTAGATGTTTGAAGGAATTGAAATTGGTGGGAGGGAGGTTTGAGAAGCTTTGAACTGGATTTTTGAAGAATCTAGGGTGTCATGTTTCTTGGAAAGATGCTAAAAATATTGCAAAGAAAGTAGACAATATGCTGGACTAGTCAATGACAGTATACTCTTATTGGGAGGTGTATTTTGCCTAACGGTCAGCAAAATTTTGACAGCTGAGCATTTCATGAGGACTACAAAAATTCAGAAGAAAATAAAGATAATTTATCTTATTTTTTATATTTTTATTGTTAATTTTATTAAATAAAACCTATTTTAGTATTAATTTCTATATTGATTTTTACTTTTAATTTTTTAACTTTAAAAATTATAAAAATAGTAATTGAGGTTGTTATTTTGTTTTACTATTGCTCTTTTAGGCTAATTACCCCTTGACTAACGATCGAATATAACTAGAGTTAGTTTAAAGAACAAATATTAAAACAAAATGATAATCATAGTGACTATTTTCATAATTTTTGAAATTAAAGTATCAAAAGTGAAATTCAATGACAACCATATAGACCATTTTTGTAATTAGCTCTAATTTTTTTTATCTATACTAATATATAAATCATATAGTTTTCTCTCTTCTAAAAGTATTAATCTCTTAATTTTAAATAATTTAAAATTACTAGTATATCTCTCATTTAAACCTAAAAGAATATTAAATAGAGTTAATTAGATTTCTAAATACTATTTTAATAACTAAATAGTGAATACATAGTGAAACAAAATGATAACCATAGTGACTATTTTCATAATTTTTAAAATTAAAGGATCAAAAGTGAAATTCAGTTACAACCATATGGACCATTTTTGTAATTAACTCTAATTTCTATTTTGTTATCTATACTAATATATAAATCATATAGTTTTCTCTCTTCTAAAAGTATTAATCTCTTAATTTTAAATAATTTAAAATTACTAATATATATCTCATTTAAACCTAAAAGAATATTAAATAGAGTTAATTAGATTTCTAAATACTATTTTAATAACTAAATATTCCGTAATGAATAATGTTTAAAAATATCAAATCAATTCAAATTAATTTCTAACATATAAGATATTGAATACAAATTAAAAATTAAATAAAGCAATCTACATAGAAATAGTATTTTAAATAGTCTATCATTTAACAATATTTTAATTTAAGTAGCATAAAATATGTATTAGTAGAAGTCATAAACATGATAACATATAACCCGAATTTATAAACATGGGTTTAATTCACTAAAATATATCCAAGTTGTCATGTTTTGTTATGGTATGTATCGGACTTAAAAATTTTCTATTGTGTGTATCGAATTTTTAATTTGTCGCTATTGTGTGTATTAAACTTTCTATTATATGTACTATATTTGTAAGTATTTTGTTTTTTATGTATCCAAAATACATACAATAGCAACAAATCAAAAGTTTGATACATACAATAGAAGCTTTTAAAGTCCGATACACACAATAGCAAAACGTGACAAATTTGATACATTTTAGTGAACTAAACCCTATAAACGTTTCTCAATTTTTATAGATAATGTATATAATTAAAATAAAAGGTTTAATTTATAATATATTTAACATTCTCTTTTTTACTTTAGTTAGAAACCCTTAAAATTTAAATACCGGAATTGACTAATATACGATTAAAAATCCTTACATATTTTTAAAATGTAGTCGTCACCGCATTATGCGGGTAATATACTAGTATTATAAAATGTAGTTGTGATAAAGAAGTAAACATCATGGTTATGAATTTTATGTTCTCCATATTTCTTTATAAGACAATGTGCATCTATCCCTCTTATTTCCATTGTCATATCAGCAACACATCATTTTTTCCTCACATTCCTCTCCATTTCACTTCTATCAC
Organism: Dittrichia graveolens; assembly: GCA_038502395.1. Classification (NCBI taxonomy): domain Eukaryota; kingdom Viridiplantae; phylum Streptophyta; class Magnoliopsida; order Asterales; family Asteraceae; genus Dittrichia; species Dittrichia graveolens. The sequence goes on from JARJIL010000006.1 coordinate 28,356,813, forward strand.
TCTAATCCCCCACATTCATCCCTCTTAACCATCTCATCTTTCACATTTTTTTATACAAGTATTTAATTTAAATAATGTAATTTTTATAAATAATTTAGAATTTAATATAAGATAACATAATAAATTTTATATTTTATTAATTAAAACTAACAATTTGATCTTACATAATAAAATTTAAAACTCTAAAAAACTACATAATAGACCTAGTCCCAATAGTATTTTTGTCGTCGAAACTCTTTGCGGGCTAAAAACGTAGTTAGCGCCCTTCCCGTGAGATGCTCGTATGAGGAGATGTAAAAGTCGAGATCCTTTTGCATTTGCTTCGACTCCTTTTGTTCCTCAATTTTTTTCAAAATTTCAAGCTTTTCTCTCCCAAGTTTCGATTTTTCTTGTTCTGCGTTTAGCATTTTTCGTTGAGTATACTAAACATATCCACAAACCCTTTCAGCTTCTACATCAAATCGTCGTTTTTTGGAGGCCCCGTTGACGCTGCACGTTTACCTTTGTCATGCTGCTCCTCCTCGTCCTCCCCTTCAACATCTACATAATCTCCTTGTTGCATTAGTTGTTAAAACATGCCGGGGACTTGTTGAAAGACACCATTTTGTACATGTTGGAAGTCACCTTGGTAAAAAAATTGAAATTGTTGAAAACCGCTATGGTAGATCGGTTGTGGTGAAAACAAAGGTAGTTGTTACATGTTTGCTTGATATGTTGACGGCAACGGTTGCGAGCTTGTAACTCACGATTTTGAAACTCGTCGTGGGGTTGTGAAATTATTTTGTTAGTTTGGATCCATATTTTGTTTAATAAGATAGAGTTGTTTGAATAGAGAAATAGAATGAGGTGGTGTAAAAAATGTGAAGATAATGAGGAGTATTTATAGTTGTTAATATATATATGGGCAAAATGCATGAAAATACAATTAACTTTGTCTTAATTGTCATTGTATACAACTAACTTTAAATTCTTAAAAATAATACAACTAACTTTTAAAAAAAATTTATTGTATGCAAACAACTTTTTTCTGTATCTAGTCTTTAGCTACCATTGTATACAATAAACTTTTCCATAATTTCCATTGTATACAACAACTTGCATACAATGGAAGGATTATAAAAGTTGATTGCATTGTTTTTAAAAAAATAAAGTTGGTTGTATACAATGATAATTAAGACAAAGTTCATTGTATTTTCATTCAATTTACATATCCATTCCAACAGACACAAGGATTAGGAGTATTTTCTTTCCAACACTCACAAGGAAAAAAATCGAATCCAGCGTGACTATGAATCAGTGTGGGGTTATGGAGGGTGTGGGCGATGGTGTATATGTGGGTCACGCACCAACCAGCCACGCACCCGTTCATTGGATGCGCCCCGCCTCAAGGTAATGTTGGCAGCATATTGGCGGTGGAATAACTTTACCATGGAAAATTCGATTTTTTTAGTATTTTATTCTATTTTATTTTGTTACTTATAATAAGATAAGATGACGTGTAATTCATAATTTTTTTCCTTACATTCTTCATTAATTTTAACACTTTTATAAATTATAAAAATAGAAAGATAAGTAGAAATATTTTGTAAGAGGATTTGAAAGCTCTCTTGGATATGGAAGGAAACCTAGAAAAAAATGAAACAGTATCTAACAAATAACAAGTTTCGGACTAAGACTGAATGAATAATAGATTCACAAGAAACACATGTTCCAAACTAAGCTAACAATTTTTGACTCAATATGAAACATTACCTTATAAGCAAAAAGTGACATGAACCCCTAATCAGTCAAAAGCATGTCAACACAAAGTTGGCATGCATGAAAATAAACTAGTCGGGTTAGGATCAACCCGACAACTCAAACATGACCCTAAGTTGAATAAACGAAGTTGACTTTGTAATTGTATTTTATGATATATTATTTTAATTTTATTTATGTTGTTTAATAACAGTTTTTATTGGTATTTATTATAAGAGTAATATATTATACTTTTTAAGATATTCATTTATATAAGTTGAATAAAAAATAAAGTCAATATTCGAATTAAACTGAAACAAACACCTGATCCAAAGTTCACACACAATTGAAACGAATATTAAATATTGAAGTTAAAATTTAAATCAAAATCATATTCGAAATTCATATTATAGCAAACAAAGAATTAAAAAAATCCGAATACATTTTTGGTGAAATGGGTTGACAAGAATTGAAACACGACCCAAACACGATACCAAAAAGTGACACGACCCGAACCTGACACGAAAATAAATCGACACAAAACTGATACAAATACTGTTGGAACCTAGAGGGAGGGTGAATAGGTTATATGCCCACTTTTTAAAGTTTTTAACAATATTTGCAAATAATTAAAGAGTTTAAGGAAGGAAGATATCACCAATGAAGTAGTTTGGACACAATGATTTATAGTGGTTCAAGCAAGGGTTAACAACCTTGCTCTACATCCACTCCTTGGCCTCATCCACCAAGAGTTGCTCCACTAACTTCTCTCTTTGAAGGTAGAGATAAACCTTTTACAACTTCTCTCTTTAGCTTACAAGAATTACACTTCACTCTTGCAAGCAAAGTTAAGATAAACCTCACTTCACTCTAATTGGAAAGGCTAGAGTTGATCCTCACTTCTCTCTAATTCTATAGGCTAGAGATTATCCTCACACTATTACAAAATGTATATGAATGTAAATAAGTATATGAACTTGAAGGCTTTCACTCTTGCTTGATTCTTGATCTTGAAAGATTGAATAATCAAGGAATATGAGATCACAAGATTTTTATGTATTCTGTGTTTTTTCAGATTGCAAGAGGTAAGTAAAACACAAGACTTGAGTTGCTTTAAATAAGGAAAAAGTTTGATGCTCAAAAAGTGTCCAGACGATCCACGGTCGACCGTGGAATCGACCGTCGCACTGCTGGAGATTTTTGAGCCTTGTGCATATAGACGTTGGGCTTTTACCAAAACCACACACAACCCATTTTTACTATAAAAATGCACTAAAAAGAAGCTTTAGAAAAGTTGGGTAAGTGTCATACTTCTTAAGTTTGAATTTAATCATGAAAATGGTAGTTTGGAAACCAAATGCACAAAGCATGTTGGAAGTTTACCTCTTTGGGAGATTCCTTTTGCTAAATATGGTTTTGGCTTATTTCAATATAAGATTGTGTTTAGTATTTGCCAAAATGGGAATTTATGTTTTGACTTCCAAGCTTGTGATTTTTATAAAAATTGTCTTAATTTTTATAAAGGTTTTTATAAAAGTTATTTTATAAAAATTTAAACTTATTTGATTATTTATTTTGTAAGCTCATAGACTTTGAATGTTTATTTGTAGGAGGCTTTAACATCGACTTCTACTTGAACTCGGATCTTGACGATTGAAGCTTGGCCATTTGATGAAGCTTATTTTGTAGATTATGGATTAGAATATATTTGATTGAATATATATATGTATATGTGCACATATGTTAATGTTAATACATACAATTATATAAACAAGTTGTATACTTTTGTGTCAACAAAAGAGGATTTATTTATAAGCCTATTTTTCCCAACAATCTCCCCCTTTTTGTTGAAGACAAAAATTTATAACTTGTATAAGAATTGTATATGTAACTTTAACATGTTAACATGTGCATATATACACACATATGTATATATTCTACTATCTTCTCCCCCTTTTTTGTCTTAACAAAAAGTAGACTGCCCCTTGGCATAAGCTCCCCCTTGAATGTAGATCTCCATATCTTGATTTGGATGAGCTAGAGTACATACAAAATTCTACCGAGGACTTGCACGAGTGATGTGAGCATAGCCAATATTAATCACAATATATGTTAGATGGAAAGCATGCATATCAAACCACAAAACGTACATCATAGCATAAAATATTGTAGCACATGACCAACATAAATATCATATTGTGTGAATACATAGAAATAAATTATTTGAAAGACAAATGTTGTAATCATAAAACATCGACTCATGATTGAGACGGCTCACCTCCATCGGTTCCGGAATTACATTTAAGAGCATTCATAATTGATCTCAACATGCCCTTTACCCCTTTCATTTCTTTACGGAGAGAGCGAGTTTCATTCCGTAAAGCATTCACATTGCGATTTAGTGCCGCAATTCGTTCATCGGTAGTGCCTTCAATCATGCCGAAATCCGGAGGAATTGAACTCTCCGCTTCACCTTCCTCCTCTTCACCAAAGGTGAATTTGTCAATCTCGGTTTCCGTATCTCTGGAAGAGGAAGAGTGTGCCCGTTTCGTCCCCTTATGGGAAGACATCTTGCAAAGTGTCGCAAGGTCGATGGGCATGGAGGATCCCGGAGTTGAGACAATGCGAGAAACATCCGGTAGATTTGTAAAAAGAAGAGATAGAAGACGGCCATAGGGAAGATCCCTACGACTTGTCACGAGACCACTCATGCGTTTAGCAAGAATGTGCGTGAGGTTGATCTCGGTCCCCGTTTTAAGAGCATGAAGAAGAACAGCTTGAATAGCACTTATTTCAGAATGATTCCCAGATTTGGGAAAGATATTGGAATCAATGATTTTGTTCCAAACGGCACATTCGGGAAGAAGATCTCGTCCGAAAAGGTTGGTTGTGGTGTGGGGAACATTTGGTTTGCAAATTGACCCAATGATTTCAGGAATGGTGAAGGCGGGTGGAAGTTTTGTGAGACTATGACCGGTATGATAGTATTTAAGGCCGGAGGATGGGATGTGTAGAATCCTACCTAGTTGGACAAGAGTGAAGGTAAAGTCCTTACCTTCAATGTTGAAGGTGATGACTTCATCATCCTCATTATAGATGAAGGAGGCATAAAATTCATAGAGACGATTTTTATAAATGACATTTGAGAGAGAAAGGAAAATAGTCTACCCAATAGCCTCAAAGGTGGCTTGGGTCCTATATTGGTCAAGTTGATTGACCGCAACTACACGACCCTCGTTTATGGCCCGTTTCTTTAGAGCATTGGCGGATTGACGAGGGGTAGGGTTGTCGGGTTTTCTTGAAGCCGATGTGCGAACACGTGGCATGATTATCTATAGAGACAATGATTATATGATTAAGTACAAATATATAGTATTAGGACTAGTGTGTGCCTAATGTGTACGACATGTTCAATTTATCTAGTCATGACACGAAAAAGAGTTTGGTTTTTGAAATTTATAACTAGATATATGATATTTCAATGTAGATGAGACATATTTGAAAGTGTGCTTAAAAAAATATAGCAAACTCTTTGAGAATATGTCCATACGATGTGGTTGTGTCCTAGGTGTGAGAAAATTTTGAAAATTTTGATGAATCATGCGATGTCAAGTGTTTGTTGGAGTATATGAAGCATGAATAAAGTGAATTTGAGCATTAATAGTTGAAATACTAAAAGATGAAAAGTTCAAAAATTTCCTGATTGCTGACGGTCGATGCACGGTATCGACCGTGGATCGACCGTGGTTTGACTGGATTTTTGTACAATAGCTACGGTCGAGTTACGGTCGACCGTGATATCGACCGCCGGACGATTTTCAAAATTTTTGGTTTTGTTTGTCCTTTTTGAAAGCTCTGATTTTATTACTTTAAGATGCATCAACAAACCTATGTATAAGAAAACTACTACAAAAGTTAAACAAACCCAAGCAAAGCCTACTTTATCATCCTTAAGCCATTTATAACAAAAACTACTAAATAATCTTCCCAAAATCAAGCCCAATTATAAAAAAATAACAAAAATCTTGAGATACACATGATTCATTGGTGCAAAAAAAAGTAGAATCCTAAGGAGATGAAGAAGAAAGAAAAAAAATTATACCTTTGAGAGAGAGAAAACCGTGGATCGACCATGAAGAAAGGAGGAAATCGTGTTCAACCGTAGATCGACCGTGAGCAGAACCGTGCCTTCGACCGTAAGTGAAAATTTTTGCTTGTAATGATTTTTTTAACGCTTTTTAGAGAGTAAAATGGTAAAATGGCGGCTAGGGTTTGATGAGGAAGGTGAGGAGGATGAAAGTGGGAGGAAAGAGAGAGGAAAAAGGGAAGGTAGGGTTAAATTTCGTCAGGTGTATAACGGTCGATACACGGTCGACCGTGGTATCGACCGCGTGTTTCTCAAACTTTTGGCAGTGCCCCGACGGTCGAGACACGGTCGACCGTGGTATCGACCGCGTGTCTCTCAAACTTGTGGCAGTGCCCCTACGGTCGATACATGGTATCGACCGTGGAGCCACTGGATAGCATTTTTTTGCTGTTTTTCAGTTTTTAGGTGTTTATCTCTTAAGGTACATGTTCCATCATTCCCAAACCAAGTCTTAATGTGTCAAATACTTCCTTTTTTAGTGGTTTAGTGAATAAGTCAGCAATATTTTCACATGACGTAACTTTTTCTAAGCTTATATTACCTTTTTGCACATTAACACGTAGAAAGTGATGTCTAATTTCGATGTGTTTAGTTCTTGAATGCAATACAAGATTTTTACTTAAATCAATGACACTTTTATTATCACACATAATAGGAATTTCGGATAGATGTACCTCATAGTCCAATAAAGATTGTTGCATCCATAAGACTTGAGCGCATGCTCTTCCGGCGGCTACATATTCGGCTTCGGTTGTTGACAAGGCAACGGATGTTTGCTTTTTCGAGAACCATGAGGTAAGTGTCAATCCAATAAAGGCACATACTCCACTTGTACTTTTTCTATCCAAGTAGCATCCACCGAGATCCGAATCCGCATAGCACATTATATCTTAGCCGCTCCACTTTGGATACCACAATCCCAAGTTGATTGTTCCTTTAATGTATCGGAATATTCGTTTGACGGCCTCATAGTGTGATTTCTTTGGATTTTCCTGAAAACGAGCACACACATACACTATACATAATATCGGGACGACTTGCCGTTAGATAAAGCAAGCTCCCGATCATACCACGATATCTTGTACTATCAAATCTTTCACCCTCTTCATCTAGTGTCAAGTGTGTGTTTGTAGCCATAGGTGTACTCATTGGTTTCACATTTTCAAAATCGAATTTCTTAAGCATGTCTTTAATATACTTCTGTTGATTTATGAATGTACCATCTTCATATTGTTTTATTTGAAATCCAAGAAAGTAATTCAATTCACCCATCATACTCATTTCAAATTCATTATGCATAAGTTTTGAAAATTCATCACACAATTCTTGGCATGTTGATCCAAATATGATATCATCCACATAAATTTGTACAAGCAAGATGTCATCTTTTCTTTTCTTTGTGAACAATGTATTATCAACTTTACCCATATTATATTCATTTTTCAACAAGAATGATTTTAATCTATCATACCAAGTTCTAGGAGCTTGTTTAAGGCCATACAATGCTTTTCTAAGTTTATATATATAAGATGGATGAATGGGGTCTTCAAAACCGGGAGGTTGACATACATAAACTTCTTCATTTATAAACCCGTTTAAAAAAGCACTTTTGACATCCATTTGATATAGTTTAAAATTTTGAGCACAAGCATAAGCAAGTAGAATCCTTATGGATTCTAATCTAGCAACCGGAGCAAAGGTTTCATCATAATCTATCCCTTCTTGTTGGTTATATCCTTGGGCTACTAGTCTAGCTTTGTTTCTAGTGATATTTCCATTTTCATCAACTTTGTTTCTAAAAACCCATTTAGTTCCAATTATTGTGTGACCACTAGGTAAAGGTACTAAGTCCCAAACTTGGCTTCTAGTGAATTGATTTAACTCTTCTTGCATTGCCATTACCCAATTTTCATCTTTAATTGCCTCTTTAATATTTTTGGGTTCTATGTGTGACACAAAGGCAAAGAAAGTATTAAGGTTTTGGGCTTGGGATCTAGTGAGTCTTTGATTCAAGTTTCCTATGACTTGAGTTATTGGATGGTTCCTATTTTCTTTAATTTCATTTTCATTACTTGTGGTTTTGTTATCTATTATTGGGATTTGAGCACTATGATGATTTATGTCTAATTTTGAGAGTTGTTGTTCTATGGCTTCTTCTTCTAATTTGTCATCATCTACTAAGAGTTGAGTCTTAGGAGGAAGTGGAGATTCATCAAATGTGACATTAAGGGATTCCTCCACAACCATAGTGGATTTGTTTAATACTCTATAGGCTTTACTATTCAAGGAGTATCCTAAGAAGACACCCTCATATGCTTTAGGATCAAATTTTGTAAAGTAGTCTTTGGTATTAAGGATATAGCATTTACTACCAAATACCTTAAGATGTCCTAAGGATGGTTTTCTACCTTTGATGATTTCATAGGGTGTTTTATTTAGCGTTGGTCTAATCAAGACTCTATTTAGGATGTATGTAGCCGTTGAGACCGCATCGCACCAAAACTTTTGTGGAATGGATTGTTCATTTAGCATTGTCCTACTCATTTCTTGTAAAGTCCTATTTTTCCTTTCAACAACCCTATTTGATTGGGGAGTGCGAGGAGCCGAAAAGTTATGAGACACTCCATGTTTTTCACAAAATGCTCCAAATTGCGCTTCATTGTCAAATTCTCTTCCATGGTCGGTACGAATTGAAATGATCGTACAACTAAATTGGTTTTGAATTTTCTTGCCAAGAGTTTTAAATTTGTCAAAAGCTTCATTTTTGTTTTTCAAAAATAGTGTCCATGTATATCTAGAAAAGTCATTTACAACAACTAGTGTGTAGAAGTTTCCCCCATAACTTTGAATTGATGAAGGGCCAAAAAGATCCATATGCAATAGTTCAAGACATCTTTTTGTAGTTATAGAATTTTTAGATTTATGAGATGAATGCACTTATTTTCCTATTTTACATGCATCACAAAAATGATTATCGAATTTAATATTTGGTAAGTCTCTAACAAGCTCATTTCTAGTCAACGTTTGTAGTAGTCTCATGTTGGCATGACCTAGTCTTCTATGCCATAATGTTGAATTATCAATTATAGATGCAAGACATACTTGTGTGTTAGGATTATCACCAAGTCTACATGTATATAGTCCATTTCTCCTAACACCTTTTACTAAAACTTTATCATCTTTGCATATTAAGCTTTCATGTTTGGTGAATTTAACATTTAGATCTTTATCACATAGTTGACCAATACTTATTAAATTGTAAGCTAAACCACTAACATGCTCAACATTCAAGAATTTGATATTGTCCTGAAGAATGTTACCTTTACCAATCACCTTTCCTCTTAGATTGCTTCCAAACAGAACATGTCCTCCATCATACTCCTTGTATGAGGTGAAGAGTTCTCTATTACCGGTCATGTGTTTTGAACAACCACTATCAAGAATCCATTCATGAGACATATTCTCACTTTTACTGCAGCCCTACACATATGAAGTTTTCATTCAAGCTTTTGGTACCCAATGTTTCATGGGTCCTGGATGGTTAGCATCAAAAACTCCTATTCTAATCCATCCTTGTGTGATTCTAAAACTTTTATGATACCATGTGTTCTTAGGGTTTATGGATTGAGAGTATTTTGGTTTTGAGTCACATTTGATTTGGGTTTATTGAATCCAAGTCCATGCTTTGTTGTTGGAGTATAAAACTTTCTCATTAACTCATTACTTGCAACCTTGGGCATACAAGTGGAAGAGCTAGAGACAATGTTTACATTCTTGTTCTTTTGAAAATTCCAGTGACCCGACGGTCGATGCACGGTATCGACCGTGGGTCGACCGTGGAGGTCCTGGATTTTTTCTTTCCCTTTTTCTTTCACAAATTGGATGGTTTTCAAGTGACTTATTGGCATGTTGTTTGAGTGCCCAAAGAATCCAATGCCACCCTTATCTTTTGATGATTTTTGAATCTTTAACATTTCATCTAACTTTGTTGAACTATTCTCAAATTTTGACAGTGTGGTTGTATCCAAGTTTGTTTTTAGCTTACTCTCCAAATCTTTTATGCTTGTATGTGTATGAGATGCAATTTTGTTTTCTAGATCCTTTATCTTTATAACTAAGTCATCATTTTCATTTTTCAACTTGATATTTTCCTTTTTCAAACTTTTATTCTCATTTTTTAACTCCTCATTTTTAGTAAGTATTTTTGAGCTAAAATCACATAATTGATCATATTGATGGCCATTATTGTCACTATAGTAGCTAGAATCGGAGTGTACCTCACTTGTCTCAAAGGCCATGAGACATTTTTCTTCTTTTGTTTCTTCTTGGTTTTCATCACCACTATCACTCCATGCACCTCCTAGGAAGGCTTTGTGATTTTCCTTTTTCTTTAAAGCTACATTTGGACAATCACTTATGAGATGTGAAGGGTCCCCACATCCATAGCATTCTCTAGATGATTTCTTTTCTTTCTTGGCATCCATGGCTTGCTTGTACTTCTTAGGATCAAATGGAGCTTTCACATGCTTGCCTTTTCTTTTGAAGAACTTTTTAAAATTCCTCACTATCATGGCATACTCTTCATCCTCATCACTATTTGTTTCATCTCCTTCATCACTAGAGGAATCTTTGACATGTTTGGCTTTAAGTGCAATGGACTTGCTCTTCTCTTTCTTTAGCTTGGCAATCGCATCATTCTTTTGCATGATCACTTCATACACCTTGAGATTTCCTATTAGCTCATCCATTTGAAGTATGTTCAAATCTTTTGACTCCTCAATAGCCGTCACCTTTGCCCTCCATTTTGGTGAAAGAGCCCTAAGAAACTTTCTTACAATCTTTTTGTTAGAGTAAGTAGTCCCAAGTGACTTGAGACTAGTAACAATAGTATTAAACTTTGCAAAAGCCTCATCAATTTTCATATCATCTAGTATTTGAAATTGTTCATATTGTTGCACAAGTAATTCAATTTTGTTATCTAGAACTTGGGCATTTCCTTGATGTGTGGTGACAAGAGATTTCCAAATAGCATTTGCACTTTCACACATAAACACTCTTTCAAATTCTTTTCTAGGCAAAGCATTGTAAAGAAAGAGTTTTGCTTCAAAATTTTTAGAAACCATTTTCTTATCCTCTTGATCCCATTTTTCTTTAGGAAGTGGAACAAAGGCATCTTGTTTGGAATCAAAGGTTTTTGGTACATAATCCCCTTCTTCAATAATATCCCAAAGATCAACATCTTTGGCTTTGACATAAGTCATGAATCTTTGTTTCCAATAACAAAACCCTTTTTCTTCAAGAAGTGGAGGTTTAACCATAGAATTCCCCTCTACATAATTTTGTCCCATTTTGTCAACTCAAAAATTTTTGAAAAATATTTTTAGAAGATTTAAAACGACTTTTCAAAAATTATCTAGAGCAACTTGCTCTGATACCAATTGTTGGAACCTAGAGGGGGTGAATAGGTTATATGCCCACTTTTTAAAGTTTTTAACAATATTTACCAATAATTAAAGAGTTTAAGGAAGGAAGATATCACCAATGAAGTAGTTTGGACACAATGATTTATAGTGGTTCAAGCAAGGGTTAACAACCTTGCTCTACATCCACTCCTTGGCCTCACCCACCAAGAGTTGCTCCACTAACTTCTCTCTTTGAAGGTAGAGATAAACCTTTTACAACTTCTCTCTTTAGCTTACAAGAATTACACTTCACTCTTGCAAGCAAGGTTAAGATAAACCTCACTTCACTCTAATTGGAAAGGCTAGAGTTGATCCTCACTTCTCTCTAATTCTATAGGCTAGAGATTATCCTCACACTATTACAAAATGTATATGAATGTAAATAAGTATATGAACTTGAAGGCTTTCACTCTTGCTTGATTCTTGATCTTGAAAGATTGAATTATCAAGGAATATGAGCTCACAAGATTTTTATGTATTCTGTGTTTTTTCAGATTGCAAGAGGTAAGTAAAACACAAGACTTGAGTTGCTTTAAATAAGGAAAAAGTTTGATGCTCAAAAAGTGTCCAGACGATCCACGGTCGACCGTGGAATCGACCGTCGCACTGCTGGAGATTTTTGAGCCTTGTGCATATAGACGTTGGGCTTTTACCAAAACCACACACAACCCATTTTTACTATAAAAATGCACTAAAAAGAAGCTTTAGAAAAGTTGGGTAAGTGTCATACTTCTTAAGTTTGAATTTAATCATGAAAATGGTAGTTTGGAAACCAAATGCACAAATCATGTTGGAAGTTTACTTCTTTGGGAGATTCCTTTTGCTAAATATGGTTTTGGCTTATTTCAATATAAGATTGTGTTTAGTATTTGCCAAAATGGGAATTTATGTTTTGACTTCCAAGCTTGTGATTTTTATAAAAATTGTCTTAATTTTTATAAAGGTTTTTATAAAAGTTATTTTATAAAAATTTAAACTTATTTGATTATTTATTTTGTAAGCTCATAGACTTTGAATGTTTATTTGTAGGAGGTTTCAACATCGATTTCTACTTGAACTCGGATCTTGACGATTGAAGCTTGGCCATTTGATGAAGCTTATTTTGTAGATTATGGATTAAAATATATTTGATTGAATATATATATGTATATGTGCACATATGTTAATGTTAATACATACAATTATATAAACAAGTTGTATACTTTTGTGTCAACAAAAGAGAATTTATTTATAAGCCTATTTTTCCCAACAAATACGAATGACACGAAACCGATAACTCAAACACGACCCAAATGTCAACCTTAGGAACGAGAACCGATTCCATAAGAGGAGAGAACCGATTCCATAAGAGGAGTAAACCTTGCAGACCTACTATGCATGTATTGCTTCGATGCTTCCATTATATGATTTCTACGACGTTTGCGTCATCTGTGTAACAAAGCTTTTATAAAGAAAAAATAAATAGTTAAAAAGATTGACAGGTTACAAACGGGGTAATTAGTAAATACAATAAGAAAGGTGATATATTCTTATATTATTTTCCTCCTTCTCACAATATCAAAAAAAGTGTCAAAATCAATAGAGTATGTTAGGGGAAGGCTGTGGCCCTCCAAATTTTTTATTAAATTAATATTTTACTATAATTTATATAATAAAATATTTATATCTTAAAAGAAATTAATTTAAGGGTGGCCTCCTTCAAAATAAATTCTTATTTTCTGATTCTCTTAAAAATAATATTCAAGTTCTGTCACTACATGTTATCTTATGATAAGAGGATGAATTAGAAAGAAAAAATAGAAGGATATATTGTTTTTTATACAATAAAGAGCAAAAACATAAGGGGCCGAAAGAAACAAAGACTTTAATCATGGCATATCAACGGGCAAATCGGTTTTACACTATCTTGTCGACTTAAATTAGGGGTGAAAACAAGTATTTACTAATTAAAATAGATTTTTATTGTGTTTGTAAGTTTTTTAGGAGACAAGAAAATTTTGGGAAAATATTCTTTCTAATTTTCTTTCCTAAGTTTCCATCTTTCACGTATTAGTACTCGTGCAGGATGAGTTGTGTTCAATAAAGTTCATATAAAAATATAGTCCTAAAATTTTAAAATACAATCACTGGTAATTCAGTATACAATCACATATGATTTGTAAAAGCATCACATATGAATTACGAAAATATCACTCCGCCCAAAATTTTAAAATGCAATCTAGACCATTGATGCTACTGATACAAAGACTAAAATTAGTCCATTAAGATTATAAATTAAGTATGAATTATATTGAACATTTTCTTCAAAGTATATATCGTGGATCTTTTAATCTAATAAATAAATAAATTTCTGTATAGATCCACGTGGATCCATTTTTTGATTCCCAACTCACGGCGTTTATGTAGATTTCGGCTAGAAGGAAGAATAGATAGATAGACTTGTTGACTTGGTATTGTTTCCCTACCTAGATTTTATCGACTTGGCCAAGGGTGAACCTAAGACAAAGGTAGTAGTGTTATGGGACATAATCTAATTTTATTCGCGTAGTATAAATTTTGATTTTTTTAAGATAGTGTTATCATCCATTTCAAATCTTAGGTCCAGTGTAATCATCCATTTCAAATCCTAGGTCCAGTGCAATCATCCATTTCAAATCCTGGATCCGTCACTGAACTTGACAACCTAGAAATTTGCATGTTGCTATATATTTAGTTGGTTGCATGATAGTATTTTCTTTAGTATGCTAGGCAATTCTTTATTATCTATCTTCAATTGTTTTTAGCTCAAGTTTGACTTGTTTTTGGCTGGTTAGTCTCCTGCTTGGAGTTCATTTTGTAATATCTATTTGTTTAAGTAAGATTTGTTTGCTTGACTTACAAAAAAAAAAGTTTCCATCCAATATTTAGAAGATTTAGGGTGAAAAAGAACACTTTATATATTTTTTTTCTTTCATTTTCTTCCCGACTTGAAATCATTTTCTTCCCGATTTGATATCATTAACGCCATGTTCCTAAGTTTTATATACGAAAGAAAAGAAAATTAAGAGTAAAAGAAAAAAATAGAATAGAAATATTAATAGTTTTAGTTTTTTATGTTTCCATGTTTAAAGAAAATAAAAGAAGAGAAAGAGTATTATTTTTATTTTGTGTTTCCAAGTTAGAGAAAAAAGAAAAAAAACAAGTTATATTACAATAATATCCTTATTTTCTAAAATTATAAAACATTTGTTTTTCATTCCATCCCAATCTTTCCAGTTTTGAGAAAAATGTTTAGAAGTTTTCTAATCTTAAAAAGAACTCAGAAACCCAAAATTTTTAATTCCTTCTCTTTTTTTCCAAATCTTTTTTTTTCTTTTTAAAATAAAACTCTGAAACACAATGTAAATCACAAAAACTCATTTCTTTGTCTCCTTTTCTTTTCTCTCTTTAATTTTATGCCTGTTTCTTCCTCCTCAAGAACACAAACGAGTTTATGAAGAGATCACTAACACATTACACTACAAGAAAAATGGATTTTTGAGGCGACACATTTTCGTCACATATAGTCAAATTGTCGTCCCCAAAAGGGTTTTTGAGGCGACATGTCGCCTCAAAAAGTACGCCGCAAAAAATTTATGCCAAAAACTTATTTGCGGCGAAAAATCGTTAACATTGTCTTCACCACATGACGTTTTACGGTAACACATATCGCCTCAAAAAGTTATTTTTCTAGTAATGTTAGAAGAATAACATATGAAAATCCTATGTCAAAAGGAGTAATATGCTAGAAATAAGAGCAAAGGATTTCATGTCTGTGATCTTTGTTCCTCAGGTGTGTAATAAGAGTATGTGAATAACAGTATGCTAGAGTGATAGTCATGTTCACTGCATTCCATAAGTGGATTTCAAGGATAAAGTTATGGATTTTATTTAAGCAAGTTCAATATTGTTAAATATGGAATATGAGTGTATTTTATATTTTTGGGAAAATAGTACGAAAATACAATAAACTATGTCAATATTGCTATGTAACCAACTTTATTTTATATCTAAAAATACACACAACTTATAAATTTGGTTCATTGTATGCAAGTTACCTATTAAAACAGGTAACTTACCGGTAACCTAACAAAAAATAAAAGAACTTTGTTACCTAAAAATACAAAAAAACTTTCAAATTTTGTTCGTTGTATACAATGAATAACCGGTAATCTGGTATTCAGGTTACCAACTGTATACAATGAACAAAATTTATAAGTTGTATATATTTTTAGATACAAAATAAAGTTAATTGTATAGATGCTGAAATGTACCTGGACACAAAATATAATATTATACTAGATTTAAGCCGGTGTGAATACGGGCATAGTCACAATACTGATTGTCTAACCAACTTGAAATATTAGAAGTTAAGAAAGACGTATAATTAAGGCTAAACAATTAAATAACTACGAAAAGATAATATTACAAATATAGTAATTAATCAAATTAATTCAAATTAACTTTTAGCATATAAAATATTAAATACAAATTAAAAATTAACTAAAACAATCTTCATAAAAATAGTAGCTTAAATAGTTTATCATTTAATAAATATTTTAATTTAAGTATTAGAAAATATGTATTACTAGAACATATAAACATGATAACATGTCATCTGAATTTATAAACATTTATGGTTTTGTATAAATGATTCATCTATATATATATATATATATATATATATATATATATATATATATATATATATATACGAATATATAAAACATTTAGCTTTCATTCTTTTAAAAGTCTTAATCTATTAAAATTTATCAGTCTAAAATTAATAATAAACCCATCATTTAAACCTAAAAGAAAATCATTAAATAGAGTTAATTAGATTCTTAAATACCATATGTATAACTAAATATTCCATAATGATTTATGTTTAAAAATATCAAACCAATTAACATTAATTTTTGACATATAAGACATTAAATAGAAATTAAAAATTAAATAAAACAATCTTCATAAAAATAGTATTTTAAATAGTCTATCATTAAACAATTATTTTAATTTAAGTATTCGAAAATATATATTACTAGAACTCATAAATATGATAACATGTAACCCGAATTTATAAATATTTCTGGATTTTTATAAATGTTTCATATAATTAAAATAAAAAGTTTAATTCATAATATATTTAACATTCTCATTTTTTACTTTACTTATAATTGTTTAAAATTTAAATAATAAAAATGACTAATATATTCTTAAATATCCTTACATATATTTACATTCTCTTTTATCCTTACGTAATTTCTCATCGAAATCAACACAATTTCTAAAGTCATTATATGTTTTCATTGTCTTATTTCATAAATAGAGATTTTTTTATTTTATTGTGGCAAGAGTTATTTTAAAAATTAATAAAATAATTAATATATTTTAAAAATTAATAAAATAATTAATAGATAAAAGAGAAATAAAGAAAAGGGAAAAGAAAAAGAAAATACACATGTTACGAGTGAAAATTATTCGATATCACTATAGTTTATGAATACATATCCCTACGTTATCAAGTAGATAATATTTGTCGTTGCCGTATTATATAGCCAAATGTAGGTACTAAGCTAGTATTATAAAATATAGTTACGATGAAGTAAACATCATAGTTTATGAATTTTATGTTCGCCATATTTTCTTTATCAAGGTAATGGCGGCAACATATTGATGGTGGAATAATTGTACCATGGAAAATTTGATTTTTCCTCCTAACTTCTTTTATTTTATTTTTTTACTTATTATTAGATAACATTTATAATTTATTAATTTTTTTTATATTCTCTATTGATTTTGACACTTATATAAATTTTATAAATAAAAAGATAAGTATAAAATTTTTATAAAAGGATATAAAACCTCTCTTATATGATATTAGATGTGGAAGAAACCAAACAAAAACTAAAATTCTAACAACTAACAAGTATCGGACTAAGACAAATGAATAATAGATTCACAAAAAACACTTGTTTCAAACTAGACTGGTAATTTTTTACCCAAAATAAAGCACGACCCGAAATCAACACAAAAATGGTGACACAAACGCGAAATAGGTCAAAAGCAGGTCGATACGAAGTTAACACGAAAATAAACAAGTCGGGTTAGGGTCAATCTAAAAATGACTCTTATAAGGGTTAAACTATAAAATTATAAAACTCCCTTTAATACTTCGGATTTAAATTTTAAAAAAGAGATTATAAATTCAAATGAAGGAGTGACATCTTGGACAATAAAACCCGACAAACAAAAATACAAACCTTTAAAAGTTAAAAAATTAAATAAACAATAAAATATTTAAAGCTAAAATAATATTACATCATTTTGGTATTTGTTATTTTTACTATATGGTTTTGGTACCTTGATATTTGTTTACTTGGTATGAAGTACTTTTATATTTTGAATTGACATTAAAAATGTATTTAATGATCTATTATTTTAATTTTATTTGTGTTGTTAAATAACATTATTTATTGGTATTTGGTAGAAATGTAGTAGATTATATTGTTTAGTATATTCATTTATATAAGGTAAATCAAAAAATAAAGTCGATCAAAATTCAAACTAAATTGAAACAAACACCGTATTCAAAGTTCAAATACAATCGGAACGAATATTGAATATTGCAGTTAAAATCTAAATGTAAATCATATTTGAAATTCATATCGAAGTAAACAAGGAATTATAAAATTTGAAAATTAAAATCGTATACAAATTTTTTTTTAAAAATCCGAATACATTTTGGCAAAGTAGGTCGACACGAAACACAACCCGGCCAAACCCAACACAAAAAAAGTAACTTGACCCGAACTTGACATGAAAATAAATTGATTGATACAAAACTAACACGAAAATAAATTTATCGACAGGAAAGCGACACAAATAAGAACGACATAAAACCGATAACTCGAACCCGATCCAAATTGCAAACATTATGAATGAGGACCGACTCCATAAGAGGAGTATGTAAACCTTGCAGACCTACTATATATGCATGTATTGCCTCCATGCTTCCATTATATGATTTCTACAACGATTGTCATTTGTGCAACAACCCTTTTATAAAGAAAAACAAAAGTTAAAAAGATTGACAGGTTACGAATGGGGTAATTGGTAAATACAACAAGAGACCTGATATATCCTTCTGTTTTTTCCTTCTACCCACAAGATCAATACAAGTATCAAAATCAATGAAAGATGTGGGCAAAGAGAATTAATGGATTACACATGTCATATTATGGTAAGTTAGGAAGAAAAAGTAGGAGGATATATCATTTTTCATACAGAGAGGTGATATACCCTTCTATTTTTTCCTCCTACTCACAAGATCAATATAAGTAGGAGCAGGATATATCATTTTTCATACAGAAAGGTAATATATGTTTCTATTTTTGGAAGGGCCACAAACCTCCCCTGCCCCTATTAAGTTCCTTCCCAGGACTTGGCAGCCTTGAAATTTACATGTGGCTGTATATTTTGATGGTGGCATGATAGTGTTTTTTTTAGTTTGCTACGACAATCTTTTATTATTAATCTCCGGTTATTTTTAGCTTTAGTTTGACTTGGTTTTGATTGGTCAGTCTCCTGTTGGGAGTCCAATTCATAATCTCTCTTTGTTTAAATAAGATTTGTTTGATTGCTTACAAAAAAGAAAAGTTTCCATCCAGTATTTAGAATAGTTTTAGTTTTTCATGTTTTTAAATTTGAAGAAAATAAAAGATGAGAAAAGGTATTATTTTTATTTCGTGTTCTCAAATTGAAGAAAAAGGATAAAAAACGAGTTATATTACAATATTATCCTTATTTTCTAAAATTATTAGTTGTTATTAGCATTGATAAACAAATTATAGAATATTTGTTTTCCTTTACATCCAAATGTTCTCATTTTTAAGAGAAAAATTTAGAAGAGAACGTTAATGAAAATTTTCTTCCAACTCCTTTTTTTTCGATCTCTTCTTAAAAAACTGTAGAAACATAAATTTTTAGGGTAAAATTTATGAAAATACAATTAATTTTATCTTAATTATCATTATATACAATCAACTTTAAATTCTTAAAAATAACATAACTAACTTTCATAATTCACTTATTGTATGCAAATAACTTTTTTCTGTGTTTAGTATTTAGTTACCATTGTATATAATGAACTTTTCTATAATTTCCATTGTATACAACAACTTGCATACAATGAGAGCATTATAAAAGTTCATTTTATTATTTTTTTAAAAATAAAGTTGATTGTATACAATGATAATTAAAACAAAGTTCATTGTATTTTAATACAATTTACTCTTTTTTTAAATTCCTTTTCTACTCTTTCCAAATCATTTCTCTTTTTCTCTAAAATAAAACTCTAGAAGAATAAAACTCTTTCCTTTTATCTCCTTTTATTTTCTCTCTATAATTTTATGTCTATTTGTTCCATCTCAAGAACACAAACGAGTTTATAAAGAGATCACTAACATAAAGATAATATTACAAATATTGATTCTCTAACAAACGTGTACATAAAATATAATATTATACTAGTTTTAAGTTCGTGTGAAAACGGGCATCGGGCATAATCATAATATTGATTCTCTAACAAACTTGAAATATTAATTAGAAGTTAAGAAAGACGTATAAGGCTAAACAATATCAATTAAATTACTACAAAAATATAATATTACAAATATAAAAATTAATCATGATGGTTTCTTATTTTCTTTACAACTTGAGAACAAACTCAAAACATATTACTTTTTTTTATCTTTCTTTTTTCTTTATTTTCTACTTTATACGTAGAAGAATCATTCATACGTTAAAAATCAAGATCCTGAGAAAAGGCTAAGATGTCGACAAACAATTTCCCTCATATAGTTGTCAATAGATGTCATGTGTTTGATAGATCTGACTATTCTATGTGGAAGCTTAAAGTCATGTTATACCTCAAGTTGATCACAACTTGTGTGATGTCATTCTTAATGGACCAATCAATCCCAAGACACTTACAACCATTAGTGATTGGTCTCCTAGTACGTGGAACTTCTGTTTCGTCTTGGATTGATGAAGATAAAAAATTTATGCTTTGGATAACAAGGCTAAGAGCATACTTGCGAATGCTCATACGGTCTTTACTAACCCCGTTTATTTTTAGATATAATGAATTAAAAATTGATTTTTTTATTTTTTTTCTAAAAAGATTACATGTTAATTAATGAATTAAAATTTGAGGAAAAGAATAAAAAAGGCAAGGGTTTTAAAAACTATAGATTTTTTTTGTTTTTTTCTCTAAAAAGATTGCATATAAAATAGGGTAAAATACATGAAAATACAATTAACTTTGTCTTAATTGTCATTGTATACAACTAACTTTAAATTCTTAAAAATAATTCAACTAAGTTTCAAAAAAATTTCATTATACGCAAATAACTTTTTTCTGTGTATAGTCTTTAGCTACTATTGTATGTAATAAACTTTTCCATAATTTCCATAGTATACAACAACTTGCATACAATGGGAGGGTTATAAAAGTTGATTGTATTATTTTTAGAAAAATAAAGTTGGTTGTATACAATGATAATTAAGAAAAAGTTCGTTCTATTTTCATGCAATTTACCCTATTAAATAATGAATTAAAAATTGAGATCAAATCTATAAGAGGATTAGTTGTTTAGGAATCAAAACCGTAAAAATAATTAGAAAATGATGATATAAGGAATTGAGAATGAATATATTCTTCTACTATTTCTTTCTACTTATTCTTGTATCCACCGGATTGACACATGTGTTGAAATTAAAAGAGGTAAAGAAGAAACAATATGACTCACGCCGTGTGCCTTTGTGCTGAAGAAGTAAGTTTAGAGTTTCTTTATAATTTTCTTGGTTTGATTTTTGGTTTTCTAGTTCTTCTTCTTGTTCGATTTTAGGGTTCTTGTTCGAACCTACTCATCGATCTTCTAGATTTGGGCTTTTGTTCTTCTATTTTTATATGTTCGCCATTTCGGTTTCTAATTTGATGTTTGGGTTTAATCTAGTTCGGATTTATTGTCATATCAACATATTTGTTCATGCCATTTATTCATGTTAGGGTTTCTCAATTGTTCATAAGGTCATTGTTTTAGGGTTTCTTCATCGACTTCAAGTTAAAGTTCATATTCACCTTTAAATTTCATCTTCATCTTCAAGTTCACTCATCATAAGCCACATGGCAATACATGTGGTGTAAAAAATAAGTCAAAACTAATATAATTGCTTGTAGTAGATAATCGAATACATTAACTAGTAGGTTTTGATACTTGAATCTAAATGATAAATTTCAAGGTTGGATACATGCAATAGAAAATAGTGTCAAGCTGGATATATTATTTCTTTTCAAAAACTAAACCCCTCGTTACCCTTTTTTATTTTGAAGTTTGACCGGGTAGTTGATTTGTTCATGTTAATGTTCACCTAACATTCTTGGGCGGTGACAAATGTTGAAAACTAGAATTGTTTTCACCTGGGCGTTACAGTGGGATTTATAGGTATGTATTTTATGAACAAAATATTAGTAAACATATTATAATAAAGGTAATAATTAAATACAACGTTGAGGTTGATTTTCTGATCATATAGAACAACTCGTATGAGTCTATGTTATTTACTTATAGCTAGTAAATATAAAAACATTTAATATTCAGAAATAACTTAAATACATGAATAATTTCTCTATTTGGAAACATTTTGAGTCCAAATTAATTGGAAGGTTTCTTATTATTTTGTTTAAATATTGGCCCCAAAGAGTTAGAAGATTACAACTAAAAAAGTAAGTTTTTGTAAAAAGAATTATATATCATATAAATTATTTAAGTTTGTTATCTCAAAAACAAAAAAGGATTAAAATATTAATACAAAGAAAGTTTTACTCAATTAGTTGCGCCTCATTGTTGTAGAAAATAGTACTATAACATTTTTATTTTTAAAAAACTATACTATCTAAAGTTATTATATAAATCATAATAAAGTTAGGTATTTTTATTATAATTTATAAATTATTTGAGGTTATTGTTAAAATATGAAACAAAAGAAAAAAAAAAAGAAAAGGTTAGTATTGAAAAATTAGAAGGAAACAAATAGCACACACCTTAACCATCTCCTCTACGTACCGTTTTGTTTAACATAGTCATTTTTATTATTTTTTTAAAACTGATTTCTTTTTCTTATCGTATTATAATTATCCCTTATAATTAATTCATAAAAAAATATTTTTCATTCAAAATTTTATTTTACCACCTGAAAAGTTTTTATTTTTTACCTTTTAACTTATAAAAGTTGCATTTTATCTTCAATTCTTAATTTTTACCCATAAATAGATTTTTATTTTTTACATTCAATTGTATATAATTAGATTTTACCTCATAACATAATTTATAGTTTAATTATGATTATTATTCCTTTTTTATTACTACAACCATTAAATATGCTGTTGGGCCGAACTGATAGCATAGAACACTAAAATTAAAAGTATAAGTAAATGTGTTAAGCACGTAAGATTATGTAAGTGAGAATTCAGCATGGGACTAGACGGTAAATTAATAATTAAAAATTGTTTAGAATAATTTAATAAAGTAACATAGATACTAAAATAATACATTTAGTTTTGTACAATATATAAATAAAACAAACAAATGATATTATAAAGTATCCAAGTATATAACTACATATGTTGGAGAAATATTAAGTAATGTTAGTTGAACCTAATTTAATTGAAGGGTAAATCAGACATGTAATTTTATATTTTATTTATCAATCTATAATTTATGATCTATACTCAATATAAGGATAAGATATTTAAGTTACATGGTGTTAACATCACTTAACAATTTCACACACGTTTTACTTTGTATGTATATTAGTTAAAGATATATTATGTAACAAACTCTTAGAAATCATTCTTTTATTTACATATTTATGTATCAAATTTATCTTACTTTTCTTTGTGTATAAGTAAACTTAAATATAACTTTTAAAAGACATCAAAGTGTAAAATTTTTCGTATGATACACACCACAACTATATGTAAAGTTGCCTATTTAAATTATAGCATATATGATCATAATATATCCATATTCTTACTAAAGATATTTGTTGCTTTTATTTACATGTTTTTTGAAGTTTGGAGGATCATTTTAATATCATGACCGTTTTTTTGTATACATGAGTGACATAGAAGTTTTTAAACTTATTCAAAATAATTCTTTTTCAATAATAAGGTAAACATTATCTAATTAAAATTCAATAAATTTCTTATTTATATTTCAAATTTATCATTTATAATCAAACTATACATAAATAATTAGATGAATTATATTTCAACTTTACAACCTTTAACATGTCTTTTACATGATTTTAAAATAAATTAAATATTAGTTCTTTACAATATTAATAATAACTTTGTATTATCACAATTGATGACATGGTAGATAGACAAGTCTTCGAAAAATGTAGAAATAATATGTCAAAATAAGTTGTTTTCAACTTTAGAAACAAACTAAAGAGAGTAATAACCCAATATTAAAAAATTAATAAATGAAATTAGATATGTAATCTCCAAATTAGATACTTCTTATGTATATTTTATAACAAACCCTGGTCTTTTTTTAGAAAACAGTGCACCACCAACAAAAGTTAACAACTAAATTTAGTTTAGTTAACTTCTTAATAAACTATAATTTGCTAAAAAAAACAATCCTATTTTCTATTTTCTTAGAAAAGAATTATCAAAGTAGATAATACATAAGTATACTACTTTGTAACAATCATTTATACGGTATATAAATAAAATTACTATGAACGTGACTATTTAAATATCAACCCATGCATTCAATTACCTTCTTAAATCCGTCGATTTGAGATTTCCATATGGAGCTGGTGTGTATTTGATCGTGTTCTTCATCAACGCAGGTATTCAAATGATTTCATACTTTCATCTACTGCTATAAATCCAATTCAATTAAGGATGAATGATCAATTTCAGTTTGCCGAACGTTAATTTCTTCGGAGCTTTTCAATCGATTTCAATTTCGCAACCCACTGCTCTAGGCCTTGGTTGAGTCGATTCAAGCCACTCCAAGTTCTTCATCTTCAATCCCACTACCAACAGCTTTGCCACTCAATCACTACACTTTGATTTCCAGAACTGATGGTGTAACCACCATATCCGCCTCTTTCTCCAAGCCAAGGAACTTGATCGGCGATGGTGGTGGTAATTGGGGTAGATTTTGGAGTGATGTTGATTACAATTTTGATTGCCAATAGAACAATTTTAGACTCTGCATTCACCGTCTTCAAGATACACGATCATAAGATGTTAGTAGCTATCTAATTGTTAATTTTACCCAGATTTTCAAGTTTGCAATATCGGAGCGTTATTTACAATTTCAATGTTGTTCAAAAGATCTTGTTACAAATATAATTGAACAAAAAGAAGGTTGGGATCATGTATAGTCCTATTGGTCACTTTAGAAATCAAGAACAAGAAAACAAAAGCTTATTTTTGAGATGTTATCTTGCAGATCATAGAAAGGGTTATGCCAGGAGAAATGTTTGTAGAAACAGGAGTTTTATGCAATACATCTCAGCCATTCACATTCCAGACTGGTGAGATTTCTCAGATCATAGTGCACTTTAACTTATTACAATACCAGTGTAGGAACTTTGAGTAAAGCTATCTGGATGGTGTAAGTTAAAATCACACACTTTGGGAGATTTTCAACCTCTATCGCCCATTCGATCCGTACCCTATTTAGCTAATTTTGTTTATGTGACCTGTTCAAAGTTGGAAGTAACAAAATTTGACCTGTTCATAAGTAAAAAGGTCTAAATTCCCACTTCTAATGGAGTAGAATGCACCTTAGTTCTGTATGATTACAAGAAATATGTACACTTATTTGCAGAAATTGGAAGGTCTGAAAATCTTTGGTTAGTGCAGTTTGATGGTTTAGGCCAGAATTTGATAACCTCAGTTCTCATTTGATGGTTCAAATTTTATCAATGCTATTTGAAGACAAATGCTTACACGAAAAGCTTAATGAAGCATAAACTTTATCTACGGAAGCATTTAGATTATTTTGCAGGCATGTCTTCTCATGCTTCTTTGTCTCTTGGTGTGTGTGGTCGAAATAGTCATATTATGTCCATTTTTGTAAATTCTGCTCCTTATGTATGTTTTTGCTTCTTTCAGTTTATCAAATGCAGGTCAGGTGTCCTATGCATCGTGAGGTTGCTAACCAATATTGACATGTTTTATACTCAAAAGTTGAAAAGAATAAATCTGGAATAAGTTTTCCTTAGAGGTTGCAATTGACCCATCTATTTGTGAATGGGTTAATGGAGTTGTGTTTTATCTCAAGTGAGTCAATTAAAAATTATAGGTGAAAGTGGAACAACACTTATTTTACATTCATCTGGCTTGCAGTACACCATATTTATAATATTTATAATGTTTAATTAATTAATAAAATATTATGTGGATCCAGGAATTTAAGCTAACGTAGGTGAAGTGGTGTTTTTGCTCAAGGCCATGGTTGAGTCGATTCAAGCCACGCCAAGTTCTTCATCTTCATTTTCAATCCCACTGCCACCAGCTTTGCCAATTGCCACTCAATCACTACACTTTGATTTTCAGAACTGATGGTATCACCACCATATCCGCCTCTGCCTCTTTCTCCAAGACAAGGAACTTGATCGGCGATGGTGGTGGTAATTGGGATAGATTTTGGAGTGATGTTGATTACAATTTTGATTGCCAGTTCAGTCTCTGCATTCACTGTCTTCAAGATACACGATCATAAGAGGTTAGTAGCTATCTAATTGTTAACTTTACCCAGATTCTCAAGTTTGCAATATCGGAGCGTTCTTTACAACTTCAATGTTGTTCAAAAGATCCTTTTGTTACAGATATAATTGAACAAAAAGAAGGGTGGGATCAGGTATAGTCTATTGGTCACTTTAGAAATCAAGAACAAGAAAACAAGCTTATTTTTGAAATGTTATCTTGCAGATCATAGAAAGGGTTATGCCAGGAGAAATGTTTGGAGAAACAGGAGTTTTATGCAATACACCTCAGCCATTCACATTCCAGACTGGTCAGTGTTTAGACTTTAGTGCTCCCACCATTTAAAGTAACAGGTCAAACTAATCCTTTTTACAACGAGTGTTTAGTGCATTCTAAATTATTACAATACCAATCTAGAATCTTTGAGTAAAGATATTTGGATGGTGCAAGTTAAAAATCACACACTTTGGGAGATTTGCAACACCTCTCGTCTATTTAGCTAATTTTGTTTATGTGACCTGTCCAAAGTTGGAACTTGGAAGTAACAAAATTCGACCTGGTCTTAAGTAAAAAGGTCTAAATTCCCACTTCTAATGGAGTACAATGCACCTTAGTTCTATATGATTACAAGAAATATGTACACTTATATGCAGAAATTGGAAGGTCTGAAAATCTTTGGTTAGTGCAGTTTGATGGATTAGGCCAGAATTTGATAACCTCAGTTCTCATTTGATGGTTCAAATTTTATGAATGGTATTTGATGTCACATGCTTGCACGAAAAGCTTAACGAAGCATACACTTTATCTATGGAAACATTTAAATTATTGAGCAGGTATGTCTTCTCATACTTCTTTGTCGATTCATGGTGTGTGTGGTCGAAATAGTCATATTATGTCCATTTTAGTAAATTTTGTTACCTTGGTTGTTGGAATTAAAGAAGATATTTTCGACCCATTTACTTAAGGATTGGTCAATTCATGTAGTGTTCTAACCCATTTAAAACAAGCAACATTTTGGTCAATCTTTTAGAAATGTTACTCCATTTCCACTATTATTCAATTCTTTGATACAGGTAAAAATGAACTATAAAGCGAGCTTCCGCTTTGCTATTTGTCATGTCATCATACTCGGCTTATGGTAAAAACTATATTGTTATATGCATTACTCCATTTATTCCAACAGTTCAAATGGATGGTTTCCTACATTACAATTTATGATAGCCATTTTCAAGATAATCTTGATTTTGTGGAACAAATTGATGTGTTGTTTATCCAGATGGAGGTACCGTATGCTGTACAGTTGACAATCGGGTCTGGTGGTTTCGGTAACGGGTCAAAATGGGGTTGGCTATATATGGGTAATATTTTCTATCTGGGTCGGGTTATGTTGACCCGAAGAACTCTTTCTGTTTATTACAGTTTGATATGTGGGATAACTATTAATACACAAAGTACAAATCTTTAAAGCATGCGACTTTAGTAAATTCATGAGAAGATCGAAGGCCTGTTGGTTAATTTGCAAATTAATATTAATATATATGAATACGAATATATATACTCTTCATAACCCTGTATATCAGTTAAAATATAAAAACATATATACAGTTCATAACCCTATGTATCAGATACATGAATTCCTTTTTACTCTAACTTGGGATAATATACACCAACATCACCTCCGGTTGAATCACGAAACCTTTCAATCTTCTAGCGTTAAAACCTTGAGGAATAACGTCAAAACGTGGTACGAACAAATCCAAATATGTTAGCTTCGTCAAGTTCATCATCTCAACAAGAGTAGCATAAATTCCTTGATGCGTTGTGTAGAAGCCAACACACAACTCTTCCAACCAACGCAGCTTTGATACGACACCTGGTGATATACGATATAGATGCTTACAACGCGCAACTTCAAATCGCCTCAAATTGGTCAGTTGACCTATCTCTTGAGGGATTTCCTGTACCCCTGTTTCGTTAAGAAGTAAAATCTCAAGGTCTTTTAAATAGAAATTTGACGGAGGAATTTGTTTCCACTAAGATTCAACATTCGAACTTTTGTGAGCAGCTTGAATGACTGTGGCAAGGATGAGATCTGATTATCCGCCATATCCAAAACTCTAGCTTCTTTTATTCCAAGAATGAATTCATCAGAGATCATAGACAGGTTATAGTTTTCTTGTACAAGAAAAGTATCAAGATTTGGTAAATGTATCTCATAATCAGGAAGATTATGAATCTTATTTTTCATAAGAGAGATCCCTGTGTAGCTTTCGAAAGTGTTGTTTCTTGGTTGCCATTCTTTCAAACCGGTTCCCGCATTCACAAAAAGCTTTTCCGTACCATTAGAAGAAGAAGAAGAAGAAGAAATCAACAATGCTACATCACGAACAACAGCATGCATCGTGGTTGTGAATTTCTTACTTTCTTCATTCAATAACAAGCCACAAGATTTAAGAATATCTACCGCAATTCGAACCCTTTCTCTTGCATCTTCCAAGCTATCAAGGTCATCAAACTTCCCGAGACCAACTGCGTATTGAGTCAAACGTTCTAAAGGAATACTTGCACCTTCAGGGAACATACTACACAACAAGAAGCATGATTTGGCTTCTTTACTTTCAAGATAGTCGTAACTTAGCTTTAAATGCGTATACGCTTTCCTTATATCGGGAGCAATATCAAAAGGTGCATGTTTCTTTAATCGAGCAAGAATCGCTTCCCATGAATCGATGTTTTTGTTTTTCAAAGCATGTCCTACCGCTTGAATGATGAGCGGCAATCCACCGCATTCTTCCGCAACTGCAATCACAACCCGTTTCAGATTCAAGTCTTTCTCTATTCTTTCACCAACAACTTGTTTAAAAAGAACCCATGATTCTTCTATTGGCAGATGGCTTACCCAAATTTTAACTTGAGCATTCATTGATACGCACGCATCTTCGTTTCTCGAAGTCAACAGAATCTTGCAATTCATGTGTTCCAACACACATGGAATACCCAATTCCTCTAACTTCATTTCCTCCCAAACATCATCCAAGATGATAAGAATTTTGCCACCTTCCATTATTCTCTTCGCTGCTTCTCCAATATCTTTGTGAATCTTTTCGTTGTCTATAATCTGAGAAACAGTAGTAAAAGCGACAGCATCAAATTGATCCTTTACTCTAGCAGCAACTTCCATGGCCAATGTGGTTTTACCTACTCCTCCTAAGCCACAAATTCCAACTATTTGAATACTCTCATCTTCAACAGCTGCCATTATATCCACCAAGGCTGAATTTTGTGTACCAAGATCATCAAAATTCTTCTTTTGGTACACATCTAATCGTCCCGGGCTAGGAGTATGGATCGAGACGCGTTTTTCATACGTGTTGCCATCTTCTTGGAGTTGTACAAGGGAAGAAGCCATCTCTATGGCCTTCTTACTGTAACGACGGAGATGAAGGCACCTTTTTTTGGCTGTAGATATTGTTCTTCAAGAAATGCTTCCACCATTGCTACTTCATTTTCTGCCTTCATTATCCATGTGTGTACACCAAATGAGAGACTATCTCCTTTACGGTTGGCTATTTCAATTTGTTGTTCAATTCTTCCCTTCACATCCTTGAACTTTTCAACAGCTTTCTTTAAATCATCAACATTGTCTCTACAATTCCAGACATAACTAAGTTCTTTCTGTGTTATATTAAACAATAAATCCATCAATTTGCCACTCATGAAAGCAACTTGATCTGCCATTCTTAGTTTTTTTCCTTTTTTTTTATATTCACAGTGAGTGAATTATATTTGATGTAAATAGAAATAGCTAGTTCTATGTATATATATTAGATTTGTATGCATGAAATAGAAAACGGAATAAAAGATACAGTTTTGACCGTGGACTAAGAATCTGTGTTTAAATGGAAAAGATTTTTATGTAATAAATGATGTTAATTTACTTTCCATATTTAAGAAACATTCTTTTAATAAATTAGGCTTGAGATATCATTTATGCTTCTTGTTTCTAATAATTAGTTACTGTTGTTATGCTTAAGTGTTGTGCATTTTCTTTTGGCATTATAAGTGTTGTAATATGTGCTATAAGTGTTGTATAGTAAGTGGTATAGGCTATGTGCTTTGACTTTTGAAGGAGATACTAATAAAACAAATCTTTTGATGTTTAAAAAAAGATAATTAGTTACAATAATTAAGAGTGTTCTTTTAATGTGTATGCAAATTGACAATCTACACACTTAATTATTCAAATCGGAATTCCAAAGTCTTTTATAAATATTTTTTCATATATATTAATTTGCTTTTGGATGTTTATTTAATAATAACAAAATATACCTCTCCTTAGGGTTTTTCTTGTTATGTATTTTTATAGTGAATTAGAGTATTTATCATTTTAGAATTAGAGTTATCTTATATTTGGTGTTTTAAGTAAAAAGTTGTAATTTTGTCCTCTTATTTAAAGATTTATATAGTCATAATCCGTTACTCGTTAACTTTAACGATATTACATTAAGTTATGTTTAATAACGAATTTACTCCTCATTATATTTTATTTCCGGCCCTTAAAAGGTTAGAAAATATACTTTTTAAAGAGTTTATCTCTTTCTCCTTCTCACTATCCATGACATTCACACATTTACTCTCTATCTTAATTTTTTGTCGCTTGATCATTACAACCACTCCACACCGACCTAAAATCATATGAACAACGAACATCCCCAAACTCAAACTAAAATTCATCAAAGTATGAACACCCCAAACTCTATATTTCAAAATGATTTTGAAACCTAAAAAACTACCAACTTCGGATTTGTTCATTTTTTTGTCAATGGAGAACTTGCCGCCAATGATAACTCACGTTCTCTTCCTTTTTTTTGTTTTTCTCAAATCCGGTCCTTCGTTTTCTCATATATGTGGTGTGTTTGTATATGTGTTAGAGATATTAGTCAAATCTCACGTGTGTTGGTGTTCATGTTCATGTGTGTGAAAGAGAGAGAAGATTTGTGTGTGCTTGATTTTCGTGTGTGGGACTATGTGAGAGAGAGATCCCAATGTGTGTGTGTTCATTGTATAATTGTAGAGTAGGTAAGACCGACGGTGGCAATGGGTAAGGCCGGCGGAGGAAGCCGGAGTTTGGGTCTAGAGAGGAATTGTAGAGTCAAGTGATAAAAAATATGATAGGAAGTGGGAGCATGTAAAAATGGACCTACCATGTGATAAAAAAAAGGTTATATTTGTCATTTTGAAAGTTTTAAGAGAAACTCTAATAAAGTAAATGGTTAAATAACTATAAGTGTGCGCATATTTAAATAAAAGGACTAAGTTTGAAACTTTTTAGTTTTAAGAACCAAATGTGAAATAAAACTAATTCTAAAAGAGTCATTAATTTTTTTTCATTGTTCAGTAAAGAACAATGATAAATTATAAAAAATTGGTCATTTTGGGATTTGTGTTTTAGGTGAACAAAATCTAGGCTCTGTGGTTGGTTTATTAGTAAGTGAAACTTTTGTGTGTATTTTGATTATTTAGGTTGAACGTAGTTTTTATTAGCTATGTTCGGTATTGAATATAGGTTTGTTTGAAAATTAATGATATTCTTTTTTTACTAGTAATGGATTAGTTTATTAGTGAACAAAACCTTTTTTGTGTGTGTAGATTGTTTAAATAATTGTTTATTTATAGAAACAGTTTTTAGGCTCTTTTTGTTTATTTTTAGGTTGTTCGTTGTTGAATAAATTTATAAATTAATTATTCTTGTTCATGGTTGAACACAAATATTAATTATAATTTTCACTAATAAAAAATTTAAAATTTCCTACAAGAATGTTACGATTCACTAATGAACGAAGAAATTTCTGGAAAAAAAAATTAATCCCTTTTCTTAGCTTTGGTAGTGAATCACCTACTAAAAAAAGGGGCAGGCCCGCACGCCTTATTTCTCGACTATTCAAAGTTCTGTCCATAGGATAATAATAAAAACAAAAAATAAACAAGAACTAGAAAAACATTAATTAGTAAGAGAAAAATTAATTAGAGAGAGGAGAGAGAGAAAATATTTTTGTTTACTAATTTACCCTTTTAAATTAATATAAATATTAATTATGATTAATGTGAACCATAAGATCATAAACTAATCATTGACTGAAATTATTTCTCCAACTTTTCGCATAAATCCTCGCATATAATATATATATATATATATATATGTGTGTGTGTGTGTGTGTGTGTGTGTGTATGCACATTCCAATGGTCACAAGGAAAAAAAATCAAATCCAGCGTGACTACGAACCAGCGTGGGGGGTTATGGAGGGTGAGGGCGATGGTGTATATGTGGATCACGCACCCGTTGGTTAGATGTGCCCCACCTTAGGGTAATGGTGGCAACATATTGGTGGTGGAATAATTGTACCATGGAAAATTCAATTTTATCCTACTATTTTATTTTGTTACTTATTATATAACGACATGTATAATTCACTAATCCTTTGTTTTTACATTCTCAATTAATTTTGACACTTTTTATAAGTTATAAAAATAAAAAGATAAGTAGGAATATTTCAAAAAAAAATAAACGGGTCAAAAGAGATATGAATTCAAATGAGGAAGTGACATTTATGTAATAAAACCAGACAAATAAAAAGATAAGTAGGAATAATTGTAATTTTAACACTTTTTATAGGAGTATTTGATAAGTAAAACTTGACACGAACCTAAAATGGGTCAAAAGCATGTCAACACAAATTGGCATGAAAATAAACGGGTTTAATTAGGGTCAACCTTACAACTCAAAAATGACCCGTATAAGAGTAAAACTATAAAATTCCCTCTAATACTTCAAATTGAGATATGAATTCAAATGAGGAAGTGACATTTATGTAATAAAAACCAGACAAATAAAAATACAAAACCTTTAAAAGTTAAAAAATTAAATAAATAATAAAATATTTAAAGCTAAAATAATATTACATCATTTTGGTATTTGTTATTTTGACTATATGGTTTTGGTACATGGATATTTGTCTTCTTGACTTTTATATTTTGAATTGACTTTGTAACTATATTTAATAATATATTATTTTAATTTTATTTATGTTGTGTAATAACGTTATTTATTGGTATTTGGTAGAAGAGTAATATATTATATTGTTATATTTAGTTATATAAGTTGAATCAAAAAGTAAAGTTAAAATTCGAATTAAACCGAAACAAACACTGTATCCAAAGTTCAGATACAATCGAAATGAATATTAAATATTAAAGTTATAATTTAAATGAAAATCATATTCGAAATTCATATCGTAGCAAACAAGGAATTAAAAATTTTAGAAATCCGAATACATTTTTGGCGAAATGGGCTGACACAAATTAAAACACGATCCAAACCCAATACCCATACAAAAAAGTAATACGATTCAAACCTGACACAAAAATAAATGAGTCGACACAAAACTGATACAAACACGAATGACACAGAACCGATAACTCGAACCCGACCCAAATTATCTACAAATTTCATATTTCACCAACCAAGATTTAAATAAAAAATCATAACAAATAAGATTTCAAAGCTAACAAGATTCATGAACAACAATTTAAGCCCACAAGGTTCAAACCCAACAAGATTCAAAGACTACAAATTTCATATTTCATCAACCAAGGTTCAAACCAATTTTCAGATTTCACCAACCAAGATTCATAAACTACAGTATAATACAAATTTCAGATTTCACAAATTAAAAGCAAAATTTCAGATTCAAATTTCACAAATTGATTTTTTTTTTAGATTTTACGGAGTGATAGTGTAATACCCGTTTTAGATATTATTCGAGGTCTTATTTAATATAAAACGATGCTATCTTTATTTTAAGGAAAACAGTCTAAAAATAAATATATAATTGCTAATTGGGCCAGCTACTTAAATAGTTTTTGACCAGGCTTTGTGATTTGATTAGAACCATTGTGGGCCAAGAGTGTGTGTTTATATATTAACTAGACATGGGCAAAAAGGACCGGTCTTTCAAAGACTGAACGAGTCGAGTCGGTCCAAGACCACCACCAACAGAAATGGTCCGAACCGGTCCAGACCTCGGTCCGACCAAGACCGGTCCAAAACGGTCCGTGAACCGGTCCAAGTCACCAACTGATCTTTTTTGAATCCTCACGGCTCCAAACCGGTTCAACGGCTAGTTTTTCAAAAAAAAATATATATATTCTTTCAGTTCTATAAATACCCCATTTGTAAGACTCTTTTCTTGCACCATCCATTCTCTCATTCTCATTTCTTGCACCATCCTTTTATATAAGGATTTGCTTATATAAAAGTGTTCTATAATATTTTGATTTGCTTCAAGATTATAAAAAATGGCGGGTGAAGGTTCTAGCAATTTGAACACGGGTCAAAGTGATTTTAATATAAATCTCCCATACGAAGAAGTTCCAAAAACAAATCGAGTAGCGAAAATTTGGAATCATTTTGTACAACTCAAGCAAAATAACAAAAAATATGGGAGGTGTACACATTGCGGAGCAATATTTTCCGGCTCTAATTCTTCTCTCGCTCAGCATTTAGTAAGTATTCTTTTTTATATTTATGTTTAGTTTATGTAATACTAGTTTTTTTATATTTATGTTTAGTTTATCTAATACTAGTTGTTTTATATTTATGTTTAGGGTATGTAATTCTAGTTATTCATAACTTAGTTATTCATAACTTAGTTATTCATTCTAATTGTAATACTAGTAGATATAACCCGGAGAGTGATGTCTAGAATAGTCACGATCGGCTTGTGGTTGTTGGATTTTCCGAAAGGTTTTAAACCGAAAGGATCTTGCCCCTGACTGACCTACCGGGCCACTCTTTGATTGGTAGTCAGACATATTACTTTAAAATCAATAACTATAGTTTAGTATTTGAATATAGTTTAGATTACTTGAACTTAGTTTATTCTAATATAAACTTTAAAAAATTAGACTAAGTGCTTAGCGCAAGAAGCCGCTGCGGTTGAAAGTCAAACTTTAGTAGATGGTCAAATGTAGCGTTTCAATGCTCTAGATCAAGAATTAAGCATGCAATTAATCATACAAGAAGCATTACCATTTGACTTCTTCTCCCGCCCAAGAGTCAGCTTTACAACCTCATTATTTCCCTGTAAGTCGAACAACTCTTAAATGTAGAGCTATGACAAAATGGAAATTAATATATCGAGACTTAAAGGAATTCTTTACGAGATTCGATGGTAGAGTTTCCATAACCACCGACATTTGGACCGCTCCACATACTACCCATTATTCCTTTATTCGTGTTACGATACATTTGAT
Source organism: Dittrichia graveolens (assembly GCA_038502395.1). Taxonomy (NCBI): domain Eukaryota; kingdom Viridiplantae; phylum Streptophyta; class Magnoliopsida; order Asterales; family Asteraceae; genus Dittrichia; species Dittrichia graveolens. The sequence goes on from JARJIL010000006.1 coordinate 28,392,289, forward strand.
AGACCCTAAAACATGGCTTATGCAAAAACGTATTATTGCTTTTGAAAACTTTCCTCACCCGCATAGGGGTGAACAAATTTACGATATTTTGTTGAGGATTTTTAACGGTTTTGGAATTAAAGAAAAAATACTTTCAATCACCCTAGATAATGAAAGCAACAATGCAAACACTATGGGACGATTGAAACGAGTTTTAAACCCTAAAGGGGAATTTTTGCATGTACGTTGTTATTGTTGTCATATTTTCAACCTTGTGGTTGGTGCAAATGGCCGTGATGCTTAAGGACTACTATGATTATATGGAAAGTAGTCAAAACGATGCGGATCTCGAAGAAGGCTTAACTAATTTGGAGGAAGCGATTTGGGAAGACTATTACAATAAGGACTTCACGTCGGGAACATCAAACAGTAACACCGAAGCTCAAACTGAAGAACCCGAAGCCGGCGAACAATACGTTGACGACACTCAAAATAGAATGAACGCATGTTCATCATCCAATGTCAACTCAAACGAATTCGCCTATTATGGACCATATACCGACGATAGTTACAACTTTTGGAATTTCAATTTCGACTATCAATTTCAGTACTTGTCTCTTTATATTTTGTGACATTATTTCTTTCGAACAATATGTACTTTGATTTCAAAGAACATGCTAGTTATTTTTAGGTTTTTAACTAGGGGTGATGGCCATGCCGAAGTTCCATTGTTAGAGTTCCCTTTTCTTGTTAAAAAAATAATTCAAGTTTTAGTAATATGTAATTTTATTTCGTAATTGTATCGCAATGTTATTTATATGTTTTTATTAACTTGCAATTATATATGTTTATACTTTATAACTTGCAATTTTTTTAAATTAACAAGTCACTTTTTTTTCAAACAAAAAACGAACCGAAAACCGGAAAATTTTAAACCGAAACTAAAAAAAACCCGAAAATATTTAAACCGAACCGGAAAATACCTGAACGAAAAACGGACCGGTCCAGGACTGAAGTCGGAGTTTTAATGTATATAGAATCTGTTTTTTATCTTGATTCTCGACGGCTCCACCGGTTCTACATTTTTAGAGGAGTAAATCATTAGTTTTAGAAATCTATATGATAATGGGTTGTGATTCATGAATTCGTTCACTTTGTGTGGACTGTTCGAGAGACATGAACAGGGCCCAAGAACTCAAGTTTGAGGATTGAACATAAGTTATTCAATCGAAAGAAACCTTTATCCAAAAGTTCTTGTATTTGAGTCATCATCTCTTTCATTTCGAACGAAGCTAAACAATAGGGGCGCCTTAGCAATCAGTGCTGCACGAGGAACGAGATAAATTTGAATTTCCACATGACGTGTCGGCAGTAAGTCAGGCAAATCTTCAAGAAAAACATCCAGATAATCCTTTACCGCCTCCACATTCCGTAATTCAACCTTCTTCTTCGTAGAAGATATGACATAAGCCAGTAATGCCTGACAACCTTTAGATAAGCATACCCGTCAAACAATCTCATGACATATATAAATCACACGTATATCATGTATTTCGTACACAAGTAATATATAAACACATATTACCGTCGTATAGAAAATCTTTATTTTCGAAAATCGATCATTTTTGTCTAGTACTCGGTTTTGAGAAATATTGAACTTACCTCAGTCCAAACAAAGAAAATCACGATCTCGAATCGACGAACTACGCTAGCTTACGGATTGTCAAGAACTTGATCTCAAACGTCACGAATAAATTATGGAGATCTGTAGGTTAAAAACACAATCTAAAGATCCAAAACAAATCTAAACTTGCTTAATTTACTAAAACATGCCAAATGGTAACTTCCTACTAATGATCAACGCGTCATGAACATAGAAAATCCATAAAAACATGCTAAAATTGACATGCATGCGGCTTAACAAGCTATACAACCGAAATATAAGCGTATGAATAGAAATGTATACCTCTCGAAGTCACCAATGCAAATTCACGGTCGAATCTACACCCGTAGTGGTACTTCTGAACCTCCGGAACCTTGAATACAAGCTCCCATGAAACCCATCACTCCCACACGCTTACAAAACTCGGGTTCTTTCGAAAATTTGGTAGAGTAACGGCTCTAGAGTGTAAATGTGTTAAAAAAGGCCTACCAAACAACTCATATATATAGAGTTGCCAAAACGCGTCGCGTCGCGACCGCCCCTGTTCTAGCGAATCCTGCAGCCTGCAAAACCCGACGCACGCAACCTAGTTGACACACGGGACTGACAACGTGTCGTGTCAGAAATCTTCAACGCGTCGTGTCGCGACATAGCTCTTTTCCAAGTTTTTTCCTTATTTTCTAACTTTTAATCTTTTATATAAATAATAATAATAATATTCATTAATTATCAATATAAATAAATAAAGTCAATAAATATTATTTATTTCTCGTTTAAATAATATTACAATTTTTTCAAAAATTTCAGGTCGTTACAGAAAGGATCTCGACTTTTACATCTCCTCATACGAGCATTTCACGGAAAGGACGCTAACTGCAGTTTTGGCCCGCAAAGAGTTTCTACAACAAAAATACAATTGGGATTAGGACTATCATATAGTTTTTTAGAGTTTTTAATTTTATTATATAAGATTAAAGTTTTAGTTTTAATTTATGAAATATAAAATTTATTATTTTTATATTAAATTCTAAATTTTTTATAAAAATTACATTATTTAAATACTATACTTGTAATAAAAAATAAAATAGGTGAAATATGAGATGGTTGAGGAGGGTGAATATACGGGTTAGAGTGATAGGAGTGCGATAAAGAAGGTGGGAGAAAAAAATAATATGACGTTAACGTAGTAATGAAAATAAAGAAGCTAGATGCATATGATCTAATTGAACCCTCTCTTAAATCTAAATTGATCCCATAATTAACCTTTAAAATTCTATAAATAAATGTAACCATTACATACTAACACCTAATAATAATATTTAATAATAACACTAACAACCGGATTCCTAAAATCCATATTTTTGATTATTTTAGTTTGTGAAAAATGAAAAATGAAAAATTATGATTATAGTTATTATTAAATTAAACAAGAAAGTTATGTGGATTATAGTTAATAAATGTTTGGCCCAGTAAAGTCATGACACCTATACGATCTTGTAGATCTAGCTAGCTATTTTTTTAGATCACCTAATCTAATAATTAATTAGATTAATCTAATCAAATCATCAAGTCCATATGACGGAAATGGGTATATGAGATGGAGTATCTGATGTAGTTTAATTAACCAATCACGTTTGTGTCCTCCCTAAACATATATAATATATTTATCGGGAAAATAAGGTGTACAGTTAATTATACTTAACTTAGATGCAGTTACATACATACAACTTAAATAAGATTTTACATTCATCTGGCTTGCAGTACACCACATGTGTGTGTTATTTTTATTCCAAAGCAGAGCAAGATTTTCATTTATGGGTGAAAAGGATGGACCTCTTTGGAAGCAAATAACATTTAGATTGTTAGAACTAGGGATGAGCATGAATACCAAAAATACCAAATCGTATCGGCATCGTACCGGAACCGGTACCGGTACCGAGTTAGAGCTTTCAGTACGGTACTCGGTACTTGAAATAGTGCTAAATCGGTATTCGGGATTCGGTATTCGGGACTAGTACCGAAAAAACTACGTAAAATAGGTACCGGTACCGGTACCGTAGTATGAATACTCGGTACGGTATTCGGTACCATCTTTAAACCAAATTCGGTATTCGGTAAAACCGGTAACGGTACCGGTCGGTACCGGTTCTGGTACCATGCTCACCCCTAGTTAGAACCTATGTTTGATTGAAGACCACTTATGGCTTGCCATCACTTGATTGGAAAATTAAAACATTTTTTAACCTTTGAAATCTTTATAATTTATAGAGTTAATTGTTAAATTGGCCCTTTAACTTTCCCATTTCTTCCGATTTGGTCCTTTAACTTCAAAAGTGACCAAGATGGGCCTTAAACATACACTTTGCGGTCTGAATGGTCCTTTCGTTAGTTGACCGTTAGTCAACTCCGTTAAGTCAAGGTCAGTTTGGTCTTTTTACCGGTTTTTCTAAGTTTTTATTAATTAAAATAATATATAATCTTTTTAAATTATATATATATATATCCCACTCTACACACACATTCCCTCTCTCTCTCTCCCTCTCTCTCTCTCACTCTCACTCTCTCACCTCTTCACCACCGTCACCACCTACCACCACCATCCACCGCCTTCGCCATCGCCACCTCCACCACCATCCACCGCCTTCGGCACTGCCACCACCTACCACCACCAATGATCTGCAAATCGCCGCTGCCACCGCCTACCGCCTACCACCACCACCACCATCCACCGCCTTCGCTGCTGCCACTACCTACCACCACCACAGCTTACTCAGCTCACTTTCGGAACAACAAATCTGCATATCTTCGTCTTCTTGAACCTCCGCCTCCACTGCCACCGTCTCCACTGAACAGATCTGCAAATTTGCAAATCTTCATCTTCTTGAACCTTCGTCTTCTTGGAACAACAGATCTGCAAATCTACAAATCTTAGTGTTCATCGATGCAATTTTTGTGTACTTGCTCCGTGATTTACTTCATCGACCCTCATCTGAACTGAGATTGGGGCTTTTGTTCCATTTGCTAAAACAGGAAAAAATAGACATTTCTTTATGATCTTTGTGGTAAGTTTTGGGTTTCTTTACACCTGCTTCATAGGTTTGGACTTGGTTTTGATTTGTTTAAGGTTGCGATTAGAGGTTACGACTTAAGGGTTTCGATTTGGAACAACAGATCTACAAATCTTCGATTTATTTAATGGTTATGACTCATGGTTTTGATTTGTTTAAGGTTGGGATTACAGTGGTTGTAGTGGTTATGCTGCTTTTGGGCGAAGAGAATCAAGATCATCGTCACTTTTATTGGCGGCTGTTGGTTGGTGGAGATGGTGGTTGTTGGTGGTGGTTTATTTGAATGTGTGTGGTGGAGAGAGAGAGAGAGAAAGGACTGGTAAAAACATAAGGAGTAAAATGATTTGTTATTTTACCTTGAAACAATATTTAATTATTAATTAATGTATAGAATGATTAAAAGTTAAAAATAAAAGAATAAAATAGAAACAGAAGGGTAAAATTGTCATTTTATCCTATTTTAACGGAGTTGACTAACGGTCAACTAATCAAAGGACCATTCAGACCAAAAAGTGGATGTTTAAGGCCCATCTTAGTCACTTTTAAAGTTAAAGGACCAAATCAGAAAAAATGATAAAGTTAAAGGACGAATTTGACAATTAACTCTAATTTATATGATATAGATAGTGTTTTATTTTTTGTTTTTATTGTGTAGTTACTTGTATCAGTTGAAGATGCTCAAGGATTAACCACAATCATTGTTTTGGAAGATGGATTCTTTCATTATATGAATAAGTATGAAGCAAAAGTATAGACTTGGGCTTTCATTCAATGATCACACTTTTTCTTAAAGTTATTGTTTTTGCTGATATCTACGATTATATGTAACAGGAACTTAGGTCTATTCATTATGATGAAAAAGACTATGAAGGACTACTATTTGAATTACGACGGATACACCGGCTATCTTGGCTATGTAACCTTGGTTGTTGGAATTAGAGAAGACAGTTTTGACCCATTTACTTAAGAATGGGTCAATTCATGTAATATTCTAAAAGATGTAACTTTTTTATGATTGTTTTATGAGATGAGCCAAAACAAACAAAAAAGCCAAAAAAACTAAAGGTTCAAGATCTGTTTCTCCATTTCCAATATTAATATTCCATTCTTTGGTTCAGGTGAAAATGAAATATCAAGCGAGTTTCTGCTTAGCTATTTATCATGTCATCATACTCGGCTTATGGTAAAAACTATATTGTTATTTGCATTACTCCCTTTATTCGAAAAGTTCAAATGGATGGTTTCCTACATTACAATTTATGATAGCTATTTTCAAGATAATCTTGATTTTGTGGTACAAATTGATGTTGTTTATCCAGATGGATGTACCGTATGCTGTACAGTTGACAAACGGGTCAGGCGGTTTTGATAACGAGTTAAAATGGGGTTGGCTATATATGGGGAATACTAAATTACAGTTTGATATGTGGGACAACTATTAGTACGCAAAGTACGAATCTTTAAAGCATGAGACTTTAGTAGATTCATGAGAAGATCGAAGACCTCTTGGTTAATTTGCAAATTAATATATAAGAACATATATATATAGAGGTAAAAAATCATTTAAAAATCGTTTTTATTACGACATATGTTTTTTATTTAATTTTAAAAAGAAATAGTATAGTAGTCTTTTATTTACTAGCGTCCCATGGCCGGTAACTTTTACTTCCACACATGCATAATGATATCTCTCTCTCTTTTTTAATTCTAGCCTATTTGTAAATTTTCTTAACCAACAGCCCTTGATCTTTTATTTATTATCATTAATTAATGCATATAATAAAACTAAAAAACGTACTACAATTTTTTTCTTAAAAAAGCGACTACAAATAAACTTATGTTTATGTGGTTTTTTTAGAAGTAAAATATAAAAGACATCATTAAATATTTAATTATTCACGTTTGTTGTCTCTTGGTTTACTAATGTGACTTAAAATATATGGTATTAATTTATTTTTTACTAATGTACATATATGCACGAGATGCATATGTGCACGGTGCATATATGCACCCAGACACACATATACAGTATAAATATGTGGTGCACATATGCATCTGCGCTTGAAAAAAATTGAGTGTTATGTGCACATGTGTATACATTTCATGTTGAGCTAGAAAAAAACCCAGTAAAAACGATTTTTTTTTGAAAAATTATAGCAATATGAATGTCATATTAAATAGTATATTTTTCTCATTAATTTGGTATAATTTCGTATTTTAATACATTTGCGTTTGGTAAATATTTTTGTTTTAAAAAAAGTAGGGTAAGTGGTCCCCTTTTATTTAGGCAATTTGACTAAAATACCCCTCCAGCATTTTTGGAAAGTGAAAATGACGACTGTGTTTTTAATTAATTACATGTTTGTCACAACTAATATTAACATTTGATTAATTATGATCAATGGTTACAAATGGTTCTTAGGAATCTCACAATAAAACTGGTTCTTAAATGAATATATATAATTAACTCTGCCTATCCTAAAATATAGAATTATCTTCACCCTAATAATATTATCTCCAAACGAGAACTGTTGGGGAGATAATCACTTCACCCTAATAATTAACTCTGCCTATCCTAAAACATAGAATTTGATAATAACCAAACCCTACATTCAGTATGACTTATAAAGAATTCAAACATGTGTTGTTTGAATCAGATTCTGTAAAAATATGCTAAGTATGGAACCATCAGCTGAGTATCAGATCCTACTCAAAGTATCAGCCAAGGGATATCAGCTAAGGAGCATCAGATGAAGAAAACAAGTGAAGAAGACCATCAGCTGAGGAAAGTAAACCATCAGTTGAGTGAAGAAATTTGATCAACTGAGTGCCTACACTATCAGCTGAGCAAAGACTTTGCTCAGCTGAGTAAACAATGGATCAGCTGAGGCCCAGAGCATCAGCTAAGTAAGTCTTCTCTTACACAAGTCATCTCTCCACATAAACTAATCTATTTAAATGATCAGCTGAGCATTCTTGATCAACTAATCATACAAATACATGAGCTTATGCCCTTCTAAGTTTACTATTGATCAACTGAGCATCTATATGATCAGCTGAGCAATATGTATCAACTGAGTCCTAGCAAAAATTGATCAACTGATATATTTTGTCAACTGAGTAGTGAAATTCAAAGTTCCTAGTACAATCTGTTAGCTGAGTCGAGCAAAATTTCAAATTTGCTCTATCTTTTATGATTGTAAGTCATATGTAAAAGGTAGAACATGTGTTGTTCTATTATGTCTTAGATCTTTGTTTGTAAAAGTAAATGCACTTTTTGGATCAGGTATGAGACAAAAAAGTTTGATCTTATCCTCTGGAAAAGGAGAAAGATACTTCAAACAGACGAAGATCTTGAAGATTTGTTCAACAACTAAGTATGGCTGGCAATCCCATACTTGGTAAAGTCAAATCAAATAGAAGCATGGCTGTTGTTTAAAGTACAAGCATGGAAAGGAAAAGAAACTTCTACACGACAGTAGATGTGGGTTTTAATATTTTATATTGTGAGTGGGTTGCACTTTTGTAGAAAAGTACAATTACTTTTATCAAACAGTTGATTAAAGTAACTTTACTTTTCACCCACCACCTTTACAATTAAAATATTATATTTCCACATCCTCTTTGTCTCCTTCCTTCATGTAACCGGATACGCCAAGATTTCTATAAATATACATGCATGGTGGACATGCAAAATACAACATAGTGAAGTCTCTACTCCACAGAAAGAAAATCTCATCAGTTGAGAAATTCGTAGAGTTTAAGCATTGTGTAGAATCAAACTTGTTCATGTGTTGAACACTCTATATGCATTAGTTGTTTTAGAGTTAGCTTGTCCATGTGTTAGACAAATAGATTGCCACCTTTTATTGTACTCAGAATTTTCGCTTCTAGTACATGTAATTTTTGATTCAAAATCAATAAGAATTATATAAAAGTATATCGGTGTGTTTTAAATTTTTAAAAGCTAAAGTTTGTATTCAACCCCCCTTCTACAAACATTTGTTGTTGTGTACTCAATCTGGGACTAACAACTGGTATCAGAGCAGGTTAGATAATCAATATCTAGATCTGTTTTGCTTACTCTACAACTGCTTCTACCCCTCTCAAAATGGCCTCATCATCAAACAACATGATCATCTCAAACACTGGGTCTTTAACAAGATGTCCCATGTTTGATGTAGAAAATTTCTCCATGTGGAAAAGTAGAGCACATCTTTTCTTATCCACCCTTGATATCCAAATGCTTGAAATAGTCACTGAGGGTCCTTATGTTCCAACATCTATGTTATCCATTCCATCAGAATCCGAAGGTCAAACCTCTACAACAGAAAGAATCATAACCAAACCCATGCATCTGTGGACAGATGAAGATAAGAGGTTGGTTAGCCTAGATGTTAAGGCTAGATCAGTTCTTGTCTCTGCACTACCTAATGAGATCTATCATCAAGTGCTTAACTGTACTTCTGCTAAAGAGATGTTAGTTACACTTACAGTTGCATATGAAGGGACTGAAGAGGTGAAGGAGAACAAGAAGCTCCTCCTCAACAGAGAGTATGAATTCTTCATTGCTCAGAAAGGTGAGAGTCTTACACAGACGTACACTAGGTTCAACTGCCTAGTAAATGACTTGAAGAGGGCAGACATAACCAAGAGAAACTTTGTTTTAGTGAACAAGTTTCTAGACTCCCTCCTTGAAACATGGGATCACTTTGTCACTGTACTAAGACATAGTGAGAAGATAAAGGGAATGTCTCTGGTTGCTCTCTATGGTAACTTACTAAACCATGAGCAATCAGTCAAGCAAAGGAAGTTGTCATCCAAGGAGATGAAGGAGGTCGTGAAAGTTGCACCAACTGCCCTTGTATCAAGAGATACAAAGATGAGAAGCTTTGCAGCTGTTGATTCTGGTTCTGATGAAGGAGATGAAGAGGAGAGTGCTGGAGAAAGTGATGAGGAGAATGATTGTGAGGAGAATAACTTGGAGGAGTTAGTTAAAGGAGTAGCTATGCTGGTTAAGAAGTTCAAACCTTTCAAGAAGGGAAAGGGTGTCAAGAGGTTCAGCAAGAGGCCATCAAATTTTGTCAAGTCCAAATCTACATTTGATGCCTCCACAAGAGAGTGTTATAAGTGTGGCAAGATTGGCCACATAGCCAGTGACTGTAAGTCCAAATATAACACTGGTTCTTCATCTGTGTAGGAGGGCAAAATTGATTATGAAGCAAAGTACAAGAAACTCCTTGCTGCTGTTCTTGACAAGAAGAAGAAGAAAGCCCAGGGCCAAGTTCTTGTAGCAGAAGAAGAAGATTGGGCAGAAGAAGATATTTCCTCAGATGAAGATGAGGTGATCTCTGGTCAGTTCTGCATGATGGCCAACAACAATGATGGTAGTTCCTTTGATGAAGACATGAAAAAGGTTGCAAAAGCTTGTTCAACTACCAACTAGGATCCTTCTTCTATGTATCAGGTTGGAAAGTTTATTAATTATGATGATAATGAGAAGAATGCTATGTTTGATTACTTGTGTATTGATTTCCAATCTGCTATTCAAAAAGAGAAGAAGCTAAAACTAGAAGTAGAATCACTAAAGGAAAAATTAATTCTTAAAGATGAGGAACTTAAGAAGATAACAATCTTAAATGATTAGCTAGCAAATCAAAAGATACTTAATGAGATCTTAGTAAAAGAAACTAGTGAAGCAACCAAAAAGTTTAATGACCTCCAAAAAGTAGTAAAGTCTTGGTGTGTATCTGCAGAAAAGACCACTCAGTGTGTCATGGAGCAGATACACAAACAAGTTCAAGCTATTATTGGTGGAAACTACTCTAAGGATGCTAACTATGTTGATTCTAATAAGAACCTTAATATCTTAGACAAAGCTGACATTTTGCCACAAACTTTTCACAAAACTATTAAAGGCAAAAGTGTGTTCACAAATAAGTTTGTTAGAAGCAAAAGTTCCCACTCAAAATAATCAATTATTCCTTCTGTTGAATCATCCTCTAGTAAGATTTCAGAATGTAAAAATACTAAGAATAAAAAGTCAAAGGATGTGAATAAAGGAAAGGAATCATTGGTTGAGACCTCACAGACATTATGTTGTCAAACCTTGAAAACAGATGACTTAAATCTTAGTATTTCACAAACTGAAGAATCATTAGCTAATAGCACTTTATCAACTGATAGGTTAGTAGATGATAAATGCTCAGCTGATGACCTGTCAGCTGATCATAGCTCATCTTCTAAACAATCAGTTGATCAAGAAGTAATCAACTCTCTTTAAATAGAAGAAACTATGAGTAAAAAGAATTATGTTCACATTGTTCCCATTTCTGCCACTCCAATGATTGGTCAAAAACTTTCTAAATACAAAGATCAATCCAAGGTGCCTGTAAATAAAGACCTAAGAAATTTACAGGATAAGCTTCATAAGCTGAATGGTCAAGTTAGTCAAATGATGACTGATAATTGTCAAATGACTAATAAGGAAACTCATAGGCATTCAAATAATGTTGTTCAATGCTCCAAGGCCACAAAATCTCAAAAATGTTATAAATGTGGAAGTAAAGAGCATAAGGCATTTGAATGTATTTAGAAGGGAATTCAAGACAGCAGACTTGTAATGATAACATAGTCGTTCCTCTCATACATAAGAAACCTGAAATGAAGTGGAAAGCTAGGTGCATTCCACATGGATCCACTGATTCCTACTTGTGTCACTAACTCTTCTTTCATTCAATCTGTGCAGGGTATTGGTTCATGGTTTCTTGATAATGGATGTTCAAGAACTATGACAGGTAACAAGGCTTTGCTCAGTAACAATAAGAAAGAGAAAGGTCCAAGGGTAACTTTTGGTGACAACAATCATGGGCAAACAAAAGGCTATGGTGAACTTCATAATGGGAACCTCAAGCTGTCCAAAGTATCATATATCAAAGGGCTGAAATACAATCTCATAAGCATAAGTCAATTGTGTGATGGAGATAATGAAGTCCATTTCACAAAGACATGAGGCTCCATAATAAATAAAGAAGGTAATACAGTGTTAAGTGTCAAGAGAACCAAGGATGTGTATACACTTGACATGTCCTCTGGTGACCCTTCAAAGGAAACATGTTTGTACTCCAAAAATAATGGGGATACAAATTGGCCGTGGCACAAAAGGCTTTCCCACCTTAACATCAAAAATATCAACAAGCTCAGCAAGGGTGAACTAGTGTCAGGACTACCTTCTCTGACTTATCTTAAGCCTAAACCTTGCACTGCTTGTGAGAAGGGAAAGCAGCATAAGACATCATTTCCATCCAAGCAGGCCTTCTCAATTACAAAACCTTTCTATATGTTGCACATGGATCTCTTTGGTCCTGTTGCAACTGCTAGTATTGGTGGAAGTAAGTATGCTCTTGTATTAGTTGATGAATTCTCAAGATACACTTGGGTTTTCTTTCTTAAAGCAAAGAGTGAGGTTGCTGGAGAGATTATATGTTTTATCAAGAAGATGGAAGTGTTGAATGGAAATATGATAAGGAGTCTTAGAAGTGATCATGGAACTGAATTCAGAAATCAAACTCTGGAATCTTTCTGTGATGAGAAAGGGATATCTCAAAACTTCTATGCTCCAAGAACCCCACAACAAATGGTGTAGCTGAAAGAAGAAATAGAACATTGATTGAAGCTGCAAGAACCATGTTGTGTGAAAGTGGGTTATCTTTTAATTTCTGGGTTGAGGCTGTAAGTTGTGCATGTTTTACACAGAACAGGTCCCTTATTATCAAGAGGCACAACAAAAACTCCATATGAAGTGCTCAAGGGAAGGAAGCCAAGCATCAGCTTTTCTGCACATTTTTGGTTGTCAATGTTTCATACTCAATCTAAAAGATCAATTGCAGAAGTTTGCTCCAAAAGCTGATGGAGTGTTTGTAGGTTACTCAGTGATTTCCAAAGCATACAGAGTATACAACCTCAGAACCAAAGTTATAGAAGAATCCATCAATGTAAGTTTTAATGAAAATGACTTTGTTGCTTCTTGTTCTTCTAATCATGTTTCAGGTGAATAATTTAATGATCTCATGCAAACTGGAGAAGACACTCCAGAGCAAGTTGATCCCTCTCCACCAACTACTCATGATGTAGATGAGCCTGTTCCTATCCAAATCTTTAACCATATGTAACCATACTCATCCAATCCTATACCTCTACTGAATCATGTGGAAAATGACTCAACATCATTGGATTCTAATTCCATATCACACATTCCCTCTTCAGTAGAGATACCCACAGATTGTAACAATGAAGTTATATCAGCCACTCAAAATGAACTCATATCCACTGCCGATAGTCAACATATAACTTCATCTCCCCAAATCCAAATGAATCCCAACTCCCAAGAAATCCAAAAAGCCTTCAAAGACCACAAGTATCATCCTCATAATCTGGTGATAGGCAATATAGATGATCCAGTCAGAACAAGATCAAAAGATTGCAACATCTGTTTATATTCTGGATTTGTCTCTATGATTGAACCAAAGAAGGTTGATGAAGCTCTCAATGATCCCCACTGGGTGACTGCCATGCAAGAGGAATTGGCAGAATTCAAAAGAAATAATGTATGGACTTTGGTACACAAACCAAAGGATAAAACCATTATTGGAACAAAGTGGGTGTTTAGAAATAAGCTAGATGAAAATTGGCAAATCATCAGAAACAAAGCAAGGCTAGTGGCACAGGGGTATTGCCAAGAAGAATGTATTGATTTTGATGAAACCTTTGCCCCTGTTGCAAGATTGGAAGCTATTAGACTGTTCCTAGCCTATGCTGCCTTCAAGAACTTCAAAGTATTCCAAATGGATGTGAAGAGTGCATTTCTGAATGGAGATCTGAAAGAAGAGGTGTATGTAAAGCAACCTCCTGGTTTTGAGGAGTCAAGCTTACCTGATCATGTATTCTTTCTAAACAAAGCTTTATATGGTCTTAAGCAAGCTCCAAGAGCCTGGTATGATACCCTCTCTTCTTTTCTCATTAACAAAGGTTTTACAAGAGGATGCATTGATAGCACTTTATTTATAAGGAAGTACAAAGGTGATGTGATACTTGTGCAGATATATATAGATGATATAATATTTGGGTCTACTAATTTGGAACTATGCAAAAAGTTTTCTAAACTCATGTCTGATAACTTTCAGATGAGCATGAGGGGTGAATTAAACTATTTTCTTGGTTTGCAAATTAAACAAGAGGTTGATGGTATTTTCATTCATCAAACAAATTATGTAAAAGATTTATTCTAAAAGTTTGATTTTGAAAATTGTTCTTCAATGAAAACACCTATGTCTACTTATATCAAGTTAAGAAAGGACACTGATGGCCAATCAGTGAACATTACTACTTATAAGGGAATGATTGGGTCACTTTTATACTTCACTGCAAGTAGATCAGATATAATGTTTTCAACATGTCTCTGTGCAAGATATCAAGCAGATCCAAAGGAATCACATCTTGCTGCTGTTAAAAGAATATTCAGATATCTCAAAGAAACTCCTAATCTTGGTCTTTGGTACCCCAAAGACTCAGATTTTGAGTTAGTTGGATATTCTGATTCCGATTTTGCAGGGTGTACATTAGACAAAAAAAGTACTTCAGGTGGTTGTCAACTTCTAGGAGGAAGATTGATTAGTTGGTCTAGTAAGAAACAGAATTCAGTGTCAACATCCACTGCAGAGGCAGAATACATTGCTGCAGGAAGCTGTTATGCTCAAATTTTGTGGTTACAAAATCAACTACTTGACTATGACGTGAAGTTTGAAGACACCCCAATTCTGTGTGACAATACAAGTGCAATCTCTATCTCAAATAATCCGGTTATGCATTTAAAGACAAAGCATATTGAAACCAGACATCATTTTCTCAGAGATAATGTGCAAAAGAAAAAGGTAACTCTGCACTACATCAACACTGATTTGCAACTTGCAGATTTGTTCACAAAGCCATTGGATGAAGCAAGGTTCAATTTCCTAATATCCAAACTAGGTATGCTTAATTTTTAGATTAGAATAGTGGTAATTTAGTTTGTGTTAATTTATAAGTGTTAAAAATCATGTGTTACTTATCTAAGCATCTCTAAGTCTTATTTAATCTGTGTAAACCGAGTAACGGTGCTCAGCTGATACCTATGAGCTGATCACCTTAAGATAAGAAGGAAATGCTCAGCTAAGTACTTTCCCCAGCTGATACTTTCAAATTTTCACTATCAGCTGATAGTTTTTCAACAGCTGATACCCCTGCTGATACATCTTTATAATCGGCTGATGGTCCAACACTTAGTAAATTTCATCTTTTATGTTCATTTAATGCTTTTTAACCCTAGTTATTTACTCCGTCTGTCAGATTTCATTTAATAGCTAATTAATTTGTTTTCCGTTAGAATTTTTGTCAGTATCTAACGATCTCTGTTAACCACCCTTCATAAATATCCCACTTCCTCTCTCATTCACCTTTACTTGTTCAAACTCTCAAAATTCCCCGTCTCTCTAAAAAGAACTACCCTAGCTTTTCTCTCTCGATACACACTGTTCATCATCCCTACCAAATGGCCACCTATATTCCAGACCCTACTGTCAACCATGGTGAGAATGTTGCTCCAAACCAACCCATGAACATAACTCCAAATAACATTCTTATGTGCACCACAATTCTAGCGTCTCACGAAAACCAAGGATATGAGCCTATGGTACAGTTTCTTCAGGCTCATCCTTTGTTCAAAATCCTTACTGTTGATCCCCACTATATCTACCCCACAATCATTGGTGAGCTATGGTACTCTGCAACCTACAACCTAAATGACAATACCATCCATTGCATCTTAGTCCAAGGAAACTATCACCTCCAAATCACCACTGAAACCTTACGCGAAGCCACTGGTATTCCTCACTTCCCACCTTACACTGCTTTTCCCTCCAGAACTCAAGTTCAAACCATTCCGCCAACCATCGGCTACAATGAGCCCGTTGTGCATGGTCAAGTGAAAGTATCTGCTCTTTCCCATCCGTGGAAGTATTTGGTCAACGTGGTCATACGTTGTTTTGGTCCTAAATCTGGAAGCCACCATCTTATCAATCAAAGAGAGCTTCTGGTGCTCTATGCCCTAGTCTTTGGGGTCAACATTGATTTTGCTTAGGTTACCTTCTCTGATCTTGTTGACAAAATTACCCAGAGCACAAACAAAAAGTCATCAAGGTCTCAGGTGCCCTACATTCGATTCCTAAGCCTGATAGCAATGAGGGAGATTGGCGAAAATGATTATGTAAGTTTACTCCCATCCGTAGCCCCATATATACAAGGTCAATAGAGGATGCTCCTAATGAGCCCTTTGAGGTAGTGACATCCACACCTATGACCTCAACTCCAATTACCCTTCCTCATGTTGAGGGGGAGCAATTGGATGTTGCCACCCTTAAGCCAGTGGATGTATCCTCACAATAGGATACATATGTAAACATGGGACATAAACCGCAATCTAAGACAACCTCCCAAAAGGTTGATCTCATTGAAAGAATGACCTCAACCCAAGGTCATACTATGTCTACACCAACATTGAGTCAGCCTATACCATTCACATTCTCCCAACAAAATGTGGATCCAATAAGGGATTCCATACTATTGAGTGCATCCCACACTTACTCCACCTATCGTGCACCTTTAATTAATTCAATTCTTACACATGCATAGCCTGCCAATGCTAGTGGTACAAACCAACCACATGCACAGGGCTCAACAGTCTTTCCCTATAAGTTTAAGCTTATACACCAAGGCTCAAATGAGGGAACCCAAACCTTACCCCATTTCTTTGAACCCATCTCCACTCCTTCTACTTCTCAACCCTCTACCTCTACCTAAACACCAAACCTTACCCTTGTACAAACCATAAACCAAAACCATGATAACCTAACTAAAACCTTCTATACCTTCCAAACCCAAACCAATACTCAACTGTCACAACTTGCAAAAGACATTGAGTCCCTTAAAACCCCAACCCAACCCTCCCCTGCCTCTCCCATTGATCTTACCCCCATCTTAGCTAAAATAGAACAATTCTCTACCCTTCTTCCATCTCAACCACAAACTCCCATCCTACCTCAATCCACTATCTCTTGCCTCAAGCAAATCATCTCCAACCTACTATCCCAACTCCAAACCCTACGCCCAATCAACCCAAACATTTATGTCCCCATCCCAGAATAACTCCTACGTATGCCTTCCTTCCTCAAAGGCATCCTTGATGATATAGAAGCCCTCACAGAACAAAGCCGAATGAGTCACCTTTCCTTATGGAAAGCTCTTAGGGATCTCAAGGATGACCTTTCTCTTAAAGTATCTAAACTTACCTCTACCCCAACTTATACTCCTTCCTCAACCTATACACCTACCCCTGCCCCTATGCCATCCCTAAAACCAACCTGAGGTGACTATCTCCTCCTTTTGATGATGCCAAAAGGGGGAGAAATTCTCAAGTTCATCTAGGGAGGATGATCCTGATTCAGAAGAAATTGATGCTGCTTATGATGAAACTGCCACAAAAATCTTGCAGAAGGAAGCACCCAAAGCAACAGCTCATCATCCTCTCAAAAGAAAAGCACCTTCTGAGAGGGAGCAAATATTTCCAAAGAGACTAAAAAGAATGGCAAACAGGCCAAAGCCAAGAAGAAAAGTTGCTGAGAGTTGCTCTCTTCCAATTGCCATAGAGTCTGATTCCGATGATGAGGATGATACTCCACTTTCTGACATCCTCAGAAGAAGAAGACAGAGTCCCAAACCATCTACTCCACCAGTCCAATCATCTCCAACAGTCCAAAAGCCTTCAACCTCTGCTCCTAAAGACAAAGGCAAAAAGAAAATGACACTAGAGCAAGTTGAAGCAGATGTACAAATGAAAAGGGAGCTTGCACTTAAAGAGAAAGAAGAAAGGGAGAATGCCCAAATGGCTCAAGCATTGGGTGTTCCAGTTGAAGAGATCTACCAAGCCAAAGAGCTAGCATACCAACAAGAACAAGAACAAACTCAAAATCAAGCTGCTACTCAACACAAACTGCCAAGGGAGAAATCTCAAACTGAATTACTAAAAGCAAGATCTCATGCGGATGCAATCAAAACCCTCTGCAGGCTTGATCTATCTGCTCCCTACAACTTAAGTCAACAAAGGTTGCAAAGCTTCAGAGAAAGAATCAACATTTTGAGAAACAAAACAGAACCAATTCCTATTACAAGAGCCACTGTCCACAAAGGTGATGGTGAACCCTACCTCAAAGCTATAAGGCAAAACAACTTCAATAGCTGTGAAGTTGTATCATATGAGAGGTGTCACATCTATGGGTTTACAGAATTGATTGAGATCCTGTACCTCCTCTACAAATCCAAATCCAAGCTTAAAGTGGAATTTATTCAAAAGATTCAGAATTGGATAGCTCTAGCTGTGTCACAAAAGGCCTTCACACCAGATGATTACTATAGGCATGTGCACACAGTTGATAATCTACACAAGAAAGGCTCTAAGCCCTTTAAACCATTTGAGCTAAGAGAGGTACTGCCCCAACATGAGTACTTATATGATTTTGAGGGTCTCAACACACCTCTGCCACTCAACATCACCCCAGAGTTTTTCAAGTTTATATCCATGCCTATTGAAGGCTTATTCTTTCTGGACAGAGGTGGCACTTGGAGGTTCCTTAGACAGTCTAAAATCCCCAAAGCTTGCAAGAGTTTTCTCTTTGGGCTAAGAACATCTACAGGAAATGAACATTTTGAAGCCCTTGTACAAGCCCAATGTGAAGTCTTAGCTGAAGCAGATCCCCGTGCCAAAGATTTTGAAGTAAAAGAAGAACAATGGTGGGATGATTGAAGACCGATCCAACTCTGAAGACTTGTTGATCTAGTTGATTGTATATTCTGTTTAGACTAGTTTAGTTAGTAGTTAATCTTCTGTAAAAACTTTTGTACATTTATTTCTTCTATTATTTCAAGTGATGTTTATGTATATCAAAAAATCAAAAACATATAAAAATGGAAAAATGAAAAGATAACACAAAAACAGAACAAAATGGTACAACAAAGAAAAAAATTCAACAAAAACAGAATACTAGAGAAGAAACCAAAAAAGGAACAAGGTTCAAAATAAAAAGAGCTACCAAAAACAGATAGCTAGGTAGCCAAAGACACTTAAAAGTTTAAAACTTTTGTATTCGAAGTCAAACTGATTCTTCAAAAAGAAAAAGGTTTTGTCATCATCAAATAGGGGGAGATTGTTGGGGAGATAATCACTTCACCCTAATAATTAACTCTGCCTATCCTAAAACATATAATTTGATGATAACCAAACCTACATTCAGTATGACTTAGAAAGGATTCAAACATGTGTTGTTTGAATCAGATTCTGTAAAAATATGCTAAGTATGGAACCATCAGCTGAGTATAAGATCCTACTCAAAGTATCAGCTAAGAGATATCGGCTAAGGAGCATCAGATGAAGAAAACAAGTGAAGAAGACCATTAGCTGAGGAAAGTAAACCATCAGCTGAGTGAAGAAATTTGATCAGCTGAGTGCCTACAACTGAGTGAACAATGGATCAGCTGAGGCCCAGAGCATCAGCTAAGCAAGTCTTCTCTTACACAAGTCATCTCTCCACATAAACTAATGTATTTAAATGATCAGCTGAGCATTCTTGATCAACTGATCATACAAATACATGAGCTTATGCCTTCCTAAGTTTACTATTGATCAACTGAGCATCTATATGATCAGCTAAGCAATATGTATCAACTGAGTCCTAGCAAAAATTGATCAGCTGATATATTTTGTCAACTGAGTAGTGAAATTCAAAGTTCCTAGTACAATCTGTTAGCTGAGTCGAGCAAAATGTCAAATCCGCTCTATCTTTTCAGATTGTAAGTCATATGTAAAAGGCAGAACATGTGTTGTTCTGTTATGCCTTAGATCTTTGTTTGTAAACGTAAATTCACTTTTTGGATCAAGTATGAGACAAAAAGGTTTGATCTTATCCTCTGGAAAAAAGGAGAAAGATACCTCAAACAGACGAAGATCTTGAAGATTTGTTTAACAACTAAGTATGGCTGGCAATCCCATACTTGCTAAAGTCAAATCAAACAGAAGCATGGTTGTTGTTTAAAGTACAAGCATGGAAAGGGAAAGAAACTTCTACACGACAGTAGATGTGGGGTTTAGTATTTTATATTGTGAGTGGGTTGCACTTTTGCAGAAAAGTACAATTATTTTTATCAAACAGTTGATTAAAGTAACTTTACTTTTCACCCACTACCTTTACAATTAAAATATTATATTTCCACATCCTCTTTGTCTCCTTCCTTCATGCAACCGGATACACCAAGATTTCTATAAATATACATGCATGGTGGACATGCAAAATACAACACAGTGAAGTCTCTACTCCACAGAAAGAAAGTCTCATCAATTGAGAAATTCGTAGAGTTTAAGCATTGTGTAGAAAGTGTCTAGTAGAGGAGCCGAGTTTACTACCTCCTAAGGAACTTCGAGTGGATGAGCATAAACGGTTGATTGAAGAACCAGTGACGATCCTAGATTGTAAAACTAAGCAATTGAGGAAGAAACGGGTCAAGTTAGTAAAAGTTCAATGGAAGAACAAGCATGGAGGAGTTATGACTTCGGAAACCGAAGAAGAGATGAAAGCTAGATATCCCAAACTTTTTGTTTAGTAGATTCCGAGGACAAAATCCTTTTAAGAAGGGGAGAATTGTGGTGACCCAAAATTTTGTAATATTATTTTCGAGAAATAAATATTATTTGTGAAGTTTAATCTGTTAATAATAATAATTATGGGATATTATTATTTAAAGAAAAGAAAAGTAAATAAAAAGAAAATCGGAATTCTCATGACGTGACGCGTTGCAAGTCTTGACGTGACGCATTTGGGCGGCAGAACACGTAACGAGGTTGCATGTGTCAGTTTCTGCATGTCGCAGAATGCGACGCGTTCCGTTCTTGGACGCTACGCGTAGGGCTGTTTTCAGTGTCTATAAATACAAGTTCATCCCAGCCATTTTACACCACATCTTCACTTCCCTACCGTTACTCTCCCGAAATTTAGAGAGATTGCAAGGTTCTTGAGCGTTTTCCGGTGTTAGGACTTCGTTTGTGAGCATTAGCTTTGATTGGGTGTTCGGTAAAAAGATTACGGGTCAAGTTTCGACCTAGGGTTCGTTTGTGGTGTTCTTGAGCGGTGTTTTGAAGCAAGTGAGACCGGCTTTTGACGGTCCGTGTGCCAAGCTCTTCAATCTAGGTTCGAGGTTTCCGTTTTGTGTTTTTCTGTTGAGTTTAGTATATCTTTACAAAACCGAGTACATAGATAAAACCTTATTTTTGAGATAGAGATGATTATACATATATTTATATATTGATTGATGATACATGTTATGTGTTCTAAGTTAAATACTGGTTGCAGGCATGATCAAACACATAATATGCATGCTATGATTACTTAAGGTTTAATGCGATTTACATATGACTGCTTACAATTACTTGCATGCATGTATTTAGTGGGCGGGGGTAATATACGGTGTTACCATTTTGCGGATTTGCGGGGCTTAGTAGGTATGATTGACCTTTTAGGATTAAAGTGCTAGCCAATGCGAGATATTGACACATGGTATGCGGACACTTCGGTGTTCAAGTACTGGAGTAGTGCACGCCAGAGGAGATAGATCATACATCTTGAGGATGTGAGGAGAAGCTTAAATACGATCAGTTTTGTTTGGACTCAAACTAGAATGACAACGCAGTACTTGTACTCGCACCGTCGGAGTAGCGAAAGCGGAGTTTGGGGATTTATGTTTGGAGTGGGAGTCATGCCCCACGTGGAAACATAGGTTGGCCGGGCACGAGAGTAGTGAACCTTGGATTATCTAGTGTGGGATTAGACTCTACATTAAGATCACCTTATTGATATGATTTATGCAATTATGATGAGATATGATTTATGCGATTATGATGCAATATGATTTATGCGATTATATGTGGTATGATTATGATTATGTGCGAATGATTACATGAAATGATTTGCGGATATTTGACCCATTTGGTGCTATGTGGTTTGCGGGTTATCGGGTATGGGTTAAATACACTAAGGGTGGGATATGGTATTTAATTATATGTCATATTTCTACTAACGAATATATTTTATGGTTTTTGATTTCAACTCCTATTGACTCACTTAGCGTAATCTGACATTTGTTTCTTTTGAAACGTGTCTTGTACTCGCGAAGGTGGCTTAGAAGTTATGGTTCTGCGAGGAGGGTAGTATTAGTAGGTGGTTTGACTTAATATTTGGTATCAATGAACAACTTTGTTATGTAATATATTTATGGATTAAATGCATATTGATTTTTTGAACGACTGCCGTCGTAACCCCGTGGTTTAACTATGGATGATTTCGAATCGCTTTTATGGCGAAAAACAATTAATCTGGGTTATGATTTAAGATGCTCGCTGCATTTAATTGCTTATATTTAAAAGTTTTTTATGGTGAAATTTTGAAAAATCACAGTTTTAAAGTTCCCATATGCAAGCTATTGCTAATCGGTCTTCAGCTGATAACTCTAAAGCTGAGTCCAACTCTACTCGACTTGATAATCAAGGAGATCAAGGAGCAGCCCAAACACTCAAATTAATTTCAATCTCAAAGGAGACTACATCTTATATTCCTTCCTCTAAGTCACCCATAATTGAAGGAGCTGAACCCATGGTTATTATTTCTAAACCCTTATCTTTTTCTCCCTCTTACACTTCTACTCCATCTACATTGGCAGATAAGACTGTGTACAGCCCAACACAGTCTAGCATTGTAACCCATCTCCCCACCTTCTCATAAAATCCAATTTGAAGTCAATCCTGGACAACCCACTTTTACCAAGGCAAAAGTCCTCTTATACAAGAAAGACTTCCTAAGGGAGTTCACCACCTTTTAAATTCCCTAGAGATGATATCATATTGACACCTGCACAAGCAAGAGTTGAGAGGGAGATACCTACTCTTAAGGTTTCAACCTCGAGGATCAATTTTGCATCCCAAAATCCTAGCCAAGGTGTGGTGTCTATTCAGCCTACATTTTCTACAACCATGTGAGAGCCTGTTGCTATGCATTTACAGACACATGAAGTTAACATTGAAATAATGACCAATCCCCAAGGTCAATTACCTCTTTCTAGCCCTTCTAAATCAACTAAATTACCTTTCCATTCCCCTAGTTAATCCTATCACGATTCAAGCCATACAATTTCTTTTCCCTTTTCATACTCCCCAACATGACGTGTCAATGAGTATCTCAAAACCAGAGAGACTTAGAGGGTCCAAACTCTGCTACCTTGATTCTAAAGGTAGAAACTAACCTTTAGTTATGGGGGCCCCAACCTCAGAATCTCTGGTTCATATCACTACACTGAGGTTATACCTTGGGTATCTTCAAAAAGTGTTGATATTGAGTTTTCACAAGCGAGTTTGTTTCCTACAACTTGAATTCAACTTCAACTCATGAATCACAACTTTCTAAGCTGATGATGAGGTATATAGGCTCCCAATTCATGTTATTTAATCACATGAGAGATAAAAATAAGCAAAAGATATATAAGAATATTAATGACTTAGCGGGTGAAATAAAGGAGTTGACATTCATGGTTCTCCAAATGCAACAACAAAAGCCAGTTTCTTCAACCCTTAGTTATGATGACAAAAGGGGGAGAGGGTTGCTAAAGACATTCAAGCTCAAGCTGATTCATCAACAATACAAAACAATCAAGCTGAGAAAGAGAAAGCACATATTGAGCGCGAGATTGAAAGAGAGAAACAGACCGAGGTCAAGCAAACAGAAAAGGCTAAAGGAAAAAGACCAATGAAGTCTAAAAAGAAGACAAAGTCTATAATAAGAGGAGGAATACAAGAGAGTAATCAAGAAGAGCTTTAAAAGTTTAAACTCTTATTCTAATGATGATTCTGAAGCTGCAGAGGCTACCAAAGCATTAATTAAGGAGATAGAAAATGAAGAGGCAAAAGAGCTTGGAATAACTATGAGTGAGTTAAGAAGAAGAAACACAAAGATGATCAAAGCCACTGAACATGACCTAAGAAAGAAAGGTGAAGCTGAGTACAATGAACCAAGGGCTGAACCAATCCAATATACCGATGAAGATATTAAAGAATGTTATCTTAGAAGATATTATTTGTAACGCCGGAAAATCACAAGCCATTTTTTTAAATGCACTGCGGAAGCTTTAAGTAAACAAACTCATTTACATACAAACCAATATTAACAAATGTACATTCACTATTCACAACAAAGTATCATCTGTTTTAGTGTTACAAAATAAACAGGCTCGTTCTTTTCAAAATCAAATATTAGAGTCAAGTCAACTTCTCCTTCAGCAAACCTCACAATCACGAACCTACAAAAGCAACAACTGAGGGGAATTAGCACAAAGCTAAGTGAGTAGAGGCTAAACCCAAAAGCAAAATCCACAGTCAATATCAAAGCATGCAATCACATATCCAAGAAGACCGGCGATTCGGCGCAGAACCTACACCAGTGCCATCCAAAGCAAAGGTTTACCGATAGCTCTCTACTGAATTGGCACAGTGAAATCCTCCTCAGAAGCAACATATGCAACAGTAAGGCTACCACTGTTCAACCAACAAGTAAACGAGCCCAGCCCAATTCTACGTATAGCTGACTTCTCAAACGTAACTCAAAATCATCCTAAGAGTGCGTATCGACCAAATAGTTATGCAGCAGATATCAACAATCAATATCACAATCAACAGTTCAATCAATCCAATCCAATCTCAAAATCACCACGAGCTCAGAGATCCAATATTACTGAGTCTTTTGATTGCCTGAAAACACAGCAACAATCAAATCAGTCTCGAATATATCTTTCCATATACATTTATATCTTAAATTCATATAAACAACTCAATAAAGTCATATCAATAACATGCCAACTTATTCCAATAAAAATAAGAAAACTTTCTGAAATAGGCCCCGTCGCGCCGCGGCCAACTCATGCGTCGTGTCGCGACATTGTCGGATTTCGAATCCGTAATTCAACAATCGGATTTAAGTGGCGGATTTCTAAAGTATCGGATTTCAGGGTCGGATTTGGAGTTTCTCGGATTTCCAAGGGTCGGATTTGGCAAAGTCTCGGATTCTCAGAATCCGAAACCACAATGTCGGATTTCCTCAAGGTCGCGCCGCGACCCTTAAGCATAGTGCCGCGACATGCATATTTGAAGTTCATTTTCTCAGATTTCAGCCAACATAACACTCTTATAAACCTTTCTA
This sequence comes from Dittrichia graveolens, assembly GCA_038502395.1. Taxonomy (NCBI): domain Eukaryota; kingdom Viridiplantae; phylum Streptophyta; class Magnoliopsida; order Asterales; family Asteraceae; genus Dittrichia; species Dittrichia graveolens. The sequence continues at coordinate 28,417,374 of JARJIL010000006.1, forward strand.
ACATCATATTTCTTCAAACAAAACACATATATAACATACAACATGCCTACAAAACATCATGAACACCTTTTTACTCAATCAAAACAACAAAATCTACAAAACACACTAATCAAGCTTTCTTCCAAACTCCATTAATGGTGGAACCTTATATAACCAAGTAATCCATCAGATAAACACATAAAGATGAATCATAGAATGCTATAAACACATCCTCACCTCCTTTTGAATTAAAACACACAAGATCTTTGCTTTCAAATTTCAAGTTGCAAGGTTGCTTCACTCTTGGTTTTGCTCTCCAAAACACACACTACACCTTCTTCATTTTCAGCAAATATAAGCAGATATTTTATCCCGTAAACATGTACACATATATTTAGTTTAAACCAAGCAGGAGGTGGCAACTTTTTGAAATCCTATCCTTTAAATCATGCATGCATACATACTATCACATTACATACTTAATTTTCTTTTCACCGGTAAACATGTATACATATATATTCAAATTAGTCAATTAGTCTTAACAAAACACATAATCAATTTAAAAACACCATTAATCACATATCGCCAACCTGCTAATCTCCTAGCCCAGGTTTGTGGGTGTTACAAATCTCCCCTCCTTAAGAGGATTCCGTCCTCGGAATCCCTTCTCACTCAAACAAATGATGGTATCTGTCTCTCATCTCTGCTTCCGTCTCCCAAGTTAAATCAGAACCTAAACTGTGTTTCCACTTGACCAACACCATCGGTATCTGCTTCTTTCGGAGCTTGGTCACTTTACGATCTAACAGTTCCGCAGGTTCTTCTATCAATCTTTTCTTTGAATCAACTTTCAATTCGTGCACTTGGAGAATTTGGCTTTCATCTTCAACCTTGCATTTCCTCAGACATTGAACGTATCGTGAATACCTGCAAGCTCTGCTGGAAGATCCTGTGTAACTGTCTGGTCATTTACTATCTGACGAATACGGAAAGGACCAATGTAGCGGGGAGCCAACTTCCCGCGTTTGCCAAAATAAATTACGCCCTTCCTCGGAGAAAACTTAGATACACCAATTCCCCCACATCAAACGTTACTAGACGACGTCGTGGATCCGCATACATTTTGTGTCTATCTTTGGCTACCTTTAACTTTTCTCAAGCTATAGCAACCTTGTCAGCAGTTATCTGAACGTTCTCGGGCCCTGCAAACTGTTTCTCACCAGCCTCTAACCAACACGTCGGAGTACGGCAAAGACGGCCGTATAACATCTCATACGGAGGCATTCCAATACTTGAGTGGTAAGAATTATTATACGCAAACTCTATCAATGGCTGGTGCCAATCCCAAGATCCACCATACTCAATTACACAGGCACGTAGCATATCTTCGAGTGTCTGTATGGTTCGCTCAGTCTGACCGTCAGTCTGAGGATGATAAGCAGTACTCAAATTAATTCTCGTCCCAACTCCCTCTGTAGACTCCTCCAGAAGTTAGAAACAAACCTGGAGTTTGTGTCAGATACTATCGACAACGGTATACCATGCCTCGCAACAATCTCATTAACATACAGTTGAGCTAACTTACTCAAAGAAGCCGTCTCACATGTAGCCAAAAAGTGAGCACTCTTTGTTAGCCGATCCACAATCACCCAAATCATACTGAGCAGACTTCATTCTATCCACTAAATCAGATACAATCTCCATACACATAAACTGGATTGAACTTCCCGCTCCCTTACGGCTCAGGGCATCTGCTACCACATTTGCTTTCCGAGGGTGGTATCTGATCTCGCAATCACAATCTTTTATTAACTCCACCCATCGTCTTTGTCTCATGTTTAGTTCTTTCTGTGTAAACACATACTGAAGACTCTTATGATCATTACAAATCACACACTTGGTGCCATACAAATAGTGTCTCTACAGTTTAAGGGCAAATACGATAGTTGCCAGCTCCAAATTGTCCGTCGGGTAATTCTTTTCATGTGGTTTCAATTGTCTTGAAGCATACGCAATCACCCGATCCCTCTGCATAAGCACACATCCCAATCCAGCAAATGACGCATCATAATAAACATTAAAATCATCTCATCCACTTGGTAATGCAAGAATGGGAGCCTGACATAACAACTACTTTAAAGTCTGGAAAGCTTTGTCTTGTTTACTACCCCAAACAAACTTCACGTCTTTCAGAGTTAACTTAGTCAACAGGCCCGCAATCTTAGAGAAATCTTTAATAAACCTGCGGTAGTATCCAGCCAAACCCAGAAAACTCTTTATCTCAGACGGTGTCCCAAGAACTGAACTTCCCTTAACCAAAATTCTCACTTTGAGAACTTAGCAAATAGATGTTCTTTCTTCAAAGTTTCCAGAACCTGTCTCAAATGCTTTTCATGCTCCTGTTCAATCTTTGAATAAATCAGGATATCGTTGATGAAGACTATCACAAAATCATCAAGGAATGGTCGACAGACCCTATTCATCAAATCCATAAAAATCGCAGGTGCATTGGTTAAGCCGAACGGCATAACCAAGAAATCATAGTGCCCGTAGCGCGTACGAAAGGCCGTTTTCGATACATCTTCCTTAGAAACATGCACTTGATGATAACCTGATCTTAAATCAATCTTAGAAAAGAACGAAGCTCCCTGCAGCTGGTCAAACAAATCATCGATTCTTGGCAACGGATACTTGTTCTTTATCGTCCTTTTATTCAGTCCACGGTAGTCGATACACATGCGCAACATACCTTCTTTCTTTTTCACAAATAATACCGGTGCTCCCCACGGGGACGAACTCGGACGAATAAACCCTTTATCTAGCAGATTCTGAATCTGCGTCATCATCTCCCAGATCACTGAACGTGCCAACCTGTACGGAGCCTTCGCTACTGGTCTAGAACCAGGAATCAGATCAATCTTGAACTCTACCTCACGAACTGGTGGTAGTCCTGGTAATTCTTCCGGAAACACTTCCGGGTATTCCGTTACCACCCGGATATCAGTCATTGCTTGCTTCTCTTTCTTTCCATCAATCACATAAGCCAGGTACGATTCACATCCTCTATCCAACACCTTCTTAGCTTTTAGACATGAAATAATCGGGATCACAGACCCATCCTTCTCTCCCCTTGCTATTACCCGTGTACCATCCGCCAACGGAAAAGAGATCAACTTCTTCTAACACTTGATACTGGCTTGATTCAAACTCAGCCAATCCATCCCAAGCACCACATCAAACCCAGACAATGGCATAACAAGAAAATAAACTGGAAAACACACGCCATCTATATCAATTTTAGCTCCAGCCACAGCAGTCGTGACCGGATGCATCATACCATCTGCTACTTCTATCTCTAAAGCAGTATCAAGTCTAATTACAGGCATATTCAAATTTTCACAAAATTCTATAGAAACAAAGGAGCGATTTGCTCCAGAATCAAACAATACTCTAGCAGGAGTAGAGTTTATCAAAAACATACCCGTGATAACGTCGTCTGTGGTGGTGGCATCATCCACCGTCATTTTAAACGCCCGACCCTCCGCAGTGGGTGGGTTCTTTCTTTTCTGTCCAGCCAAAGACGATCTTCCAGCTCCTCCTCCTCCTCCTCACCCTGACCCTGTCTTTTTACTTATCGGGCAATCACCAACTATATGCCCCTCCCTCTGACAATTCCAACAAACACTTCTTGGGAGCTTGCAGTTTTTCAACTCATGACCAAATTGGCCACACTTTACGCACCTCATAGTCTGGGGCGTACACTGCCCATGATAATAAGATTTGCACCTATTACACCAAGGTGCCCGTTGAGTAGACCCACCTGAAGTAGGCCTCCTATTCTGCTCCCCCTGCCTTCTCCCACTGCTCTATCCTCGTTGTCTCTACTGAGCATTATAATGTTCAAATCTTGATTTTTGTTGGGAGATCCTCTCCCCGCTCAACCTTTTTCTCGCAATTATATCACCTTCAGCCGATTTGGCTAAAGTGAAAGCCTGGGACAGGGTGCTAGCCCACCTAGTGGCGCTACGGAGATCCGGGTGCAGTTCCCCCACAAAATGGGCAATCTTCGATTCTTCATCAGGTACCCAGTGCTTGGCAAATCTCATCTTTTCATGAAATTGTTTGATGAGTTGATCAACAGTCATATTCCTGGTCATTTGTAAATCCATGAATTCCTTCTTGATTTTGGCTATCTCGAAGGTACCGCAATATTTTTCACACAACTTTTCCTGGAATTGACTCCAGGTGATGCTCTTCTATTGCTGCTCTGTAAAATGGCCGGTAATAGAATCCCACCAGACCAATGCGCCTCCTCTCAACATTCGCGTTGCATATTTCACCTTTAATTCATTTTCGCAATTACAGGTATCAAGTGCCTTTGCCATCTCTCTCAACCAGTTTAAGGTAGCGTTGGGATCAGAACTCCCGTGGTACTCAGATGGTTTACAATCAAGAAATTGCTTGTAGGTGCACGGTAATAAAATGGTGTTGTCATTGGTGCGGTTGTTGCCTGTGTAGGAATCGCAGTTGGCACTGGGGTTGGTTCAGGTTGATGTTGTTGTTGTTGCTCCATTCTTTGGACTTTGTTTCTGAGTTCAACCAACTCATTTTCCGGTTGATAAACGTACTCACTTTATCCTCTTCATGGGCCTGACCCGATGTTCCAGCAGTTTCTGCATTTCCCAAATGTTCAGTTACTGAAGCTTCAGTTGTAGCTTGGGTCATAGGAGGAAGGATAGGAGTCTCTCTGTCAGCCATAATCTATTACAATCACATCACCTCATAACTCATTAGCATAAACTGTTAGTATCAAAATACTAACTACTACAAACAGCTCTAACTCACCCTAATTCCCCCTAAGGAAAGCTTGACCCGTCACGAGCCAAGATTTGGGAATGCAACACTCTAGCCGTGCATGCATCGCCAAACCTAGGCTCTGATACCAAACTGTAACACCGGAAAATCACAAGCCATTTTTTTTAAATGCACTGCGGAAGCTTTAAGTAAACAAACTCATTTACATACAAACAAATATTAATAAATGTACATTCACCGTTCACAACAAAGTATCATATGTTTTAGTGTTACAAAATAAACAGGCTTGTTTCTTTTCAAAATCAAATATCAGAGTCAGGTCAACTTCTCCTTCAGCAAACCTCACAATCACGAACCTATAAAAACAAAAACTGAGGGGAATTAGCACAAAGCTAAGTGAGTAGAGGTTAAACCCAAAAGCAAACATCCACAGTCAATATCAAAGCATGTAATCACATATCCAGGAAGACCGACGGTTCGGCGCAGAACCTACAACCAATGCTGGCCAAAGCAAAGGTTTACCGATAGCTCTCTACTGAATTAGTACAGTGAAATCCTCCTCTGAAGCAACATATGCAACAACAAGGCTACCACTGTTTAACCAACCAATAAGCGAGCCCAGCCCAATTCTACGTATAGATGACTTCTCAAACGCAACTCAAAATCATCCTAGGAGTGCGTATCGACCAAATAGTCATGCATCAGATGTCAACAATCAATATCACAATCAACAGTTCAATCAATCCAATCCAATCTCAATCACATCATGCATCACATCAATAACATTAACCGAAATCTTTACCATCCGCTTTTAACGTCCACTTACCTCAAAATCACCACGAGCTCAGAGATCTAATATTACTAAGTCTTTTGATTGCCTGAAAACACAGCAACAATCAAATCAGTCTCGAATATATCTTTCCATATACATTTATATCTTAAATTCATATAAACAACTCAATAAAGTCATATCAATACCATGCCAACTTATTCCAATCAAAATACAATTAAAATAAGAAAACTTTCTGAAATAGGCCCCGTCGCGCCGCGACCAACTCATGTGTCGCGCCGCGACACTGTCGGATTTCGAATCCGGAATTCAACAATCGGATTTAAGTGGCGGATTTCTAAAGTATCGGATTTCAGAGTCAGATTTGGAGTTTCTCGGATTTCCAAGGGTCGGATTTGGCAAAGTCTCGGATTCTCACAATCCGAAACCAAAATGTCGGATTTCCTCAAGGTCGTGCCGCGACCCTTAAGCGTAGCACCGCGACATGCGTATTTGCAGGTCATCTTCTTTATTTTTTCGGATTTCAGCCAACATAACACTCTTATAAACCTTTCTAACATCATATTTCTTCAAACAAGACACATATATAACATACAACATGCCTACAAAACATCATGAACACCTTTTTACTCAATCAAAACAACAAAATCTACAAAACCCACTAATCAAGCTTTCTTCCAAACTCCATTAATGGTGGAACCTTATATAACCAAGTAATCCATTAGATAAACATATAAAGATGAATCATAGCATGCTATAAACACATCCTCACCTCCTTTTGAATTAAAACACATAAGATCTTTGCTTTCAAATTTCAAGTTGCAAGGTTGCTTCACTCTTGGTTTTGCTCTCCAAAACACACACTACACCTTCTTCACTTACAGCAAATATGAGCAGATATTTTATCCCATAAACACGTACACATATATTTAGTTTAAACGAAGTAGGAGGTGGCAACTTTTTGAAATCCTATTCTTTAAATCATGCATGCATACATACTTAATTTTCTTTTCACGAGTACACATGTATACATATATATTCAAATTAGTCAATTAGTCTTAACAAAACACATAATCAATTTAAAAACACCATTAATCACATATCGCCAACCTGTTAATCTCCTAGCCCAGGTTTGCGGGTGTTACATTATTATCAAGAAATTGAAAGTCTGACCCTTAGCATATCAAAAGATGTAGTGTATCTAAATCTCAATCTTGCTGATAAGCAAACTGCTGGTATTCATCTAAGTTATATCCACAAGATAGGTTATAAAGAATGGATAAGAATTACCATCCTCACCAACAAATTGAAAAAGAGTCAAATTAGAGATGAGGTGAAGGATGAGCTAACCAAGTTAATGGCAAGAGTTGAAGACGAGAAGCTAATTCCTACCGAGATGCACAGAGAAGTAAACAAGAAAATGCTAGAAGGATTATAGTTAAGGGGAAATGAATATGTTAAAACAGTAACATAAGGATTTATATACACGGATAGGGGAATCAATTCGTTCTAAGAGTATTGGACATTATTAAGATCGGGTCCTTATATGCGTTGGTAAATAAAAGGTTATGTGACAGATCTGAGTTAAATAGTGTATTCAAATACAAGCTTAACAAAGTTATTCTAATCAAGAAGGACGAGCTCAAACATCTACAAATCCATGAAGAAATTATAGACAAAGTTATTAAGGAGATTGCAAAATGAAAATTAAATATTCTATGTGAATATTATTGTAATAGATTACTTTTATAATTTTGTAAGCACTAAGTGTGTACATTTGATCAATGTGATCATAAACGTTTGTATTCTATTGATAAGTTCATATATATGAAACATTATTTTAATTAGTTCAAAGTGTTTTGATTAGTTCAAACTGATTGTTGATATATTCCATTTAAAATTGAGAAGTTTAATTAACTTGATGTGTTCACGTAAAATTTAATAAGTTCAAGTAAATCTTGTTTAATTCAAGATTTGATAACATAATTCACATAAGTATGTTCAAGTAGACTAGAGGTTTTGTCATCATAGGGGAAGTTTGTTAGTCAAATGACCTTATTAGTTTGGATTTGATGAGACAAAATAAAGCTTAAAAGATAGTACTTAACATGTTCAAAAAGAATTTTGTAAAGTCTATACTAGTTAGCTCAAGTTGAGTAGTCAACTCTAGAACAGAAACATAGTTTATTTTAGATAATTCAAATGAATTCTTAAGTTGAGTATGAGTTTCTACATGTATGTCTATGTGGAAATCGAAGATTAGTTCAAGAACTCAACTCTATAGTTTCAAGCTGTGTGACTCAGCTGGACAGAGAAACCAGCCCATAAAGAGTTCGAATTTGTTTTAAAGTCATAACTCTCTATTTACGGTTGGATAAAAAGATTCCAAATTCAAGATTGAAGATCAAGTTTATCCAAGTTATCTATCCAAAGGTATAGAAAAATTTAGTTTGACTTAGCATATTAGAATAAGTCTTAGTTTATTAGTTTAATTTTTTTATCCGTATAATAGGTATATAATCTAACCTCCTAATGTGTTTAGAGGTTACTTGGTTAGTCTGTTATTAACCCGATAAGACCTGTATTCCTATTCAGAGAGTCTTTATCAGTGCAACAAGATCTAGCAAATAGTTTGTGAGATTGATTGAGAGAGAGTTAAATTGTAATAAGTGAGTTGAATTAAGGTTTCATACTATTTTGTATTGAAAGTTTGATTGATTAATAAAAGGCATTCGAATTTATTTTGAATTGTTTCATTATAATCTGAATTGTGTATTCAACCCCCTCCTATACTTTTGTATCTATTAGTTGATTACCATAGGGATTAACATCTTATTAGTAGCTTGAATGACTGTGGCAAGGATGAGATCCAATTATCCGCCATATCTAAAACTCTAGATTTTTTTATTCCAAGAATGAATTTATAAGAGATCATATACAAGTTATAGTTTTCTTGTATAAGAAAAGTACGAAGATATGCTAAATGTATTTCATAATCAGGAAGATTTATGAATCTTATTTTTCATAAGAGAGATCCAATGTAGCTTTCAAAAGAGTTGTTTCTTGGTTGCGGTTCTTTCAAACCGGTTCACACATTCACCATAAGATTTTCCTTACCATTAGAAGAAAAATAAGAAGTAATCAACTATGCTACATCTCGAACAACACCATGCATCTTGGTTGTGAATTTTTTACTTTCTTCATTCAATAACAAGCCACGAGATTTAAGAATATTTACCTTAATTCGAACCCTTTCTTTTGCATCTTCCGAGCAATGAAGGTCATCAAACTTCCTTCTTAAGACCCATCACGTAACGAGTCAAATGTTCCAAAGGAGTACTTGCACTATCAGGGAACATAATACACAACTAGAAGCATCATATGGCTTCCTTGCTTGCAATAAAGTCATAGCTTAGTTTCAAATGCCTATACACTTTCTTTATATCAGGAGCAATGTCCAAAGTTGCAAGCTTCTTTAATCGAACAATAATCTCTTCCCATGAATCGATATTTTTATTTTTTTCAAAGAATGTCCTACCGCTCGAATGATGAGTGGAAACTGTATAATGTTAAGTCGATATGTCGGGAGATTATTGAGTTTGATCCAACGTCTGTCATTGGAGAAGATTGAATAAAGAGGATCATTATCCATAGACTGACACCGGAATATAGAAGCTTTGTCATTGTTGTACAAGGATGGCATGTTCAACCATTGCTTGTAGAGTTTGAAATTTTGCTACCCAGCTAAGAAGCAATGGCTAAGCAAATGAGAGGTATCACTCCGAAGAGTGAAGAGGAAGCGCTCTAGACAAGTAAAAATTGGAGCAATTTCATGTCGCCTGCTAAAGGTTGATACAAAAATGACGCCAAAGGAAAAAATCATCAAGGAACCACATAAATATAGAGAGCTCAAAAGACCGACCATAAGAGTTCTAGAAGGAAGAGGTTTAAAGGAAATTGCAACAATTATGAAATGTGGCGTTACATGTCTAAGGATTGTTGGTTCAAGAAAAGTCTATCGAGAGCAATATAGTAACCTCCAAAAACTAAATTGAGGATGAATGGGATGCAGAGGACCTATGTGTCTAGAAGAAAATGAGCTAGTACTCATGGAAATGATGGTAAAGCATATTGATTATGAGAACGACTGGATATCTGATTTACGATGCCAATCCACATGACTAGTGATTAGAAGAAACTACGAGACACAAAGGAGTTCAAAAGGAGTCACATGGTACTAACAACCAACAACGCACGGTTGCCAATTGCTCAAATAGGCAACACAATGATCTGATATGGTGTCACTACAAAATGTATATCATGTACGAGGTATGAAGAAGAATTTGTTGTCAGTGTCATAGCACATCGTCAGGAAACTACATCCTGTTTGGGCCACAAGATGTGAAGGTCTATAAAGATATTAGTATATTAGAAAAGCCGACTATGGAAGGACAGAAAATTGAGTCTGTCTATGTGCTCTCGGTAGAGTCTGCCTATGTAGACAAGACTCAAAAGAATGAAACAGCAAATTTGTGGCATACAAGATTAGGACATGTTGGTTATCACTCGAAGGTCATAAGGGAGAAATACATGCTCAATGGCCTACCTCAACTTGATGTCAAAATAGATGTTGTTTGCGCTGGATGCTAGTGTGGTAAAGCCCATCAATTACCATACACGGAGTCAAAGTTTAGAGCAAAGAAACCATAAGATTTAAATCACTTGGATGTGTTCGGTCCAGTCCAACAGACATTGAGGTACATGGTGACGTTCATTAACGACTACTCGAGATATGTGTGGGTTCTCTTCGTGAAAAAAACTTCTTACACATTCTCAAAGTTTAAAGAATTCAACACAATGGTTGACAGAGAAGTATGAACAAAGATATGTTGTTCGCAGTAAGATAACGAGGGAGAATACATCTCTGAAGAATTTAATCGATATTTAATAGATCATCGGTTCACATGTGCCAACACACCACAAAAATGCTTTAGTGGAGAGAAAGAATCGACATCATGCTAAAATGTATTGAAGCATGCTCCACACAAAGAATATCCCAAGGAAGTTTTGGGTTGAAGCAATGCGAACTGTTACACATGTGATCAACAAGTTTCCCTAACCAAGGTTAGGTTTCATCTCACCATTTTAAACACTATGGAATATAAAACCTATAGTAAGCTATTTTTATGTATTTTTTTTGTTTGCTATGTATTTGTACGCAGTAATTTACATAGAAAGTTTGACAAGAAAATGGTTAGGTGTATATTTGTTGGATATGGCTATCCAAGAAAAGGATGGAAGTGTTATGATCCATCAAGTGGAAGATTCTACACCTCAAGAGATGTAGTGTTCAATGAAGCATCTTCGTGGTGGTCCTCAAAAAGAAAGTCTTACTAGATTCAAAAAAAACGTGGAAGAAATTCTATAAGAGAAGACAAGAGAGCAAACTGCACATATTTGGTCAAGTGTTGATGCGCATGACGATCTAAGCGAAATTGATGTCACTGACCAAGAAGTAATTCAATCATATGAAGCTAATAAAGACATAATGCCACCTCCACAACGTAGATGGATGAAAAGAACCCTAAGGCTAAATCCTAATTATTCTAATATAGCAATTTTCTAAGACAATGTTAAAGAGCTAGAGACGTATGAAGAAGCATCAAAAAACAAAGCTTGGCAAAAGGCGATGGAAGAAGAATTTACAGTCTTGAAGTAGAACCAAACTTTGGAACTTGTGTGAAGACTAAGAGACATAAAACCCATATCTTGCAAGTGGGTTTATAAAATAAAATGCCCCCAAATGGATCAATCGTGAGATACAAGGCTCCTCTAGTGGCTCTAGGGTTCTCATAACAATATGGACTATAGTATGATAAAGCATTTAGTCTAGTTATGAAATTCACTACCGTTCAGGTCCTGCTAGCACTTGCGGCAAGTAAAGATTGGAAATTATGGCATGATTTTCCCCACTAACTAAAGATGGATGTGAAGAATGATTTCTTGCATGGAGAGTTGGATCGAGAGATCTACATAAATCAACACAAGGTATTTGAAGATGCATCTAATCCCAATTATGTGTGCAAACTGAGAAAAGCTATTTATAGATTGAGCAGGCAACAAGAGCTTGGTATGGTAAGATTGTTGAATTTATTACCCGAAGTAGTTATTTAGTGGGACATGCAGACTCAAGCTCGTTCATCAAATAAAGAGAAGTAAAATTGGCAATTGTGTTAGTCTATGCGGATGCCTTAATCATCACCGATGATAGACGAAAGAAAAATCCATCAAAAAAGAGCAAATTTGTCGGTGCACTTTAAATGAAAGAACTAGGAGAGCTTAAACACTTTTTAGGGCTAGAAATTGATCATACAAAAGAAGGGTTGTTCCTTTACCTACAAAAGTATACAAGAGATATACTTCAATAGTTTGGCATGTTGGAGTGTAAGTCAGTCTTAACACCAATAGAGCCAAATGCCAAAATTGGTACACACGATGGCAAAGGGCTTGATGATGGAACGATTTATCAACATCTAGTGGGTATTCTTATTTAGCTTACTTTATCTCAACCTGACATCTCTTATGAAGTTAGAGTTATAAGCCGTTACATGCAAAGTCGAGAAAGCCTTATTTGGATGATGCTCAACGGATCCGAGGATATTTTAAAGGAACATTCGACTAAGGTCATATGTATAAAAGAGGAGAAGATTGCAAGTTAGTTATATATTTTGATGCTAACTACTGAGGAGATCATGATACCCGAAGATCAACAACTAGGTACATGTACAAGCTTGGGTCAGGACCAATTTCCTAATGCAGCAAAAGATAACTAACTATATCATTAGTAACTACATAAGCAAGGTATATAGCAGCTGCTACAACAACTCAAGAGAGTACATGGCTAATACTTGTAATGGAGGATTTGCATAAGATAGATGACTATACGGTACCACATCATTGTGACAACCAATGAGGAATTCGCTTGGTAGAAAATCTGGGTGTTTCATGCTAAAACCAAGCATGTGGAAGTGCACTATCATTTTATAAGAGAGAAAATTTTGAATAAAGAAATACAGATTCGACTTGTTAAGACAGTTCACTAAAGGGCCGAGTATTTGAAAATGTAAGGACTTTTGTTGTTAGCTTAACATGGTACAACAAAAGGAGGCTAGTACTATGGGGGAGTGTTAAAGAATAATCAATAGCCAAATCAATCTTAGCCTTTTGTCTTGATGGTTTTAGAATGTTCTAGAATGTCATAGAATATTCTAGGAAGTCCTAGAATATTCTAGAATGTTATGGAACATTCTAGAAGATCCTGGAAGACTCTAGAATGTCCTAGACATCTTTAGAACATGGTAGAGCATTCTAAAAACATTATGGAAGAGTCTAATAGATATAGATTATGGTATACGATTCTAGAATAGACACAAATGTATTTAGTGTGTAGGAAGATCTAGAATTTTCCATTAAGGTGATGGAAACACCTATAAATAGGCATGGAGCTCATTTGCTTCAAACCAACCTAAGAATCGAAAACACAATGCAAAAAAACACAATGTCATAGTCTCTAAAAGTGTACTTTCTTCTTAAAGTGGTCTTAATAAAAATAGTTTGGTGTTGTCAAAGAAGAGTTATGCTCAACATGGAATACCCAATTCCTCTAACTTCAATTCCTCCCAAACACTATCCATGATGATAAGAAACTTGCCACCTTCCATCATTCTCTTGTTGCTTCTCCAATATTTTTCTTAATCTTTTCAATGTATAGAATCAATGAAACACTAGTAAAAGTAACAACTACAAAATGATCCTTCTTCAATAGCAACAACTTCTATGGCCAATGTGGTTTTTCCTACTCCTCCTAGGCCATAAATTCCAACTATTTGCATACGCTCATCTACAATAGTTGCCATTATATCAAACAAGGCTAAACTTTGTGTAAAAAGATCATCAAGATTCTTCTTTTGATAGACATCTAATCGTCTAGGGCTAGGAGTATGAATCAAGACATGATTGCATACGTATCTATCGCCTTCTTACTATAATTACATAGATTAAAGCATATTTTTTATGGAGCTCATTTGCTTAAAACCAACCTAAGAATTGAAAACACAATCCAAAAAAACATAATGTAGTAGTCTCTAAAAGTGTACTTTCTTCTTAAAGTGGTCTTAACAAAAATAGTTTGGTTTTGTCAAAGAAGAGTTGTGCTCAACATGGAATACCCAATTCCTCTAACTTCAATTCCTCCCAAACACTATCCATGATGAAAGAAACTTGCCACCTTCCATTATTCTCTTGTTGCTTCTCCAATATTTTTCTTAATCTTTTCAATGTCTATAATCTATGAAACACTAGTAAAAGCAACAACTGCAAAATGATCCTTCTTCAATAGCAACAACTTCTATGGCCAATGTGGTTTTTCCCACTCCTAGGCCATAAATTCCAACTATTTGCATACGCTCATCTTTAATAGCTGCCATTATATCAACCAAGGTTAAACTTTGTGTATCATCAAGATTCTTCTTTTATCTAATCGTCCAAGGTTAAGAGTATGAATCGAGACACGATTGCATACGTATTGCCAAGGGAAGAAGCCATATCTATCGCCTTCTTACTATAATGACATAGATTAAAGCATATTTTGTTGGCCGTAGACTAGTTTTTTATGAAATTCTTCCACCATAGATATTTCAGTTCTACCTTCACTATCCATGTTTGCACACCATATTGTCACCTTTATGTTTGACTATATCAATTTGTTCTTGAATCCTTCCTTTCGTATCCTTGAACTTATCAACTATTTTCTTTAAGTTATAAACATTACCTCTACAATTTAAAACATAACTAAGCTCCTTTTTAGCCATATTAAACAACGAATCCATTACTTTGCCGGTCATTGAAGTAACTTCCTCTTCCATTCTTGATTTTTTTTTTTAATTTCCGAGTGAGGGAATTAAGGTGGATGTTAATGAAGGTCGTTCTATCAATCAATTTAGTATACATATACATTTGGATGCATCAAATAAAAAAGTGTGTAAAATTTAAAGAATGTGGATGTGATAAAAAATGGTAGGGATTTATGCAGTATTTCATATTTTTAAATGGATGAGAATTTATGAGTTTAAATGGTAGGGGATTTATGCAGTATTTCATATTTTTTAAGATAAAAATGATGTTTGACGGAGTATATATAAAGCGGATCAATAAATGACTTCCAAATTCAAGAAACATTTTGTTAATGGCATTACAATGTATATTTAACTTACCCATTGAGATATCATTTATACTTTTAGGGTTGTTTCAAATAACTAGTTATGTGTTATCGTAGTGCCTCAAGTGTTGTACATGTTTTTGCATTATATGGTTTGTACAATGTGCATTAAGGGTTGTACTATGTGCATTAAGTGTTGTACTATTTGTTGTAAGTGTTGTACATAATGTGGTCAGGCTATAACTATTAATGTTATGTGAATTTTGAAGCAATATTCTAGTAGAACAAATCTTTTGATGTTAACAAAAAAAGAGTTATTTAGTTAGCATAGTTAAAAGTATTCTTTTAAATTGCATGTAAATTGAGAATTTACACACTTAATTATTCAAATCCAAATTTCATCGTACTTTTAATTTTTTTTATTTTCAAATTAATTTATTTTCATATGTTAATTTAATAGTAACGAAATATACATCTGCTAGGGTTCTTCTTGTTATGTATTTTTGAGTGAATTATAGTATTGGTCCATTTAGAATTAGAGTTATCTAATATTTGATTTTTTAAGTTAAAAAGTTATAAATTTGTCAATTTATTTAAAAATTTGTATCATCATAGTCCTTTACCCGTTAACTTTAATAATATTATATTAAGTTTTTATGAAATAACAAATTTATCCCTCATTGTATTTCAACTCCAAAAGTTTGATAATATTTTTGAAAAAAGAGTTTATGTCTTTCTACCCCTCACTATGCATGACATTCATACATTCATTCACTATCTTCATTTTATGTCACTAGATCACCGCCAGCACTCCACACCGACCCGCAGCCACACCCAAAATCGTATGAACTTTGAACACCTCCAAACTCAAACCTAAAATTGATCAAAGTATGAACACCCCAAAATCTATATTTCAAAATGTTTTTGAAACCTAAAAAACTAAATCAACTCCGGATTTGTTGCATTTTTCATCAATTGAGAAATTGCCGCCGACGGGAACTCGTCACCGCCAGTCGTAATGCAAGGATAAATCAGTCTTTTTCTTTTTTCGTTTTTTCGTTTTTCTCAAATCCAATTCTTCTTTTCTCGTATATATGGTGTGTTTGTGTATGTAATGCCCAAACATATGTGTTTTTAATTAAATTTTTTTAATTAATTAATGAATTTTATAATTTCCATAAGTTTATTGAATAAAATAGAGAATCTAATTTATATGAACTTTATATGAAATAAAGAGTTTAAGGACTGAAATTGTAATTACCAAAAGTTGTTATGTGGGTATGGAAATAAACTAGTGGCAAAAATCTAAATTAGAGATCAAGAGGGGGTATTTTGCCAAATCTTCATACTTATATGTATAAAAGATGGAATGGTCAAAATATGGTCAAAATTGGAAAGTGTATATGTGTGTGTTGTGGCTAGAAAATTTGAGAGAGGAAGAAAGCTAAAATTAATCAACATCTCAAGTCCAAATTTGAGGGAAGTGAGTAGTAAACTCAAATTATATGTGTGTGTGTGTTGTGCTATGCTATTGTGATCCATTTGGTACTAATATTAGAGATTTAATCACTTCTATGGGGAGCTAGTAAGTTTCGATAAGTAGAAATCATTTTGGTGATGATTTACAGGAGTTTTATTTTCTGATTTTCGGATTATAGAGTTTAATAAGCTGAATTTGTTTTGTATGTTGTTGAATTTAGAAGTAATGGGTCAAAATTTTGAGTTCATAGAGTTATTTGGTCAATCTATGTTTGCATAATTTATATGTTTTTGGATGTTAAAAGCTATTTACCGGTGTTGGAATACACTAATTTGTGTCAATTTTGAGTTGTGTGTTAATTGTAGTTGAAAAAACAATTGTTCTAGACAAACATTTTACTGAGGTTTGGTCAAAATAGGTTGTGTCTAAGGAGACGGGTCATGTAGTACATTCTGTGGAGGAACATGGCTCGTGTTTAGATAATACGGGTTGTGTGTTCAGGTAATCGGTTATCTAAATATTGTCATTTTCTTTCTCTTAAACATCCTTACAAACCTCGCTCTCTGGCTGGGGTCTTTCTCAAAGAGGTTATTCGATTACATGGTACGCGACCCTCTTTTCTAAAGCATCTTTTGGAAGGAGATATTTACAACACAGGAGAGTAGATTAAAGTTCAGCTTAGCTTATCACCTTGAGACTAAGGGGCACATAGAAGTTGTCAATTGAAGCCTTAACACTTACTTTCGATCGATCAACCTAACTCATGGTCTCATTGGCTTCCTTGGGCTGAGTTCTGGCATAACACAACTTATCACATATCTACCAACACAACTCCCTTCAAGATCGTATGTGGATGTACCCTCCAACATTGTTTCGTTACATACCAGGTGAATTACGTTATGAAGTTGTCCAATAGGAGCTTGCCGACAGAGATGAGGCCCAACCACAACACACAAACACTAGAGGGACGTCCAATTCGAGGTGGGGGAATGGGTCCTTCTCAAACTCCGTCCTTACTTGCAGCAATCCGTTATTCGTCGCAGCAACCAAAAATTGGCAGCATGCTTCCATTGGCCATTCTTAATCACAAGTTGCTATCAACCTGGATAAATCCAGGCTCCACGCGTCTTCCATGTATCCCTCCTTACATGTGCAATAGGAAATGCACCGGTCGACTCTAACCTCCCCGAGAGCTCTCCATAAGTCCTGTCGTTGACCATACCCCTCATAAATTCCTGGCCACTAGAGTTGTTACTAAGAATGCACCCAACTTGAACAATGGCTCATCCGGTGGCACTTGGATACATAGTAGAAGAATCCACTTGGGAAAACGCTTTTGACATTCGACGATAGTTTCCAACTAGTTCTTCAAGGGGCGACTATTGATAGAGATCCCCCCGGATCCATCTTAGATGAAGAACAATCCAACTTTGTTGATCTTCACTCCTTGGTTATCAATACAACTTCACCTTTAGCCTGTTTCATTTTACTTATGATTTTCCAATATCCATCATGAGATCAACTTTTTGTTTTTATTTCTTTTCCTAGAAATTAAATGAGAGCATCTTTTCACACAAACTTTTACGGGCATTAATGGAAGGGATTTGTGTATATTACTATGTGGCTTGCTAAAGATAAATGACAAGTAATTTCAAAGTTTCTGAAACGTCCCAAAATTCTCAATGTCACTTCTTAACTAGAGCGGATAAGATGTAACATCAATCTGGAAGAAAGTAATTTACCTTTGAAAGCTTGAACCCTCTCCCTACATATGTTGTAGAGGGGTAAATTTTGACCTATTGACTTATAAAAAGATCATTCGGGTTATGTTTTGTCTTGAATAGGACAAAAGTGTAATATTCAAGAAATTAGCTAAAAAGGAAACATTTCGCATGGGTTAAAAGTCGCCTATAGTGTGTTAAATGAATAAAACCTCTTAAATCAATCTTTTATATAAAATGTTAGACTATTACAAAATAATATAATTTTTTGTAACTGAGTTTGACACACTAAAGTTGTAACACCCCAATTTTTTTAAAAATAGTAATCATAATAAATTCAGTAAAATTCATTCAAACTAAGAAAAGCTAAGTATATTCATTACAATTAACCATCAATCTTCTGCTTAACACACGGGACTTACAGAATTAGTCAATAAAATGTTTAATTGTAATTTTTTATAAAATTAGAGTTTGTAAAACAACGATGCGGAAGTATAGCTATCATGCTGGAGCCTTTCCCTTATCGACACGTAACAGTCCTGAAAGATATCAACAAACATGGGTTAGACACAAAGCTTAGTGAGCACAAAACACTCATATATGATATCATATCACATTCATTAGATAATGCACATCATATCAAGTATACCACACAGGCGGGGTGGCTATGTGCTAAACGAGCCATCTACTCAATATGGGGTGGCCGCGTCTACCAAACGAGCCATATGCTCAATATGTGACACATGCGGGTGGCCATCTGCCAATCAAGCCATGTGCTCAAATATCATCACAATATCATATATGAACACGTATCACGATACAAGTTAGTGAACCTCACCAAAACAGGGCACCATTGCTATCATTTTACTAAGATTTCATCATAAAATAAGCTTTTGTAGTGTAGGGATTACATACCGAAGATCCCAATATCGATTACTCACATATTGAAGAAGATTGAATTTGATTTTGCTCCCTTTCTCGGCTGCTTCTCGATCACCCCACTCACACAGAGAAAGAAGGACGGCTCCGGTAGAAGTGTCTTGTGGGTTGTGCTCTAATTGGGTATATATACACCTTCTCCTATAGGTCCAAGCCCAATATACCTCTAATCCATCTCAAGCCCTTTAATTGCTAACAGTTTTTCTATAGCAGCCCAATAAATTTTTATAAAATGATAAACTTGTGAAAAAAAAGTAGTTTTCTGGATACAAGTGCAGTACACGAGTGGTGAGCAAATATTTTCTGTTGGGTTAATTGGTATCGTTCAAATGTGAGCTAGTCACGGTTCGGGTTACGGGTCTATGGTGCTGCGAGGAACCAAGTCAAATTTAAGAAGTTCAAACCCATGCATTCAACTTGGGTCATGCACTTTTGCATTCTATAAACTCAAGCTCTTCGAACACAGAGTCGTAGTTTCTGTTATTTTCCTAATATATATGGCATGTTGGAAGAAAAATAATCACTTTATAATAATGTATCATCGACTGCACAGGTCACGCTGAGCCACACGTTGTGTAAGTTGTAATCTATGGGGTTATTCAGCTAATGGAAGGCGAAAGCACTGGACCAATCAACATTGGTAACCCGAGGCTGGCGGAGACAGTGAAGGAGGTTGGCCCGTTTCCTTTCTCACCATTTCTGATTTATTCGACTTCTTACGATATGTAAAAATACCTATTATAATGTATAAGAATTTGCAATAAAGATAATACAAAAGACACCTGTATGTGGTTTTATCCAAGTGTATTTGTTTGTTACTTTGTTTAATATCTTTTATTTTGACATTAGAAGTTTTCTAGTAGTGTCTAATGGCAATGCTCTGTCCTATGTTCCTATACCTTACCACAGATAATTTTAATGCTCAAAAAGGGTCTTTAAGCTGCTACATTTCTTGACATGTTCATGTACTCATCCACATCATGAATTTGTAAACTAGACAGGGAGAATATCAAGCATACCAGACTGGGGATGAAGGCAGTTCATGAAAATAACAAAATAGAAAAGTACCAATATAATTAATGATGATGTCTGCAAGAACGTACCGAGATCCAATTGCAGTCCCAACCGAATGTCCGTATTATAAACAGGTACATTGGTGCAGTTTAAACGAAAAGTACTTTTAAGCCATACCCGTGTTCCCACTGGCTTAAAAGCTAGTTACTGATATAAAATGCAATGTTACCGGTATGTGTATATACACATAAAAAAATTCAATAATCTTACTCGTGATCTCAATACGTATGTTTGGAGTCTTGAAGGCTGTCACACAAAATCTTTCACTTAAAACAATAAGACGTATTCGCTACAACAAAATGATCAAATATGAACACATTTCAAGTGATATTTACACATTTAACAGCCTAAACTTCGCGCTTGGTTCATGTGTGAAGAAGTTGGGTGTGACAAAATTCTTTATGCCTGTAAGTATGAAATATTTAAGTTATTATTTCGAGCTATTAAATATGAAAATATTGAAACAATTTTTTACGCTTTTAAGTGTGAAGATATCTGTGTAATTTTTCACACTTTCAAGTGGGAAGATATATGAATAAGTTCTTCAAGCTTTTAAGTGTCACGATTTGATTTTGTTCATCACGTTTAATAGGTGTAAGGATTCTCGCATACTTCTGTGTCTCTCGCTCTCCATACACACACACACACACGCAGGATCAAGTAAAAATGTTGAAAATTGTTTACCATTAAACACGTACTGCATTATTCCGACTTTTCCACACGAAACATAACAAACTTCTCATCATAGCTTCCATGAAATTTCTCTTTTTTCCTAATTTTCCATTGTCCAGGATGCCATTCACAAGCTGATCCAAAGAGTTATGGGCCTTGACATTTAGATTGCACCAGTTGAACAACCACTACCATATATCCTCACTTTTGTACACGAGTAAAATAAATTCTCGAACTGTTTCTCATTATCAAGGATCGCCTTGTATTACCCCTTGATAATGAGAATTCATTTGCGGGTGAACCATTAACTAGAACAGATGATCTTGCCAATTGAAGACGACCTGAAATCCACATTCTCCACTTCGAACCAAATTATATTTGTTCCATTACTCAATGTAAGTAGCACCAACTTAGGGAATCAAACGCTTTTTTAAAATCGACTTTGAATAACAAAGTACGATATTTGGATTTCTTTGACCAATTACAAATTTCATCAAGTATTAGAGGGCCATCAAGAATTTGGCGACCTCAATGCAAGTCGATCGTTCATGACTCAATTTTCCCAACAACATTCTTCAATCTATGTATTAGAAGATTTGCCATTATCTTGTAGACGCACTCAATCAAGCTTATAGGACGATAATTCCGAAGAGTAAGTGGGTCTTTCACTTTTGGAAACAAGGAAATGAAAAGAGGGGTTATATCCATGGGAGAAATTACCATGTTGTTCAAACTGTTGCACTAGTTTAACCACATCATCTTCCGCCATTGCCTAACAATGCTTTATAAATTTAAATGTGAATCCGTTAGCACCCGGAGCCTTTTTCCACCACAAGAACAAAGAGAACGAGGCTTCCAGCAGATTATTGTCCTCTGAAAGCTTCCTAAATAAGGAACTTGAAAACTTTGGTCTTGAGGTCATACTTTCATGAAATTTCGAAGAGAAAAATCTAAAGACTTCCTCTTAAATGGAAACAACATATGTCCTCCATGATCTGTTAATGAGAAGATCATTTTGTAGTGATTGTTCTTATTGGCATTGACTAAACCATGAAAATAACTTAAGTCCTCGTTGCCATCTATCACTCATTAATGTGAGCTTCTTGTTTCATGTCAAGTGTGTTTGCATACTCCAAATCCGATATGTCTTTCCTCCAAGTCCCCAACTCATTATCGGTAAGAGGTCTTTGCTCCACCAAAATTTCCACAACACCAACCTTTTGTTTCAAATCTGCGAGTCTGCTTCGTACTTTTACCAGCACCTCATATTTCCAAACTTTTAAAGCTTGTTTAACAGCTTTTAGTTTGGCCATCATAACCCTACCAGCTTTGCGCCTGGACTCACATGAATTCCAAGTGATAGCAACAATTGTGAATAAATCCATATGAAATAACAAGAAGTTATAAAGCCTACGCAGAACTGGATCAAAATCAGCAGAAAAACATGCTAACATGATGGGACAATGATCCGAGTGCTCACGTCTTTGTATGACTACCAAAGCTAGCCAACTTTGACAAGAACTCATTTGAAGCGAAAAATCTATCAAATTGACTTAACAAGATCCCATCTCCATCCAAATATATTTTCTATCACCCAAATTAATCTCACAGATATTCGAATTTTCAATGAAGCTTTTAAATCGATTGGCACATGATTGGGAGAAAGTTACACCAATTCTCTCTTCTTTACATCTAAGATCATTGAAATCTCCTATAAATACCCAATTACCGAGATTTGAGTTAATGTGAACTGATAATTTAGCCCATAAAGATTGGCGAGCTAAAGGTTGTCTTGGAGCCTAAATGTTGGCAATAATCAGTGGGAAGATTCAAATTGTTTAAAATACTGAAGACAATCAAGTAATTGTTACCTTTTATATTACTTGATTTAGAGAATATCACAGGATCCCAAATACTAACCAGACCACCCAATCTACCTTGTGAAGCAACCGTGTCAAAATCAAAAAGGAGAATTGCCCCAATAACTTGGAATGTTGATGTTACCTGGATTGACGAACTATGTTTCTTGGATTACAATGATCTTTCTGAAATTCTTCTAACACGCTATGCTTTGTGTTTGCCCCCAATTCCACGGATATTACCGATAAATAATTCATTGGATCAATTGCTCTTTCCCTTGAAGTTCTTTGATTTGAGCCCTAATTGCATCTTCAAAGTTCAAACCCATTCAAATGAAAGCCAACGTCTTTTCCAGTGTCTAGCGTACTTTGAACTTCAATTTCAACCCTTTGTTCACTCGATACAATCGCACCTGTTGCTTTATTTTGTATCGAGGAAATTGGTGAAGCCCTAACAAACCCATTGGAGTTTGATCTTCTCTCGACATCAATTTATTCCTCTCATCTTGACATTTTTCAAAGAATCTTGGTGAGATTTCCTTAGAATCTGCCCTTCTTTGAGATTGACGAAAGCTTCTTCGAGGTAATTTTGCTAGTTTTTAAAATAATCTTCTATCAAACGAGAAGAAAACACCATTAGAATTAAAGTCCAAATTCTGATGTTTTAACTTGTCAATATTGAGTCCATTTACCTCCATAACAGCCAAGAAATTGAAAACACCATTACGTGCAAGTGAATCGACTCCGACGGTTTCCTCAGCCTTGGAATTGGAACCTTTTCGAAATTCACCTTCAATTCTTCCATAACCGTTCTTGATGGTGAATGATTGTGATTACTAGTATTTTTCGGCAATGGTCTGTAGTGTACCCTCTTCATTTTTTTTAAACAGCAAAGAAGGATAACGAGGAAGAAGAAGAGAGTTTGACTTTGTATGATCCTTGATAGTAACTTCAAAAATATTATTTTATGTAAGAAAATAAGAGTTTACATAAACTAAAAATGAGAACCGATTACAACATCATATTGATTACACTAAATCGTTCCTTTTTGCTCTAAATTTTATCCATATGAATAATGTTTCTTGAAACTTGCCCATTTATGTGTGTTTGTGTCTGTGATTCTGTGCACATGTGAATGCGTATTATCACTGAATTTTATTTCAACATTATAGAAATATCAAAATTTGAAACCTTAAAATACAATGAAGGCTCTCTCTCTATATATCTCTCTCTCTTTCTCTCTCTCTCTCTCTCTCACACACACACACACATATATATATATATATATTGTTATACGTAAACGAGAGAGAAAGCAATAAAAGGACACAAGAAATTTACGTGGTTCGGTTAATAGTGTGTTAACCTACATCCCCCACGGGCAGGAACCGGAGAGACTTTGATATCAGAGAGTTACAATAATTAGGATGCTAATGACGGAAACCTAGGTTCGATATTTATAACAATACAAGAAAACACCAAGTAGCCCTAATCCTTAATTAAGAAACAATTATTAACTTAATTAGAAGATTTTCCGGCCGCAACTAGGACCAAAACCGCATCTAGCCAAGCCAGCCTGCTCCACGCCGTGGAGCAGGACTCCATGCCGAGCACCCTTGAGTGCTCCACGCCATGCGCCCAATGCACACGCCGATCACCTCTCGAGACCCCACGTCGTGCACTCCTATTGCACACCGAGCACACTTGATTTTTCAGTTTCAATATTTCCAAACCATTTTCAAGTCACATTTCAACAATCTCCACCTTGACTTGAAATTTCTTTACCTACCAAGGTTTCATCAGGGTCTTAGAGACAAGTGCCAAATTCCCCCAAGGGACTTTCACCTCCTGTGAATATTCACTAAGTCTAAGCAATGCTTGAACTTCTCTACCAGTAACGTCTTTGCTAGGTTATACTCAGTAGCTATCTTTTAAATAGAAAACATGCTTTCCTCGAGAACATCCCGGATGAAATTAAGCCTCACATCTATGTGTTTCGTCCTCTCGTGATACACCGGATTCTTAGCCAGACTCAAAGCACTCTAACCATCACAGAAAAACACCGGTTTCTCTACCTTCACACTAAGACTCTGCACCAGACCATACAACCAAATACATTCCTGGATTCCTTTGGTCATCGACATGTATTCCGCCTCAGTTGTCAACAAGGCAACCATAGGTTGTAGGGTAGCCTTTCAACTAACGACACATCCGAACAAAGTGAAGATGAAACAAGTAAGCAATCTCCATTTAACCAGGTCACCACCATAGTCAACATCCATATATCCTGTCAAACCATCATCCTTCTTTTTAGCATCATACACACACCCTTCAAATATCGCAAAATCCACCAGCCTCGTACAAACCACGGCATACATGAGACTTTCAACTGCACTAGAATATGGAAGCGTCTTCATGTAATCAACCTTCTCATCCGTACCTGGTATAGTGCATCGATCAAATTTAAAGTGCGTCGCCAAAGGAGTACATACTGGTTTTGATTGATCTGCGCTACTTTTTCAATATACTTTTATGGAGAAACTCGCAGTAACCCCGCTGCTCTATCTCGATAAATCTCCATCCCCAATATCTTCTTTACTGCACCTAAATCCTTCATTTCAAACTCACTATTAAGAAAAGCTTTTAATTCATTAATTACAACCATGTTTTTAGTTGCAATTAACATATCATTCACATATAGTAACAAATAAACATAGGAATCCTCATAAACCTTCTTTGAAAAAACGTAGTTATCAAACCGATTTCTTGTGTACACATGAGAAATCATGAAGAAATCAAACCCTTGTACTTATGCCTCGGGGGCTGTTTCAAACCATACAGAGACTTTTTTAACAAGCACACCTAGCCTTCTTTGGAACTTTCGATTCCCTCAAGTTGATCCATGTATATCCTTTCTTTGAATCCCTCCAGCTCCAGATTAAATGCACCAACCATGGCTAAAAGAACCCAGATAGTTTTGTGTTTCACAACAAGAGAAGACTTCATGATAGTCAATCCATTTTTTTGTGAGAATCCTTTCGCCACCACTCTCGCCTTACAAGTTCAACTCCAGGAATCCCCTCTTTCCGTTTATAGACCCGCTTGCATCTCACTAGTTTCATCCCCTTTGGTAATGTAACAAGTTCCCAAGTTTTATTCTTCTCTAAAGAAAGCATTGCTTCATTCATGGCAACAACCCAGTTTTCTGCAGCCTTACTCTTCAAAGCTTCTTTATATGATTTTGGCTCATTAGACACCATATCATCTCCAACCGTCAAGGCAAAAGCCACATAATCAATGTCACAGCTATTGACACATCCTACATACCTTGTTGGTTTTTGAATGTTTCTCTTCCCCCTCCTTGCTACTATGGACTCCTTAACCCATGTATCAACATCACCAGCCTCCTCCTTAACCGGTTTCCCTAAGGTTTTGACTGCTCTGGCTGATCTGGTTGATCAGCATTACTTTGCTATTTGTCTTCAAACACACTGTTAGGATTTTCAAGCTCCACTTTCTGGTCAACATCCCCGATCCTTAGTACCTGCAACATTATCACTACCTCTACTCTGATGAAGCATAGCAGATTCTCAAAGGTTACATCTCTGCTAATAAGAAATTTACCATGAGTTTTACCTTCTGTACACCACAGTTGATAACCTTTCACCCTCGTTACATACCCTAGAAATATCCACTTCACTACCCTCGGCTCCAGCTTACAATCATTAACATGAGCGTATGCAGGGCAACCAAATATTCTTAGATTAGAGTAATCAGTAGGTTTACTGGACCAAACCTCTTGAGGAGTCTTTAGTTCAATTGCAATTGATGGAGATCTATTAACCATATAGCAAGCAGTATTAACTACTTCCGCCTAAAATTGCTTCAACAGACCAACAAATATGCACATACATCTAGTACGCGCCATGAGTGTTTGATTCATCCATTCTGTAACTCCATTCCGATGTGGTATGTGTTTTATAATGAGGTGCCTCACTATAACTTCTTTCTTGCATTAGTCATCAAATGGAGCATTGTAGAATTCCAACCCATTATTAGTTCTCAGAGTTTTAACCAGTTTACCCGTCCATTTTTCAACCATGGTCTTCCACTCCTTGAACTTTCCAAACACCTCATCTTTAGTCTTCAAGAAATATAACCAAACCTTCCTAGAATAATCAACAATGAATGTGACAAAATATGAACAACCATCTTGCAATTTCACCGGAGAGGACCCCACAAATCTAAATGAACATACTCCAGGATCTCTTTGGATGTGTGTTGACCGGTACTAAACTTTACCCTACGTTGCTTCCCTTTGACACATGCTTTGAAGAATTGAATTTTACCCATTACATTCTCACCGAGTAATCCTTGCTTGCTCAACACAGATAAACCCTTCTCACTCTTATGACCCAATCGTCGGTGCCATAAATTTGTCATATCGTCAATTTTATCCAAGGACTGAGATACCGTCACCGTTCCCATAACTGAACTACCCTCAAGAAATAAATCCTATGCCGCAGTTTCCCTTTTATCAACACTAGGGCACCCTTTGAAACTTTCCACCACTCACCTTCAACATGATACTTTAAACCATTCTTGGCTAAGGTGCCAAGAAAAATCAAATTCTTCTTTTGACCAGTCAAACTTCCTGACAATCCCATCGTATACATTTTAATCTACACCACTCTACTTCCCTCTATGGGAAGTATCCCATCATCACCCAACTTCACTGTTCCATTCCATCCCTTGAAGGAAACAAACAAATCATGAGAGAGCGTCATGTGGTGAGAAGCACAAGTATCCATAATCCAGGTGTTAGTAGTGCTTGCATAACAAACTGTCAGAACGTCACCGGAATCCCCTTTATCGGAATTTTCTTGTACCATAGCAACACTACCATTGTTACTCGACTTAGCCCATGAATTTCCCTTTCTTCTTTGTGGACAATCCTTTTTCATGTGTCCTTCTCCTTGCAAAGATAACATTTAACTTTTCTAGCCGATTTGAATTTAGAACACGACCTCCCCTTCCCATTATCCCTTTTCTACAATCTTCCCCTACCTACAAACAGACCTGAACCAGATCCCTTTTTACCAGAAACCTTTCTTTTTAGTTCTTTGGACAAAAGAGCATATTTCACGTCATTAACAAAAATAGTGGTTCTACCATAAAGCATGGTATCCACAAAAATCTCATACGACACAGTTAGAAAACACAGTAAAATAAGGGCTTGGTCTTCGTCATCTATTTTAACCCCATCCCCTTGAAAATCAAGAATAATATGGTTAAAAGTATCTAGAGCTTTCATCCATCCGGAGCATGTACAGACGCTGATTCTAATATAGTTTGTTCGTGAGAGAGTTGTTTTGATACTTTTCGCACAACTTGGTCCATAACCCAGCAGCCGTCGTCTGATCTACAACCTCCCGTAACACCTCATCAGTAACAAAAAACAAAATCACATAATGAGCCTTTGACACAATCTCTCTCTTCGCCTCTTCCTTCATATACTTTAGAAACTTGTCTTCCCCTTCCAACACAACCACACATCCCTATTGAACCAGCAACGCCCTCATCTTGACCTTCGAGAGAGTAAAGTCATTGGACCCATTAAACTTCTCCCTATCAAACTTGTAACACCACAACCTCCTATCAACATATGTGAGCCACACATAGAATAATCGTGGCTCTGATACCACTTGTTATGCGTTAACGAGAAAGAAAGTAATAAAAGGACACAAGAATTTTACGTGGTTCAATTAGTAGTATGTCAACCTACGTCCACGGGTAGGAACTAGAGAGACTTTATATTACTGATATTAGAGAGTTATAATGTTTAGGATGCTAATAACTGAAACATAGGCTCGATATTTATAACAATATAAGAAAACACCAAGTACCCTAATCCTTAATTAAGAAACCATTATTAACTTAATTAGAAGACTCTCCCACCGCAACTAGACCAAAACGTGTCTGGCCAACCTGCTCTATGCCATGGAGCAAGACTCCACGCCGAACACACTCGAGTGCTCCATGCCATAAGCCTTATGCACAAGCCGAGCACCCTCGCGAGACCCCATGCCGTGCACTCCTATTGCATGCCGACCACACCTGATTTTCCATTTTCAGTATTTCCGAGCCATTTTCAAGTATATATATATATAGGGTGAGGATCTAGTAGGAACTATGGTAGGGAAATCTTGAAGACATGAACAGTCTCAAATCAATTGAAGTTCTTGAACAGCCTTGAATCTTTGAACTGATGTCGACTTGAATAGCCCTATTCTAGTATAAACTAATGATTTAGCGATTTGTAGTTGAAGAATAAAAATAATAAGGTTTGAAGTCGATTATGGTAGGGCTGTCAGCGGGAGTTGAAGCTGCCTATAGAAATAAGGAATGGGAAGCCTCAATTCAGTTGTAGACTCTCGTGCAGATGAGATGAAGTGCCAAAGAGAATAACATCAAAGTGAACCATTGGTCTTCGTTTGCTACCCAAGAATGATTATTATGTTTATAAATTTATATTACCATCATATATTTTTAACCAATTTTAAATAGAAAAATGGATAGGGAAAAGTTCAATCGAAAACTCTTTTTCGAATAAGAATTGCGAGTACTGTTTTTAACACAATTAATAACTTATTGATAGGGGTAGTTTGGGGGTCATTTATATATTTACCCAACCATGAATTGTATTTGGATGAGTCGTCGTTAATTTGCGAGGTTCGATTTTCTCAAAATACCCCTAATTTGTAACACCCCAATTTTTATAAATATTATTAAAATGAGTTGTTTAATAAAAGAGGAGGAACAGAAGTGTAAGTTATTAATTATTAAATGGTTTGAGATAAGTATTACAAATATATCCCCGTTGAGATTTTTTTAGTATCGTATGAGTGAGTTGTAAATTGAAAAGGGGAGCGAAGTATCCGTCAAAGAAGCCACCACCTCAAAAGAGGCGGCAACCACTTTTTAGTTTTGTTCTTCTTTTGCTTCTTCTTGAAGCATCTAAACACAAACACACACACATGATTTCCTGGATTCTTGGAGAAGATATCTTGAGTTGGGATTGCTGATTCACAATGGAGTATTAACATATGCTGTTGGAGGAATCTATTGAAGATTGTAAGTGATTATCTATTTTGTGTTTTGAGCTATTAATTGGGTTAATTGAGTTTAATTGAAGAGTTATGATCATAGAATGTTATTATGATGAATTATAGAGTTATTTGATGCTTTGGGGAGGTTTTAAAGTACTGGTAATGAGATGGAAGTTATTAGGTTGAATTCTAGTCTAAAACTAGTGAGTTCTGTCGAAATCAGTGTTGTAAGTTAAAGGGCATGGGCGTGCCCCTCAAGATCCAACTCTGCCTGAGGGCGTACTCAATGAGTCACGGGCGTACATCAACAGGATACGGGCGTGCCTAAGGCTAGAAGGTCTAGGGTGTGCCGTTGATCACGGGCGTACCTCTGAGTAGGGGCATGGGCGCGCCTCGGAAGGCACGGGCGTTCCTTGTCCTGTGTAGTGTTCTACAATGGTGTTCTGACTAAGTTAGAGTAGCGAGTATCTTAGAATCATTCGAAGGTACATGAGGACCTAAGGAAAAGATGAAGAGAATGCTGAGGAAGAGCTGGACCACAAGTGAGTACTTCAACCTGGTACTTAGAAATATTAATTAACTGTATGATCATATTTATGTGATATACTAGAGAATTGTGTTAACTAGGTTGTTAAAGAATATAGAGATAATTATAGAGTTAATAGAGTTGAGTATAATTGTAGTTAAGAGAAGAGAGACAGAGATACTTGCTTATGATTAATAAATGAGTATTCAAACATTAAAATAATTAATGAGAAAGGAGTACGAACAAATAAACAAGAAGTGAGAACCCATTAAATTAAAAGAGAGAAAGAGTGGGGTTAACGTTTATTAATTAACCATACACGTTAAAGAGTAGTGACAATTAGTGTTGTGTGTACCATAATTTAAAGAGTATATGATGATTTGAATACACGAGGTTGATGAGTATAAAGATATAAATAAGAAAATGAGTTCTATCAAAATTATAAACTATAAATACATACATTTATATGTGATGAGTATATGTAGAGTAACTGAGAAGAGTAGTATCTAAAGAGATACATATGAAGGTGTTAAATATAAGAGTAACCGTACATAAGTATGTAACTATATAAATATGCAAATATGAGAGAGCATTATAGACTATGTCTATACACAAATATATTCAATATTAAGGAAAAGAGAAATGATACAAATGTGATAAGAGATAATAATGAAGAGACGGTGTGAATATGGTATTATATATTAAAAGACTATACGAGTATGCCGTGAAGTGAGTAAGCAATAGAAAAAGAATAATTAGAATTATAAATCGTATGCGTTTAGCTATAATCGTATTAATTATAGCTTATCAAGTGATTATGTATGAGATTTAGGGCCCGTTTGGATCAAGTATTGTTTTTGAAGGGATTTGCATTTATAATGGGATTGGTATTTGGTGGGATTTGCATTTCGTGGGATTTAAAATCCCAAGTAGTGTTTGGATGAGATTCATTAGGAGGGATTTCCAATGCTACCAACCACCATCAACACCACCTACCACCTACCACCTCCACTGCCACCACCAACCACCACCTCTACTGCCAACACCAACCACCACCTCCACTACCACCATTGAAGTGACGGCGAAGAGAAGGAAGCGAAGGCGACGGAGGGGTAACGGAGAGGCGACGTCGTCAGGGAAGGCGCCAACCTAGGGACGGAAATGATGGCGACGGAGGCGCTGACCTAGGGTTTATGTCGAAGGGACGGAAGGCGACGTCGACGATGACGATGACGGCGATGACGAAAGGCGACCTAGGGTTTCTATCGAAGGGACGGAAGGCGACCTAGGGTTTCTGTCGAAGGGACGATGACGATGACAGTGATCGTCGACAGGGAAGGCGAACGGCGACGGTGGAGGGACGAAAAACGGAGTTGAAAAATCGAAAGATCGCCGGAGACGGTCGCCGGAGGGTGGTCGGAGGGTCGCGGGTGGAAATCCCCATCTATGGGATTTCAGAATACCAAGGGGGGGCTAGTATTTCAAAATCCCTCATTCATGGTATTTCAATGAAATCAATGGATTTGAAATGCTTCCATACTTTGCCAACCAAACATGGTATTTGGTGGGATTTGAAATGCAAATCCTTTCAAATCCCACTAAATACCATGAAACAAACACCCCCTTAAAGTATTTATTGTATACATACATATATTAGAAATGATGTTTAAGCCTATAAGGCCATATATGAAATGTGTATTGAAAGAGAACCGATGCTTTAGCTTTAGAAGCAGATGTAGCTAGACGCTGACATGTGAGTACTAGAGATAAGACTATATATGAGTGCTTGATGATAATACATATATGTGATATTGCATATAATTGTTTATGTTATATGTATTGGGTTATAAAGAGACGCCTGAGTGGCAAAAGTGATGCGAGAGTGGCAAAAGAGATGCCTATGTCGCAAAGAGACGCCTGAGTGGCAAACGATATAGCCTGAGTGGCAAACAGAGGCCCGAGTGGCATAAAGTGATGTATTGGCTTTTATGTGGTAATTATATTCGTTTGAGTATTTGTTGAGTACTCACTGGGCTTTCTAGCTTATTACAGTTGTTGTATTCATTTCAGGTTCAGTGACTGGCAAGGCTTCCACGTGGACTAGTTGAGAGTTTTATGCAACATCAAAGGAAATCTAACCTATGCCGATTGTTTCCCTATTTTAATAAGATCATTGGTTACTTTCTTGTTGCGCGTTTTTAAAAAAATAGGGGTTACAACTTGGTATCAGAGCGTAGGTTTAAGGGATCGAGTGCACGAGTGTTACCTAAACTTAAACCATGGAGGAGATGTCTACCGGAGCCGAGTCAGAGAAGTGAGCAATTGTATTGCTAATGTGATTGCGTGATATGATGAGATGATGTGTTTTTATGTGATTGTGTGCTTTATGGAAGAATAAGAGTTATGCGTATATTCACTTACTTTTATATTATGTTATGAGTTAGAGAACAGTATGTTAAAATATTGAAATGATGTGACCCTAGAGAAAAGAGATTATCTATATGATAAGTTCTGTGTAAAGATTTATGAGTAATATGAAAGTATTGAGTTATGTGATGTCGATGAATTGTATTATATGTACAATTGAAATTTGAGTATGTGATATACGGACCTAAGCTTGTGAATTAGGGTATTTCATGGTAACATCAAGAACATTGTATATAGGGTCTCCGTTACCACACCTGGCCAGTGTGGGTAGTGAACATGTGGTATGCAAATGTGTAACACTGTGCTTTTGAGAACCAAATTTTTCTTTTTAAAATACTAATTTGAGTTTCTTTTAAAATATGCAGCGGAAATAAAAACAAGTAGCCAATACTATTCATTCAAAATTTAGCCACATACACACTTTGGTGTTACCGATACCGAACCGTTCGACCATTATTTGTTTACAACACATACATAACATCAGAGTTTAACAAAAGTAGTGTCCTCCTAAATAATTAAACTACCCGTAGGCTCCTAAGCTCACTGAGGATCACCTGCACATACGAGAGAGAGAGTATCTGTTAGCTATAAAAGCTAGTGAGTACAGAATAGCATACAATCAACATAAACATATCATATATCATCAATCATGCTCAAACAATGTTATCCTAGCATCTCGCGATAAGCTGGCATAGTCAGAAGGCGACATATCTTGCAGGGGAGCTTGTTGGAATATGCCCGCTGACACGAACGAGTTATTAGCACTGCTGATGAAGTATAGGCCTATTGGGTCACACACTAAGTATTGGTTCCGACAACATGATCAAGCAAAAGAGAGAGAAAAGGCCAAAATGGGTTTTGGCAGGATGGTACACGGGCCGTGTTATTGAACACGGGCCGTGTCCAACCCAACTAGCACGGGGCGTTTTGGCCCAAGAAGAGACCGTGTGCTTTGGGTCTACATGGCCGTGTAGCTGAACACGGGCCGTGTTGGGTCTATTAGACACGGGCCATCTTGGCCCAGTTAGGGCCGTTGACGTTGGGCCTACACGGCCGTGTTGATGAACACGGGCCGTGTATGTGCTCTGTAACAGCAGGATTGATTGGTTTTAAAGCTCATTTTAATGGGATTAAAGTTTCATTCAATTGGGCAACTTCAAGGGTCACGAATTCTCTATAGTTTTGGAAGAGAATGGACATGAAGAACATATGAAGTTTATACACTTTTTCTCTCTAGAGTTCATACACTTTGTGATCATGTTTTGATGCACAAAGTGGTTAGATATACTTTGGTCTTGTTGTTTTGGTGGTAACACCAACTTACTAGCATTTGGGAATCAACACAACTTGGAGTGGACTTCACTAGAGAAATCCTAGCTTGGATTTTGAAGCTTGACTTGTTTGATTCTTGAAGCTTGACAAGTGGGGATTGTGGTATTTGCATAGTGGTACATTTCTATCCATCTTGTTCTTTTATTTAGTTGCATTTCCATGTCTAGATATTGGTCCATGGCATGTGTGTTTGTTTGGCTAGTTTATTTTGTATTATATCTTGCTTCCGTTGCTACTCGTATGTGCCAAACAAATACATACAGTGGTATCAGAGCCATATCTAACATGGCTTTGCACTAATAAGTCTAGAAAAACCATATGAATATTTTATACAAGAAAATTGTTTTCTTTAAAGTTTTTCGTGTAGAACTTTGTTAGGCTAAAATTAATATATTTGTAGCCTACATAATATTCATATAAATATTTTTATATTAGGAAAGTTATTTTCTAGAAATGGTTTTTCATGTAGATTCATGTTAGACTAAAATTGGTATATTTGTAGCCTACTTAATATATTTTGTTTTTACATCGAGTTGAGAAAAACCATATAAATACTTTTATATAAGACAATTGTTTTCTTAAAATTGGTTTTTCATTGAGACTCTTTTTGTTGTGCTAGAATTGTTATAATTGTAGCATTGTTAATATTTTAGATTTTATATTTATATATTTGTTGTAACTTGGTATGAAGTGTACACAAATATATACTTATAAATGTATATATGAATATGTGTCACAAAAATGGTTTGGTACACTAATGCATATGTACAAGGATTGTCATTTTGGTGCCTTTGATGATGTTGACAATCTTGACTAAAATATAGACATACATTTGTATCATGGTTTTGTGTGGCACACCATGTTTCATTTATGTTGCGTGTGGTTAATTCGGTAACACGATATGCCCTTAGACCTATGTGTTTTGGTGGTTGATTGATTTGGTTTTTGGTGGCCTGCGTGCCGTATTGATGTAAATATTTATTTATATATTTGTTGGTGCGGCTTGCACGCCATTTATTTTATTCTGTGTATTTGTATAAATAGTGTAGGAATGCGACCTGCGTGTCGTTTATATATATATATATATATATATATATATTCTATGTATTTGTAAATAGTATAGAATTAGAACCGGAGAAGTCAACGGGAGTCATGGTGATGACGTCTTGGCGAGAAGGAATCAACACGCTATTGGAGGTGTTGGATTCGGTGGGAGCTCACCCAACGGGACTTTACCTTGTCCTTAGGTTTTGGCCTCGTTTTCCCCGTTGTGGCTCACGGGGAAAACGCATAAGATTTTTGAGCATGTTACCGAATTATACATATATATATTTGCGTTATTGTGTTTTATTTTTCTATGCATGGATTAGGATTCGCATGCTAGACAATTTTTCTATAAAATTAAATAAAATACAACGTTTGTTAAAATGGTTAACAATCTCGCGCGAATAGAATTAACAAAGAAAATATAAACTTGGTATTATATTTAAGTAGTGCTTAAAATCGTTTTGACACTTACTATGTTAATTCACAAAAGGTTTTTATAAACCGGAAACAAAATCCCGTTTTAAAAAAAATGAATCACGCACCATCCGTAAGATGACACCACCCGAATCTAACGAAACAAGGATGATTGTCGAGCTAAGCACGAGTCATTCCTTGCGTAGTTGTGTGGAAGGTGAGTGGGGTAACTCGCATGATTGGTTGTCGAGCTAAGCACGAGCCAATTGATGGTCGGGAGTGCCACCCGTGTGTCTTGTCGGACGGTTTACAATTTTAGTATATAATTCTTGATTAGTTGTCGAGCTAAGCACGAGCTAAACAAAAATTATATATTAAGATTGGTTTAAGGAAGGGATCAAACATGCCAACCGACATTATGGATGTCAACGGATCCCGCAAGTGTCTAAGAGTTGTAATAGAGATTACAATTGGTAAAATGGTTGCCGGCCTAAATAGCTTCGCCACGTGATCCGCGGCAAACCCGTCACGGTGCGAGGTAAAATAAGGTTCTTAGCCCTTGTTACGAATAATTGTTTTTATCTACAACTATGGGGTAATTATTTTTAACAAGGTTTATCTAAACTAACCAAAACTCGTATTATTGTTATTTATAGATGACAAACCAAAACAACACAACGTCAAACATCTCACTTCGTGTGTTCCTAGAAAGGGAGAGACTCACGGGGGTGAACTTTATTGCATGGCTTAGGCAATTGAGAATTGTCCTATGCCATGAGTCAAAGTTACACATCCTTGAGGAACCCCTTCCGGAGCCACCTGCTACCAACGCAACTTGGGCTGTCCAATACAGGTATGAAAAACGTGTTGAGGACACGTACGATGTTGCCTGCCTCATGTTGTCAACTATGAGTTCAGAGTTGTGAAAGCAGCTTGAGCACATGAGTGTGTACAATATGTTAAACAAGCTCACGGACATGTTCCGATAGCAAGTTAGGCAGGAACACTATGAGTGTGTTAAAAGCCTAGTCGGTTGTAGGCTACAGGAAGGCAGGAATGTTGGTCTTCACGTCCTTAAGATGAAGGCGAACGTGGACCAAATGGAGAGGTTAGGATTTCCTATTGGGAGAGAGCTCGCTGTGGATATTGTACTCCAGTCTTTGCCCACATCATATGATCAGTTTGTCACAAACTATCATATGCAAGGAATGGAGAAATCCTTAAGCGAACTGCATGGCATGTTGAAGTCTGCGGAGTCTGACATGGCCAAGCATAATTCCACCTCAACCACTCCCGTCTTGGGCATAAAGAAACAAAAGAAAAGGAAGAAGAAACCGACCCTAAAAGGAAAGGTTGGAGTTTCCAAGCCTATCATTGATGTTGAGTTGAAGGACATAGAGAATATGCCTCAAGAAGAGACTCAAGAAAAGGTGGTTTGCTACTTCTGTGGAAGATTTGGAAATTGGGGCCGTCACGTCTGCCCTACGTGCCGAGAGGATATAAAACTTCTCACAAAAGAGAGAGTTAACTTTGCATCTTCAGGTACGTTCATGGTTCATTGCTATTCTTCAATAAGCTGGGTTGTTAACCCGAGCTGATTGACTCACGTTTGTCACAAGTTTGTTTGTTACAAAGTGTAGGTCCTTTGGTGAAAGAAAAGCATGAAGAACCGGATCTCGGGCGAGGAAACCATGATGATTGTCCTCTAAGAGAAGATAAGGAGACTTGATCTCGCTTTTGTCTCGGGTTTATTTATTACTTTATTTTATTTCCCTGCGTGGCAAGTAACATCTCTTTGTATGCTCGCTTTAATTATGTTGAACAAAAATTTTTGAAGTTTTAAGAATTGATGTAAAACCTTTTTTGTTCAAGGTTTTTCTTATGTCATAGCTCATGTGTGACGATGGGGTGACGATGAGTTTATTCTTAAAATATGAAGTTTATTATGAAGATCGATTGTGAGATATTTTGTTCAAAATTTCCCATGTCATGGCATACACAAGGTTTTGTTACAAGTAATAGAATATTCATGAATCATTGGTTCTGAATCCAAAATAGTTTGTGTAATAATCAACTTAACCACATAAACAAGAGATATATCGCCTAGATCCATGTGGTTAGGATCTCGGAATAGTTTAGTCTCGGGCTAAACGCTTTGATGTTGATCTTGTTTATTAGGCTAAGATGATTATGAGACCCTTCACCGGAGTTTGTGAGAGGATTATAAGCTTGTTGGATATTGATCACATTGTGTGGATAATCCGTTCAAGCACACCACAAAGAATAACGAAAGAGAAACCTCTTCATCACTACCTTGATGGTAGTAATTGCGAGACGTTTATTAGTTTAGGCATATGTCTGAAAGCTTGTTGATGTTCAGAATTAGCCAAAATAACTTTAAGAATCAATAGGGCATATAGATCAAGGTACTTAGATCTAGTTAATATGCTAAGGTATCTATTATCTATATATTGGATGACCATATAGTGAATTGTGGAATTGTTGCACAATTCATATCCTACTAAGACACATTGGTACATGGTGTCATGGAGTAGGGAACCGGGTGTTATTGATCCGTTTTATGACGGATCAAGAATGTGTGTCCGATTTGTCAAGATATTCATTCACCATTGTGACTAAGTCCTCAAATCCAAATTCGCTTGATAGTCTATTTAGCATTTATTAAGATACGACTGGAAAGGTTCTTTGCTTGTCTATCTTATAGTTCGAAGTTATTCATTCTACATTCAGTGGGAGAAGGATAAGCTTGAAATCGAGAAGTGCTAATACATTTGAGGAGTTCTTCTAAGTTTTAGTTATTTAACCTTTTGAGAGCAATGTTTGTTGCTTAAAAGGGGAAGAAGAGAGAAACTAAAACTAAGGCATTCCAGTGGAAGAACGTTGAACTTAAATGAAAAGACTTGATGATGATACTAGCATATAATCTGATATCTTTGATAGATGATCAGTATGGTTATGCTGGTATGCCTGACTAAGAATCATTACTTCTTTTAATTCTGATTAGAGTCATATAGAGCCAAAGAGATATAGGTTTCTCATATCTAAGTGGTAATGACTTGATGGTGAGTCTTGTTGAGTTCGCCACCTATCGGATGACGTAGTGGATCCAAAATTCACTAAAATAAAAGAAGTAAATGATAAAGAGATGCAATCCATTTGAAATGTCCAAGTACTTGACTTGACTTGATCCCATACCTAGGTGTAAACCAAGGTGGTAGTGATGGGATTAACATGGATGGAATTGTAGACAACTTCAAATACCGACTAGTGGTAAAGTTTTCATGTTGGTTATGGAGAAACTTGTCCTAGTGGCTATGTTGAAGAATGTTTGGTACTCGTGGATATTAATGACCGCGTTCCGTCATGGAACAATATGATGAGGAAGTGCTTATAACACTCTCCAAGGGTCTTAATATACGTCCGTAGTATCCGAATTATGTCTACAAAAGTGGATAAGACCACTTCGGGCTTATTCTTGCATCTTGAAGGAAAGATGTCTTTGCTTACTATTGGAAGATCATACTGAAGAGTTTTCTAAAAGCATAGATAAAATCCTTTTACGTATGTCAGGGCTAGTGGGAGCTTTGTTGTATTCCTAGTGTTAAATGTCTATGGAAGATAATGTCCCAATATTAGGTTGTCTGCAAACCTAATTCCGGAATTACTACTTCATAGGGGCATTTAAGAGATGCAAAATTGGATAGTATTTAGTTCAAGAAATATAGAGATATGTTCTTGATGTTTGACGACTTGAATAGGCTTGGAGTAAGTAGTTACTCTAATGCGTGTTTCTGCTAGGATAACGGTTGATCTTTGATCAAAGTTTATGATCCTAACTTGTGGTGTTGATTGTTGGTTCTTAAGTATCACTAACCCTATTGTGGGCTTTTGAGACAATGAGGGAGTGGTTACTTTACTTTAACCTTTTTTTGAAAAGTAAGATCTCTTTCGTTAAATACTTTTGAAGTAGTCTTGTCAAAAGAGATATAATTGAATAACAAAAGTACTTGTGGATGTTGTGGAACAAATCCACTAGTTAAGCCGTTGTAATGGACTAGTGATGTTTATCATACTAGGTCAATTAGCATTTCTAATGCATGTAACTTGGCTTGAATATGGTTTGGTTTATGATTGATTTGTACTTATGTTTTGGGGACGTTAAGCAGTATTGCAATTCATACTATATCGATTATTAAATGGAGATTTAATAAT
Source organism: Dittrichia graveolens (assembly GCA_038502395.1). Lineage (NCBI taxonomy): Eukaryota > Viridiplantae > Streptophyta > Magnoliopsida > Asterales > Asteraceae > Dittrichia > Dittrichia graveolens. The sequence continues at coordinate 28,457,005 of JARJIL010000006.1, forward strand.
ACGCCGAGGGCGGGTATTTTATGAATCTATATTGTGTTCCATCTTAGCATGTTTAAAGACTTCCAAGAATGGTTTCCATTCTAAAATCTCCACAATCGGTTATACTTTATGGGAAAGAAGTATAAATTAAGATTGAGGTAAAGAGTTGGTTTTGTTAAACGTGATTCTTGCCTATACTTGAAAGGGGTTTCAAGTGATTGGAGGACCCGCACCCGAGTTCGCTTCATGGTTATAGTCATAAGAAACTCGGGATGATGATGACATTTCATCCTTAAACTAGAGATGCATGTGATCCCAAAGCATAGGTCTGCTTTGCTTTGATCGTTTTCTAACGCGGTCCGTAACCGGTCGTTATAAGGGAGATGATTGGGTAGAGTATTATCTGTGTGGCGGGACTATGTAGTCGAAAGGAATATGTTCCTCTATGTATAGAGAAGATATCCATGGGCCCCTCGATGATTGAGTGCTGACGTTCATATGCATGGCCGTGCTCAAGTTATATTGATGATGGATCAATGTTGACTTGGTTTGTTGGTCACCAGTAATCTAGAATCGAGAAACATAATCGTGAACGATCTGAAGGTTGACTTTATTCCATGCCTTGTGTTCACATAGGATATCGCGAACAAAGGGATGTACACGTTCATTTGTCTTTAGGACAATCCATTTTATGATTGGGATCTTGTCAAGTGTGGCATACCCTATACTAACTTGGGAGCATAGATGTCTTGCTAGAGGCCGCTCTATGTTTGTGTTATTTTTCGTAGTCGTGCCATGTGCAAGTGGGAGTCTGTTGGAATACGCCCGCTGACACGAACGAGTTAATAGCACTGCTGATGAAGTATAGGCCTATTGTGTCACACACCAAGTATTGGTTCCGACAACATGATCAAGCAAAAGAGAGAGAAAAGGCCAAAATGGGTTTTGGCAGGATGGTACACGGGCCGTGTTGTTGAACACGGGCCGTGTCCAGCCCAACTAGCACGGGGCGTTTTGGCCCAAGAAGAGACCGTGTGCTTTCGGCCTACACGGCCGTGTAGCTGAACACGGGCCGTGTTGGGTCTATTAGACACGGGCCATCTTGGCCCAGTTAGGGCCGTGGACCTTGGGCCTACACGGCCATGTTGATGAACACGGGCCGTGTATGTGCTCTGTAACAGCAGGATTGATTGGTTTTAAAGCTCATTTTAATGGGATTAAAGTTTCATTCAATTGGGCAACTTCAAGGGTCACGAATTCTCTGTAGTTTTGGATGAGAATGGACATGAACAACATATGAAGTTTATACACTTTTTCTCTCTAGAGTTCATACACTTTGTGATCATGTTTTGATGCACAAAGTGGTTAGATATACTTTGGTCTTGTTGTTTTGGTGGTAACACCAACTTACTACCATTTGGGAATCAACACAACTTGGGGTGGACTTCACTAGAGAAATCCTAGCTTGGATTTTGAAGCTTGACTTGTTTGATTCTTGAAGCTTGACAAGTGGGGATTGTGGTATTTGCATAGTGGTACATTTCTATCCATCTTGTTCTTTTATTTAGTTGCATTTCCATGTCTAGATATTGGTCCATGGCATGTGTGTTTGTTTGACTAGTTTATTGTGTATTATATCTTGCTTCCGTTGCTACTCGTATGTGCCAAACAAATACCTACAAAGCTAACCCGGCTCAATGCACCAAACTGGGGTACGAGACACATCAACCGCTCCGGTGGGTGAGCCGCTTGGCCATTGCTAGTCCCGATGTAGGACTGCTTAGTCCTTAAGTTCGGATCGTTCACAAACACATAGCTGATCCAATTGGATCTTAATTGCGCGCATGCAATCAAACATATCATCATAATATACACCTAATCAAGTGCATATTATATTGTGTCAACATGTTAAGTCTAGAATCATCATGCATAATAACCTACACTTAATCAAGTGGGTACAAATCATGGAATTCAGTTCTCAATTCACTTGTTAATATATGTTATAGATATATTAATTGTTATTTTATCTGGCACTCACCTAACTAACGAGCTATAATAATATGGACTATGATACCGATGCTTCTGGATCAACTGGTGTACCTAAACAAGGTTTCCATACATCAGCACTTAACTAAACAGAACTACGAGAAAGCAGGGTACACCCATGCCTAGCCAAGGCACGCTCGTGCCTTGCCAAGGCATGCCCGGACCTAAACAAAGCATGCCCGTACCATACTCTCAGGTACCACCATGATTGCAGGGAACACCCCCGGGCTATCTAGGGTTAGGCACGCCCGTACCTTTTGGAGGTACGGCCGTTCCCCCGGGGTACGCCCTAAGGTACGGCCTGTTCTTGAGAGGCACGCCCGTGCCTTTCCATTTACAGCAGCAGGTTCGATTAGAACCTGCTGTTTCCAAACATAATTCAATAATTACCATTTCCAGCCAATTTATTTCATTTATGTGAAAATACACTTCAAAACTAAGCCAAAACAAAACTTTTTATGCATCTTATCATCCAATTCACACTTTGGGATCAAAATCATCATTTTAACCCATTTGCACTTTATTTCTAGAAATCAATCTTAAACATCATTTTAATTCCAGATTTTTATTGCTATACACTTAGAATTGATTTAGAAACTGATTGGAAACAAGAATTCCAACTATTGGCATCAATTTGCAATTTTACCCACTTAAACCTAAACTTCAAGAAATGAAGAACATGAACAAGAAACTCACTTGAAGATGGAGATTAAGAAGATGAAGTTAATAGCAGATTGAAAGTTGAAATCAGTAGCAAAGATTTGAGCTTGCTTGATTCTCCAATTGATTTCTTCTTCTTCAAAGTTTAAGCACAAGAACAATGAGAAAGGAGAAGTGTGTGAAAATGTGTCTGTGTGTGTCTTTGATTTGAGAGATGCCTACTTGTGGGTTGATAATATTCACAAGTGGGTATCTTATTCCCCTTTTCAACATACAACTTAACGCATTAACGGGGATATTTTTGGAATTCTCGTTCTAAACCATTTAATATATTATTATTCTTATCTATTTTTATTAATATTTTTATATTATCTTTTCTTTATTATTTTCTTCTTCTAACTTAATTAATTAAATAAAATTCTTTTATTCAATATTAAATTCTAAATTTCAACTTACCACATTCGAACACGACTAGGCCCAATCTAAGGATGTAACAAAATAAGCTTGGGATTGTCATGTTAGTACGTTGTGAATCAAGTGATGGGTAATTGTGTGATGTTAGAGATTTATGAGAATAAGAACTGATATTGATATTTATTAATAAATAAATGAAGTATGAGATAAACAATAAATGTGGTACTAAAAAGTATTGCATACCTTACATAGAGAAACAGAGAAGAGAAATGATGTGAGATTTGATTATAGAATAAAATTGAGTAGGAATAACGTAGTATTATATGTATGCTATGAATATAATAGTGTGACATAATATATTGATAAAAGAGAAAGTATACTGTGAGATCTAAAGAGATAGATCAAATGAGACGATAAATGTAATATCAAGAGAAATTACATATATGCAAATGAAGAGAATAGTAGAGAAGAGTTTAAATTAGAATATGAATTGATAGTGATAATATTACTACCGGATTATTTTAACTCAACTAGTAGAATAAAAAGTGGTATGAGTAAATACCTAATAACAAAACTGAGCATGACGATTCACCTAAATCAAGAGTAACCAAGAGGATGTTGATTAGAAGTATGGGGGAGTATGCCTAATTGAGAAAAGAGGTTACATATTAAAATACAGATGAGAAGTAAGATGATTATAATTTATTACACCCGTTTAACGAGTAAGTGATTTAATTTTTGTGAAATACAAAGGAGAAAGAGGACGTTTATTAAATAAACAAGAGATGAATTATGAGATAATAAATGCAATAATGAGAATATTAAATATAATGAGAATGAGACCATGAAATTGAGAAAACATAAAGATGTGAGAGAATGAATATGTATAATATTATTTACAAGCCCCAAATTGAGTGTCTAATATCAAACGATGAAGTATGAAATTATTAAGTGAAGAATGAGTATTAGAGATGAGTAGATAAAATCTTTGAAACTTAATGTTTCAAAATAATAAATTCTATGATGAATTGACAAGAGTGGTTTAGAGATAAAATGTATAGAGGGAGTATATATATAAATACAATATTAATTATAAGAAGAGAATTCGATATAAAACCGATAGAGATTTTCCAATTACTAAAAAGAGACATGAGTACATGAGAATAAATAATACTACTTCAAATACCTTGAAGATTAGGGTATATGTGTAATTGAGAGTATGATACAGAGTTAAAAGATGTGTATGATAATGAAGTGAAAGAGAACCCCGAAGTAGTAGTTAAAAAAGATGGATGATAATAGCCCTTTGTGAGAGAATACATAGGGCAATGCCTACGAGGCGCATTAAGAGTGTTGTATCAAATGAGTTCAGTAGATTCTTTAGAGTATTTACGCCATTGATAGGGGCATATATTAAAATGTAATGAGAAGTGAAATTAAGAGAATTTCATATATTAAAAGATGATCTTGTAAATGAGATAAAAATGAGAGAGTAGAAAATTGAAGCTAAAAGATCACGATAAAGGAGAGAATGTGAAACTGCTGATGAAACCCTACTTGATGTGTAGGTATAAAGCCAATTGGTAGTTACACACATGAGTGCTTACCTGTCCCTTAGGTATTATACAATTGTTGTGAGTTGAGATATAAGAGAACTTTGTGTGAAATGTTTGAGCTATTATGACTCGTACAATTTGTATCTTGAGTTAACCCCAAGTGGGGGAGTATTGTGTGAGAATTAAAATAATTAACAGCGTTGAGACAATGTTATAAACCACCGTGATAGTGATATTAAAAATGATGATAAGAGTTTGATTATTAAGTGAATTAGTTGTATAAAATAGAGTCGAGATGAATAATAGATTGCGTAAAATAACGCTAATATGAGAAATAATACGAGTACTGAGTAAATATGAGATGAGATAGAGAATATTGACGTACAATTCAAAGTATATACTATTCAATTGAGTGTTAAAGAGTGAGTTGAACCAATAGTAATGTCAATTTATATTAAATAAGGAGGGAGCTTGATGTCTACAAGAGTAATTAGGTCATTTTAGAAATTATTATACCTAATCGACTTACTGATCTAAATTAATTGTGAGAACTGAGTTAATACTTGAGTGAAAACCTTATTTTTACTAAGACACAAAGTAAGATGTAATTTTAATACATAGAAACTTGATGAGGTTGGTTTTAAAATTTAAAATTGTAACCATGTAAGAGACGGATTAAGAAGTTAGTCAGAGGGCTAAATATTTTATTCCATAAATAGTTGGGTATAAATAGTGTTTGTAACGCTTGTTAGTATACAAGTGAGTATTTGCCCTACATAAAGAGTAAGAGTAAAAGAGAAACTGAGTTATTTTAGAATACTAGTAAATATTAGATACATATATGAGATATACATAAACGTAAGTTTAGACGCCAGTGTTTAAATATAAGAGTTGTAGAATTTAGAAGTGATTTTAGAAGAGGAGTATTAACTAATCTAAGAGTATGAGAAACCCTAGTTTTGTATTATTGATGTTTTGAGACAGACTAGCAATAGAACGATTTCGGGGACGAAATCAATATAAGAGTGGAAGAGTTGTAACACCCTAATTTTTATAAATATTATTAAAAGGAGTTGTTTAATAAAAGAGGACGAACACGAGTGGAAGTTATTAATTATTAAATGGTTTGAGATAAGGATTCCAAATATATCCCCGTTGAGATTTTTTAGTATCGTATGAGTGAGTTGTAAGTTGAAAAAGGAAGCGGAGTACCCGTCAAAGAAGCCACCACCTCAGAAGAGGCGGCAGCCTCTTTTTAGTTTTCTTCTTCTTGAAGCATCTAAACACAAACACACACACTTACATAATTTCCTGGATTCTTTGAGAAGATATCTTGAGTGAGATTGATGATTCACAATGGAGTATTAACATATGTTGGTGGAGGAATCTATTCAAGATTGTAAGTAATTACCTATTTTGTGTTTTGAGCTATTAATTGAGTTTAATTGAAGAGTTATGATCATAAAGTGTTATTATGATGAATTATAGAGTTATTTGATGCTTTGGGGATGTTTTAAAGTGCTAGTAATGAGTTGGAAGTTATTGGGTTGAATTCTATCAAAACTAGTGTTGTAAGTTGACGGGCACGGGCGTGCCCCTCAAGATCCAACTCTGTGTGAGGGCATACCCAAGGAGGCACGAGCGTTCCTCAACAGGGTACGGGCGTGCCTAACCCTAGAAGGTCCAAGGTGTGCCCGTTGATCACGGGCGTACCTCTAAGTAGGGGCATGGGCGCGCCTGGGAAGGCATGGGTATGCCTTTTCCTATGTAGTATTTTACAATGGTGTTCTAACTTAGTTAGAGTAACGAGTATCTTATAATCATTCCTAGGTACATGAGGACCTAAGGAAAAGAGGAAGAGAATGCTATGGAAGAGTTGGACCACAGGTGAGTACCTCAACCATACTTAGAAATATTAATTAACTGTATGATCATATTTATGTGATATACTAGAGAATTGTGTTAACTAGGTTGTTAAAGAGTATAGAGACGAGAGAGAGATAATTTCTTATGATTAATAAATGAGTATTCAAACATTAAAATAATTAATGAGAAAGGAGTATAAACAAATAAACAAGAAGTGAGAACCCGTTAAATTAAAAGAGAGAAAAGAGTGGGGTTAACGTTTATTAATTAACCATACACGTTAAAGAGTAGTGACCACTAGTGTTGTGTGAACCATAATTTAAAGAGTATACGATGATTTGAATATATGAGGTTGATGAGTATAAAGATATAAATAAGAAAATGAGTTCTATCAGAATTATAAACTATAAATATATACATTTATACGTTATGAGTATATGTAGAGTTACTGATAAGAGTAGTATCTTGAGAGATACATAAAGAGGTGTTAAATATAAGAGTAACCGTACATAAGTATGTAAGTATATAAATATACAAATACGAGAGAGTATTATAGACTATGTCTATACACACATATATTCAATATTAGAGAAAAGAGAAATAAGACAAGTGAGAAAAGATATAATAATGAAGAGACAGTGTGAATGTGGTATTATATATTAAAAGACTGTACGAGTATGCCGTGAAGTGAGTAAGGATTATGCATGAGATTAAAAGTATGTATTGTATACATACATATATGAGAAATGATGTTTAAGCCTATAAGGCCATATATGAAATATGTATTGAATGAGAACCGATGCTTTAGCTTGAGAGGCACATATAGCTAGATGCTGAGTTCTTGATGATGATACATATATGTGTTATTGCATATAATTGTTTATGTTATATGTATTGTGTTATAAAGAGACGCTTGAGTAGCAAAAGAGTTGCCAGAGTGGCAAAAGAGATGCCTATGTGGTAAAGAGACGCCTGAGTGGCAAATGATATGCCTGAGTGGCAATCAGAGGCCTGTGTGGCATAAAGTGATGTATTGGCTTTAATGTGCTAATTATATTCGTTTGAGTATTTGTTGAGTACTCACTGGGCTTTCTAGCTCATTATTGTTGTCGTATTCATTTCAGGTTCAGTGACTGGCAAGGCTTCCACATGGACTAGTTGAGAGTTTTGTGTAACATCAAAGGAAATCTATTTTTATATAACGTGTGCCGGTTATTTCCCTATTTTAAATAAGAGTATTGGTTACTTTCTTGTTGCACGTTTTAAAAAAAATGGGCGTTACATAATTAATGAATCATAACGAGCCACAAAAAAATTTTAATCATTGATTGATTTTAATCAAGGACTAAGATTGGTCTCTTACGAAAAACTGTTCTCATTTGAACCCTTCATAAATGTAAATTACTTCGAATTTATTGTGACATGATATTTCACCATCAAACAACGTCAGCAACTATCATCATTTCTAGTGTCCTTCATATCGTTAGCCACGGCAAAAACTCACCACCACAAAACCCACCGACGTCTCTCTTTATTTGTTGCCAATTCACCACCACAAAAACTATTAAGATCTATTTTTATTTGTTGCCATTACAATAGACATCAGATGTATTACTTCCTATTTCCTAACTTCATTTAATCCTTTATCTTTCACTTTCTATTTGTTTGTCTAATTGCATACTTACTCTATAATGAGTTATTTGTTATTTAAAATAACTTTGAATGTGGCATATGTGATTTTGTGAGTTATGAATTTGAGTTCAACCTATGATTTGTGACCTAAATAATGAATCCTAAAAAATATTTATCAGGTACAAAAAAAGGAGGAGATTGAAAACAAATTTAAATCTCTATGAGAGTCAATGGATTATTTGTTAAAAAAAAGTTCGTCTAATGCTTTGAATAATAATAATGTCAATGTGAATAAAAACGAGAATGAAGTTCATGGAAAGAAAATTAAGTTAATTTGGATGAAAATGATGTGAACTTGAATGATACTAATGATAACTTGAATGACACTAACACTAATATGGATTAAAATGATTTTAATATACATGAGAAGAAAGATAACTTAGATGATAATGTTGCTAATTTATATGAATGAAAATGAAAACAAAAAGATATTTACGATCCCGACTCATGGGATAGTCGTCATATTAAGTTAAAGGATGTTTTAGTTGAAAAATGGACAATAAGAGAATTGAATATTGAGTTTTCTAAGGATAAAGAGTCTAGACGTTTTTCTTATGTTTGTTAGTCCCAGATTGAGTACACAACAACAAATGTTTGTAGAAGGGGGGTTTGAATACAAACTTTAGCTTTTAAAAATTTAAAGACACACTGATATACTTTTATATAATTCTTATTGATATTGAATCAAGAATTACATGTACTAGAAGCGGAAATTCTAAGTACAATAAAAGGTGGCAATCTATTTGTCTAACACATAGACAAGCTAACTCTAAAACAACTAATGTATATAGAGTTTCAACACATGAACAAGTTTGATTCTACACAATGCTTAAACTCTACGAATTTCTCAATTGATGAAATTTTCTTTCTGTGGAGTAGAGACTTCACAGTGTTGTTATATTTACTTGTCCACCATGCATGAGTATATATAGAAGTCTTGGTGAATCCGGTTGCATGAAGGTAAGAGACAAAGAGGATGTGGAAATATAATATTTTAATTGTAAAGGTAGTGGGTGAAAAGTAAAGTTACTTTAATCAAATGTTTGATAAAAGTAATTGTACTTTTTCTGCAAAAGTGCAACCCATTCACAATATAAAATATTAAAACCCACATCTACTATTGTGTAGAAGTATCTTTCCCTTTCCATGATTGTACTTTAATCAACACCATGCTTCTGTTTGATTTGACTTTACCAAGTATGGGATTTCCAGCCATACTAAGTTGTTTGAACAAATCTTCAAGATCTTCATCTGTTTGAGGTATCATTATCCTTTTCCAGAGGATAAGATCAAACCTTTTTGTCTCTTACTTGATCCAAAAAAGTGCATTTTTACTTTTACAAACAAAGATCTAAGGCATAATAGAACAACACATGTTCTGCCTTTTACATATGACTTACAATCTGAAAAGATAGAGTAGATTTGACATTTTGCACGACTCAGCTAACAGATTGCACTAGGAACTCTGATATTCACTACTCAGTTGACAAAATATATCAATTGATCACTTTTTGCTAGGACTCAGTTGATACATATTGCTCAGCTCATCATATAGATGCTCAGCTGATCAATAGTAAGCTTAGGAGGACATAAGCTCATGTATTTGTATGATCAGTTGATCAAGAATGCTCAGCTGATTATTCAAATACATCAGTTTATAAGGGGAGATGACTTATGTAAAGGAAGACTTACTTAGGTTATGCTCTGGGCCTTAGTTGATCCATTTGTTTACTCAGCTGATGGAGTAGGCACTCAGCTGATCAATTTGTTCACTCAGCTGATGGAGTATTTTCCTCAGCTGATCAACTTTTTCACTCAGCTGATGGCTTATTTTCCTCAGTTGATGGTCTTCTTTACTTGTTTTCTTCATCTGATGCTCCTTTGCTGATATCTTGATTAGGATTTGATGCTCAGCTGATGGTTTATTATCCTCAACTGATGGTTCTATACTTAGCATATTTTTACATAAACTGATTCAAACAACACATGTTTGAATTCTTTCTAAGTCATACTGAATGTAGGGTTTGGTTATCGTCAAATTCTATGTTTTAGGATAGACAGAGTTGATTATTAGGGTGAAGTGATTATCTCCCCAACAATCTCCCCCTATTTGATGATGACAAAACCTTTTTCATTTTGAAGAATCAGTTTGACTTTGTATACAAAAGATTTGAACTTTTAAGTACAATTGACTACCTAGCTATCTGTTTTTGGTAGCTCTTTTTATTTTGAACCTTGTTCTGTTTTTGGTTTCTTTTCTAGTGTTCCATTTTGTTCTGTTTTTGTGGAATCTTTTTCGGTGTTGTACCATTTTGTTCTGTTTTTGTGGTATCTTTTCATTTTTCCAATTTTATATGTTTTTGATTTTCTGATATACATAAACATCACTTTGAAATAACAGAATAAAGAAATGTACTGAAGTGTTTACATAGATTAACTACTAACTAACTAGTCTATAATGTACAATCAACTAGATATCAACAAAACTTCAGAGTTAGAATCAGTCTTCAATCATCCCACCATGGTTCTTCTTTAACTTCAAAATCTTTGGCATGGGGATCTGCTTCAGCTAAGACTTCACATTGGGCTTGTACAAGGGCTTCAAAATTTTCATTTCCAGTTCTGCCTATTGTAGATATTCTTAGCCTAAATAGAAACTTCTTGCTAGCTTTGATGATTTCAGACTGTCTAAAGAACCTCCAAGTGCCAGCTCTGTCCAGAAAGAATATACCTTCAATAGGCATAACTATAAACTTGTATAGCTCAGGGGTGATGTTTAATGGAAATGATGTGTTGAGACCCTCAAAGTCAGATAAGAATTCATGCTGGGGTAGTACCTCTCTTAGCTCAAATGGTTTAAAGGGCTTGGAGCCTTTCTTATGAAGATTATCAAATGTGTGCACATGTCTGTAATAGTCATCTGGAGTAAAGGCTCTTTGTGACACATCTACAGCTATCCAATTTTGAATCTTCTGAATGAATTGAACTTTGAGCATGGATTTGGATTCAAAGAGAAGGTACATGATCTCAACTAACTCTGTGAACCTATCTTTCATAGGATACAACTTCACAGCTATTGAAGTTGTTTTGCCTTATAGCCTTGAGATAGGGTTTACCATCACCTTTGTGGACAGTGGCTCTTGTTATTGGAGTTGGTTCTGTTCTGTTTCTTAGAATGTTAATCCTTTATCTGAAGCTTTGAAGCCTTTGTTGACTTAGATTGATGGGAGCAGATAGATCAAGGTTGAAGAGGGTTTTGATAGCATCCGCATGAGATCTAGCTTTAAGCAGTTCAGACTGAGATTTCTCCCTTGCCAATTTGTGTTGAGCAGCAGCTTGATTTTGAACTTGTTCTTGTTCTTGTTGATATGCTAGCTCCTTGGCTTGGTAGATTTCTTCAACTGAAACACCCAATGCTTGAGCCATTTGGGCATTTTCCCTTTCTTGTTCTTTAAGAGCAAGCTCCCTTTTCATTTGATCATCTGCTTCAACTTGCTCAGGTGTCATTTTTTGTTTGCCTTTGTCCTTAGGAGCAGAGGTTGAAGCCTTTTGGACTGATGGGGTTGATTGGACTGGTGGAGCAGATGGGTTTGGGCTCTGTCTTCTTCTTCTGAGGATGTTAGATAGTGGAGTATTATCCTCATCATTAGAATCAGACTCTATATCAATTGGGGGAGAGCAACCCTTATCAACTTTCCTTCTAGGCTTTGGCCTGTTTGCCATTCTTTTTAGATGCTTAGGAAACCTTTGCTCCTCCTCAGAAGGTGCTTTTCTTTTAAGAGGTGGAGGAGCTGTTGCTTTGGGTGCTTCCTGCTGCAAGATTTTTGTGGCAGTTTTAGAATATCCAGCATCAATTTCCTCTGAGTCGGGATTATCCTCCCTTGAAGAACTTGAGAATTTCTCCCCCTTTTTGGCATCATCAAAAGGAGGAGGGGAGTCACCTGTTGTTGGCTTTTGGGATGGGGTAGGGGCAGGGGTAGGTGTATGGGTGGAGGAAGGGATATAGGATGGGAGAGAGGTAATTTTAGAGATTTGAAGAGAGAGGTCATCCTTGAGATCCCTAAGAGCTTTCCATAAGGAAAGATGGCTCATGCGGCTTTGTTCTATGAGGTCTTCTATATCATCAAGGATGCTTTTGAGGAAGGAAGGCATTAGTAGGAGTTGTTCTGGGATGGGGACAGATATGTTTGGGTTGATTGGGCGTAGGGTTTGGAGTTGGGATAGTAGGTTGGAGTTGGTGTGGTTGAGGGAAGAGATAGTGGATTGAGGAAGGATGGGAATTTGTGATTGAGATGGGAGAAGGGTGGATAGATGGTCTATTTTGTTTAGGATTGGGGTAAGATTAATGGGTGCAGGGGAGGGTTGGGGCGGGGTCTTTAGGGATTCAATGTCTTTTCCTAGTCTAGACAGTTGAGTAGAGGTTTAGGTTTGGAAGGCTTGGAAGGTTTGGGTTAGGTGATCAATGTTTTGGTTTATGGTTTGGATAAGGGTAAGGTTTGGGGTTTGGGTAGAGGTAGATGGTTTAGAGGTGAAAGAAGTGGAGAGAGGTTCAAAGAATTTAGGTAAGGTTTGTGTCCCCTCATTTGAGCCTTGGTGTATAAGCTAAAATTCATTGGGAAGGAGTGTTGAGCCCTGTGCAAGTGGTTGGTTTGTACCACTAGCATTGGCAGGCTGTGCTTGTGTAAGAAGTGAATTGATAAAAGGTGAAAGATAAGTGGACTGAGTGTGGGATGCACTCAATAACAGGGAATCCCTTATTGGATCCACATTCTGTTGGGAGAATGTGAATGGCATAGGCTGACTCAATGTTGGGAGAGACACAGTAGGACCTTATGTTAAGGTCTGTCTTTCAATGAGATCAACCTGTTGGGAGGTTGTCTCAGCTAGCGGCTTAAATCCCATTTTTACAGATACATCCTGTTGTGAGGATACATCCACTGGTTGAAAGGTTGTAACATCCAATTGCTCCCCCTCAACATGAGGAAGGGTAATTGGAGTTGAGGTCAGAGGTGTGGATTGCACTCCCTCAAAGTGCTCATAATGAGTCACTTCTGGTGACCTTGTATATATGGGGCTACGAATAGGAGTAGAACTAGTGACCATAGGAGGTTCACTAGAGCTTGGTTGTTGGAGTGGTCTATGGACTTGTCATCAGCATCACCAGCATTAGCATTGTCGTTTGCAGCATCTATTAACTCTTGCATTTGGGCAGTGATTGGAGGACCTCTGTTTGCTAGAAAGTAGAATATCTTTTCACCCATGGCAGGGAAAGGAATATGCTCAAGATGTTCAATTAAGCCCACATAATCATCTTCTCCAATCTCCTTCATAGCTATCAGGCTCAATAATCGAATGTAGGGCACCTAAGACCTTGATGATTTCTTGTTTGTGCTCTGAGTGATTTTATCAATAAGATCAGAGAATATGATTTGAGCAAAGTCGATGTTTACCCCAAAGACTAGGGCATAGAGCACCAGAAGCTCGGTTTGGTTGATGAGATGGTGGCTACCAGATTTTGGACCGAAGCAACGTATGACCACGTTGGCCAAATACTTCCACGGATAAGCAAGAGCAGAGACTTTTACTTGACCATGCACTACGAGTTCGTTGTAGCCGATGGTTTGCAGAACTGTTTGAACTTCTGCTCTGGAGGGAAAAGCTGTGTAAGGTGGGAAGTGAGGAATACCAGAGGCTTCGTGAAGTGTTTCGGTGGTGATCTGGAGATTGTAGTTTCCTTGGGCTAGGGTGTAGTGGATGGTGTTGGTGTTTAGGTTATAGGTTGCGGAGTACCATAGCTCACCGATAATGGTAGGGTATATGTAGTGTGGATCGGCAGTGAGACTATCAAACAAGGGATGAGCTTGAAGGAACTGAACCATTGGTTCATAGCCTTGGTTTTCTCACGAGGCAGGGATGGTGGTGCAGAGTAGAATGTTGTTGGGAGTTATATTCATTGGTTGATTGGGTGCAACATTCTCACCAGGGTTAACAGCAGGGTCTGGAATATAGGTGGCCATTTGGTAGGGATGATGAACAGTGAGTATCGAGAGAGAAGGTAGGGTAGTTCTTTGTAGAGAGAGAGAGGGAATTTAGAAAGTTTGAACAGGTAACGGTGAAAGAGAGAGAAATTGGGATATTTATGAAGGTTAGTTAACAGAGATCGTCAGATACTGACAAAAGATCTAACGGAAAACAAATTAATTAGCTATTAAATGAAATCTGACAAACGGAGTAAATAACTAGGGTTAAAAAGCATTAAATGAGTGTAAAAAGTGAAAATTTACTAAGTGTAGAAACACCAGCTGATCATAGAAATGTATCAGCTGAGGGGTATCAGCTGATGAAAAACTATCAGCTGATAGTAAAAATTTGAAGTATAAGCTGAGTAAAGTACTTAGCTGAGCATGTCTTTCTTATCTTAGGGTGATCAGCTAAGTAAATTTGATCAGCTGATAGGTATCAGCAAAGCATAGTTACTCAGTTTACACAAATTAAGTAAGACTTAGATATGCTTAGATAAGTAACCTATAATTTTCAACACTTATAAATTAACACAAACTAAATTACCACTATTCTAAACTAAAAATTAAGCATACCTAGTTTGGATATTAGGAAATTGAACCTTGCTTCATCTAATGGCTTTGTGAATAAGCCTGCAAGTTGTAAATTAGTGTTGATGTAGTGCAAAGTTACCTTCTTCTTTTGCACATTATCTCTGAGAAAATGATGTCTGATTTCAATATGCTTTGTGTTTGAATGCATGAATGGATTATTTGAGATGGAGATTGCACTTGTATTGTCACATAAAATTGGGGTGTCTTCAAACTTCATATCATAGTCAAGTAGTTGATTTTGTAACCACAAAATTTGAGCACAACAGCTTCCTGCAGCAATGTATTCTACCTCTGCAGTGGATGTTGATATTGAATTCTGTTTCTTACTAGACCAACTAATCAAGCTTCCTCCTAGAAGTTGACAACCACCTGAAGCACTTTTTCTGTCTAATGTACATCCTGCAAAATCAGAATCAGAATATCCAACTAACTCAAAATCTGAGTCTTTGGGGTACCAAAGACCAAGATTAGGAGTTCCTTTGAGATATCTGAATATTCTCTTAACAACAGCAAGATGTGATTCCTTAGGATCTGCTTGATATCTTGCACAGAGACATGTAGAAAACATTATATCTGGTCTACTTGCAGTGAGGTATAAAAGTGACCCAATCATTCCTCTATAAGTAGTAATGTTCGCTGATTTGCCATCAGTGTCCTTTCCTAACTTGATAAAAGTAGACATAGGTGTTTTCATTGAAGAACAATTTTCAAAATCAAACTTCTTGAGTAAATCTTTGACATACTTAGTTTGATGAATGAAAATACCATCAACGTCTTGTTTAATTTGCAAACCAAGAAAATAGTTTAACTTACCCATCATGCTGATCTGATAATTATTAGACATGAGTTTAGAAAACTTTTTGCATAGTTCCAAATTAGTAGACCCAAATATTATATCATCTACATATATCTACACAAGTATCACATCACCTTTGTACTTCTTAATAAATAAAGTGCTATCAATGCATCCTCTTGTAAAACCTTTGTTAATGAGAAAAGAAGAGAGGATATCATACCAGGCTCTTGCAGCTTGCTTAAGACCATATAAAGCTTTGTTTAGAAAGTAAACATGATCAGGTAAGCTTGACTCCTCAAAACCAGGAGGTTGTTTTACATACACCTCTTCTTTCAGATCTCCATTTAGAAATGCACTCTTTACATCCATTTGGAACACTTTGAAGTTTTTGAAGGTAGCATAGGCTAGGAATAGTCTGATAGCTTCCAATCTCGCAACAGGGGCAAAGGTTTCATCAAAATCAATACCTTCTTCTTGACAATACCCTTGTGCCACTAGCCTTGCTTTGTTTCTTATGATTTGCCCATTTTCATCTAGCTTATTTCTGAACACCCACTTTGTTCCAATGATGGATTTATCCTTTGGTTTGGGTACCAAAGTCCATACATTATTTCTTTTGAATTCTGCCAGTTCCTCTTGCATGGCAGACACCCAGTGGGGATCTTTGAGAGCTTTTTCAACCTTCTTTGGTTCAATCATTGAGACAAATCCAGAATACAAGCAAATGTTGCAAGCTTTTGATCTTGTTCTAACTGGATCATCTACGTTGCCTATCACCAAATTATGAGGATGGTGCTTGAGGTCTTTGAAGGCTTTTTGGATTGCTTGGGAATTGGGATTCATTTGGATTTGGGGAGAAGAAGTTATGTGGTGGCTATCAGCAGTAGAAATGAATTCTTTTTGAGTGGCTGATATAACTTCATTGTTGCAATCTGTGGGTATCTCTACTGAAAAGGGAATGAGTGATATGGAATTGGAATCCAATGATGTTGAGTCATTTTCCACATGATTTAGTAGAGATATAGGATTGGATGAGGATGGTTGTACATGGTTAAAGATTTGGATAGGAACAGGTTCATCTATATCATGAGCAGCTGGTGGAGAGGGATCTGCTTGCTCTGAAGGAACTTCTCCAGTTTGCATAAGATCATTAAATTCTTCACCTGAAACATGATTAGAAGAACAAGAAGCAACAAAGTCATTTTCATTGAAACTTACATTGATGGATTCTTCTATGACTTTGGTTATGAGGTTGTATACTCTGTATGCTTTAGAAATCACTGAGTAACCTACAAACACTCCTTCATCAGCTTTTGGAGCAAACTTCTGCAAATTGATCTTTTTGATTTAGTATGAAGCATTGACAACCAAAGATATGCAGAAAGCTGATGCTTGGCTTCCTTCCCTTGAGCACTTCATATGGAGTTTTGTTGTGCCTCTTGATAATAAGGGACCTGTTATGTGTGAAACATGCACAACTTACAGCCTCAACCCAGAAATTAAATGGTAACCCACTTTCACACAACATGGTTCTAGCAGCTTCAATCAATATTCTATTTCTTCTTTCAACTACACCATTTTGTTGTCGGGTTATTGGAGCAGAAAAGTTTTGAGATATCCCTTTCTCATCACAGAAAGATTCCAGAGTTTGATTTCTGAATTCAGTTCCATGATCACTTCTAAGACTCCTCACCAAATTGCCATTCAACACTTCCATCTTTTTGATAAAGCAGATAATTTCTTCAGCAGCCTCACTCTTTGCTTTAAGAAAGAAAACCCAAGTGTATCTTGAGAATTCATCAACCAATACAAGAGCATACTTACTTCCACCAATACTAGCAATTGCAACAGGACCAAAGAGATCCATGTGAAACATATAGAAAGGTTCTGTAATTGAGAAGGCCTGCTTAGATGGAAATGATGGCTTATGTTGCTTTCCCTTCTCACAAGCAGTGCAAGGTTTAGGCTTGAGATAAGTCAGAGAAGGTAGTCCTGACACTAGTTAACCCTTGCTCAACTTGTTGATATTTTTGAAATTAAGGTGGGAAAGCCTCTTGTGCCACAGCCAATTTGTATCCTCATTATTCTTGGAGTACAAACATGTTTCCTTTGAAGGTTCACCAGAGGACATGTCAAGTGTATACACATCCTTGGTTCTCTTGGCACTTAACACTGTATTACCTTCTTTATTTATTATGGAGCCTCCTGTCTTTGTGAAGTGGACTTCATTATCTCCATCACACAGTTGACTTATGCTTATGAGATTGTATTTCAGCCCTTTGACATATGAAACTTTGGACAGTTTGAGGTTCCCATTATGAAGTTCACCATAGCCTTTTGTTTGCCCATGGTTGTTGTCACCAAAGGTCACCCTAGGACCTTTATCTTTCTTTTAGTTACTGAGCAAAGCCTTGTTACCTGTCATGGTTCTTGAACATCCACTGTCAAGAAACCAAGAACCAACACCCTGCACATATTTAAATGAAAGAAAAGTTAGTGACACAAGTAGGAATCCACTACTTAGTGGATCCCTGTGGAATGCACCTAGGTTTCCACTTCATCTCAGGTTTCTTATGTATGAGAGGAATGACTATGTTATCATCACAAGTCCGCTGTCTTGAATTCCCTTCTAAAGAACATTCAAATGCCTTATGCTCTTTGCTTCCACATTTATAACATTTTTGAGATTTTGTGGCCTTGGAGCATTGAACAACATGGTTTGAATACCTATGAGATTTCTTATCAGTCATCATTTTACTAATTTGACCATTCAGGTTATGAAGCTTATCCTGTAAATTTCTTAGGTCTTTATTTACAGGCACCTTAGATTGATCTTTGTTTTTGGAAAGTTTTTGACCAATCTTTGGAGTGGCAGAAATGGGAACAATGTGAACATCATTCTTTTTACTCATTGTTTCTTCTATTGAAAGAGAGTTGATTACTTCTAGATCAACTGATTGTTTAGAAGATGAGCAATGATTAGCTGACAGGTTATCAGCTGAGCATTTATCATCTACTAACCTATCAGTTGATGAAGTAGTATTAGCTAATGATTCTTCAGTTTATGAAATGCTAAGATTTAAGTCATCTGTTTTCAAGGTTTGACAACATAATGTCTCTGAGGTTTCAACTAATGATTCCTTTTCTTTACTCACATCCTTTGACTTTATATTATTAGTATTTTTACATTCTGAAATCTTACTAGATGATGATTCAACAGAAGGAATAATTGATTCTTTTGAGTGGGAACTCTTGCTTCTAACAAACTTATTTGTGAACACACTTTTGTCTTTAATAGTTTTGTGAAAAGTCTGTGGCAAAATGTCAGCTTTGTCTAAGATATTAAGGTTCTTATTAGAATCAACATAGTTAGCAGCCTTAGAGTAATTTCCACCAATAATAGCTTGAACTTGTTTGGGTATCTGCTCTTTGACACACTAAGTGGTCACCAAGACTTTACTACTTTTTGGAGGTCATTAAACTTTTTGGTTGCTTCACTAGTTTCTTTTACTAAGATCTCATTAAGTATCTTTTGATTAGCTAGTTCATCATTTAAGATAGTTATCTGCTTAAGTTCCTCATCCTTAAGAATTAACTTTTCCTTTAGTGATTCTACCTCTAGTGTTATCTTCTTCTCTCTTTGAATAGAAGACTGGAAATAAATACACAAGTAATCAAACATAGCATTCTTCTCATTATCATCATAGTTAATAAATTTTCCAACCTGATACATAGAAGAAGGATACCAATTGGTAGTTGAACAAGCTTTAGCAGCCTTTTTCATGTCTTCATCAAAGGAACTACCATCATTGTTGTTGGCCATCCTGCAAAACTGAGAAGAGATCACCTCATCTTCATCTGAGGAGATATCTTCTTCTACCCAATCTTCTTCTTTAGCAACAAGAACTTGGCCCTGGGCTTTCTTCTTCTTCTTCTTCTTCTTGTCAAGGACAGCAGCAAGGAGTTTCTTATACTTGGCTTCATAATCAATTTTGCCCTCCTGCTTTTGCACAGATGAAGAACCAGTGTTATATTTGGACTTACAGTCACTGGCTATGTGGCCAATCTTGCCACACTTATAACACTCTGCTGTAGAGGCATCAAAAGTGGATTTGGGCTTGACAAACTTTGATGACCTCTTGCTGAACCGCTTGACACCCTTTCCCTTCTTGAAAGGTCTGAACTTCTTAACCAACATTGCTACACCTTCAACCAACTCCTCCAGATTATTTTCCTCACAATCATTCTCCTCATCACTTTCTCCAGCACTCTCCTCTTCATCTCCTTCTTCATCAGAACCAGAATCAATAGCTGCAAAGCTTCTCATCTTTGTATCTCTTGATACAAGGGCAGTTGGTGCAGCTTTCACGACCTCCTTCATCTCCTTGGATGACAACTTCCTTTGTTTGACTGATTGCTCATGGTTTAGTAAGTTACCATAGAGAGCAACGAGAGACATTCCCTTGATCTTCTCACTATGTCTTAGAACAGTGACAAAGTGATCCCATGTTTTAGGGAGGGAGTCTAGAAACTTGTTCACCAAAACAAAGTTGCTCTTGGTTATGTCTGCCCTTTTCAAGTCATTAACTAGGCAGTTGAACCTAGTGTATGTCTGTGTAAGACTCTCACCTTTCTGAGCAAAGAATAATTCATACTCTCTGTTGAGGAGGAGCTTCTTGTTCTCCTTCACCTCTTCAGTCCCTTCATATGCAACTGTGAGTGTATCTAACATCTCTTTAGCAGAAGAAAAGTTAAGCACTTGATGATAGATTTCATTAGGAAGTGCAGAGACAAGAGCTGATCTAGCCTTAACATCTAGGCTAACCAACCTCTTATCTTCATCTGTCAACAGATGCATGGGTTTGGTTATGATTCTTTCTGCTGTAGAGGTTTGACCTTCAGATTCTGATGGAATGGATAACACTGATGTTGGAACATAAGGACCATCAGTGACTGTTTCAAGCATTTGGATATCGAGGGTGGATAGGAAAAGATGTGCTCTACTTTTCCACATGGAGAAATTTTCTGCATCAAACATGGGACATCTTGTTAAGGACCCAGTGTTTGAGATATTCATGTTGTTTGCGGATGAGGCCATATAGAGAGGGGTAGAAGCAGTTGTAGAGTAAGCAAAACATATCTAGATATTGATTATCTAACCTGCTCTGATACCAGTTGTTTGTCCCAGATTGAGTACACAACAACAAATGTTTGTAGAAGGGGGGGGGGTTGAATACAAACTTTAGCTTTTAAAAATTTAAAGACACACTGATATACTTTTATATAATTCTTATTGATATTGAATCAAGAATTACATGTACTAGAAGCGGAAATTCTAAGTACAATAAAAGTTGGAAATCTATTTGTCTAACACATAGACAAGCTAACTCTAAAACAACTAATGTATATAGAGTGTTCAACACATGAACAAGTTTGATTCTACACAATGCTTAAACTCTACGAATTTCTCAACTGATGAGATTTTCTTTCTGTGGAGTAGAGACTTCACTGTGTTGTTATATTTGCATGTCCACCATGCATGAGTATATATAGAAGTCTTGGTGAATCCGGTTGCATGAAGGTAAGAGACAAAGAGGATGTGGAAATATAATATTTTAATTGTAAAGGTAGTGGGTGAAAAGTAAAGTTACTTTAATCAAATGTTTGATAAAAGTAATTGTACTTTTCTGCAAAAGTGCAACCCATTCACAATATAAAATATTAAAACTCACATCTACTGTCGTGTAGAAGTATCATTCCCTTTCCATGATTGTACTTTAATCAACACCATGCTTGTGTTTTATTTGACTTTACCAAGTATGGGATTGCCAGCCATACTAAGTTGTTTGAACAAATCTTCAAGATCTTCGTATGTTTGAGGTATCATTATTTTTTTCGAGAGGATAAGATCAAACCTTTTTGTCTCGTACTTGATCCAAAAAGTGCATTTTTACTTTTACAAACAAAGATCTAAGGCATAATAGAACAACACATGTTCTGCCTTTTACATATGACTTACAATCTGAAAAGATAGAGTAGATTTGACATTTTGCACGACTCAGCTAACAGATTGCACTAGGAACTCTAATATTCACTACTCAGTTGACAAAATATATCATTTGATCACTTTTTGCTAGGACTCAGTTGATACATATTTCTCAGCTGATCATATAGATGCTCAGTTGATCAATAGTAAGCTTAGGAGGACATAAGCTCATGTATTTGTATGATTAATTGATCAAGAATGCTCAGCTGATCATTCAAATACATCAGTTTATAAGGGGAGATAACTTGTGTAAAGGAAGACTTACTTAGCTGATGCTCTGGGCCTCAGATGATCCATTTGTTTACTCAGCTGATGGAGTAGGCACTCAGCTGATCAATTTGTTCACTCAGCTGATGGAGTATTTTCCTCAGCTGATCAACTTTTTCACTCAGCTGATGACTTATTTTCCTCAGCTGATGGTCTTCTTTACTTGTTTTCTTCATTTGATGCTCCTTGGCTGATATCCCTTGGCTGATATCTTGAGTAGGATCTGATGCTCAGCTGATGGTTTATTATCCTCAGCTGATGGTTCCATACTTAGCATATTTTTACATAAACTGATTCAAACAACACATGTTTGAATTCTTTCTAAGTCATACTGAATGTAGGGTTTGCTTATCATCAAATTCTATGTTTTAGAATAGACAGAGTTGATTATTAGGGTGAAGTGATTATCTCCCCAACAATGTTCATTATACTCAAAAGTTGACTAATGAGAGTCAAGTGACGGAAATGGTATATTTACTCAAAGCATATAGATAAAGTTTTTTGTTTATTTAAATCTATAAATTATAAAGGTTTATTAACATATTATGGAAGTAATGATTGGAAAGACATTGACGGTAAACTTAAATAACATGAAAAAAAGTATGAAACATTTTTAATGTGTGTGAATTCTTGGAATAAATTAAAACTAATATTGGATAAGAATTAAGCAATCGATAAAGATTTAAAAAGCGAAATTAATAAAGGGAATTAACGTTGGCGAAAAGTTTTAAAAAGAATAATTGTTGCGGTAAAATATTTATCTAAACGCAATTTTTCCTTTTGTGTGTCTAATAAAAAAAACTCTATCAAGATGCAAATGGAACTTTTTTTAGGATTAGTTGAAATATATGCTACAATGCAAGATCATGTTAAGCGAAATACAAATCATACAGAACATCACCATTATCTTGGACACAAAATTCAAAATGAACTAGTTTCTCTTTTAGGTTGTGAGTTATGAAGAACAAATGACTTGAATTGTGCAATGTGTGAATATGTCAAATAGCAGCTTTAAAATTGATGAATACTTTTTGGATTTTTGAAAGTATATGATACATCCGCTATAGTACTTTTCAATGAAATGTTAGATGATTAACTATTATTATAGGTTATAATTAGAGGTATAAAGTTAAAAGGAAATCAAATCACTATGTACTTATTATAGTTATTTATAAAAATAAATAGATGTAATTATTAAGAGGTTAATCAAGAATTAAAAAGGGGTCCATCTAAGGCGGGGTGCATCTAATCAGCGAGTGTGTGGCTGGTTGGTTCGTGACCCCATGTACACCATAGCCCCCACCCCCTTTAACCCCCAACTTTGGTTCGTAGTCACGCTGGATTAGAATATTTTTTCCTTTTCTTTTGACCATTGGCAACGGATATATATATACCAATTAACAGTTATAAATACTCCATCTTATCCTTCACATTTTTTACACCATATCGTTCTATTTCTCTATTCTAGCATCTCCATCTTTTAAAAAAAAGTATGGCTCCAAACCAACAAAATAATTTCACTACCCCATGACGATATTCAAAATCGCAAGGTACAAGCTCAAAACTGCTACACCCGAAAAATCTTTTTCAGGGAACGCCGCCACCGTTAGCATATCAAGCAAACATGCGTCAAATATCTTTGTTTTCACCACAACTGATCTACCATGTCCGTTTTCAAAAATTTCAAATTTTTCACCCAAGTGGTTTTCAACACATATAACACGGTGCCTTTCAACAAGCCCTTGACATGTTTCAACAACTAATGCAACAAGGAGATTATGTAGACGTTGAAGAGGAGGATTAGGAGGAGCCGGTTCCTGATACCCATCCCAAGACGATTCCTGAGACCCAACCCGAGGCGGGAAGGTTCCCAATGCACGTGCAAAAGAAAATGAACAACATTTTCAAATAGAACGAGCCCGACAAAGAGGACCATGGAGGAAGAGATTTTGTTGGCAAGTGCATGAATTCACATCTCCAAAGGTGTCGTTGTTGGAAACGTGCAAAAAGAGGTAAATATATTTCATAGTTTATGTATATATATATATATGATAACTTATATATATATTTGATCATTTATATTTATATATATGTATATATATATATATATTTGCTTATTTATTTATATTTGTAGGTGAAAAATGAGATGGTTGAGGGGATGTATGTGGGGGTTAGAGCGGTGGGAGTGGTAACACTACACCACATCGCCACATCGCTTTTTTTACTTATACCACTCAGTCCACCCTCAATTTCGTAGTGGTTACTCACCACCACATCAAATTCTAGGGCCCACATAAGTACTCGGTAATCAATCAAAAATTAAAAAAGAAAAAGTGATAAACTTGATTTGACCCCATCATTAATCCAGCACGCTGCTTTTTAGCATATGGTAGTTACCACAAACATCCTTCCACCACATCCACCACACAAATGGTCAACCCACCACACACCTCACTGCAACACCCTGATTTTCAATTCCAATTTAAACTTTTCAAAACTTAATTTAAAACATGGTTTATGTAAAACTCTTTAACTAAAAGCGAAAGCTTTATATTTCATTTACAGTATTTGTTACAAAATACCGAACAAAGTTTAATGATAGATTTCATTGTTAAATATGACCCGAAAGCTTTTGGTGTTACCGAAGTTAATCTTACGACCACTAATAGACAAATAGGAAATCCAAGATTACTTGTATCTATAACAAGCCAAAGCAATGCCTAAGGTATCTACCCGCCTCACAATGGCCTTTAAACTACCTGCGGATACAAAACATTTTATACACCGAGTTAGCTATAAACATAGCTAGTGAGTACAACCAAAAACTTTTATCTTTCAAAACCAAGTCATCATCTTTGAAAACACAAGTTTGGTAATATACATGACATAATAAAGTACACATAAAAGCACATAAGGATGTGGATCTGTCCATTTTGTCAGTATCTCCACGTAGTAGCTAGCCACGATCAACATGTGCCCACATTGGGGATAACCACATCTCCCTGTCAAGGTGGGGGAGCACAAAGCATTCCACAGTTCAACGGTTGTCAGAAGTGAATGACCTGTCCCTCAATCCACTCGTATATACACTGGTTCGGTTCGCTCGTCAGCCTCTTGAACCACACGGTCATAATGGGTACTATCATCCCCTCCATCAATTGCAACATCCTTCATATATACCACACACGTGTCGCATGGTTCGGTTTGTCGCAGCCTCTTGAACCACGCACACGCCTAAAGTGGTCAGAAACACAATTGGATGTGCAATTGAAACCACACTAGTCCGGACTAAAACTCATACCACAAGGGTCACATAAAACACATGCCATCATGGCCAAGTAAGTCAAGCATTTAGACTCAACAATAAGGAAATAGTTGTCACATAACTCATAGCTCATAAGCTCAAAAGCTTGAAAAACAATAACCATAAATTGGCATTTCAATGCCCATAGCACACAATATGATTAAACACGTTTCATTAACTCAAGATCACATGAGTTAATACAAGATCACAGCTCACTCCTTCATGGAGTTTCATTTCTCAAGGAATTATCGAGTACCAACATGTCAAAAACATAGGCCTCTCCTAAGTGGAGCATTGGCATCACTTTAATTTCTATTAAAATGTTCATCATATAATAAATTACAAGTTCCACATCCTTTGATCAATAGATTTCATAAATCAAGTTGCCAAACACATAAAAACATGACTATGATGACTTATATCCTTTTATTGAAAGCTAAGTATCCGTAGGGTGTACTCACCTGAAGAAGTGATGAGGATCTCTTCCTACCGAAACCAATGCTATAATGCTTGAATAAGAATCCTATAATCACAAAACATAAGGTTAACTTAAATAAGTTAACAAAAATCAAGACTTCTTAAGAGTATAAGCTTAATAATATGCTTAAACACCTTTTTCGGGTCTTAAAGACTCCATTTTATCCTTCTATAACCATTAGAATTAATCTCCAATCAAAAACAAGGTCAAAGGGGATCAAAATAAGGTTTTAGAGGTCTCAAGGTGTCTCGCACCGAGAGAAAATTCCTGGAAAAAGACCCTGTGTAGAAGAGACGGCCTTGCGCTGTAACCTGCATGCATCACGCTGCGAGCCCCTGTGAACAGTAACTGTTTGCTGTTTTCTTATGTATGTTCGACCAAAATCCAAAAACTTTACAACAAAACTCGAATTGCAACACACAAGTAACTCATGTTACTTCAAAACACACCTAAAACAACCATTTAATTTTAACCCAACATAACTTGGGTAATTAAACCCTAATTCAAAGGTTTTGGCCCATTTGGCTCATAAAATCACAAAATACATCATTGATCTTCAATATCATCAACAAAATATGAAATCAAACATCAAAAGATTTAAAACTTACTTGAATGTATGAGCTAGGTTTAGTTAAGCTCTAATTCAAGAACCCATTGCTTCCATGATCATCTTCTAGTTTACGCCAATATGAGTATTAACTCAAGCATTTACTTTCAATTCTTCAATGACTCTTCAAAACCACCTCAACCTCACCTTCTTACTTTTTCTTCTCCATGGTTCCAAAATCACCAGCCTTCAAATGAACCAATTGTGTCTAATTTAGGTTTATAAACTTAAATTTACACTTTTAGCCCTTGAGGTTTCAACCTTAACATTAACAGCCCCTAGACTTTACCCAATTTACTTGCAATAAATAACTTAAAATATTTGCCATTACTATCATTCATAGCTTTATTCAATTGTATTTTATGCACTTTAATATGTAGTTCATGAACATATAACATCAAATTGATATTATCACCCTTGTAAACATATATTTTCCAATTAAACTATGATATATCATTATTTCTTTTATAAACATGAAACAAAATTTCTTTTGAGCATTTTAACCATCTTATTAACTAATATATAATGACAATTTAAAATTCATGATATTACCCACTCTCACTCCTTGCACTCTTAGATGACGTTTGGTTTGCAGAATGTTTATGAAGGAAATGGAATCCTTGAAGAAATTGATATCTGTCAAGAATTGGAATTTAAATCTGTGATCTGTTTGGTTGACAGGAAATGGAATTGAAATTTGGTTTCTGTAATGTAAAATGAGAGAATTGCCCTTCTTATCTTTTTACTTATTTTAGTTTGTTTTATAACTTTTATGTAAAAATATATTATATAAATT
This sequence comes from Dittrichia graveolens, assembly GCA_038502395.1. Taxonomy (NCBI): domain Eukaryota; kingdom Viridiplantae; phylum Streptophyta; class Magnoliopsida; order Asterales; family Asteraceae; genus Dittrichia; species Dittrichia graveolens. The sequence continues at coordinate 28,484,126 of JARJIL010000006.1, forward strand.
ATTAAAATATTAAATTTCATTTTATTGATTGAGCATTCATAGCAATAAATATGAAAATCACGCTAATAAATATCATAAGTTAATATCATTACAATACATATCTGCATATATTCAAGTATCATGGGTCTCAAATCACTGCCTTCTAAAATCATCAGTTTCATATTGTAAGTTGGATAGATTCAACATTTTGCAGGAATGCAGAGAGAGAGAGAACGGAGACTCATATGAGGTTAAGGTGATGACGGAATGGCAAAATCTAGCGACTACAACCTGATGAAGAAGATGTTGTGGCGGAGGGTCCGGAGGTGGCGGCGGAAGAAGGCTGCGACGGAAGGTCTGGAGACAGCGGCGAAGTTCTGGTGGAGGAAGGATACGACAGAGTGTTTTGAGGCAGCGGTGGTGGGTTTGGCGCATAAAGGATACGATGGAGGGTCCGGAGGCGGCGGCGGCGGAGGGTCTGGCTGAGGAAGGATACGGTGGAGGGTCTGAAGGCGCCCGCGAAGGAGAAAGGCTGCAGTGGAGGAAGTCTACAACAGAGGGTCTAGAGGTGGAGTAAGAAGCCGTCGGTATTTGGAACGTAGAGTCGGCACATGTGTTATGTCGATGGTATCAGATAGATATATTAGCGCTATAGAGATGTTTAAGGGTAACAAGGTAATAGTCAACATTCCCTCATTCAAAGGATTTTAAAATCCCTCCATCTAGTGATGGAATTCACTTTCCCTCATTTGATGGATTCCAATTTCTTCAGATTTCCTCATTAAAGTGAACCAAACACAGGAATCCTTATGAAATGGATTCCAATTTCTTCATAATCTCAAGGATTCCTGCCAACTAAACGCCACCTTAGATCATCAACATCCAACCCAGAGTTTTTTGGAGTTTTTCACTGCCACATCAACATCCACATTATCTCCCACTTTCAACCCTCTCTAATCCACAAACCACCACATGCAACCCACACTAACCTTCTATCTTTTCTATTTTTATTTTTTAACTATTATTAATTAACATAATTTAATTTTTATAAATAAATTGCAAGACATTATAAAATATTAATATTTATAAATCTAACTAATATTTCACCTTATGAAAAAAATAGAATTATATAAATTTTAAACAAACTACTAGTTATCATCGTCGTTGTGTCTTGGAAGCCGATTAATGTGCTCAATTAAATCCGATAGAAGGTTGTGATGTGTTTCCGTGTTTTGGACTTCTCGCATGTTAGTGTCATATTGTTGATCGCTAATCTCTACGTCGTCTTCCTCGTTCGCTTGATTAACATTTTCTCGAATAGACAAATCACGTTAACTTCGTCTTTCAATATCATATTGTGTAATATGATACAAGCGTGTATTACTCTACATATTTTATTCGGGCGTCACATTCTTGTCGGGCTTTGTATAATGTGTCACCGTTGTTGTAACACCCTGAATTTTGGTACAAATTTAAACTTTTTATATTTTAACAAAATGTCATCATAAGTGTGTTTGTTTACATCATAATGCGGAAGCTTGTCATGGTGTTACTTGTTGACCCGAATACAAGACCATTAATTACAGATAAACAAAATGAGAATAGTCATGTATTCCAAACATATCAATCAGGCAACAAGTGCTCCCAAAAGCTTCTACCCGCCTCACTGGCATCATACTATGGCTTATCTGCGGATACAAAACATAAACACAAGTTTTATTAGCCGAAGCTAGTGAGTGTGCCAAAACTAGTTAAACAGGTAAACAAGTCATTATTGATCATAAAACAGTTATGGCATCATAAAACAGTTCACACAAGATGTGGGGGACAAGTCCACTTATACTTGTATATTCCATAGGGGCCAACCATGGTCAACAAGTCCTCGTGGGGGTGCGTCCACATCTCCCGTCAAGGTGGGGGAAGCACAAAGCAGTCCACCATACAACGGTTCTCTGGACAACGATCCTATGATCATAACACAATGTTAATTTAGTTAAGTTAACCAAACATTGAAGTTACACACAAGCATAGACTCAAGACACGACTTAAACGCTCATTTCGGGTCTTTCGGACTCCTTTTGGACTCCCTAAAACCATTAGAAACAAACCCCAATCAATTATCATGTCAAATGGGGTCAAAAACAAGTTTTTGGACCTTTCAGCGGTCCTCGCGCCGCGAGACAAGGGGCCTCGCACCGGGAGAAAATCTTTGGAAAGATGGTCTTTGCCAAAACTCGACCTCGCGCTGCGACGCATGGGGCTCGTGCCGCGAGCCCCTGTATACAGTAACTCTGGGCCTTTTTCTTTGGTGCAGCTACAGTTTTTCTCACATATTCCACAACCAAAACTCAATCTTTCAAATGCAACTTCAAAACCATCACTAAACTACTACATAATAATAACATAACCATTTTCAACCCTTTTTAACCACTTTCAAATACATTCAAAGACCATTTAATCATCACATAAACCCTTAATTTCTCCATTTTCAAGTTCTTGACTCATTTAACTAATCCAACCCAAATTATACCATCAATCACCAACACTAACATGTAATACCACAATTTAAACTCAATAATCAACACTTTAAACACATTGACTCAACCAAAACCCTAACTTTAGCAATAACCCAAGTTTTGACCCAATAAACCCAAAATCAAACCAAGAATCACCAACTACAACATACATAACTCAAATCAAACACCAATTTCAAGTTAGAACTTACTTGATTGATAAACCCTAACTTTGAATGGTTGTTCTCTTGATCCAAATCAAACACAAGATGAAGAATGTGAAGAATTTCCACCAAATCTTGAGGTTAAGCACTTGAACCACCAACTTCCTTTGATCTTCCTTCTTCTTCCTCACTCTAGAACTCTCTTTAGCTCTCCCTCACGTTTCTCTCTCTACATTCCAGATTTCTTCCTTCTTTCTTTCTTCTTTGACTCAATAATTGAGTCAATAGGTAGATATATATAAATATTTACACACTAGGCCCCTCATCTTCCATCACTTTTACATTTAATTACCATTTAAGTTGTAGACACATATATATAACATATGGTATTTAAATAGCATAATATACACATAAATTACTAATTTCTTAGTAAATTGGCATTTTATATATTTTTATAATTTTACAAAAATACGGGTTTTACAATTGTTTAAGCACACCAAAAGCCCGTTCCACATTATTCCATGCCACTTCTTGCGCGCCACTAAACCTTATTCATCTTTGATTAATAAGGGTTTTGAATGTTTTTACAAAAGTAGCCATTTCAAGGTATATCCCATCTACAAGATAGTACCCATGTTTGTAGTGTACGCTGTTTACTTGAAATGGGCATTGCGGTGCTCTCCCATTGTATACATCGTTAAATAACCGCGACTGATTTAGCACATTGAGATCGTTGTTGGAACCGGCTAACCCAAAGAATGCATGCCAAATCCAAAGATCCTTTGATGCCAATGCCTCTAGGACCAAAGTCAACTGTTGATGATCACCTCTCATGTACTGCCCTCGCCATGCGTGTGGGCAGTTGTCCCAATCCCAATGCATACAATCTATGCTTCCTATCATGCCGAGAAACTCGTGCCTAGCCTCACGTACAGTGTATAAAAGCTGATGCCGATGCCTCTAGTATCATGGTAAGATGGTTTACGTGAAACGCTCCAATTTCATAAAACAATAACCGAATAAAATCCGTTTATAAAAGCATACATATAATTTGAAAACGTACGCGGGAGCATTTTACTACAAAACCAAGTTGTAATCAAAAGATACACACATAAGTACAAACTTAGTGTATTGTGAAGTTTAATATTTACACAACTGGGCGTTAATTGTTTCAAAAGTTTTATCTAAAAGTAGTCAAAAAGGAGCTTTGCTCTTGTCGTTACTGCATCCTGCAAAACATTTGAAAACAGTATCTGATAAGCTACGAGAGCTTAGTGTGTATTCCAAACTAAACATCATATAAACACACGTATAAAATCATATGAAGATAATACACGTATGTCAGGCAATCAATGCTAGCCTCTTGTTCTAGACCCAGGGTAGCCAAATATGTCACAATACTGTATCACATCTGAATCTTACTGCACATAGCAGTATGGTAAATACACATATAAATAACACTACATGTTTTTAATTTGTTATGATAACACAGATGTTGCATATATAAACATTAGTCTAGAAGAATCAGCTTATGATTAGTATGATATGAATTGATCCACAGATGATAATTATTCAGTGGATAGGTCCACAACTACTTTCTATAACATAATATCAATTGTATATATCAACACATGCTGCTGCTGATCAAAAGTAAACTTTACAGGGCTAGGGCACGCCCGTACCTAACAAAGGCACGCCCGTACCTAACTAGGGCACGCCCATACTCTCAGACATGGGTGTACCATTCCTGCAGTCACGCCCGTGCCTTTCTATAGTACACCCGTGCCTATGCCTCTAAGCACGAGGGTACCTAATGAACAAGGGTTTGCCACGGGGCAAAAGGCACGCCCGTACCCTCCTTGCGTACGCCCGTGCCCTCCCCTGCTCTGCACAGCTCTGACCGACAGAAGCTGTAATTCTGGCTAAAATCACCACAAACTCAATTCTAATTAATCTATAACAAATGAGGGGTGTTTTCCTACACCCATAACAGCTAAATAACATAACTAACTACAAATTAATATACTTTGATCCTTATGATCAATATTAGACCTATATAAAGATGAAGAACATGAAACAATTCAAACTACTCATACCTTACTTGAACAAGGATGCTATGAAGCTAATCAAATGTAAATTTGGATGTGCTAAAACTCTATAAATCGCAAGGAAGAACAGGTTTGCAACTGTGTTTATGAACTAAATTGCATATGTGTGTATGGAAGTCTGGAATAAAACATCCATATATATCTATAAGTTTAGCATATTTACACAAATGGTCCCTGGACTTATTTAACTTATATTTGACGGTTTTAGCCCCTCTTGTTTTATAAACACATCTAATTTCATAAAGGCAGTTTGTAATACACATATGTCACTTCCTATTTAATTATTAATTTAAGAAATTTCGAACCTTGGGTGTTACAACTGTTGAAGAGTTCTAGATAGTTATGCATTATTATCTCTTGTTCAGGCTCCCATGTAAAGTCTGGGCCTTTCCTGTGTTTCCATTGGACTTTGACCAATCCAATCTGTTTATTACGTAGAGTCTTGATCTTTCTTTCCAATATAGATATAGGTTGCTCCACATAGTTTAGTTTATCATCAATAGTAACATCCTCCAATGGTACAATTCCAGACTCGTCTGCTAAACATTTTCTGAGATGCGAAACATGGAAGGTGCTATGATTCTGTGACAATTCATCTAGCAATTCTAACCGGTAAGCAACCTTTCCCACACGTGCAATAATTTTAAAAGGTCCAATAAACCTCGGACCGAGTTTCTCTCTCTTTTTGAATCTGATCACACCTTTCCATGGTGACACTTTCAATAACACATAATCCCCCACCTGAAACTCAAGTGGTGATCTGTGTTTGTCTGCGTAACTCTTGTTTACTCTGGGCAGCTAACAACCTATCTCTGATGAGCTAAATCTGTGTAGTCGTCCGTTGTACCACTTCTATGCTACCCAGCTCTTTTTGACCCACTTCACCCCAACATACCGGAGTTCTACATTTTCTACCATATACCATTTCGTACGGAGACATCTGAATATTGGAATGATAGCTGTTGTTGTATGAAAACTCTGCTAAAGGCAAATAAGAATCCTAGCTTTCACCGAAATCAATAGCACATGCGCGCAACATGTCCTCCAGGGTTTGAATAGTTCTTTCACTTTGACCATCAGTTTGAGGATGATATGTTGTACTGAGATGTAGTTTAGTTCCGAGGTCTTCATGAAATTTGCTCCATAATCTAGAAGTAAATCTTGTATCTCTGTCTTACGCAATAGAAACTAGTACAGCATGGTGATACACAATTTCTTTCACATACACATATGCCAATCTTTCTGAAGGATAAGTCTCCTTAATGGGAATAAAATGTGCACTTTTAGTTAACCTGTCTACAATTACCCATATAGCATCATAACCACGTGAGGTCCTGGGTAATTTGGTAATCAGGTCCATTGTAATGTTTTCATTTCCAAACTGGAATCTCCAAGGGCTGTAACTTCCCGTGAGGTTTTTTATGTTCAGCTTTCACTTGTAAACATTTAAGGCATTTTTCTACATATTTTGCTACATTACGTTTCATGCCTGGCCACCAATAATCCACCTTCAGGTCTTTATACATTTTAGTAGCTCCCGGATGAATAGAGAATTTGGGTTTGTGAGATTCATTAAGAAGTGTTTGACGTGCATCACCATAACCCGATACCCATATACGACCATAACAAGTCCAAACATCACGACTGTCTTTAATAAAATCGGCAACGTGCCCTTTTATTCGCTCAGAGTTATGATTCTCACTTTTGATTGCTTCAAACTGAGTCGTTCGTATCACATCAATAATAGGGATTGTTATAGTCATTCTTAAAGATTGATTCTTCATGAGAACGGTTCCTGATTTCCTACTTAAGGCATCACCTACCACATTTGCTTTCCCCGGATGATAAAGTATATCACAATCATAATCTTTCAACAATTCTAACCAACGCCTTTGCCTCATGTTGAGATTCTTCTAATCCTTGAAATATTTCAGACTTTCATGATCAATATAAATAGTGAATCTCACACCATATAAGTAATGTCTCCATATCTTAAGTGCAAAGACTACTACTGCCAACTCCAAATCATGAGTTAGGTAGTTACTTTCATGTGGCTTCAACTGTCGTGAAGCATAAGCAATTACTCTACCTTTCTGCATCAACACATAACCCAATCCACAATATGAGGCATCACAGAATACCACCATGTCTTCAACCCCTTCAGGTAAGGCAAGAACTGGTGCCCCACATAACTTCTTTTTGAGAGTTGAGAAAGCGGACTGTTTCTCACTTCCCCACACAAATTAGGCATTCTTTTTAGTCAGTTGAGTCAAAGGAACAACAGTTTTTAAAAAATTCTGAATAATCTCCTGTAATAACTTGCCAAACCTAAGAAACTTCGGATCTCAGTAGGGTTCTTTGGTAGTTCCCACTTCATCACATCGTCAACTTTTACAGGATCCACTTTCATTCCGCTTTGATTAATCAAATGACCCAGAAATTGCACTTCTTGAATCCATTATTCACATTTAGAGAACTTAGCATATAACTGTTCCCTCCTCAAAGTTTCTAAACCTCTTTCAGATGTCTTTCATGATCCACTAGATTCTTCAAATAAATGAGAATATCGTCAATGAACACAATTACCGATTAGTCAAGCATTGGTCTACAAACTCTGTTCATCAGATCCATGAATGTTGCATGAGAAATAGTAAGACCGAATGGCATCACCACGAACTCGAAATGTCCATATCGGGTTCTGAACGTTGTTTTAGGAATATCTTCCTTTTTGATTTTTAATTGATGGTACCCCGACCTTAAGTCAATTTTTGAGAACCACGATGCTCCTTGTAATTGATCAAATAAATCATCTATTCTGGGTAAAGGATACTTGTTCTTGATGGTCACTTTATTAAGTTCACGGTAATCTATGCACATACGAAAAGTACCATCCTTCTTTTTGACAAATAATATTGGAGCACCCCACGAAGAACTACTGGGTCTAATAAGCCCCTTGTCTAACAATTCTGAAGTTGTTTCATTAGTTCCTGCATCTCCGGTGGAGCAAGTCTGTACAGAACCCTTGCAACTGGTGAAGCTCCCGGTACTAAATCAATCCTGAATTCAACTTGTCTATCTAGCGGTATACCAGGTAAGTCTTCAGGAAAGACATCAGGATATTCACGTACTATTTTCACATCTTCTAAACTGGTTTGTTTTTTTCTAATTTTGTATCTATAACATGAGATAAGAAAGCTGTATACCCGTGCTATAAATACTTTCGAGCTTTAGATACTAAACACATATATGACTTTCTCATGGTAGCCTGATAATAGCCTAACCAATCCTTTCCAACTACTACCTGAAATTCTCTCATAGTCATGGGTATACGTTCAATAGGGAATCTAACTGTATCTATTTCTAACACATTATGTTTATACACATCAAATACAATTACGGATTTATCATCGGCTATTTCAACTTCAGGAGAAGAATCTAGCTTTTCACACATTTGATTGAAATTTTTGCAGAAAGAAACATATACGAATGATTTACTTGCGCCCGAATCAAATAGTACGAGAGCAGGCAAGTTGTTGACAAAATATGTACCTATTACTACATCTGGTTCGGTTTTAGCTTTCTCAGCCGTAAGCTGAAAGCTCTTCCTTTGGATTTGGGTGCATCTTCCTTTTTTCACTTCTCTTACTCTAGAACTTCAAGGTGGAGGTAAAGCTGGAGTAGGTTTGGATCTAGTAGACTTGCGGCTGAAGATAATTTCGGGCATTCGAACCTCTGATGGCCTGGCTAGTAGCGGTTGAAACACACACGGAGCGGATTCTTACAATCCTTTCCCACATGACCTGACTTACCACATTTGTAACACGGAGGAGAACCATACTGACATTCTTCCAACTGATGTTTCATGCATGTTTGACAAATTGGGTAGGTTTTCTGCACCACTTTCTTATCCGACGACTCGACTTTCTGTTTCTTGTATGTAGGTGCAGCTTTCTCAACAGTCTTTTTCCTGTCTCTCTAACTCCAACTCTCTTAATCTATCCGCGTCCATCATGGACTTCACTATCTGGTGTTTACTGGCATCAATGAATTCTCTTATATTTGGCATGAGTACCATCCATCATGTACCTGTACATTTTTATTTTCTAATTTGCTACATAATCAGGACAGAATCGTGTTTGTTCCAAGAATTTAGCATTGATCTCGGGAACAGTCTTTGTTGTTTGTTTCAGCCTGTGAAACTCAATCACAATCCTATCGATTTCTGATTGGAGAACGAACTACTCGATAACAATCTCATTGAACTCTTCCCAGGTCATGGTTTCGATTCTAGTATAACCCCTCTATTTCACCTCCATATCCCACCAATCTTTTGCAGCACCATGCATCTGATTGGTAGCATATCTTACTTTAAATTCAGGTGCACAAGAACAGGTATGAAAAGCACCCTCTATTTCTGAGACCTGTGACTTATAACTAGATCAGTAGACCCATGGAACAACGGGGGTTGACATGCTAAGAAATATCTGAAAGTGCAGAATTTGGGTGCATCATGGATAATAACTTGTGGCTGGGGATTGAATCCTTCACCACCTGCAGCAAGCCTTGCTACAAATTCCTGCCTGATCATATCAGATCCTTTATCTGCTCCACCACCTGGGTGACGATGAAAGATATACTTTGTTCTAATGCTTTGCCAATTTCCTTAGCAACTGTCTCTTGTATCGTAGGTTCAACTATTCCGTGGTTGAGATCTGGTGCTTCTTCATTCACGATATGTTGATTTCTAATAGGAATCTACTCATCCGTAACACCGGTTTCTATTCCTTCTGGTCTATGACTAGGACCACCCTCATGCCTATTAGCTGCGCGAGAACCTCTCGTGTTTACCATCCTGATAGTATAGATAAAGCATTAAGGCATAAGGTTGCTTTACCACACTACCCTCTATAGCAATTAATTATTAGTACATCTGACATATCAGTATACCTATCGTTAGATCCAAAGTATTTCTATACATACTAAGGCATTCTATTTATACACATAATCCCAGGTATACTTCCTTCTTACAATTATATGATTCCATTAAGTTCCAACATGTATCATGTGTTTGTAATAATAAGGACCCTTATATTATTCTAAACACAATACAAATATTCAATCTTAACTTTATCACAAAAATTCCCGACTCACAGGCTTAGGCCATGCATCACTAATATATATAATATAATCATTTAAATCATAAAGATTTCACATATAACATATCAATTCTTTAACTATTACAAGTATTCACATATAATCCTCATATAATGCATAATAAATATCAATCATTAGTATACTCACTAAGCTGCAAATCGCAAGCCTCCAGGTCGACAAAATTTTCAAAACCATGGTTCAATTCCAAATTGTGTATCACACACATCCAAATCCCTCAAACCGTGGCTCTGATACCAAGTTGAAACGCCCCAATTTCATAAAACAATAACGGAATAAAATCCATTTATAAAAGCACACATATAATTTGAAAACGTACGCGGAAGCATTTTACTACAAAACCAAATTGTAATCAAAAGATACACACATGAGTACAAACTTATACCGTGAAAGTTTAATATTTACACAACTGGGCATTAATTGTTTCAAAAGTTTTATCTAAAAGTAGTCAAACAGGAGCTTTGCTCTTGTCCTTACTGCGTCCTACAAAACATTTGAAAATAGTATTTGATAAGCTACGAGAGCTTAGTGAGTATTCCAAACTAAACATCATATAAACACACGTATAAAATCATATGAAGATAATACACGTATGTCAGGCAATCAATGCTAGCCTCTAGTTCTAGACCCAGGGCAGCCACATATGTCACAGTACTGTATCACATCTGAACCTTACTACACATAGTAGTATGGTAAATACACATATAAATAACATTACATGTTTTTAATTTGTTATGATAACACACATGTTGCAGATATGAAGAGTAGTCTAGAAGACTCACCTTATGATTAGTATGATATGAATTGATCCACAGATGATAATGATTCAGTGAATAGGTCTACAACTAGTTTCTACAACATAATATCAATTGTATATATCAACACATGCTGCTGCTGATCAAAAGTAAACTTAACAGGGCTAGGGCACACCCATGCCTACAACTAGGGCACGGTTGTACTACTCTCAGACATAGGTGTACCATTCCTATAGTCACTCCTGTGCCTTTCTATGGTACACCCGTGCCTATGCCTCTAAGCACGAGGGTACCTGATGAACTAGAGTTTGCCACGGGGCAAAAGGCACGTCCGTACCCTCTTTGGGTACGCCCGTGCCCTCTCCTGGTCTGCACAGTTTTGACCGTTAGAAGCTGTAATTCCGGCCAAAATAACCACAAACTCAATTCTAATCAATCTAAAACATATGAGGGGTGTTTTCCTACACCCATAACAGCTAAATAACATAACTAATTACAAATTAACATACTTTGATCCTTGTGATCAATATTTGACCCATATAAAGATGAAGAACATGAAACAATTCAAACTACTCATACCTTACTTGAACAAGGATGCTATGAAGCTAATCAAATGTAAATTTGGATGTGCTAAGACTCCATAAATCGTAAGGAAGAACAGGTTTGCAGCTGTGTTTATGAACTAAATTGCATATGTGTGTATGGAAGTCTAGAATAAATCATCCGTATATATCTATATGCATAGCATATTTGGACAAATGGTCCCTGGACTTATTTAACTTATATTTTAACGATTTTAGCCTCTCTAGTTTTATAAACAAATCTAATTTCATAAAGGCAATTTGTAATACACATATGTGACTTCCTATTTAGTTATTAATTTAAGAAATTTCGATCCTTGGGTGTTACATTACGTAAGTATCGATTTCTATAAAGAGAGATGATACCTTTGTAGAAGTTTTGTACACATAGTCGTGTTATTGATTCCACAATCTTCAAGTACTCGTCAAATCCGGCAGCGGATATCTCATACGGCATTTGTCGAATTGCCAAGGTGTAATTTTGCAAAGGAGATAATCCTTTACTACCTGTAGCATCGTAGCCCTGTAGAAAAAAAGTGTCCCATCCCTCAAGATCTGCGACTATCCATGTGAATAATTGTCTGCTCATTTAAAAACGTCTCCTAAACATGTCGTCATTGTAGTTGCAGTTTTCCGCAAAATAATCTCCAATAAGTTGGTCGTCTGTAGCTTCACGGTCTCTAACTTGATCCGGTCCTCTCCGCCCCCTATGGATGCGAGCTTTCTTCATCATCGTGGATAAGCCTATCGACAGCCGACGTTAGTAATCCACAAAAAAATACACGACTTATTTGATGACACGCGGCGATATGAGATCCATCGGAACACGATGAAGAGGAATCAAAATACTCCGACGTATTAAACAACGAAGAAGAGGATATTTTTCTGTGTATGTAAAAAATAAATATATGAAGTGGGGATGATGAGTTTGAGAGAAGAAGAAGAAGAGATGTGTGAAAAAATAAGAAATGAGGATTGGTATTTATAGGAGAAAGAAAGGAAAAAAATAGCTTAACGGTAAAAAAAAGGAAGTAGCGGCGGGTTGACCGGCTAGCAAAGGGTCGGACCCGCAACAACCAGCGGCACTGCGATGGTGTGTAGCCCCCAACCAGCTCTGGTTCCTCATCCAATGTGTATATATGGTCTTAGAGTGATATGAGTGAAATGAAAAATAATGTGAGGAAAAAATGATATGATACTCACATGATAATAAGAATGAAAAAATGAATACACATGATTTAATTAAAGCGTCTTTTAAATCTAAATTGATCCCTTAATAATTAACATGTAAAATTCCATAAATAAATGTAATCATGACATACTAACACCTAATAATAATATTATTATATTAACGGACCGGATTCCTAAAATCCATACTTTGGATTACTTTAGTTTGTGAAAAATTAAACATTAAAAATTATGATTATAGTTAATAAATTAAACAAGAAAGTTATGAGAATTATAGTTAATAAATGTTTAGTCCAATAAAGTCATGACACCTATATGATTAAATTAATCTCATCAAAACATCAAGTCCATACGACGGAAATGGGTGGATAAGATGGAGTATCTGATTTAGTTTAATTACCCAATCACGTTTGTAGTCCTCGCTAAACATATATAATTTATGGGTGAAATGAACTTTACAGTTAACTATATTTATTTAGGTATAGTTATACTTTCATATTATTTAAATAAGGATATTTCATTAGATTGTTTTAATAATTTAAATGATATATGAATTTAACACGTAGGATTTTAGGCATTAAGATTAATATATTAAGATGACCGTAACTATAAGTCTGAAGGAAAAGATAAGATTTACATAGATAAAATAACTAATCTATACGTCGATCAATAAATAGATTAAACATATGATAAAATTGATCTTTATACACATATATATCGTTGAAGAATGTTCAATATAGTTAATAATTAATTCATAATTCTAAGAGACTAATTTTAGCCTTTAGATCAATGACATTAATGGTCCTGATTAAATTTTAAAAATTTGGACAGAGTGGCATTTTCGTAATTTTTCGTAATTCACATGTGATGTTTTAACAAATCACATGCTGTAATTGTATACTGAATCAACTGTAATTTAATATTAAAATTTTAGTAATATGTTTTTAAATAAACTTTTTTAAACACTACTTAATTGTGAAAATAGTACGATGTTAGACTAGCTATTGTCCAGGTTCTTCAACTAACTCCTATGGAATTAGGTTCTTTTAAGTTGGATAAAAAAATAACTAGTAGCGTCTCTCACAAACAGTACATTAAAACTTATAACATTAGTTTAATTATTTAAATTTTATGAGTATAAAAACATTTATAATAGGTAATTGTAGTTGCATACATCATTTTACTTTAGCTTTTTATCTTAACACGTTCTTTTATATATGTTTGCTAGTATTGTATCTGTGTAATGCGGTCACGTCGAATAGTTTGTGTTTGATAACATATCCGACTTCAAGAATAAAAGGGTATGATATTTGTGAAATGCAATTTTAGCAAATAGTTTATTCTTTCTCCTTTGTTTCCATTTCCCGTTAACTCTTTTATTGGTTTTTAAATTAGTATTTGAAAAACAATAAAATAAAGAAAAAGATATCTAACTAAGTTTAATAAGTTGTTAAACAATTACTATAAATTAGTCGAAGTAATTACTGGGACGATTTATTAGATTAATGCTTTGAGTATTTCTATTATTTGTACAAAAACATGTACTACTTAGAATTAATTAATAGTCTTTAATTTTTTAAGAGAGATAATCGTAAATGTTTTATAATATAGCATAGATTCGTTTATTTACTTTATCGATCAAATATAAAATTTAACATCACACTGAAACCCATTAAAAGTACGTCATTTTGGAGCGCACAAAACTCTTAATTTTATTTAATTAAAGCTTCGAACATCCTAATGTGTTTTTGGCATTTTGCAAAGCTCATTAAGAAGGAAATCCTACAATGGTTCTTTTGCATCTCCATTTCATCCAATTTTGTATTCTTTTCATACGAAATTTGGGTCAACTATATAAGTATATATGTTGGAGATGTGTAATTTCGAAAAATTCTTTCACATTATTACTGTATTAATTAATATAAATTATTGCATATATATATATATATATATATATATATATATATACACACACTCTAAGTTGCTTTACACCCATGAAATCTTTTGCATGGTTCTTCAAAAAAGTGTTAAATTTTAACTTTTATTGGTGGTTCAATACATCACCATAACTTTATAAGCATTTAATCAATTTTTATTGTTTTCCATTTTATAAAGAGAAAGTGGAGCAATACCACTCTTTATAAACTTTCTTGGAACCACTTCACAGTATTACATCAAAGCTTCAATGTTATTGTCATTCATTTCTGCATATGGCTTTCGCGTTGTACTATGTGTAAAGTTACAATCCCAGTCTAAGCTTGTTCATCATAAAAAAAAATGACTTCGTAATGGTGCTTAATAAGGGTTATGGGCTTACCCCTCTTATAACCAAGGTTTTGAATTGAAACCCCAGAAACTTACACAAAAGTGAATTAAAGATACCATAGGAGAGGGAAAGGAGCATTACCATGCACCCTAAGTTTGTTCATTATCAATACGAATACAATGCAAGAATATAGTTCACGATAGGGGAGAAAAGATGATTTTGGTAATTGTGCTAAACTTAACATACAATTGATCTGGATTAGAATGCTGGATTCTCCTAGCTGATGAAACTAGTAAGGTTAAATAATTTACAGTTGTTGGTCATTTTAATCTTTCTTGTCTTTGGAATTACTCTCTTACTCTATATATCAATTGATGAAATGAATGGGTATTTTCTAAAAAGATATTGAAGGGTATTTTGGTAAGAGTGCCACACTTCTTGCAATACTTTGATCGAGCGAGAATTTGAAGAGATTTCAAGTTTACAGAGAGTAGATGATGTCAAGTGTGTTATGGTGCTCGAGAAATAGCTAAGAAAATAAGGGGATAGAGAAGAAGTAGCCATCGGAGGGGGAGATGCCAAAGGAAAACAGACATGAGTAGCAAAGAGGAGGAGATGTCATGGGGCTGCAACGGCGGCGTTATCAAGGGGAAGTGACAACGACGATGGTGAGCCAACGGAGGGAGGGTGCGACGATGCTGGTTAGTGGTAGAAACGATAGTAGCATCGAGAAGGAGACAAACACATGAGAAATCAAGTGGTAGTGTTATCGAGTGTTGGGAGAAAGAATTATGTTTGTATTATTTCTGTATATCTTTTGGAACATACAATGCCTTAATTTATATGTAGGAAGCAAAAAAGGAAAGGGACAAATAACAGGAAACGTAATAATCTAAGAAAGGGAAATGATGATGATTCCCGATCCTTATCGATTACAATAACTTCCATCTTTAACACTCCCCCTCAAGTTGAATGGTGGGATCTCCGAAATTCAACTTGTGTAAGCATTCACTGAAGGCTCTCCCGTCTACTTCTTCAGCTAATTGATCTTCTGTTCTGACATAAGGCAAGTCAATGATTTCAGCATCTAGATTTTCTTTGATGAAGTGTTGGTCCACTTTAATGTGTTTTGTTCTATCGTGTTGCACTGGATTTTCTGAAATTTGAATGGATGCTTTGGTATCACACATGATTCTACTTCCGCATTTGACAAGGCCACTATTTTCTGTTTTTTTACTCCTCCAAGTTACAAGGTTCCCTCCTACCAAAGTAAAGTAGCCTGAAGTTGATCTACGATCTCCTATGTCGCTAGCCTAGTCTGCATCAGTGTATATTTGGGCTTCTAAGTGTCCGTTTGGTGTAAACAGGACACCATGGCCAGATGTCCCTTTTAGGTGTTTGATAATTCCCCATACTGCATCCATGTGGGAGACTTGCGGTTGATGCATGAACTTGCTGACCACCCCTACTGAATATGCTATGTCTGGACGGGTATGGGAAAGGTATATCACTTCCCTACTATCCGGTGATACCTTTCTCTATCTACTAATTATGCTACTTCTTCTATGTGAAGCTTGTGATTGGGTGCCATTGGTGTTCCTACTAGCCTACAGTCAATCATGCTTATTTCGGTCAATAGATCCAGTACATACTTTCTTTGACAAATGAAGATTCCTTGTATAGATCTTAAAACCTCTATTCCAAGGAAATATTTGAGTTTACCTAAATCCCTCATTTCAAACTCTGTGAACAAGCACTTCTTCAGTTTGGCTATTTCTTCCTTGTCATCTACTGTAATAATCATATCATCTACATATATGTTTAGATAGATTATTTCTTTTTTTTAGGAACAGAGTATAATCAGCATTACCTTGTTTGAATCCAGATTTTTTCATGGCCAAGGTAAACCGTCCAAACCATGTATATGGTGATTGCTTTAAGCCATACAGAGACTTCTTCAAACGGCAGACCTCTCCAGGTTTAGCATTTTCTATGAACCAAGGAGGGATTTCCATGTAAACTTCTTCTTCTAACTCTCCGTGTAGAAATGCATTTTTAACCTCAAATTGATGAAACGGCCGGTCTTTGTTTGCAGCAATTGAGAAAAGTACTCTGATAGTATCAATCTTTGCTACTGGAGAAAATGTTTCAGAGTAATCAATTCTGTATGTTTGAGTGTACCCTTTTGCAACTAACCTTGCCTTATATGTTTCTACTATCCCATCTGCTTTATGTTTCACAGTGAACACCCATCGGCACCCCACGGGCTTTTTATCCGGTGGAAGCTTTCATTTCTCCTATGTCTCGTTCTTTTTTAATGCTTCCATTTTGGCTATGAGTGCGTCTTTCCATTTCTTGTATTTCAATGCTTCTTTTCATTGGTAGGGATCTCTTCTGGGTAGATTGATGACAAGAAAGCTCTAGCTTCCTTTCACAAATTTCCTTTGGCAGTGTTACGCATTGGATACCTTGAACCTCGAGCCTCCTTTTTAGGAGAATATCGTTTTAGAGGAACTCCTCGATTCACCCTCGGTGACAACTCATACTTTTCTGGTGTTTCTTCGTGTATCAGCTCATCCTCCATAGATTGCTCTGTACGAGTCTCATGAACGGAGGCTATGTTTTCATCTGATTCATCATGATCTAGTGTGGTAGACTTATTATGATCATCAAATTGATTCGAGGAATCAGAGGAACCAGCAGGATCGGTAGACTCATTATGATCAGCAAAATGATTTGAGGAATCACATGAATTTGAGTAATCAGAAGAGTTACTTACCTCGGATGTCAGGTTGGGAGGAGGATCCTGAGTGGCACTGGTCTTTTGAGTTTCAGCAGAAGGGGAAGTTGCTCCAGGTGTCTCAACGTTACCTCTATTGTATTTCATCCAACTCAGTGAGTCGGATTGTCCCTCCCCCTGACCGCTGTGTTGGGTGTTATAGTAATATTCAGTTTCAAGAAAATCACAGTTCAAAGTAGTGAACATATGACGAGTCTTTGGGCTGTAACACCTGTATCCTTTTTGGTTTATCCCACAACCAACAAAAACACTTTTTTCGGCACAAGGATTGAGTTTAGTTCTTTCATTCTTTGGTATATGGACAAAAACTGTGCAACCAAATATCCGTGGTTCTAGAGTAAGAATTGGCGGATTTTTTATGTATTCAAACAGGATTTGCACTGGGTTTTGAATTTCAGGATTTTGATTGGGAGGCGGTTAATGAGATAGGTGGCTGTGGCAAGAGCTTTTGGCCAATTCGGTCTCACGCCAGAGCTTCTTGCCAAATCCACCTATGTTGGTCTAGGATTAGCCACCGATCTTTGTTGCAGCTTAGCGGTCTTCTCGATCTTCGTTCTCACGCCGTAATTCGGTCTTCCACGGCTTGTCTCACGCCAGAGCTTTCTTGGTCTCACAGTCTTCTCCGGTATGAGCCCAACTTGGGAGCTTTGATACCAAATGTTTGGTACCAAGTCCCTCTCGATCAAGGATAAAAGCTTACTTTCTTGTTCTTAGTTTTTAAAGATTGTTTTGAGCTACAGAAAACTAAAGATGAAACTGAAAAAATGGAAAAAAGACTCACTGCATTCAATAAACTAGAGTGCTATAAATAGCCTTATACACACCACATGGGAAACATGGAAGCCACAAAAAACAGAACTACCTAAAGAAATTGTACACCCACTCTTCCACTTTTTCAACAAATATATTCAAGAAATTCGGTCAAAGCATACCAAGTCTACCAAATGAACTGAGAATTAAATATTAAATATTCGTGTAATATACATGTTGGTTTAAAAGATAATAAATATTAAACATTAATAAGAATATATTACATAATAATAAAACGCGAATGAATTGAGAATTAAAAAATAACGACATACGACATCAACACTCTGGGCAGCAGTGGAAACATCGATGCAAGGGGAGGGTAGACATGAGGGTAGAAACATAGTATCATAATAAGAAGAGACGTAATTGTATTTCGTGTATTAGTTATTAATCGTTATTAATACAATTAGGGGCAATAAAGTTAAACGTTTATTGGTTATAATTAATTTTTTAAAATGATTATAAAGTATTTTAGAATGATAAAATCAAGAATTCGGTTAAATATGATATTTTAAAATATTATAAAGGTTAAATATGTTATTTATAAATTAAGGTGGACAAATACGATTTTTTATGATTTAACAAGGGCATATTTGAAATTATCTCTAATAATTTTAATTTAATTTTAAGTGAACATTGAATTTAAGTTTGACCAAAAAAAGTCAAAAATAAATTTTAATTTTTATTAAAATAGATGGTTAAGATTTGATAATTAAAACTTTTATCTAAATTTAATGGTTAAAATTATCAAATAGATTTTATTAAAAATTGACTTTTATTTATATTAGAATATTATATTTAGTTATTAAATTAACCGTTATTATTATGGTTAAAGTAGTTAATGTTCCCCGGTGTTCTCATAGCATTTCAACCTTTTTTTCACATATGGCTTCTGAAATCATAAAAACGTGTAACTTCTGTAAGTATTGAGTTGAAATGGTTATCTCCTGAATATATCTAACATTGTTTGTAACTAATTTCACTTTTGTTCCCTTGATTTGAAAGACAAATTATTGTAATTTTAACCATTATTATTACAACCAACTAACCCTAATTAAAACATTTATTACTAATTAATAATAATTATTATTAATTTTATTTTATTAACCTATTGTTACTTAATTAATTATATAATCTTTAATATTAACTAGATTAAATGTACATGTAATACAAATGTTGGTTTAAAAGATAATAAATATTAAACATTAATAAATATATTTTAAATAATAGTAAAACACAAATGAATTGAGAATTAAAAAAAATAACGACATACGACATCAACACTCTGAGCAGCAGCGATGGAAATGTTGACGCAAGGGGGGTATAGACATGAAGGCATAAACATAGTATCATGATACAAAGAGATGTAATTGTATTTCGTGTATTTGTCATTAATCGTTATTATTATAATTAGGGACAATAAAGTTTAACGTTTATTGGTTATTATTAATTTTTTTAAATGTTATAAAATATTTTAGAATGATAAAATCAAGAGTTTGGTTAAATATGATATTTTAAAATATTATAAAGGTTAAATATGTTATTTATAAATTAAGGTAGATAACTACGATATTTTATGATTTTACAAGGGCATATATGAATTTATTTCTTACAATTTTAATTTAATTTAAAGTTAAAATGAATTGAATTCTGACCAAAAAAAAGTTAAAACATGATTTTAATTTTTATTAAAATAGATAGTTAAGATTTAATAATTAAAACTTTTATCTAAATTTAATAACTAAAGTTGTCAAATAGATTTTATTAAAAGTTGTCTTTTATTAATATTAGAAGATTATAATTAGTTATTAAATTAACCATTATTGTTTAGTTATTAAATTAACCATTATAATGAAATCATAAAAACGTGTTATTTCTATAATTATTAAGTTGAAATTGTTTTCTCCTAAACAGATCTAATATTGTTTGTAACTAATTTCACTTTTGTTCGCTTGATGATTTATTAAATATTTTTACTAATTAAATTAATCATTTATTATTAGTTATTATTATTTCATTTTGTTATTATTTTTTTTGAAAAACAAATTATTGTTATTTAACCGTTCTTATTATAAATAAACTAACCCTACTTAATACATTTATTACCAATTAATAATAATTATTATTAATTTTATTTCATTAACCATTATTGTTAGTTAATTAATTATATATTTTTAATTATTAACTAGATTAAATGTCCGTGTAATATACATGTTGGTTTAAAAGATAATAAATATTAAAACATTGATAAAAATATATTAAATAATAATAAAACGCGAATGAATTAAGAATTAAAAAAATGACAACATACAACATCAACACTCCAAGCAACGGTTGAAAGATCAACACAAGGAGAGGGTAGACATGAAGGCAGAAACATAGTATCATATACAAAGAGACGTAATTGTATTTCTTGCATTAATCGTTAATCGTTATTGTTAAAATTAGGGGTAATAAATTAAACGTTTATTGGTTTTAATTCATTTTTAATGATTATAAAATATTTTAAAATGATAAAATCAAGAATTCGGTTAAATATGATATTTTAAAATAGGGTTTAGTTCATCAAAATGTATCCAAATTGTCATGTTTTGCTATTGTATGTATTGAACTTAAAAAATTTATACTGTGTATCAGACTTTTAATTTTTCACTATTGTGTATATTAAACTTTCTATTGTATATACTAAACTTGTAATTTTTTTACTTTTTTATGTAACTAAAATCATATAATATTAACAAATTAAAAGTTTGATACCCATTATAGAAACTTTTAAAGTTGGATACACACAATAACAAAACGTGACAACTTGGATACATTTTAGTGAATTAAACCTTTTAAAATATTATAAAGGTTAAATATGATGTTCATAAATTAATGTTAGCAAATACGATATTTATGATTTAACAAGGGCATATATGAAATTATTTATAATAATTTTAATATAATTTAACATTAAAATTGAATTTAATTTTGATCAATAAAAGTTAAAATTGGATTTTAATTTTTATCAAAATAGATGATTAAGTTTTGATAATTAAAAATTTTATCTAGATCATTTAAATATTTTATTAAAAATAGTGTTTTATTTATATTAGAAGATTATATTTACTTATTAAATTAACCATTATTATTAGGGTTAAAGCTGCTAACGTTTCCGGTTTCCCCAATGTCATAGCACTTCAACTTTTTTTCACATATGACTAATAAACTCATAAAAATGTGTCATTTCTGCAACTATTTTAGAATGTTATGAAAATAGAGTAATAAAATATGTCTTGTTTGCTTAAATTATGATCGTTTTGTCTAATTCTTTTTGAAAATTCATATGGATTATCTTTTTAGCTTTTAAAGTACACCAAATTTATAAGTTTTCATCTAGTATTTGCCAAAAAATCACTAATTAAAATTAGATACACCTTTAATCAAACCATTCAATATAATCTCTAACTCTAAGTACAATATAATCTCAAATCTCATCTCCAATCCCGGTGCTAACTCTTTATAACACCAACCCTAACAACATTTAACTAGTCTTATACTCGTTCGGTGCTCGGGTACGTAAATAAAACTTTTATATTAAATATTTTGTATACATACTCGTTTAAAAAATATAAAATTATATTACACATATAAAATTCTTGAGTATAATATTAATATGTTTGTAACATCCTCAAAATGGGCCTAGACGCAAGCGAACGTGGTACGATAAATAATTTTAATAAATTGAATTAAATATATATTTGTTAGTTATAGTATAAATGACTAAAATAGTTATTAAATGAGTCGATAAAAATAATAACAAAAATAGAAAAAAATAATAAAATGTTAAATGGTTTAAGATAAGGATTCCAAATATATTCTCGTTAGTTAAAATGGGTACTCGTGCGTTGAGTTGTATGTTGAAAAGGGGAACAAAACACTATGTTGTAGATAATATTAGAACCAAAGTCGGTTCTAACATATACACACACAGATGCGTTTCACACACACACACACACACACACCTCTCAAACTCGCACTATCTTCGTTCTTGAATTGGCTTTGAAGGAGAATCATTCAAGGCTTTAATCCGTTGCAAATTCAAGTAATAATCCAAGCTTCAATCTGCCTATCATCATCTTCATCATCTACATCTTTGTTTTTGTAAGTTGATTCTCCAAGTTCCTTATTTTTCAAGTTAGGTTCAAATGGGTCAAAGCTTGAATTGATACCACGAATTGAATTAGATGTTCCTAATTACTTTCTACATTGATCCTAGGTGTATAGCAATCAGTTTCATGAATTAAAATGATGATTTAGATTGATTTTTTTAAATAAAGTTTAAATAGGTCAAAATGATAATTTTGGTCCTAAAGCTTGAATTGGTTGTTAAAAGGTATGAAAAGTGTGTTTGTAGCTTAGTTTTGAAGTGTTGTTTCATATGTGAATGATAGAAATAAGCTAGAAATGGTTTTCGTAAAACTTGATTTGGAAAACAGCAGGTTCTTGTCGAACCTACTGCTGCAAATGGAAAGGCACGGGCATGCCTCTCAAGAACAGGCCGTACCTCAAGGCGTACCCTATGAGGCACGGTCCTACCTCCAAAAGGTACATGCATGCCTAACCCTAGTTAGTCCGGGGGTGTGCCTGCAGTCACAGGGGTACCTGAGAGTAGGGTACTGATATACTTTACTCAGGTCCGGCCATGCCTTAGCAAGGCACGGGCGTGCCTTGACTAGGCACGGCCGTACCCAGTCTTTTGGCAGTTTCTGTTTAATTGGTGCTGATATTTAGAAACTCTATTTAGGTGAACTAGTTGACTCAGAAGCATCTGTACCTTAAATTCTTATTCTTATAGCTCGTCAGGTGAGTACCAGTTAACCTAAGTATGATATCAAGAATGTTGTATAGATGTTTGCATGATAGAAACCAAAGACTTGATAATTATGCATGTTAAAGGACTTTTATAGGTCAATTGAGTTGTAATTTGATGTGTACGCATGTTAATGGCTTTTGTAGGCCCAACTATAATGTGATATGTCTTTTGTAGGCCAATTTGCTATGTTATGGCTTTTGTAGGCCAAATACGATATATTATGGCTTTTGTAGGCCAACTGTGTTATGTTGTGGCTAAAGTAGGCCAATGTGTGTTAGTGCCGGTACTTTGTTGGATGTTTGAGGCTAGCTTGTCTAGATATAGTTGGGGCCTTGTGCTGTCAGCTATGATGTACGGCGACTCGATGATCATGAATCTTGGTTCCTGCAAACCTCCGTCCCTCAACACTATTATGGGCTCTCAGTTCCCACTGATCCCGAGAGGGGTGAGTTCCTGGATAACGCAATGGTGGACCGCTACCAGCTTCTCCACCGGCGCGGAGGAAGTATCGGTTTCCCCAGTTAGGATCACTGAACCGGACTCATTACCCTGCCATACGTGATTCCTACTGACTAATCTTTGCTTCACAATATGCTAGGGTAGACTTGATTGTTGATATGCTATGTATGTGATGTGTATATGATATTTTTAGTTGTTACTCACTAGCTGTTTATAGCTAACCCTCTCGTGTATATTCCATGCGCAGGTAAATAGTTTGCTGGTGAGTACGGTTACTTGCTGTAGATGTCACGTTATGTTTTGGGAACACACGTTTAAGTACTTTGTTTTTTTGTTGTAATGTAATGGTCGGACGAATTTGGTAACGCCTTGGGATATTTTGGTTGCAACTTATCATTAGGTTGTAAATTATTAAAGTAGTTTATAAAGCTTCCGCTGTGACAGCTGTATATACTTTTATAAAAACAGGTTTTAGAAATATTGTATTTACAGTTGTACCCATGTAGTTTCAAAACTCTAACAGAGTTTATTATTAAAAAACTAAGCTCCTCTAATTTAGGCAGCGTTACAAGTTGGTATCAGAGCCTTGGTTTGAGGGAATTGTGTACTTTAAATAGTACTCAGGCTCAACCATTACTATGTGTTCCCTGGGTGGTATTGGGGTGTGAAGAGTGACTTATGTGATTTCTTATGTGTTAGGAAAGTATAAGAGTTGATAAGATAATAAGTTATATATGATATATACTAAATACTCTACTTTTGATATATATATATATATATAGAAAGCTTGCTCGAAATGGCTGTTTCTTCTGGAGACGGTGATAAGGATGCTTATATCCAAAGGCTAGAGGCTCAGTTGCAGCAAGCAAATGAGCGTGAGTCTACCCAAATGGCAAAGGAGGCTCATAAGCCAACTACTTTCAAAACTTTCCTAAGCTGACAGCCTCCTACTTTTGCTGGCACTACTAATGATCCTTCCGCGGTAGAGACCTGGATCAAAGAGATGCAGAATACCTTTGAATCCAGCGAGTGTGACGAGAACAAAAAGGTGAATTATGCTAAAAGGATGTTTATAGGGCGTGCTTTAGCATGGTGGGATACTGTTATTGCTATTATACCACCAGCAACTCTGGAAGCAATGAGTTGGGAAGGTTTCAAAAAGAAGATCAGGGGTAAGTATTGCTCTGATTATGATATGTTGTGGATTGATAACGAAGTTAGGGTGTTACAGAAGGTTGACAAACCTTTGGATGATCTTATTTCCAAATTCAATGATAAGATGAGGTTTGTTCCTCATCTTCTACCCAATGAAAAGGCAAAGATCACTTACTTTGTCAATACTTTGCCTCTGGAGTATCGATCAGCCATTAGGTCTGCAACAACTTTGGATGCAGCTTTTGATAATGCTAGAGCCAGTAAAGATGATTATAAGCATAGAGCGAGATCTCAACAACAGCAACAAGAATCTGGTGGAGGAAAGAGAAAGTATACCGCTAGAGCCTCTGGGGTTTGATATTGTAATCAGAATGGATTGGCTCAGCAAACAAAATGCTGTGATTCTTTGTTCCAAAAAGATCATTAAAATTCCTCTTTATGACGGGTCATATGCGGTGGCTCGTTGATGTGCGTTTTACGTACTAGTTTTAAATTTATATTTTACCGAATTAATTACCAAAAACTGCACGAATAGGCAAGTGTACCTAATCGTTTCGTAATATAGTTAGTAAGTCGGGTGTCGAACTCTTGGCGAACGGGAGCTAAACTGATTTTTATCAAATTAACTAAGAATTAACTAAAATAAACTAATTAAAGCAAATAAAGACATTTAAACTAAAATAAATGCAATTAAACACTAAACTAGAGCAATTAAACTAATTAAGGGGAATTTGGTATCAAGTTTCAAACTTTATGGCTTAAATGAATTACTAACACTACTAAATTACCAAAACAAACCAATTAAATTGCAAAGCACTAAGATTGATGAGATAAAACTATTAAATGAAGACGTGTCCCCCCTAAATTCGATTCTTTCTTGTCAAGTTGATTCTTTTAATTAAATAAGTGCAATGGATACCAATTCACCATGTACCGATTTATATAGTGATTAGAATTTTGGTCCGAGTTCTTATCTTTATAATTATGCCAATTACTTATCCTTTGGTCAAGAGATTAACAAAAATCACAATTAACATGTTTAGTTCGAATCAAACAAGATTTTATCTTTTAATGATTAATTAGATCAATTTACCATTAAATCAACACACAAAGGTCATCATGTGTCAATCACAAACATTAAAGTTTCAATCTTTTTATGCCTAAGCCTAGGGTTTGTTCTACCACTAGTCAAGATTAATTAATGGTCCTAATTAATCAAGATTCAAGCCTACAAATGGATTGGTCTTCCAATTTGTAAAAACTCAGATTATAAGCATTAGAAAACAGAAACTAGAACACATATGGATCTTTGATAAAACTTGCAAGACAAATACATAGTAAATTGGATCCTTTAAACATAAATTAATCAACCATCCAAGAAATCATCTTCTCTAGGGAGGAACACTGAGAAGTCTAGCCTAAAATCAACATACTAACA
The DNA here is from genome assembly GCA_038502395.1 of Dittrichia graveolens. NCBI lineage: Eukaryota > Viridiplantae > Streptophyta > Magnoliopsida > Asterales > Asteraceae > Dittrichia > Dittrichia graveolens. Next base: position 28,510,372 of record JARJIL010000006.1, read on the forward strand.
TTCTGGAAATCATAAAATAACATTTAGAAAAGAATAGAATGATAGAGCCGTATGAATCAAAGCTAAACAAGCCACAATCTTCAATCTTCAAGCTTAAATACTCCAGATCCGTGCTCCACAGCTTCTAGAATGTTTTTGTACTTAGAATGCCGTATTATGGTGGAATATGAGGGGTGGTTAACCCCTTTTTAGATCTGGAAGTTCGTTTAAATAGATATATGAAAACAGGGGTGTCACGCTGCAACAAGGAGTTTTACCCCGATCCCACTTCTTTAAATTTCAATCTTGTCGTCATCCATACACGCGTCGCGCCGCGACAGGTTGTTTGGTCGCGCCGCGACAACACGTGGCAGGAAGATAGGTCCTATCCGGAAGACTTCGTAGCGCCGCGACGAGAATTGGAGTCGCGCCACGATGACTTTTCTAGCCGGCCGGTTTATCCTTTTTTTCCTTTGGGCCTTGAGCTTAGCTTTTGTTTCTTTTCTTTTTCTCTTTTTCTTCTTTTATCTTTTGGGCTCACTTCTTTCTTTCTTGATTTCTTTCTTTGGCCCATTTATTTTCTCGATTTCTCGGACTATTTTTCTCGACTTTCTTGGGCTTCCTTTATTTTTCTCGATTATTTGGATATTTCGCCTTTTTAGCCTGCAAAACATAAAAGAAACGTAAACGTACCTTTTTACAATTAAATGCACGATTTCCGGCTAAAACCAACCTGATATCGCCTAATATTTATATATATTTAACGCGATATCAAAATACCGCACACTTGAACTTTGCTTGTCCTCAAGCAAATCACAACTCTATTCAGGCTTAAAATTTCAAATAATAACACCATTCTCGAAAAATTAAATATAACTTACGAATGACAAAAAGGTTGATTCAAAACAAAACATAAATTATACTTAGAATTATGTATATACCCATGATTAGATTCTCATTTACTTTTCACCATTCCTAAAGAATACTCCTATCTATATACATCCAATCCTTAATTTAAAAATTGCATTTATATTTAATTTGGTTAATTTACCCTTTGAAAGTCCCCTGACCTCAAGACTTATTGCAGATTTCTAACTTTATTTACACATATGTTATTTCTCTATTCAGCTCTTTTTTATATAAGCCTATGACTTTCTATGGAACCCATGTAGCAAATCCTCAACTCAACCGATCCCAAGCCAGTTGGCTTTAGGTGATTAGGTGTAGAACACCACTCAGAGTTTACTAATTCGAGTTCCAAATGCCATGTATTTGACTTATATATTTTTTCTAGCTCTTTTGTATATTTTTTTCATTTTGCTCATTGGCTTTTTTCACTTTTTTTTTCAAACATATGTTATAAAAATTGAAAATTCAACTCAGTCTATTTTTGTCAAGCTTAGACTCAAAAAGGGCTTAACCTTATATTTTATTGCAACAATTCAAAAATTAAAGATTGGATACTATAGACTCGAATTTCTAAAGAATTGGTGAAAAGCCACAAGCACTACACATAAAAGCTAAATATAACTATAAAACGTTTATAAATCAACAATCTTGACAATCTTAAATAATATCTAACTTTTAACTCGAATGATATTAAAAATTTAAAGTTTAACGCCCAAATACAATCAATAATTTACTACGAGGAAAATTAAATTTCAAGCGATGAATCTTTTTCTAACCCCCTACCCCACACTTAAATTGTACAATGTCCCCATTGTACATAAAATAAAGATATCACAAGGTAGAAAAAGGTTAGAAAAACTCCCTGGGTATTATCAAGGTGAATGGAGCAATAAATGATAAGCAATCGTGTACTCCATAAATTACGAGCCACAGCTGAAATATAAATCACTCAAAGAATATCGTCAGACACACAAAAATATAAATCACTCAAAGAATAGCTACGTGGCTTGATCTGATGGAATCTGAAAAAGGAATGTTGCGCCACGACAGACTTTATTGTAGCGCCGCGACGCAACGTGGCGCTAATGGAGTGTCGGGCCAAAAGATTTTGTCGCGCCGCGATCTCTCACTTTTCCACATTTGCTCGTTTAGAGATCTCGCGCGCGGGTTTCGACAACGGATAGTTCCTACGGCTCAAAATATCAGATATGAGTGTGTATGAAGATCGGCTAAGGCTAGGAATCTCGAAAAACGACAAAACGAACGAAAAACGAAAACAAAGGAAATCCTAACTCACTTTCATAGGAATCACGGTTGCATTTAGCGTATGCAACAAGCCTTTAAACCCCTCGGTATCCCGAGTGGACGAGTTATAGTCTCGTGAGGGTTTTAGGCAACACACCCACAAAGCTAGAATACGGGGTGCCTCCCGGAAGCGCTTCTTTAAACGAGTCTTTAGCTGGATTCCACCCCACACTTAGGGCTTTAGGACGGCGAGGTTGATATCCTCACCTTCCCTTTCTTCGGGCATTGCTTCCAAGTAATGCTTTACTCGATGCCCGTTGACTTTGAAGGTAATTCCCTTTGAATCAAGTAGTTCGATTGTGCCGTATGGGAATACCTTACTAACCACGTATGGGCCGAACCATCGGGTTTTGAGTTTTCCAGGAAACGACTTCAACCTAGAATTGAATAGAAGAACTTTGTCGCCAGGTTTGAAGGGTTTGATTTCTTTCAGACGTGCATCGTGCCATTTTTTCGTACGATCTTTATAGATTAATGAATTCTCGTACGCGTCGTTTCGTAATTCATCTAACTCGTTTAGATGTAAGAAACGGTTGGCACGTGCTTTATCTAGATCGGGATCGCATGCCTTCAATGCCCAATATGCCTTATGCTCTACCTCGACTGGCAGGTGACATGCCTTTCCGTAGACTAACCTAAAGGGTGTAGTACCTAAAGGAGCCTTATAGGCAGTCCGAACACCCAGAGTGCGTCATCGAGTTTATCTGCCCATTCCTTACGGTTCCCGTTCACCAATCGTTCTAGAATTCGTTTCAGCGCGTGATTGGTAACCTTGGATTGCCCGCTTGTTTACGGATGATAGGGCGTTGCAAATCTATGGTTCACACCATATTTTTGCAGCGCCTTCTCCATTAGGCTGTTAGCGAAATGCGTACCCCTATCACTGATCAAGGCTTTAGGGATACCAAACCGAGAGAATAGCTTCTTTAGGAATTTCACCACGACTCGGGCATCGTTAGTGGGTAAGGCTTGTGCCTCGGCCCACTTCGACACATAGTCGACAGCTACTAAGATATATTTATTTCCGCGGGAGGAAGGAAACAGACCCATAAAGTCTATACCCCACACATCGAAGATTTCGCAGACTTGGATGTTGTGTTGGGGCATCTCGTTTCGGGAAGATATATTACCGGATCTCTGACAGGCATCACACTCCTTTACGAGGGTGTATGCGTCTATTAAAAGATGGTGGGCCAATAAAATCCTGCTTCAAATACCTTCTTTGCGGTGTAGACTGCACCGTGGTGTCCCCTGGTGGGCCCACTATGGCAATCCCTCAGTATTTCCCTCGCCTCATCTCCCGAAACGCATCTCCGGATAATGTTGTCTGCGCAGTGTCGAAATAGATAGGGTTCATCCCATAAATAGTACTTCACATCTGCCAGGAATTTCTTCTTTTGCTGATGTGTCATACCTTTCAGGAGAACCCCTGCAGCAAGATAACTCACGAAGTCTGCAAACCAAGGAGGCTCATCGCTGACCTTCATTAAATGCTCGTCTGGGAAGTTGTCAACGATATCAGACTCTCTTAATTCGTCAAGATGTGGGTTTTCTAATCTAGACAAGTGGTCGGCTGCTACGCTTTCTGCTCCTTTCTTGTCCCTGATTTCGATGTCAAATTCTTGCAGAAGCAAGACCCATCGGATAAGCCTAGGCTTGGAGTCTTGTTTGTCAAACAAGTACTTCAAAGCAGAATGATCAGTGAAGACGATAGTTTTGGATAGAATCAGATAAGATCGGAATTTATCAAAGGCATAAACCACAGCTATGAGTTCTTTTTCAGTAGTAGTGTAGTTCTCCTGAGTTGGGTTCAGGGTTTTACTCGCGTAATGAATCGGTTGGAAACGATTATTAACCCTTTGGCCTAGGACTGCCCCTACCGCGTAATCGCTGGCATCACACATAAGCTCAAATGGCAGGGTCCAGTCTAGAGCAATCATGATCGGGGCAGTAGTGAGTCTCTCCTTTAATGTATTAAAGGCCGTTAAACACTTGTCGGAGAACTCGAATTTAACGTCTTTTAATAGGAGTTGTGTCATAGGCCTTGTGATTTTTGAGAAATCTTTGATGAAACGGCGATAGAATCCCACGTGCCTAGGAAACTCCTCACCCCTTTCACATTAGTAGGCGGTGGTAATTTAGAGATAGTGTCTATCTTAGCTTTATCCACCTCTATGTCTGCTTGTGAAACTTTGTGTCCCAACACTATGCCTTCTCGTACCATGAAATGGCACTTTTCCCAGTTTAGCACAAGGTTGGTTTCTTCACAACGGGCAAGCATTTTGTCCAGATTAGATAAGCACGAGTCAAAGGAATTTCCGAATACCGAGAAGTCGTCCATGAATACTTCCATGAAATCTTCCACCATATCGTGGAATATGGCGGTCATGCATCGTTGGAAGGTTGCTGGAGCATTACACAGACCAAACGGCATCCTCCGGTAAGCAAACATCCCGTATGGACATGTGAAGGTCGTCTTTTCCCGGTCCTCAGGTGTGATGGGAATCTGGAAGTAACCAGAGAACCCATCTAGGAAGCAATAAAATGCATTACCAGAAAGACGTTCAAGCATTTGATCTATGAATGGGAGGGGAAAGTGGTCTTTACGAGTGGCATCATTTAATCTTCGGTAATCAATGCACACTCGCCAACCAGTGACAGTTCTGGCAGGAATGAGTTCATTCTTTTCGTTAGTTACCACTATCATCCCTCCCTTTTTAGGAACCACGTGGATTGGGCTAACCCACGGGATGTCTGAAATAGGATATATCATACCGGCCTCTAAGAGTTTGACGATTTCTTTCTTCACAACCTCTTGCATTTTAGGATTTAAACGGCGCTGAGGTTGGACAACCGGTTTGGAATCATCTTCCATGAGGATTTTATGTGAACAATACGATGGATTGATTCTTTTGATGTCGGAAATGGACCAGGCGATCACATTTTTCCGTTGTTTAAGGACATCAACAAGTTTGATTTTCTCAGACTCGGATAGTGCTGATGATATGATAACGGGGAATTTAGAATTCTCCCCTAGATAGGCATACTCCAAGTGTGGAGGTAATACCTTGAGCTCAGGACTAGGACCTGAGAGTGGAGGTGCCTCCTTGGATATGTCTGGAGGTTCTGGATCCTCCTTTATTTCGACAGAATCTATGTGCGATGATGCAACCTGTCGCGATGCGTTCATCGCGCTGCGCGCCGCGACGGCTGAAAATCCAGCACATCAGAACTCAGCTCTGGCCCTTCTGCCAGCAGCCTCTCCAACTCCTCCAGGTCTCTCTCAGCATCCAAGAGACCTTCCCCCAGTGGCATCTGCCCTTCATCTCCATGTGTGTTGATCTTCTGTAGCTCGCTCTCAAGAAGAATATCAACTATGTCCACAAAGAAGGCAGAATCATCACAGATTTTGGAATGTTTCATGGATTTATCAATCCCAAATGTGATAGCATCTGTTCCTACCCTGAGTGTCAGCTGTGACTTATAAATATCGAATAATGCACGAGCTGTACTCAGGAAGGGTCTGCCCAAGATGATGGGAACTGTATCATCCTCCTCCATATCTATAACGATAAAGTCCGCAGGAAAGATGAATTTGTCTACTTTCACTAGCAAGTCCTCCACTATCCCGCGTGGATAGGTGACAGACTTGTTTGCCAGATGTATAGCCATGAGAACGGGTTTAGGCTCGGGCAAATCTAGTTTCGTGAAGAAAGAATATGCCATCAGGTTCACGCTCGCTCCCGAGTCAGCAAGTGCATGACTAACGGGTAGATTGCCAAACTGGCATGGCAAAGTAAGACTCCCAGGATCAGTCATCTTCTTTGGGATCTTATTGAGCATGGCTGCTGAACATTGATCGTTCAGAGTGGCACTCGACACTTCTTCCATTTTCTTGCGGTTGGTAAGAAGGTCTTTCATGAATTTAGAGTATTTTGGCATTTGTGTCATAGCCTCAACAAACGTGATGTTGATGTGAAGGGATTTCAGGTGCTCCAGAAATTTCCGATACTACTCATCCTGTTTGTCTTGCCGAAGATGCTGTGGATAAGGTATCGGAGGAAGGTAAGGTTTCACTGGAGGTGGACCAGATGGAACGGATGGAGTAGGTGGGATAGGTGTTGGATCAGGAGTGACCTCCTTCTCCTTCCCCTTCCCTTTATCTGGCTGAGTGGATAGTGGCTCGATAGGGTCAGGATGGGAGCTGGAAGGTGGTGGGCCTGCAGCTTCTTTTCTACTCCTGCTGGTCACAGCTTTAATTTCGGCCTTTGGGTTCGGTTCAGTGTTACTAGAAAGAGTGCCAGGAAAATGATCCTGGAGAACCCTAGAGATCTGCCCAATCTGGGTCTCTATGTTGTGGATAGACGCCTACTGATTCCTCAGTGCGGCCTTAGTAGAAACGCCTATCTTTTTCACTAACTCCTCAGTCTCCTTATGCCTCTGATCTGATGCTGTTGCGAAGCGCGTGAGCATATCCTCGAAATTGGGCTTCTTCTCTGGCAGTGGCCCCTTTGGCTGGTCTCTCTGATAGAATCCTGGGCCAGACTGCCTGATTCGCCCCTCCATCTCCTTGCGGTATTCAGGATATGGTTTCTAGTTTGGCTTTCTATTGCGGAAGAAAGCCTCATCCTCTGGATAATCATATTTATCTCCAGCTGAATAGCACACACATTCTTTGAGATCCCCATTCTCGTCATATGGGCAATCTCTCGCAAGATGAGGTGCACTGTAGTTATCACAACCGACCTGCATTGCGTGAATGTTTTGATTCACCTTTTTCATGTCACGCCCTAGTGCATCAAGCTTGGCACTAAGGGCCGCTATGCTATCAGATGAGTCGGCTGTAGCTGCAGTCTTCCTCCGGTAGGAAGAGTCTCTAGATGAATGCCACTGATGGGAGTGCTGAGCTATCTCCTCAATCAGGGCGTACGCAGCGGCGGGTGTTTTCTTTGGTATTGGTCCCTGAGAATCGACCATTTGTCTAGTGCAGACATTAATACCATTATAGAATGTTTGGACAACCTGGTGAGCATTGAGATCATGCTGTGGATAATTTTGAAGCATCTCCTTATATCTGTCCCAGGCGTCATAGAGGGTTTCGTTCTCAGATTGCATGAAGTTTTGGATTTGCATCTTCATCTTGGCAATCTTTGATGGAGGACTAAACTTTTTAATGAAGCGAGTTTTGAGCGCCTCCCATGTACGGATGGTGGGCTCGGATCGTAACCAATGTTTGGCTGCACCCTAGAGTGTTATCGGAAACACTCGCAGCATAACAGCATCATAGAGGGTTTCGTCCCCGGCAACGGCGCCAAAAACTTGATGTGCGTTTTACGTACTAGTTTTAAATTTATATTTTACCGAATTAATTACCAAAAACTATACGAATAGGCAAGTGTACCTAATCGTTTCGTAATATAGTTAGTAATTGGGGTGTCGAACTCTTGGGGAAAGGGAGCTAAACTGATTTTTATCAAATTAACTAAAATAAGCTAATTAAAGAAAATAAAGACAATTAAACTAAAATAAATGAAATTAAACACTAAACTAGAGCAATTAAACTAATTAAGGGGAATTTGGTATCAAGTTTCAAACTTTATGGCTTAAATGAATTACTAACACTACTAAATTACCAATACAAACCAATTAAATTGCAAAGCACTAAGATTGATGAGATAAAACTATTAAATGAAGACGTGTCCCCCCCTAAATTCGATTCTTTCTTGTCAAGTTGATTCTTTTAATTAAATAAGTGCAATGGATACCAATTCACCATGTACCGATTTCTACAGTGATTAGAATTTTGGTCCGAGTTCTTATCTTTATAATTATGCCAATTACTTTTCCTTTGGTCAAGAGATTAACAAAAAGCACAATTAACATGTTTAGTTCGAATCAAACAAGATTTTATCTTTTAATGATTAATTAGATCAATTTACCATTAAATCAACACACAAAGGTCATCATGTGTCAATCACACACATTAAAGTTTCAATCTTTTTATGCCTAAGCCTAGGGTGTGTTCTACCACTAGTCAAGATTAATTAATGGTCCTAATTAATCAAGATTCAAGCCTACAAATGGATTGGTCTTCCAATTTGTAATAACTCATATTATAAGCATTAGAAAACAGAAACTAGAACACATGTGGATCTTTAATAAAACTTGCAAGACAAATACATAGTAAATTGGATCCTTTAAACATAAATTAATCAACCATCCAAGAAATCATCTCCTCTAGGGAGGAACACTGAGAAGTCTAGCCTAAAATCAACATACTAACATTCTGGAAATCATAAAATAACATTTAGAAAAGAGTAGAATGATAGAACCGTATGAATCAATGCTAAACAAGCCACAATCTTCAATCTTCAAGCTTAAATACTCCAGATCCGTGCTCCACAGCTTCTAGAATGTTTTTGTACTTAGAATGCCGTATTATGGTGGAATATGAGGGGTGGTTAACCCCTTTTTAGATCTGGAAGTTCGTTTAAATAGATATATGAAAACAGGGGTGTCACGCTGCAACAAGGAGTTTTACCCCGATCCCACTTCTTTAAATTTCAATCTTGTCGTCATCCATACACGCGTCGCGCCGCGACAGGTTGTTTGGTCGCGCCGCGACAACACGTGGCAGGAAGATAGGTCCTATCCGGAAGACTTCGTAGCGCCGCGATGACTTTTCTAGCCGGCCGGTTGATCCTTTTTTTCCTTTGGGCCTTGGGCTTAGCTTTTGTTTCTTTTTTTTTCCTCTTTTTCTTCTTTTATCTTTAGGGCTCACTTCTTTCTTTCTTGATTTCTTTCTTTGGCCCATTTATTTTCTCGATTTCTCGGACTATTTTTCTCGACTTTCTTGGGCTTCCTTTATTTTTATCGATTATTTGGATATTTCGCCTTTTTAGCCTGCAAAACATAAAAGAAACGTAAACGTACCTTTTTACAATTAAATGTACGATTTCCGGCTAAAACCAACCCGATATCGCCTAATATTTATATATATTTAACGCGATATCACTCGTGGTGAAGGGAGAATTTCTGAAAACCCTTTGATTTCACTAATGAAAGCTCAGAAATTGTTGCTAAGGGTTGTGATTCCTACTTAGCATATATGATTAATGCTGAGATGGGAGAAAAGAATGTTGAGATATCAGGGTTGTTTCTGAATACCCTGGTGTCTTTCCTGAAGATTTACCGGGTTTACCTTGTGTTAAGGATATAGAATACCGGATTGATCTTATTCCTGGTGCTACACTTGTAGCAAAATCCCCCTATCGTCTTGCTCCATCTGAAATTCGGGAGATGATGACCCAAATCCAGGAATTGCTTGACAAGGGCTTTATACGCCCAAGTTCTTCACCATGGGGATTTCCTGTTTTATTTGTTAAGAAGAAGGACGAGACTCTCCGTATGTGTATCGATTACAGGGAGCTTAATTAGCGAACTGTAAAGAACAAATATCCACTTCCTCGCATAGATGATCTGTTTGATCAATTGCAAGGTGCCACATGCTTTTCCAAGATTGATCTACGTTCTGGCTATCATCAGGTCCGTGTTTGAGAAGATGATATTTCTAAAACTGCGTTTAGAACTCGATATGGGCACTATGTATTCTTGGTTATGCCATTCGGATTAACCAATGCTCCGGCTATTTTCATGGATATGATGAATCGCGTATGTCAACCTTTTCTTGATAAATTTGTGATCGTGTTCATCGATGATATCCTCATTTATTCCAAAATAGAAGCGGAACACGAGCAACAACTTCATCTAATTTTGGAAACTCTTAAGCAAGAACAACTCTACGCGAAGCTTTCTAAATGCGAGTTCTGGCTTAAGGAGGTGCATTTGTTTGGTCATGTTATCTGTAATGAAGGGGTTAAGGTTGATCCCGTGAAGATTGAAGTTGTTATGAACTGGGAAACTCTTCAGAATCATTCAGAAATAAAGAGTTTCTTAGGTCTTGCTAGTTACTACTGGCGATTTATACAAGATTTTTCCAAACTTGCTGATCCATTGACTAAATTGACCCGCAAGGATGTTGTCTATGTGTGGAATTATGAACAAGAGAAAGCATTTCAGACTCTGAAGCAATTGTTATGTCAAATACCTATTTAACATTGCCTAATGGGTCAGAAGGCTTTATTGTCTATTGTGATGCTTCATATGCAGGTCTAGGTTGTGTTTTGATGCAACGAGACAAGGTGATTGCATATGATTCTCGTCAATTGAAGACACACGAGAAGAATTATCCAACACATGATCTGGAGCTTGCAGCTGTGGTATTTGCTTTAAAGCTATGGTGTCATTACTTGTATGGCACCAAATGTATAATATGCACAGATCACAAGAGTCTACAATATGTGTTCACGTAGAAAGAGCTTAACATGAGACAATGGCGTTGGTTGGAGCTAATTAAAGACTATGATTGTGAAATCAAGTATCATCCTGGCAAGGCGAATGTGGTAGCTGATGCATTAAGTCGAAAGAACTCTCCTAGAGTAGCTAAATTCATGAGACTCACTGTAGAATATGATATAATTGCTCAGCTTAAAGTAGCACAACAAGAAGCATTGCAAGAAAATAACTTGGAAGCTGAGACCATGACAAAGTTGTCAAAGCAGTTGGGAGAAGATATTCGGGGTCTGAAGACATTTCAATCCTGAAACTGGGTATCGAGTCTTGGTGGTAATCGGGAGACAATCCTACATGAAGCACACAAATCTAGATTCTCTGTTCATCCCGGAGGCACAAAAATGTACCAAGACTTGAAATCATTATATTGATGGTCTACATTGAAGCATGACATAGCTTCATTTGTAGAAAAGTGCCAAGTCTGTGCACAAGTTAAAACCGAACATCAAAAGCCCTATGGTAATCTACAACAATTGGAGATCCTAGAGTGGAAATGGGATCATATTACCATGGATTTCATTACCAAATTACCCCAAACTACAAAGGGGCATGACATGATATGGGTTGTAGTTGACCGCCTTACTAAAAGTACTCATTTTCTCGCGACTAACGAAGCTGCACCTATGAATCGTTTGGCTCAATTATACATTAATGAGGTTATATCACGTCATAGTATACCTCTATCTATTGTCTCAGATCGAGATGCATGGTTCAAATCTAATTTCTGGCATAGTCTTCAACGTGAACTTGGTAAGCGAGTTAATCTTAGCACACCATACCATCCTCAAACAGATGGATAGTCCGAAAGGACTATTCAAACTCCTAAAGATATGCTGAGAGCTTTTATTTTTGAATTTGGTGGTTTTTGGGATTCACATCTTCCCTTGATTGAATTTGCGTATAACAACTCCTATCATTCGAGTATAGGCATGCCACTATATGAAATGTTGTACGGTAGGCGATGCCGTACACCTACATGCTAGTTAGAACCTGGTGAAAAGCAATAAGCAGGTCCTGACATAGTACAGATGACTGCTGATAAGGTGAAGATGGCACGTGAGAAACTGAAAGCTGCGCGAGATAGGCAAAAGATGTACGCAGATCCTAAACGACGACCCATTACTTTTGAAGTGGGTGACCGGGTGTTCTTTAAGGTTTCACCTTTGAAAAGGGGTGATTCGATTTGGTCGCAAAGGTAAGCTAAGTCTGAGATATATTGGTCCGTTCTGAATTCTGCAACGAGTTAATGACTGGACAGTATCACTTGAACTTCCTCCTGAGTTATCTTGTATTCATAACACATTCAATGTGTTCTATCTAAGGAAGTGAAAGGTTGATGATGATCAAATCTTACCTATACAAAAGTTGAAAGTTGATTCAACTAAACGCCTTGTAGAGGAACTAGTTGAGATATTGAACACTAAAATCAAGAAGCTACGTAAAAAGATGATCTAGTTCTCGTTAAATGGAAGCACAATTTGGGTCCTAACTTGACATGGGAAGCCGAGGATGAAATGAAAGCACGCTACCCTCACTTGTTCACTGTTGAACAGATTCCGAGGACGGAATCTTCTTAAGGGGGTAGATTTGTAACATCCTCAAAATAGGCCTAGACGCACACGAATGTGGTACGATAAATAATTTAAATAAATTGAATTAAATATATATTTGTTAGTTATTAGTATAAATGACTAAAATAGTTATTAAATGAGTTGATAAAAATAATAACAAAAATAGATAAAAATAATAAAATGTTAAATGGTTTAACATAAGGATTCCAAAAATATCCCCGTTAGTTAAAACGGGTACTCGTGCGTTGAGTTTTATGTTGAAAAGGGGAACAAAACACTGTGTTGTGGATAATATTAGAACCAAAGTCGATTCTAACATATAAACACACACCTCTCAAACTCTCACTATCTTTTTTCTTGAATTGGCTTTGAAGAGAATCATTCAATGCTTTAATCAACTGCAAATTCAAGTAATAATCTAAGCTTCAATCTGCCTATCATTATGTTCATCATCTACATCTTTCTTTTTGTAAGTTGATTCTCCAAGTTCCTCATTTTTCAAGTTATGTTCAAATGGGTCAAATCTTGAATTGAGACTAAGAATATAATTAGATGTTCCTAATTAGTTTCTACATTGATTCTAGGTGTATAGCAATCAGTTTCATGAATTAAAATGATGATTTAGATTGATTTTTTGGATATAAAGTTTAAATGTGTCAAAATGATGATTTTGGTCCTAAAGCTTGAATTGGTTGTTAAAAGGTATGAAAAGTGTGTTAGTAGCTTAGTTTTGAAGTGTTGTTTAATATGTGAATGATAGAAATAAGCTGGAAATGGTTTTGGTAAAACTTGATTTGGAAAACAGCAGGTTTTAGTCGAACATGCTGCTGCAAATAGAAAGGCACGGGCGTGCCTCTCAAGAACAATCCGTAAAAGAAAGATAATTGTAGACCATTGAACCTCTTAGGAGGATTGACCAATAGTAAGGTCAGTTTTATGGTAAGAAAATTAGAATTATGACTTGATGTAACCTTCTGTATCAGTTTATCCTCAATAGTGGGAATGATTAATTGTAAGTTCATTAGAACTGCGGTAAGTGCTAATGATTGAGAATTTGATAAGTTGACAAAGTGGCCCGGTTGGGTAATGTTGAAAAGAGTTTCTTATGATTACCATAAGTTACGGTCGGATCCATGACCCAGTTGATGTATGAAATATGAATTCCATTAAGAACATAAAATTTTATGTGATATGGTGCTGGGGTCTATAGATTTACCTTTGAGGTGAAAAAAAAATCTTAAGGGCCTCATAGTGGTTACTTTTGGAATCACCTGTGATTCTTTGGGTTAAATAGTTTGATTGTGTTATCATAGGATAACGTGTGGTTGTTACCTAAGGAGTGATTAACTCTGTTTATGTGATTGGATACCAAAAGAGATTTAGAGAATTAGTGGAGCTAAACCCGAAAGTGAAGCTCCTGTGCATGAATTGAGGCATGTCCTCAGGCTATGAGATAGAGTTGAAATCCTACTATTTTGATAATAGATGTCATTGTGACACATAGTTAGCCTATATGTGGGTGCGACATAGTGTGGTGCTTTCAGACCACAAGAGTTGATTGGGTATATGACCATTAGGAGCATGCGGCGATGCCGGTAGCTCGAGTTGGTCGAGAGTTTGACCTTGAGATCTGCTTTATCCGGGCATGGAAAAAGTTGTGACCCAAGTTTGGAGTCGCAAGGTTATAGTCCTAATGGAATTGTTGCGGGACTTTCAGACCAAGAGATGTTTTGATTTTTATGAGGCGACTTAGGGGTGCACGACGAGAGGCCTTGCGGGGTAAAGATCTCTAGGTAGAGATGTGCTTGCGAATGTGGGCGTCCAGTGGACAATGTTTGTGATACCTATTATTGCTGAATCGATGCGAGCATCGAGGTTTGTTATGAATTGTGAGTTATTCTTGTTTAGTGCATACCAATTCTAGTGAACCCTTCTTTAGTATTGTATTGATATGGTGCAAGGATTTAATCTTGTGCAATAGCTATTGATTTTGATGGCAAGTATAGCCAGAGAATTAAGATGTGATCTTTGAAACAAATAAGTTATGTGTAGTGCCAAGGTTGTTAAGAACCTTGAGAGAATATGTTATGACTTAGGTCAATGTTGGACCAATGCTAAAGAATGACTATATTTGTGAAGGGGTGTGGAATCATGACATGTAGTTATGAATAAACACTCTTGTGCTACTCTAATTATTGAATATATATATATATATATATATATATACATATGAGGAACACTTATGTTCATGATCGGGTTGTTTGCCCAAGTTGAATTGCAACTGCCTTGGTGTTGGATTAGCTGGTATACTTTCGAATGAGACATTGTAAAGAGCCTAATGAGCTAGTTTGGTAATTGAGAATTGAGAAGTGATTGGTAGATCACTAATTGGTGTGATCAATAGTTAGCCATAATGTTATATGACTTAAGAGTCATAAAGATTGGATTAACGATGTTAAATTCCTGATAGTCCAATTGGGAGTTAGTTATGAACCATTTATAGGTGATTAAGTGTCTTAATAGATGATTAAGAGCTTGGGTCTAGATAAGAGTAATGATTACTCTTGTAGAAAGAAAGATTAAGAGATTATGAAAAGGTTAATACTGTTAGTTAAGTTATGTGGTCCTATCTAGGGCCTTATCATAAAAAGGGGTATTGTGTAAGTTCATGGTTTGATTCGATTCCGAGGACGGAATCTTTTTAAGGAGGGAGGAATTGTAATACCCCTATTTTTGTAAATTAGTAAAATTATGTGTTTTGGCTTGTATTTAATTGTTACTAGATTTTGTGAGTGCTATATATTAAAATTTGGTAAATAATAGTAAAGGAAATGAAAGCTTGAGGACCATTTATGTAAATATGTATATATATTTATGTCATTGGCCTCAATAATTGAGACCAAAGAAAATCAACTTCTGCCAAAACGTGAAGAGAGGGAGAAGAGAAAGTTCTAGAGAACTTGAGGAAGAAGAAGGGAAATATCAAAGGAAAATTCGGGGTTCAAGTGCACAACTTCAAGTTTTGGGTGTTGGTTCTTCATCTTCTTCTAGTTGGGTTTGATTTGGAGTAAAGAAGGTTAACCCCTCAAATGGGATTTGTCCATCAAGTAAGTTCTAACTTGAAAGTGTGTTTGATTTTGAGTTATGATGTTATATTTGGTGATTCCTAGCTTAAAATTTGAGTTTATGGTGTTTGATTTGGTAAATGGGTCAAATATTGAGTTGATTCTTGTATAAGAGTTCTTGATGATGATTGATGATAAAAAGTGATGATATTTGTTGTTATAGAATAGCTTTAGTCGAGTTTTAAAGTTTTGATGGTTGATTATGAGGTTTGATGATTAAGAAAATGGAAAGAATTTGGAACTTGCAGCAAGAAAGAAGGAAAACTGGGCTGAGCATGGCTCGTCGCGTAGGGGAAGATGGAATTTTCCAGAGATTTTCTCGCGGCGCGAGGCACCCTGAAACCTCCAAAATTCATGTTTTGAACCCATTTGACTATGTACATGTATGGGGATTGTTTCTAAGGTTTCATAAGGGATAAATGGAGTCTTTTTAGACCCGAAAAGGTGTCTAAGCGTAGAATTGAGTCTAGAGACCTTGTTTTTGGTTAACTTATGTTAGTTAACCTGTGTTTTGTGATCATAGGTTTATGATCAAGAGGTTTAGCCTTGGTTTGGATGGGGTTGTGATCCTCATCACACCCTCAGGTGAGTACACCCTGCGGATACCCAACTGTTGTTAAAATTACAAGTCATCATGTTGTGTTTTGATTGTTTGGCAAAGGTTGATGAAACTTGATGAATCAAAGTTTGTGGAACTAATGAATTGTTTTATGATGCGGGTTATATGAATTGAAATGGTTTATGAGTTTTGAACTTAAAGAATTTGTAAACCATGTATTGTTGATACTATGGTTTTTCGTGAGGTATAAATGCTTTATGAAACCTTTGGGTTTAAGAATGAGGAATTGTGTATTTGATTTAAGATGTGTTTTAAATGATGGTTTTCAAAATAAGACCATTGCTCCATGATGGAGATGGTCTATGTTTAAATTGTGATTAATTAATGGTTTTGAAACGTGACACTCCATGATGGAGTAAGCTTTGATTTTGAAATAATGAATATGGTTTTGAAACAGAAGATATGGTTCTGAGTTAATGAATTTCATGTTTTCAGTTAAGTTGTACTTTGGGCATTGAGATGCCAACTATGAAATGATTTTGGATAAATGAAAGATATGTTTTCACAAATGATGTTTTGGGCATTGAGATGCCAATTATGGTTTAATGGTTGAGCATTTATGGCATGGTATTTGTGGCCTTATGGCATGTAATATTTGGCCTTGATGGCAAGTGATTTTATGACCCTTCGGGGTAAGTGATTTTATGACCCTTCGGGGTAAGTGATAATGTAACCCTTCGGGGTATGTGCTTATGTGACCCTTCGGGGTATATGTGCCTCGGTCCGGACCACTGTGTGATATGAACTCTGTACCATAGGGTTCCTAGCCATTGAGACGGACACAGAGGTTCATGTGGCTTCGGAAATTGAGGAACTGCGAGGTACGGGTGGCTGAGGGATCGGTGCAGAGAGTGGAGGGGTATGTCAGTAGGCCATCATGACCATGTGGGTTCACTAGGCTGACGAGCCACCGAACCCGGGGCAACATGTGTGAATTTGGTGAACAGGGCATGCGTTCCAGATAACCGTTGTATGGTGGACTGCTTCATGCATCCCCCACCTTGACGGGGTGATGTGGTTATCCCCCATGTGGGCACGTGTTGACCGTGGCTAGCTACCACGTGGATACATTGTGGCCCAATGGATAGACCCGCATCCTTATGTGCTATTGTGTATGCTTTTTAAAAGTATATGTATTGCCAAACATGTGTTTTCAAAAGAAAAAAGGATGACTTGGTTTTGATAAATCTTGTGCTCACTAGCTATGTTATAGCTAACATTGTTATAAAGATGTTTTGTATCCGCATGTTGTATAGATGACTTGGGGCATAGTACTGGATTGTTTGCATTTCTAGTAATCTTGGATTTCCTACCCTTTCTGGTTATGGTCGTGAGATTGACTGTAGTAACACCAAAAGGTTTTGGGATTTATGTGTTGAAAAGTTTATTGATAAATTGTACTGTATTTTATTGAAATACTTCAAGAATGTTATAATGCTTCCGCGATAAATTTTAAGGGTTTTGTATAAATATGGTTTCAAATTGGTTTTTGAAAAATTTAAATTTGGATTGAAAATCAAGGTGTTACACATTAAGCGACAAATGTCCCAGCACAATAAAAGCACTCACATGCCCAGGCTAAGCATACCTCTACAAAAACATTCATATATACTGGGAAAGGGTTAGCTTTAAAAGCTAATGAATACAAACTTAACCCTAAGCATCATACAGCACATAGGGTATCATATGCTTCACATCATAAGCATAGCAACATGGCAACATAGATACATGCGAGTCATATAATACAGGATTTAGCAAACAATGCTATCCTATCACATAGCGTAGTGCTGACCCAACTGGTAGGCATCATATCTTTCTGGGTAGCTAATCTAGCTCAATAATTTTCCACCGAGGAATCAGACACTACCATCTGTGCTGGTTTCATCACATAAGTGAATCTACCTGCTCGTTAAGGAGCCATAGGCTCCTTAGGCTTATCCGATTAAGCAACCACCTCGAGGGTTTAAAGGAATGGCACTCGAGTACCATTGGTCCCGAACAATTGCCCGAAGGCCCATGAGACCCAGCCGAAGCTGACCTTTCAAAAATACACATATATGTCCGGACACTCACATAGCTCATCAATAATCCTTTGTAGGGACAATAGCATGCTTGCATTTACATATAACTTGTATTCATTTATATATCACAATATATGCACATGTACTTAAATACATGTCAAGCATATCAATAATTCCACATGGTTGATCCAATCAGGATCCATAGCAGGCATAACAACAAGTTCTACTTACATTCAATAAGTAAAATTCATAAGTACAACATGGGTGATCTAATCAGGATCCATACATTTGCAAACTAAACACAATCCAACATAACATACATATCATCAAGTTTAACTAGGCGGGTCCAACTTGGATCCGCTGGCATGCACTCTACAATAACTAACAACTTTAACGAGGCGGATCCAATCCGGATCCATCAACATGCATACATATCATATAACAAGTATTCGTTCATTATTATTATAAACATAGACCATACAGGCATCTATACTTCGTGTTTCTATAAACACCAGTTTAAACTTACTTTACAATCTTACTAATCATACTCGTATCTATCGCATTTCGTATATACCTAATGGGACTACCTTTATTCCGTCCATTCCCACGATGTGACCCAAAAAGTGTACTTCTTTTAGCCAAAACTCACACTTTGAGAATTTGGCATAAAGCTTCTCTTCATGCAAAGTCTCCAATACCTCCAAAACTCCCACTTGTACACACACTCCCGTAAACCGTCTGCTATAGTTACTCCCGTAATCCGTCTGCGTATAACTACCCCTTCCCAAATCGTCATGTCCATCATAAACATCATATCAATCTTAACATCAGAACATATATCTATAAGCATATATGCATGTGTCACAAACATCGTATAAGTCGATCGCATTTCATCATTAATAAAGGAGCATGCATAGAAATCAATCGTTAATCTATCACAAACATCATATATATATATATATAGATATATCGTCTTAAAAACTGTTAATATTATCAAAGTAGATTTTTGTCTATATGCTCGGTTTTGTAAAACAACTGAACTCACCTTAGCCTGGACAATGAAACGTACGATCTTAAAACGACAAACAACGCTCACGAATCAACCAAACCTCGAACCGAAACACCGCGAACAACCTACGAAGGTTATTACATGAGAAACACGATCTCATAATCTTAAACAAGTCGGATCTTGCACAAAACACCAAAACACGGCAACGAATAAACCCCGATTAAAGATTTATGCGTCACGAGCTTAGAAACTTTATAAAAATGCATATAAGCGACATGCATGCGGTCCGAAACACCAAATAACCGAAATGGAAGCATAAGATTAGCGAAATGTACCTTTCGGGTTCACCCACGCGAAACTACGGTTAAAACTACGCTCTTGACGGTTTCTCCAAACTCCCGTAACTAAAGATACGCTCACGAACGAAACCCGACACTATTGTAGGCTCAAAAATCTCGGGAAAACTCGTAAATCTGGCAGAGTAACAACTCTCAAAGTTTGTGTGTGGAAATGGCTGCCAAAAACCCGTATATATAGAAGCTGATCCACGCGTCGCGCCGCGACCACCTCCAAATTGACCAATCGCGGGACATGCAAACTCTGACGTCTGTACCCTATAACTTCTGACACACGAAAACCTGCCGACACACGCAAGGTCTGACACCAGCTACGCGTCGCGCCGCGATCCAATAAAATCCGAATTTTCATTTTTATTTTATTTTTCTTCTTTTCTCTTCTTTTCTTTTCTTTTATTTTCCTTTCTTATCCAACTTTAATTAATTTATTTAACTAATAATAATATTCCTCAATTATTATCATAATTAAATAAACCCATAATATTATTTATTTCTCTTTAAAATAATATTACAATATTTTCTTAAAATTTCGGTCGTTACAATTCTTCCTTCCTTAAAAAGATTCCGTCCTCAGAATCTGCTAAACAAAAAGCTGGGGATATCTAATCCTCATTTCTTCTTCAGTCTCACACGTCATATCCCCTCCATGCTTGTTCCTCCACTGAACCTTCACGAGCTTGACTCGTTTCTTTCTTAACTGCTTGACCTTGCGGTCCAAGATTGCCACCGGTTCCTCAATCAACCTCTTGCTATTGTCTACTCGTAACTCCTCTAACGGCAAAACGCTTGGTTCCTCGGCCAAACATTTACATAGATAACATACGTGAAACACATCATGTATTCCCTCCAATGTCGACGGTAACTCCAACTTGTAGGCTTGATCCCCAACTTTCTCCACAATCGTCAACGGACCAATGAACCGTGGACCAAGCTTGCCTCGCTTACCAAAACGTATGATCCCTTTCCATGGCGAGACTTTTAGCATTACCTTTTCACCAACCTCAAACACTTTTGGTCGGTGCTTTCGATCCGAATACTTCTTTTGTCTTTCTCTCGCTATTCGGAGTCGATCCCGTGCTACCGGCACTTTCTCTGCTGTTAACTGCACAATCTCTGAATCCGCGAATTGTTTCTCTCCGGCTTCCAACCAACAAGTCGGCGTGCGACACTTCCTTCCATATAACATCTCATACGGTGCAATGTTGATACTTGAGTGATACGTATTGCTATACGCGAACTCCACCAATGGAAGGTGAGCATCCCAACTCCCACCGTATTCAATCACACATGCTCTCAACATGTCTTCAAGCATCTGAATAGTTCTCTCACTTTGTCCATCTGTCTGCGGGTGATAGGTTGTGCTCAAATGCACTTTCGTTCCTAATTCCTCTTGCAACTTCTTCCAGAATCTTGAAACAAATCGACTATCACGGTCCGAAACAATGGATAATGGGACTCCATGTATCGTAACCACCTCACGCACATACAACTTTGCTAGGTTTTCTAGCTTTTCCGTCTCTTTGGTTGCAAGGAAATGTGCACTCTTTGTCAGACGATCGACAATAACCCAAATCATATCATTGCCCTTCGTAGTCTTGGGCAATTTCGTAACAAAATCCATTGTGATCTTATCCTATTTCCACTCGGGTATCTCCAATTGTTGCAATTCTCCGTAGGGCTTTTGATGTTCCGCCTTAACTTGCGAACAAGTGACACACTTCAACACATAAGTAGCCACATCCGTCTTCATACCGGGCCACCAGTATCTCGGTTTTAAGTCCAAGTACATCTTTGTACTCCCAGGGTGTATCGAATACTTCCATCTATGGGCCTCTCGTAGCAACACCTCACGGACTCCCCCAAGTTTGGGAACCCAAACACGTCCCTGGAAAGTCTTGAGACCATGGCTATTCTCTCCAAGACTTGTTTGTTGCTTCACCATCACTTCACCCTTTAAGTTTTCCTCTTTCAAGCCCTCGATTTGAGCCGCCCGAATCTCATCAACCCAATCCGGTACAACCACCATACACATAGATTTCAATCGGTAAGCAGATCTAGGTTCCTTCCGACTCAAGGCATCGGCCACTACATTGGCCTTTCCTGGATGATAACTGATTTCACAGTCATAGTCGGTCAACAACTCCATCCATCGTCGTTGTCTCATATTCAGTTCCTTCTGATCTTGAATATGTTGCAAGCTCTTGTGATCGGTAAAGATCGTACAATGAGTACCATACAAATAATGCCGCCACAACTTAAGAGCGAAGATAACTGCCGCTAGCTCTAAGTCGTGTATGGGATAATTCTTTTCTGCATCCTTTAGCTGTCTAGAGGCATACGCAATAACCTTCCCTCGCTGCATGAGAACACATCCTAAACCAGAGTAAGACGAATTGCTGTATACCACAAAATCCTCGTTGCCCTCTGGTAAGGAGAGTATCGGCGCTTCACATAGACACTTCTTCAAAGTTTGGAAAGCACTCTCTTGCTTCTCCGTCCACACAAACGATTCCGTCTTTCGAGTCAACTTCGTCATTAGCGATGCTATCTTCGAGAAATCCTTTATGAACCTCCTATAATAACTGCCAAGCCAAGAAAAATACGAATCTCGGTTGGGGTTTTTAGTAATTTCCCACTTCTTTATCGACTCGATATTTGCTGGGTCTACCTTTATTCCGTCCATTCCCACGATGTGACCCAAAAAGTGTACTTCTTTTAGCCAAAACTCACACTTTGAGAATTTGGCGTAAAGCTTCTCTTCATGCAAAGTCTCCAATACCTCTCTCAAATGACGCCTATGGTCATCCGCACTCTTGGAGTACACCAAGATATCATCAATAAACACTATCACGGATTTGTCAAGATACGGCCTACACACCCGATTCATCAAATCCATGAAAACTGCTGGTGCATTTTCCAAACCGAACGGCATAACTAGAAATTCGTAATGACCGTAACGAGTACGAAAAGCCGTCTTTGGTACATCACCTTCCTTCACTCGCACTTGGTGATAACCCGAACGCAAATCTATCTTTGAAAAGTGACTAGCACCCTGCAATTGATCGAACAAGTCATCTATTCTTGGAAGTGGGTACTTGTTCTTCACCGTCAACTTATTCAATTCTCTATGGTCGATACACATCCTCATCGACCAATCCTTCTTTTTTACAAATAAGACCGGAGCTCCCCAAGGTGAAGAACTCGGCCTAATGAATCCCTTTTCTAGCAACTCTTTCAATTGCGTCATTATCTCTTTCATCTCAGAGGGAGCCAATCGATATGGTGCTTTAGCAACTGGTGCAGCACCTGGAACCAAATCAATCTGAAATTCCACCTCTCTTGGCGGCGGTAATCCCGGAAGATCATCTGGAAAGACATCGGGATATTTGTTCACCACCTCTACCTCCGCCAACACTCTTTTTCTTCGCCGAATCCACCACATGAGCTAAGAACGCAGCGCACTCCTTCGCTAGACACTTTCGTTCCTTAAGGACCGATATCATTGCTATGTTCCCCGTACATCGTTCTCCATAGGCGATAGCATGACCACCTAATGGAAGAGGAACTCGGACCAACTTCTTTGAGCACACGATTTCAGCTCCATGCGCGGACATCCAAGGAATAAGCATCAAAGGGAAAGTAGTGCCATCAATAATAATCGTAGAATCGTCGTATTTCTCACTCACTATAATCGGTTCCCCGACCGCTATCTCAATCTCTAAAGCATGTTCTAAGGAACTACGAGGCACATTCAACTGATCACAGAATCTAAAGGACACTACAGACCTACTAGCACCCGAATCGAATAATACAACAACAGGTAAAGAGTTAATCATAAAAGTTCCGAAAATCACCTCATCATCTCGGCGTGCCTCTTTGGTTGTCATCTAATAAGCATGACCGGTTGCTTTCGGGGTTGGCGTCTTTCCTGCTTCCTCGATCTTCTTCTTCGGGTTTGGTCATTGCGTACTGATATGCCCCATTTCCCTACAGTTGAGGGGATCAGTCCCTCCCGCATACTTAGGTGGTTTGCACTCCCTGAACATCCTGTAGGTGCTTCCCACTTGGTACATTGCATTCATTCCGGCCACCTAGACACGCTTGATCATCCTCGTCGTCATCTCCTTCCTCAAGCGTGCTTGGCTTTTTCCCTAGAATTCCCGCCTCACGCATTGGTTGCTTCATTTCGTTTAGCTCCTCCGTTTGCTTTCTCAGAGCCTCATCCCTTTCCTTCAACAATCTCTCCAACTCAGCGACGCGGATCATACTGCTAGTGCTGTGTGCAGTACGACTACTATGCACCGACATAGTTCTGGGAGGTGACGGAACTCGCTCACTTTCCGCTTCTCCTTCAGCCAGAATTCTGAATGATCCCTCCGCATTGGCCTGCTCCCTTTGATTCATCACTTGCTTCCCGTTACCTCTCCTCGTTTCCACCATTCTATACGTAAGGAAGTCGAGTAAAAGTAAACATCTATAATCATCACAAGGAAAAGAGCTACCTAACAAGCAACTCTCGCACACACATCCCTACCCAGTCATCCTATAAGAGCTAAGTTGTGAGTCTAAGCACCGGACTCAGTACTCAGATCTCTCACAACACAGCTCCGATACCAACTTGTAACTGCCGTGGTTTCAAGAAATTGAGATTTACAAAAACTTTTTCCACTCAATCAGATTTATCGTAACGGAAGACTTTTTAAACATCATATTGATTAAAACAGATAAACCATTTTAAACATTCATTAAACAAAACCACCGTTACGTTACAATCAAATCATTGTTGTAACTTTGTTCATTACACAACCACAAGTTGATACTAAGTATTATCATAACAAAAGAAAACTACCCATAAGACCCTATCTCACAAGGCCACGCACCTAAGCAACATGCACGAGCACAAGACGTATTTCAAAGAAACAAGTGTCAGCTTTCGCCTCGTGAGTCAGCTTAGTTAACAACACAAAATCATCATTTAAAACATTCGCAAACATATTTAGGTTAAGGTATATAAACCCCAAACCGTAACTTGACCCACCCGCATAGCATCATAAATCCCCGCACGGTCAAGTGTCATCATAAACGTCATATAACATCTTTAAATCATCATAATCATTCTTTAACTTCATCTACATCATAAATCATCTCATTCATCTTTTAACTTCATTAACATCACAAACATCATAAATCATCTCATTCATCTTTTAACTTCATTAACATCACAAACATCATAAATCATCTTATTGGGGTCTATCTTTTGCTTCGCTATCATCACTACCCTAAGTACCAAGTGCGTGCCCAGCAACCACTAGGGTTCCAAGGCCCGTCCGCGATAATACCATATGCGCGCCTAGCAACTGCTAAGTTCTAGGTCCGTCCGCATTGGTACAAGTTCACTAAGCGTGTCCAGCAAGTATGGTACAAGGAAGGGCGCGACTCCTACTTGTACACACACTCCCGTAATCCGTCTGCTATAGTTACTCCGACACAAGTCGTTCAGGAAAAAGTACAAACGGTGCCCCCAACCACTGGGCCCTCCTCTCACCCACGTGACGTTTTGCACATGACCTTATCTCCGTGGTCAATACATCACTCCAGTGTATAAATACACCATGTGTTGCCAAAGTTATCTAGAAACCCGGCAACCATACATCCCATTGCTAGCATATCCTAGAAGGCACACTTTTCCTACTAGGCATCAGTATTCCATCTCTGTGTATAACTACCCCTTCCCAAATCGTCATGTCCATCATAAACATCATATCAATCTTAACATCAGAACATATATCTATAAGCATATATGCATGTGTCACAAACATCGTATAAGTCGATCGCATTTCATCATTAATAAAGGAGCATGCATAGAAATCAATCGTTAATCTATCACAAACATCATATATATAGATATATCGTCTTAAAAACTGTTAATATTATCAAAGTAGATTTTTGTCTATATGCTCGGTTTTGTAAAACAACTGAACTCACCTTAGCCTGGACAATGAAACGTACGATCTTAAAACGACAAACAACGCTCATGAATCAACCAAACCACAGACCGAAACACTGCGAACAACCTACGAAGGTTACTACATGAGAAACACGATCTCATAATCTTAAACAAGTCGGATCTTGCACAAAACACCAAAACACGGCAACGAATAAACCCCGATTAAAGATTTAGGCATCATGAACTTAGAAACTTCATAAAAATGCATATAAGCGACATGCATGCGGTCCGAAACACCAAATAACCGAAATGGAAACATAAGATTAGAGAAATGTACCTTTCGGGTTCACCCACGCGAAACTACGGTTAAAACTACGCTCTTGACGGTTTCTCCAAACTCCCGTAACTAAAGATATGCTCACGAACGAAACCCGACACTATTGTAGGCTCAAGAATCTCGGGAAAACTCGTAAATCTGGCAGAGTAACGACTCTCAAAGTTTGTGTGTGGAAATGGCTGCCAAAAACCCGTATATATAGAAGCTGATCCACGCGTCGCACCGCGACCTGAAATGCGTCGCGCCGCGACCGCCTCCAAATTGACCAATCGCGGGACATGCAAACTCTGACATCTGTACCCTATAACTTCTGACACACGAAAACCTACTGACACACGCAAGGTTTGACACCAGCTACCCGTCGCGCCGCGACGCTTCGACGTGTCGCGCCGCGATCCAATAAAATCCGAATTTTCATTTTTATTTTATTTTTCTTCTTTTCTCTTCCTTTTCTTTTCTTTTCTTTTCCTTTCTTATCCAACTTTAATTAATTTATTTAACTAATAATAATATTCCTCAATTATTATCATAATTAAATAAACCCATAATATTATTTATTTCTCTTTAAAATAATATTACAATATTTTCTTAAAATTTCGGTCATTACAATATTTACTTCTTCTATCACAATACAAATGTTCCCGTTTGTAGTCATCATTAACAGCTTAACTAACTTTTAAATACTTATTTCTCTAATCCGTACACGCACACGAACATGTACAGATACATACTCTCATGGTTTTATCTCATTACTTTACATACATTTCTATACTCTGATCACTGGTGTTTAACATCAGTTTCACTTATGGATCTTTGGTTAACATCTTCAATCATTTATACATAACCACTTTACCTTAAAAGGTTAAATCCTATTCACAAGTACACTCTTGTTTAAGTACATATCCTTAGACAAGGATTGTCTCAATTAAATTAATAGATTCTAGAGAATCCATTATTCCCATTACTCTCTAATCATTCTCCTTCATCATTGGATTCACATACTAGCATGATCAATTTAATCATCTTTTATCACACTATACTTACAACATCTGTATATCACACAACCTTACAACTGATTATGTAACATCAGTCACACATTCAATATTTTAACACTTCATTATCATATTAGCATCAATAACACTTACATTATACTTATGACAACTTTACATCTTCCATCTGAGGCAGTGTTCAACAAACCTGTTGTCTATTAAACACTTTACCTAACAGTCATCTTTCACATGTACTTAATGTTATTTACGCGTCTTTTACTAGGTCAACCTTAATTCTTTCAAGTCACTCAAACATCTTACTATTATTATAACCACTTACAATTGTAGGCTAATTCTTAACCCACTTGTAAGTCACATTACACTTGGAATACCTCTAAGTATTCTTTTATTAGACATATATACTTTGCTTAATACAACCTAAAACATCATTGGTTCTCGCATTACTTACTTTCACACTATGTCTTTCTAAACAATTTCTCATATCTCATCTTATGTTAAGAATGGTGTTTATCAAAACACTACTCATTCATAACATTAACTAAATTTCATTCTCATATATATATATATATATATATATATATATCACTTTAGTGTAAATCACCACCTGTGACTTTAGCACTTATTTTCAAACACACTTAATCTTTCTTAACTTACCCCATAAAGGTCTCTATTCTTATGATCACAGTTACACCCGTAGGTGTACTTATCATTTCTGAAAAATTCATACCATACATGAATTCCCATGTACTATTACAATTGTACACATACGTATTACTTTATACACCTCATAATTTTAGATTTC
Organism: Dittrichia graveolens; assembly: GCA_038502395.1. Lineage (NCBI taxonomy): Eukaryota > Viridiplantae > Streptophyta > Magnoliopsida > Asterales > Asteraceae > Dittrichia > Dittrichia graveolens. The sequence goes on from JARJIL010000006.1 coordinate 28,537,774, forward strand.
GTTTACTACCAAATGGGACTATGTGTCCTCATTTTTGTCTCACTAAATTCACTCGTTTACTTGTAACCGCCGATTGTTCAGGGTTACCTTCATATTCATTTCACTCTCAACTTTTAGAAATTATCGTCTCTTTACTTATACATTTGGACTTTTATGTCCTTATGTCATTGTTCATTTGAACCATGACATATCATTACTTATACTTTTTGAAAATCACACACGTTTGATTTAATTAAACACATAATCAACCGTTGGGCTTTGAGCTCATTACATTAAATCTTAACAACGAGTTTATGACTACTATTTGTTCTCACGTTCGATCTCACAAATGGGTCAACAGTGAAGTGTTAATTACACTTACACATTTCAATCCGAACAACTTACGACTTTCTTTCTAATACCAATGAAAACTACTAACTCAATAGAGTTAATCTTACCTCTGTTCAATCTCATTCATCATTTTGGGTTAGCCAATCTTGAATCCACAACCTTCTTTTATTAATCACTTAAATTTCATCAACACGCTTATAGCGTTTCATATATCATTTAGAGTTTTATCTGTTATAAAAACATCATGTACCATTGTGATACCACATCACATCTAAAGTATACTTCTTCAATATCTTTATATTTCAAATTTCAGTTCTTATTAACTCATGTTAGTTTTAACATTTCATCATCAATCATTCTAATTATTTAAAATTAGAACGATTGTATTTAACTAATATTCAACTCTAATCGACATTTATCTTAGCATAGCTATTCATCAAAACTCTTCCTCATACTTCAGGATTCAAATAGAATCCGTGACTAGACTTCATCATTTACTATTTGTTACCTTTCATAGGAAGTGAGGACAGTTCCCCTGTTTATCATACTACTAGTAGTCCACAAGACTACTATTATTTCGGCTATTAATTTGGCATCACTCTTAATCTATCATTTTCAATCTGATTACATCAGATTGATCTAAACATCGCTTTATTATGTAACCAATAAATATATTGGTAGTCGTATTTTAAACTTTTATGGTTATCATTCTGAGTTATCTTGCATAACCCTACCAATTTGTACCATTAAGGAACTTATCATAAGTGTTACATACTTATTAGTCTCATGGTTTAATACTTTCTTGCTTCCAATTCACTTCTTGTGACTTAACATCAAGCTATCACTTTCATTCTACTAGGCAATCCTATCTCTAGGCAACCTAGTTTAACAATACTGAAGCAAGAATCATTCTTACCTCACAAATATCTGCATATAATGCATAACATACTCATAACAATTTTGGGACACTATGATGGTCGGGCTCGAGTTTGAGACTGAACACCCATCAAATGTCCACTTCACTCAAACTTAGGCTCTGATACCTAATTGTAACACCGCTATTTCAGAGTCAATTTTAGTCTTTTTAAAACTAAAAGTCAAACATTTTGTAAGTTTGATAACAAAACAGCGGAAGTCCTTAACAACATTTTCTTTATTTACAAACATGTGTTACCAACATAAATACTGACCGACCATCATACCTGCATTAAGCGACAAATGTCCCAGCACAATAAAAGCACTCACATGCCCAGGCTAATCATACCTCTGCAAAAACATTCATATATACTGGGAAAGGGTTAACTTTAAAAGCTAGTGAATACAAACTTAACCCTAAGCATCATACAGCACATAGGGCATCATATACTTCACATCATAAGCATAGCAACATGGCAACATAGATACATGCGAGTCATATAACACAGGATTTAGCAAACAATGCTATCCTATCACATAGCGTAGTGCTGACCCAACTGGTAGGCATCATATCTTTCCAGGTAGCTAATCCAGCTCAATAATTTTCCACCGAGGAATCAGACACTACCATCCGTGCTGGTTTCATCACATAAGTGAATCTACCTGCTCATTAAGGAGCCATAGGCTCCTTAGGCTTAGCCGATTAAGCAACCACCTCGAGGGTTTAAAGGAATGGCACTCGAGTACCATTGGTCCCGAACAATTGCCCGAAGGCCCATGAGACCCAACCGAAGCTGACCTTTCAAAAATACACATATATGTCCGGACACTCACATAGCTCATCAATAATCCTTTGTAGGGACAATAGCATGCTTGCATTTACATATAACTTGTATTCATTTATATATCACAATATATGCACATGTACTTAAATACATGTCTAGCATATCAATAATTCCACATGGTTGATCCAATGAGGATTCATAGCAGGCATAACAACAAGTTCTACTTACATTCAATAAGTAAAATTCATAAGTACAACATGGGTGATCTAATCAGGATCTATACATTTGCAAACTAATCACAATCCAACATAACATACATATCATCAAGTTTAACTAGGCGGGTCCAACTTGGATCCGCTGGCATGCACTCTACAATAACTAACAACTTTAACGAGGCGGATCCAATCCGGATTCATCAACATGCATACATATCATATAACAAGTATTCGTTCATTATTATTATAAACATAGACCATACACGCATCTATACTTCGTGTTTCTATAAACACCAGTTTAAACTTACTTTACAATCTTACTAATCATACTCATAACTATCGCATTTCGTATATACCTAATGGTCAACAATAAATCCATATATACTGCATAATGGTTACAAGTTAAGTCGGTACTCACCTGAGTCCAGAATGCTTATATTAATCTTCTAACGATGCCTTTTAGTCCATATGTAAACCTATAATAATAATCCAAGCATCAATACGTGAAAATTAGCAAAACTAGTACCTGATGCCCTGACACGTCGCGTCCTAACCATTGACGCGTCGCGTTGTGCCTGTCGTGGCGCAATCCCTTAATGTGTCGCGGCGCGACACAAAGGTTTCCGTCGCGTCTAAAGTAGCTCATCGCGGCGCAACCCTTACTGTAGCGGCGCGACGCATGAACAGCAAGCAAACCGCCATTGTTTTTGCAAATTGAAACTTGATCAAATACCATCTAAATCAATCCCAAACATCTCCTAACACTTACAAAGCTTGTTTGGGACCTTTTGGATACTTTATAACATCAAATCTTTAATTATAACTCCAAAATCTATAGATTAAACCAATAATATATTTAACCCAATAACACTTTAAACTTTAAAATAATAATATCTACTTGTCCCCAAATGATAGTTGCAATCTTTTCTTCAATTCTCCAACTTCAACTTGACTAAATCTTCAATTATTTAAGCTATGTGTGTGTGTGCTTATTCTTAGTAAAAGAAAGAAAAAGAAAGAAAGAAGAAGAAAGAATGAAGAAAAGAAAAAAAAAGGCAAAACCAAATGGGAAGGAAAAGGGGTTGCCGCCTCTTTGGTGGTGGCCCTTTTTGATGGGTATCTCGCTCCCCTTTTTAACTTACAACTCATCCAAACGCTATCCGTAAATTCTAACGAGGATATATTCGGAATCCTTATTTCAAATCATTTAATAATTAATAACTATTATTCGTTTTCATCAACTTTTATCAACACCTCATTTAATAATAACAACATACATATCGTCCTCCTATAAAGTTAGAATTCTTATTTATATCACAAGGGTACAACCCTAAATACAAGGGGTACAACTAGGCCCTATTTTAGGGTGTTACACCTTGCGCTGTCAGTTATGATGTACGGCGATTCAATGATCACGAATCTTGGTTCCTGCAGAACCTCCGTCCCTCAACACTATTATGGGCTCTCAGTTCCCAATTATCCGAGAGTGGTGAGTTCCCCGATAACGCAATGGTTGACAGCTACCCGCTTCTCCACCGACGCGGAGGAAGTATCGGTTTCCCCGGTTTGGATCACTAAGCCGGGCTAATTACCCTGCAATACGTGGTTCCTGCTGACTAACCTTTGCTTCACAATATGCTAGGGTAGACTTGATTGTTGATATGCTATGTATGTGATATGTATATGATATTTTGATATGATGCTTCCACTTAGCTGTTACTCACTAGCTATTTATAGCTAACCCTCTCGTGTACATTCCATGCGTAGGTAAATAGTTTGCTGGTGAGGACGTGTACCTGCTGTGGATGTCACATTATGTTTTGGGAACACATGTTTAAGTACTTTGTTTGTTTGTTGTAATGTAATGGTCGAACGAATTTGGTAACGCCTTGGGATATTTTGGTTGCAACTTATCATTAGGTTGTAAATTATTAAAGTAGTTTATAAAGATTCCGCTGTGATAGCTGTATATACTTTTATAAAAACAGGTTTTGGAAATATTGTATTTACAGCTGTACCCATGCAGTTTCAAAACTCAAATTGAGTTTATTATTAAAAAAAGAAGCTCCTCTAATTTAGGCGGCGTTACAATGTTTCTCGTGATGGAGCTCTATCCTAACATTGTAAAGGCATAACCATAATATTATTGTTGATATTATAATATTAAGTGCTTGAAAACATTTTTATTAGCCAATTATATATTTGAGTATTTGGAATTGTAAACTAAATTTATTAAAAATTAAATAATGATGACATCAATCTAAGTATACACAAATTAGATTACAAAAAATAGATCCTAAAATAAAATAGATTATGTTTATACATACGTAAATTATTTAAGTATAATTTATTATTTATTGAAATATAATTGAAAACACAAAATAACATTGAATATAAATATCCATGTAATAATAACCTTAATTTTATGTACCAAGTTATTAGTTAAAAAATAAAAAACTAAGACGATTAAAATCTTTATATAAAATTTCAAGTTGTATATAGTTACAAAACTCACTAACATGACGGTTGTTTCACTGTCCAGTAATTATGTAATTATGTAGAGTTATAGATTCTGTACAGTTATTTACTCACAAACTAACAATTAATTTTAAAGAGCTCTAAGTCGTAGTGATAGTTTTGTAAATAGATTTATGCTACTAATCTACTATTTTAAAAGACCCATTAAGTGGTTATCAAACATATAAATGCTATCATAATACGACAATTTTTTTTAAAATAGTATATTTTTAATTATTTTTATCGAAAGATCAAGAAATCAGTTATTATATTGACTATATTTGCAGAGGAAATGAATATAAAAAATGAATGAAATGTTCAATAATTACCTACCTGTTGTTTTCTTCGATGGATAAAACAATTAAAATATACTAATTTTTAAAAAACTTCATGTTATGATAAAATTTATATCAAAATGTAGATAAAAAGGAGACGATTACAAATATATAATTTTTTTCTATAAACAAAATACATCACAAGTTATTAAAAATAATTTTTAAACAATATATAATTAATTATATTAATATACTATTTTCTTAAAACTCTTTCACATATTTCAATAACCCCTCATAATTTACATACAAACTCTTCTAAATTAAATTTAAATGTGATATAACCTTTACTTCATTATCTACCAATTAAAACATTCTATTTGCTTATATCAAAATTACACGTCATCAATAACGTCATCATTTTTTTACAACGTCAACTCTGTGAATAATATATATTAAATTTATAAAACACAATAATATATTACCAATAAAGGAAAAATGCATAATTTCTTTCTCTTAAATTGTGTAAGATTCTTTATTGTCTACAATTTAATTAGTTGTTGATATATCTTTTATGTTATGAATGCTCCATTGAAGGCTGGTGCTGGGAAACTTCTCTAAACCAGTGCATGTAAAATATAAAAACAAGACGAGTCAATGCCTCACACCTACGGTCTCCACGTACCCAACTCATCATCCACGTGTCCAACACCCATCTGCCACATCACTCTCACTGTATATAAAAAACAATCAACGTATACTTCTTTCACACAAACACAAACGCTGCTTGATCGCATCGCAATTTCAATCTCAACAAAATTACATGGCTAACACTTGTTTTCCAATTTGGGTTGTTATCACTGCTTACTTTGTTGTATCTGTGTCTCTCTTCTTCCCACATTTGGTAACAGCTTTCCATGCTAGTGGAGAGAAGGAAGAAGGTGGCAGTGTTCCCGTGCCGTTGCCATTACCGGCGAAGCATGGAACGGTGGTGACGAAAGATCAACGGTGGAGTGTGGTTTCGTCGGAGTTCGGTGAGATCTCCAGTGTCAAAGTGAATGACGGTAGAGATGGATTCTATCATTTGCAGTTCATCACCATGGAACCTAACTCACTTTTCCTTCCTGCTCATCTTCACTCCGATATGGTTTTCTACGTTGATTCAGGTACATACTCTCGATTATACCATTGTAATATCTCTAATATTTAAATTAACATTCGCTTGTTGATCAAACAAGGGAATGGAACATTGAGTTGGGTTGATCTTGAGAAAGATAGCGATAAACTCCGGCAAGTTAATTTGCGAACCGGGGATGTCTACCGGCTGCGAACAGGATCTTTCTTCTACTTACAAAGCAACTTAGAATCTGAACGCCGGAAGCTTCGGATTTACGCCATTTTCTCCGATTCCAAGGAGGAGATAAGAGTATGTATAGACAATGAAATACTATAATTAAACTCAAAAACCATATTTTAATCATAAGTTAATTGTATGCAGGAAGGATCGTCGTTTGGAGCGTATTCTAGTGTTGCAGATTTGGTTCTGGGGTTTGACAACAAAGTTCTTCAAGCAGCATTTAATGTAAACAATCTGTTACGAAAGCTTCAATCTTTAACAACAAAGTGAAGTAATTAATTAGTTAACAAATCGAGGTAAATTGTTTATCTTTATGAAATTCAGGTTGATGAGGAATTGATCCAGGAGTTAAAAAGTGGAGATAGACAACTGATGATTGTGCACGGAGTGTCAAAGGTTGAGACTCTGTTGACTGTTCATTATGGAATCATGAGAGCGTTTCTTGGACGTATGAAGAACGACATGATCGATGTCAGTAAGAATAAAAATAAAAGTAAAAAAGACGAAGCGTATAACATCCTGGAAGCAAAGCATGATGTCGAGAATTGTAATGGGTGGAGTCTTGTAGTTACAAGAAAAGAATTGGATGCATTAAAGGACTCAGATTTTGGTGTTTTCATGGTTAATCTAACCAAGGTTAGTAATATATTTTCAAGAATTTCAATTTTCATTTATATGTGAATCAAATGCACAGAATTCTTACGATTTTGACTCTTGTAATGACATTAGGGGGCGATGATGGGGCCGCATTGGAACCCACTTACGGCGGAGATCGCGGTGGTTTTGAGTGGACGTGGAATGGTTCATGTGGTGTGTCCAAGTTCTGTGGATGAAACAGAGTGTAAGAACTCGAGGTTTAGAGTTGAAGAAGGAGATGTATTTGTTGTACCAAGATATCATCCAATGGCTCAGATCTCTTTCAACAATGAGTCATTTGTTTTCATGGGATTCACGACCACACAGAAGAAAAACCATCCACAATACTTGGTTGGTTCAGCATCGGTTTTCCAAGTGTTGGATAAAAGAGTGTTGGCAGCTTCTTTGGGTGTTAGCAACACCACAGTGGATGAGATACTTTCAGCTCAAAGAGAAGCTATTATTCTGGAATGCACCTCATGTGCAGAGGAAGAAGAAAGGTTATTGGAAGAAGAAATTCAAAGGCAAAAGGAGGAGGAAGAAAGGAAGAAAGAGGAGGAAGAAAGGAAGAAAGAGGAGGAAGAAGAAGCGAGACGGCAAGAAGAAGAGGCGAGAAGAGAGCAAGAGGAAGCCCGAAAGAGGGAAGAGGAGGAGGCCGCTAGAGAACAGGAAGCAAAGAGGCGCCAAGAGGAGGAGGAAGCAAGGCAGCAAGAAGAAGAGGCTAGAAGAGAGCAAGAGGAGGCACAAAAAAGGGAAGAAGAGGAGGCGGCTAGGCGACGACAACAAGAGGAGGCGGCCGCAAGGCAGGAAGAGGAGGCTAGAAGGCGGGAGGAGGAGGCGGCTAGGAAACAGCGGGAACAAGAAGAGGAGGCGGCTAAAAGGCGACAACAAGAAGAAGAGGCTGCTAGACAACAGGAGGAGGAGGCTAGAAGGCGACAAGAGGAAGCGGAGAGGCAGCATAAGGAACAACAAGAGGAGGCTGCAAAGAGGAGACAACAAGAAGAAGAGGAAGAGGAAGCGGGAAGGAGGCAACATGAGGAGGAAGCAGAGGCTAGGACACAACAAGAAGAAGAGGAGGCAGTTAGGCAGCGACAAGAAGAAGAGGAGTTGGCTAGGCAACTAGAAGAGGAGGCCAGAAGACGACAGGAGGCTGCGGCTAGTAAACAACGGGAACAAGAAGAGGAGGCTGGAAGGAGACGAAAAAGGGAAGCAAGTAGGCAGCAGCAGCAACAAGAAGAAGAAGCTGCTAGACAAGAAGAAGAGGCGGCACGACAACAAAGGGAGGCTAGAAGGCAACATGAAGAAGAGAAGGCGGCGTCACGTGGTGGAGGGCATGGTGGTGGTGGAGGAAGGGGACACCAAGGACAAGGGGAAGGAGAGGCTGCAGGCAAAGGAGAGGAAGAGATGGCTCATAGAATGAAAGAAGCAGAGGCAGCAGCTAGAGGAAGAGAAGCCGGTGGCCAAGGTGGCGGAATTACATCAAGATGAAAAGGTTTTAATTAAAGAAGTAAGGTATAACATTCAAAATGGACATGGAAAATTGGAGAAATCCCATGATCGAGTTCATATGTAATGATGAGATGTTAAAATCTATTTCTTTGGTTATGCAGTAGGACTTGAAGGTTGACTTTGTAAGTTGTTGAAGATAATCGTACTTTGCTTGCTCGTATAGTTAAGGCGTTCAGCCATATTACATACTGTTAACTCTTACCTAAAGGTTAAACATTACCAATCATGCTGAGTGAGTTCTATAAATGGATCTAATAATTATAATTTTTTTATTTATATAAGATAATCACAAGTAATCTGTTTTTACTTATTTCTGTTTTTTTTAATTATAAAAGAAATTTTTTAAAAGTATTATAAATAATACAATAATCTTTTTTAATTATAAAAACTATATTATATAAAGGTATTATAAACTAATTATTATCTTTTATTTTCAATTGTAAAAGAATTTTTTTATAAGTATTATAAGTTATTTGTATAAATATTATTTCTCAGTATTTTAAACACAACATAAATAAGTGGGTGATGTGTACGAAAATACAATAAACTTTGTCAATATTGTCACTATATGTAGCCAATTTTATTTTGTATCTAAAAATACAGTTAACTTATAAATTTGGCTTATTGTATGCAAGTGACTTATAACTACACGTTAACAACCGGTCATACCTACTTTTCATTCTTTCTTTCTTTTAATAAATTTTATAGTTTTAAGAATATACGAAGGAATTGAAATGGCTTTGAGTACCACAAGCAACCAACATTTGAAGATCGAGGAAATCGCAAAATCAAGGAGTTTCATCTGAATCGTGATTCCACTCAAATTAAGTCGATTTGACCCCAAAGTATGAAAGCTTGCGATCCATTTGGAGTTAGAAAATGGTGATTCCGATTGATTTAGTGATTCTCGATTCTCGTTAAGGTTTTTCAGAACAAATCAATTTGATTATTGTTCATTTCGTTTGCAATAAGTTGCTTCAAGGTCTCTCGTATGTTTAATTTACAGATCTATCAACCGGTTGCTTAAATAGAGGTTGGGCTTTCAAATTGAGGTTGTGTTTGTTCGATTTACATACTTGCATATTCCATCTCGATTAGTTTTGTTTTTGTTAGATATTATATATTTGCTTCAACTAGTTTTGTTTGATTTACATCATATATATATGGAGTTTGATTTTGTTTTTATGCTTCTTGGAGATTTTATGATATTTTTTTGATATCTTTGATGTTTTTAGAATATTTTCGTACTAAAAAAACGGCTTGACCACGATGCCGATCAAAATTTTAACAATCGATGGTTTGGAGTTTGATTCCTGCCATTTCTAAGATATGAAAACACAAACATGACACAATTGATGATTTTAAGATGTTAGTTTACATAAGAAATCAGTTTTAACCGTAAAAATTCATACACGATACACAATATTCTACAAAATGATGTATGCCGTCGATCAATCATTGAAATTATACGCTCAAGGGAATTAAAACACGAAAGGGTCAAGTTTTTTTAAAATTTTGACATTTTTAATTGTTGTTGAGTTTCGGGTTTCAATAAAAAATAAACTAAGGTTAAATAAGAAAATAAAAAAATCTAAAAAGATAACAAGAAATAAAAATCTAACACGCAAAAAAAAGTTTAACTAAAGTAAAGGAAAAACCTACTAATAAAAAATAAATACGTCTAACAGAAAGTAAAATAAAACTAACTTTAAAATTGACATTTAAATTATTAAAAATAGAGTTGGTTGCAAAAACAAAGTTAAAAAAAAATTAATGATATCATCGTCCTTTTTAAAAAACATGTTGACATCATCCTATTTATAAGGAATTTTATAAATAAGTTATAAGATTGAGGGAGATTAATGAAAATTATGAAGGGGTTTTATAAAACATGTCAGGGGCTTTTAAGAGGATGTGAGGGAGATTTATAAAAATTATATATTAATGTAATTAATTATAAGTTGTTTATATTTTATGTTTAGTAACTTATGATATATTTTTTTTAGAGAAAATATAATTATATATATTTGCGACTGTCTCATTTTTATCTACGTTTTGGTGTAAATTTTATTATAATATGACACTTTTTTAAAATTAGTATATTCTTAACTTTTTGTTATACATTAATAGTAGTAGGTAGGTAATTTTTTGTTTAGCTGAGGTTTTTTTTGGGATTATGGTGATAAACTGAGTGATCAACTTGAATATGTTTTTCAAAGTGTTTAGTTATTGTTTTTAAAACATCTTATCTTATAACCTTATTAAAAAAATGATGACAAAACTAAATTTTCACCGATCACAACATCCCATTTAAAAAAATTAAAAAAACCGTGTTTAAAAATATAGTGATGTCATCCCAAAAAAACGAATTTTTGAGTTTTAGATTAATTACACTTAGGAAATTGTTGTTAAGGGCTGTGTTTGTCGAATAGGTAAGCGTCGGAAGGAAGTTGGGCTGTCGAAGAAGGTAACGCGGAAGGAGTCGCCTTTTGTTTCCAGAAACCCTAAGAGTAATTTATTTCAAATCCGGGTTACCCGTGACCCGCGTTTTTTCTTAAGCTGTTGGAATGGGATGCGTGACGTCATTGTATATTTAACCATGATTTTTTGTTTTTTATTAAATATGAGGTTTTGATTGGTGGAAATTTAGTTTTGATTGGTGACATCATCATCCTTTTATTTTAATAAGGTTATAAGATAAGATAAGATACTACATTTTTCAAACATAAAATTCTTTGAAATTCCTTGAAAATATTGCACTATTTCTTTATTGTTCTTCAGGTAATGAAAATGATTCACATATAAGCATATAATATATTGTTCTTTTTATTATAGTCATTAGTTATGGAGAATAAACAACCTTCTTAATCTGCTCCTAAACGACCTTCATTGGAAGAGCATTCAAAAGAAAGAAAGAAATCAAGAGTGATTCATTCTATATATGACAAGTCTGTTCATAACAATTCAGTAACGATTGAAAATGATAGAACAAGTTCATAGATTACTTTAAATGATACATCTAATGATGCGTTTAATTTCAAATTAGAAATTATTTCAAAATTTACATAAAATCCAGTAAATTTATATTCACTTTATATGTTTTATGATGAGAGTATATATATATATATATATATATATATATATATATATATATATATACTAGCAAGGTACCCGAGCAATGCTGCGACGGCAAATAATTTATATTTTACATCATGTTGTTTTTAAAAGTGTAATAATATGTTATTCGCGCAATCCAATGTCACGAAAAAGTATCGTACAATGTTAGTTTTTTATTTTTATATTTGTATCAACTATTTTATTAATTTTAAAAATAAATTCTAAAAGATATTAAAATATGAAAAAGATTTATATTTATATTTATGAAAAAAGAAGTAAGAAATTAATAAGATTTTGAAAATTATGTTGATGTGGCCTGTGGGTGGATAATTGTGTTTGTGTGAGAGGGTGTTTTAGTTTTAGAGAGATATTTTAAATAGATAAAAATTTAAAATAAATTAAGAGAGAGAATGAAATGGTTAAGAAGTAATATTTTAGTATATTCAAGTTACTTAAAATTAAGAGTTTTTAAGGTTGTAAATGTATTATAAAGGAGTAATATATATATATTAGGTAGAGATCAAGTAAAAAGGATTTTATAATAAAAAAGGTAAGAGACAATAAAAAAATCATTTTTATTGATTAAAACTAGTTCTTCATCAATTTATTTTTGATGAATTCAACGCATTCGTAACTTTTTACAGAGCAAAAGAGATTTTTAAATGTAGATTTTGAAACTAAAATTTTGGAATAATTTGTTGATGAACAAAATGCTTTCATCTAAAAAGTGATGAATATGTTGGATTCATCAAAAAGAAATCTATTAAGAACTAGTTTTAATCAATAAAGATGATGAACTAACAATTATCGGTTGCTGTATATACCGAAAAATGATCAAATGATCAAATAATCATCCCTCTTACACTTTTTACTTTAATTTTCTTTTTATTTGATCACATCTAGAGAGAGAGAGAGAGAGGATGGTTCATGCGAAAAGCTTTTTTTTACGAAAAGTGCGAGAAGCATTATGAGCCTTATGATCAATTAATCAATGACTAGGATTTATTATGGTATTTTGGTAAATAAATGAAACTCAAAGTAAATAAATAAATCAAATAAAGGGTATTAAAGACTTTTACTTCAAAATATGATTGTTATTTCCTTATATATTTCTCAATCCCTCTTTCCAAATTCACGTAAATATCTCTAAATCTCTCTCTTCAAATTAATTATGTTATGTATACTCTTCCCCATTAAAAACAAAACCTTATTTCTCACTATAAATCACCGCCTCCGTCTGCCATGCCACCTCCATCCTCCATAAGTGAATGCTTACTACCATATCTAGCCAAAACGATCAAGAAAAGAACAAAGCCATCGATTAAGGCTGCCCCGCAACATTCCGGGCAAACACGACCAGGCATTTGCAGACAAATATCCACCTGCTACACCTCTTGCCGCCGACCACAAACCGGGACTACCATCACATCTTCGCAACAAACCTTTGTTAGGAGTTTGCATAGCCGCTAGCCATCGTCGATTTGGGTCGGTCACCACTGGACATTGATGCCCATCACGGTTGCCCATGTGTGTTTCTTGGCAGCAATGCGTTTGAACGACACAATGGGGATTATGTTTATAGCTTACCGAGTATGATTTTTGGATTTTTTTCTAATATAAACAATTCTTAATTTTCAGCTTTATGGTTTACAAAGTTTTAATTTTAGTTTTTGGCTTTTTCCGGTGAATGAAGGCGATGATATGAGACTCTTTGCATATTTTAACAATCTTTTCATGGGAGAATGGTGAACAAGTCGAACAAGTGTTAATTTCTATTTTTAAATGATTTTTTAATTTTGTAAGATAGAAGTGGGGTTTTGAATCTAAATTTATTTCTTGGTATTTTACTAATGGGATGATACATGGAAATTGGTTTTTAATTTTCAGTTCATATGCAATGATTATGTTGGTTTCTTGATTATTTATAACGACTTGGTAGCGTTGTTCATAGATGAACACATAATGGTTTGTGTTTTGTTCATTAATACACTTTCAAATGAGAAATAAGAAGAAAATATTTTAGGTTATTATTCACCGAAAATAAAAGCTATAGAATTTTAATAGATGTTTGCAGAGGAACAAGATTAAGTTCATCGATCAACAAGCATATAATAATTGACTTAAAATAGTAACGATGGAAGATGTGTTCAGTATTGAATAGTGTTATATTCATCTTAAAATTTGTATATTTTAGGCTGTGTTCATTATTGAACAAAGTAACGATGAAAAACTTGTAAATTTTTATTTGTGTCCACCAATGAACTTTGTAAAATTAATAATTTACTAGTAAATTATTTTTAATTTAATTTATTTTTTATTCAAAGTTTAGGAGAGAGAAAAATAGAAAGAGAAATAAATTGGAGATAAAAAATTTTTGTTTACCATTATGCCCTTTTAAATAAATAAAAAAACATGATTAATGTAGACCAATAGATCAAATTCAAATAAGTGGCTGAGATTGTTTCTCGTACTTTTCGCAAATAAAACACTTTTCGCATAAACCATCCCCTATATATATATATATATATATATATATATATACTTGTGTAATATATACACATATGATTGAGTAAATGATTCCATCATCATTTTATAGTCACAAATCGTCTTAATTTTCGGATGATTTCCAATAGGTATATATATTAAAGTTAATGAAATTTTTAAGTAAAATTAAAGATATGAATTGCAATAAACTAATGAACTTGAACTTAGTGTTATGATCAACATTGTTTCTCGAATATGCCAACCATAATTGTCTGTTAATCGGAATTGCTTTAATTTATTTCTAATTATTTTTACTATACGTGTTAGTACCTCCTAAAGCTATATAAGCTTAAATTTGACTTATATCATTCCCGTGTTAATACACGGGTCGCTTAGCTAGTTAAATACTAAATCTAATAATGAGGCTTGGCGATTTAGTGCCTTAGGCACCTTGATGATTTGATGATTTCTACCAAATCGCCCACTTGGCCATTTCAACAAATCACCCACTTAGTTATTTATACTTGGCGATCCGGCAACAGCGGAAGGTTGGTGATCCATCACCAAAGTCATACCTCGCGATTCAAGTGCCTTAGGCACTTGGCAATCGGGAGTCACTACCCACTTGGTCATTTGGCACCATTGCCCAGTTGGTGATTGAACATCACTCCATGGAGATTGGGCAACATTTCCCACTTTGTCATTGGCATCATTGCCCACATGGTCAATACCATTGCCCACTTGGCGATTCATGAACTTACAGTCGATGATCTTAAAAATCAAATACACTCAATACCTAACCAAATTGATTTATTCTTGTTGCATTACATCACAACTATCATTTAAATAAACCCTTTTCAATTAATTGCATTTCTAACAAGTTTTCATGGATAAACAATGGATTCTTATTCTCGGTTTTTACATAGCTCGAAGAACACGCACAGGAACCCAATTAAAACTTACTAAAACTCAACAAATTTAAATGAAAAAAATCTAAAGTATTAGAGAGGTTAAAGGAATCATACTGCATGATAAAAACCAATCAATTTGATGTAGATTTGGTCCTCCTTCCCCTTCTTCTTGCTCTCGGCTCAACAAAACACACACAAAGTCACTCTTATATACCCTCTCCCATTTCCCTTAATTGTCACTTTCAGTCCTTTAACTTTAAATGGAATAATAATAAAAACACCAAGTAGGAACCACTTATATCATCCTTTATTAATATTAAAATATTATTACAATATGAAAACGAGTATTAGAGTGTGTATTTTCTAAGTACATAAAGGATCAACCAATTCCAAGATGGCAAAGATGGTGTGCTGTAGTATAATGGCGAATTATGTGAGTGTAAAATAGCGTAGTGAGTCAATTTCAAAGATTCAAGTCTCAATTCCATAAGCTCAACCTCAAAATTGAAATAAGAAATCTTGCATGAAAGCTATTGAATTGAACCTGAACTAGTCAAGAACAAGTTGTATAAAACATAGATATTGAAAAAGTAACTTGGAATCAATTCGAGATGTAGTTAGAAAAAAAGAAACAAATTCAAAGAAGGGAGTGGCAGAGTGGTGGTTGCATGATAGCGGTGGAAGTGATGAAATAGTGATGATGAGGGATGCTTCAACCGTGGTGGTGTGAAGCAGTAGGTGATCTCAATAGAGGAGACGACGAAGGGTGTGATGGTGGGATGAGAAATGATGAAGGTCGGCTGCGGAGCTGTGGTGTGATGGCAAAGCTTTGGCGGTGGTTAAGAGGGCTTTTGGTGTAGGTAGGCGGAGGTTTAGTGATGGCGATTTACACGGTTGTGGATGGTGGCTCTGGAAGGGAAGGTGGTTGGAGGGGAGATAGGAGATTGGAGACAAGTGGAAAGGTGGTTTTATGGTGGAGGGCGGCGTAGTAGTGGTTGTTTGATGGTGGTTGTTGGCAACGGTGTAGAGCTAAAGTTGAAGGATAGAAGACAAATGATGATGGTGATGTTGTGTTGGCTATCATTTAAGACCATGTGTATCGATCCCACAAATTCCCATTATCACATCATCGTCACATCATTTTTCCTTACCATCCCCCTTCATCCCACTAACCTCACATCCATCCCCTTTAACCATTAAAATATATAGAGAACTACAATACAACTTAGGGATGTGTACCCTAATTTTTGGTTTAAGTACCTCCCTCATCTTTCCAAGATGACATCATAAGCCCTTTTAATTACTAATAACAATATTGACCCCCATTTAATTGCATAAATACCCTTTTTTATTATTTTTACTTAACATACTTTTACATTATTGAAAACCGGATATTACATAACCCTAGTCAACTCTTTCTTCTCTCTTGTTCCCCTTTCTCTAACACTTAACATACTTTTACAACATATTTTATCCATAATTATCATCTCTAAAATGATGGAATTCATCCTTATCACGAATAGCAGCATTAAATCTGTTTTCTTCAAGAACAACATAAATCTTCTTCAAACAGTATTAAGTTTGTTGTAGCAGCACTAACTTTGATTTACCAGTATTAACTTTAACACTACCAGTACTAACTTTGTTCACCGGCACTAACTCTTTCTTTGATAGTATTAACAACAAACAAGCAGTATTAAGTTATTTATGAAACATTAACAAACATCAACATCATCTTCAACCCAACAATCTCCCCTAAACTTATGCTGACAAGCGATAAGTTTCTTATTCATTTAGATTGTTTGTGGAGGATGCTACCAAAACTTCTTTCTCACTTTCTTCTCTCCATCTCATCAATCAAAATCCTCATCCATGAAACAAGATATACAACCATAGGAGTATTTCTGAAAGCACTTAGTTTGGCTTCAATCATAGACTTTAATTTTTCCAACTATGGTTGTAATCTCTTTCCACCAAGAAAAAACGCTTATCTTCTAGATGTGCTCAAAGTATAAGGTACTCGACACTTTTCAAACAACACCCACCTTATCAAGGAAATATCACTCTTATCAAACACATTTTGAATTCTCACCGGATCAAACATCATATACAGATACTCCATTGCTATCGCTATCAACAAGTAAGAATCATCATCATCCTCACCCACTTCTCCATATTTTCTCAACCCAATCTTGTACATTTTTTCAAGATCCTCTCTATCAATCTCCTTTAGCATCTTCAAAAGATTTGAATAACACACTTCACTTTTGTCCGCCTTAATGAATCTGTATACTTCCTCATTATCCTTCATTACCAAATCCTAATCAATCATCATAGGAGGTTCAGTACTAGCTCAATGGCTCTACATCTAAAATTTCTTTAGCGATAACCATGATATTGATATTCACAAGACTTGTAGGTCTGTCTTTTTCAGATTTTGATTCATTTTTTCTTCTTTTTTTTATCTCCCCTTCAACCTTCCACCAATCACCACTCCCTTCCAACTTAGCCTTAAGAACCTTGGCTTAAAAATAGTTTGTCCTTCCTTACTTACTCCTTTCTCAACTTGAAACCATTTACCTTTATCATCAATCTTATCACCTTTGGTTGATTTCTCATTTGGTTTTCCAGATTCATCATCTTCTTGTCTTGAATTCCCCCCCTTTTTGGTAGTATCGTCATAAGAGCTAGAGGAGTTAGAGGATGAGCCTTTCTTTTTCTTTCTGTCCTTCATTAACTGGGACACCTAATCTTTCAACATAACAGTCTCTTTCTGTTGACGTGTGATGATAGCATTCCGGGACATAATTTCTATCAAAATAGTTTTTATCATAGCCTTTAATTCAGTATGGTCAACACTAACCTCATCCCTATTAAATGTGTTTACCATCTTTGGAGAATATTTGTGATCAAATGTAGAAGCAATCTCGGGCCTAGCCTGAACATGTACTTCCCCCGTGGTTTCTTGATGCCTAGGTCCCTCCTATAAGTGAGTTTTCGAATAAGCACCCTTGCTGATGGTTTCCTTAGATCTGGTCTTAATACTGTTCACATTGACATGAGGAGCACCTTTTACTTTCTTAGTAGTTTGTGTCCTCACCAAATGATCACTCATCTCTTTGGTGATCACCTTCTTGAGCTTGAGAGACAGCTCTTAGGGTTCCTTTTTGATATTCTCAAGTGGAGAATTCTCCTTTTGAAGGAATTCAGATTGAGGGGTTGAAGACTTGGGAGAGGAAGGAACTCTTGCAATCCTTTTTCTTTTTAAAGTTATAAGTGGACGGGTTTGTGTATGTTGTTAAGCAATAGGTGACTTTTGAGTTTCTTTTGGTGATACTGTTGTGGGTAGAGACTCAAGGGGTGTGCCAGATGATGTGAGTTGCCGCTTGGTCCCTCACCGGTAGATGTTGTCACTCTCACCATTGTAGAGAACACATGAGTGATAGTACCCAAAAAACTTTTTCCTACCCGTCTCATATTAGCAAAAACTTTCTTTGTATGAGTGGGTGTCATATATTTTTGAGAAGACCGTGACAATCCTTGGATTTCAACATTGAAAATTGTTTGGAGAAAACGAGGATACATCAAAAATTTGGAAGGATTGGTGATATTCCATAGCAAGTCATTTAAAATCATTTGAGAAAAATCGAAACGTTGATTTGTAGCGAGACACATAAATGTCGTGGCCACAGTTGTGCCAAATTCACTCCATGCATTTCGTTTCTTGGAAATGCATTGTTGTAGAGTGTGTGTAAGAAACTTCCATTGAGGCAATGGGGGGGGGGGGGTTTTGGAAACTCATCGTTGAAAGTGTGCCCTCATATTCCATCATTCCATGTGCCGGAAATTATTAAAAATAAAGTCCTTTGACACAAAATCAATTCCTGAGACATCGTCCAGGTTGAGATGCATGCGAATAGAATTTTCTGTTATAATTACAGGCTTGTCATTGACTGTTACTTTGATACATTTAGAACCTTCGAATTCCTCACATGATGTAGTGACCCAAAAATCAATCATATGATCGGTGTAGATGGTTGGATTCACTGTATGTGCATGAAAGATGTGTGACTTACGCAAGAAATCTATGATTTCGTGGAATACAATTGATTCCTTGACCTTTTGAAGCATAGCTATACTATTGTGTTGATCACAATACGCTAGAGCAACATTAGATTGAGAGGAGGATGAAGAACTTGAGACTATTCTTACCAATTTGGTGTTTCGAGAGAGAGATAGAATGAAATCTTAGACGTTAGGGTTTTTAAGAACTTAAGATGATAGGTGTAATGAGAAAGAAATCAAGAATTTTGGTGTAAGATATGTTTGCGTAACTCTGAAGTCACTTCCTAATTTGGCTTTTATACTCTAAAATTTCTTCCAACGGCACCTGCATTAATTGCAATTCCAATGGCTGCAAACATTTTGTTGTACTATTGGAAAAAAGCAATACTAAACATTGAGAGCAGTACTAACAAAGTTGAATATGATTAATAAAACTAGTAGTATTAACAAGTCTAGCAACATTAAGATTCAAGATAGTATTAACAAAGCTACCAGTATTAATAACGTTAACTAAGATAGTTTTACTAGCAGTATAAAGTATATGAGTAGCATACGTAGTAGTAGTAACCTGTAATACTTTCTCCTTTAACAACAAATCTACTAATAAACTTACCACTTGTGGACTTTTCAAGACATCAAATGTCTCCTTTAATGTGCCTAGAGCTGTCCCTAACCAGACTTGTTCTGCACATAAAATCAAATGATTAATCTCTTTTGGGAACCCAAGCAAAAATGGTCTTGGGTTGTCCTTGAGCATCAAAATAACTTATTTCTTTTAACACTTGAGATTTTCTAAGATCATCATAACTTATAACATCATGACTTGAGTATTTTGAAACATTTTTAGTACTAGTAGTATAATACTAACATTTGTCTTAGTACTATTAGATTCATCAGCATTAACAATGCAATCAGCACTAATGGATGTTTTCATTATTGGTTCTTTATACGTGCTTGTAGAAGAGCTCTCTTGAGATTTTGAACTACTCTCATTTCCTTTTACCCACACTTTCTTTTTAGGCTTGATTGGTTTTAGAAAAAAAAATTTGATTTTGCTTTGAACACTAGTTGCATAGCCATGGCAGTATTAACAATCCTTAGTGCTGCTGTTATACCGAATGTTTTGTACGTTCCTTGAAAACACCTTTAATCTTTAATATCTGAATGGATTTCTTTCGTTGATTGGATTAAAGAAACATGTTTTTGCAAGGTGATTTGTTTTTCCACAGATATAGCAAGGTTTTGGTTTAAGTGCTTTGAAATTGATACCATAGTTCTGTGTCATTTGTTAAGTCCAATTCCTCTGATTTCCTCTAACAATTGAGTTGTGATTATTGCAGCAAGAATAATTAGTATTCTTAATATTTACTTAACTACCTTCTCTTTTTCTTTGACTTTCTCAGATTTAACATAAGAACTTCTTCCAAATGCATTAGTGATTACATGATTCTCTTGAGGAATATTTTCATGCTTAACTCCATTTCCCATCTCTTTTTAGACTTATCCACTTCACATACCTCTATTTCATCTTCTTCTTTAACCTTCCTACAAGTGGATGAACTAGGATCAATCTTAGTATCTTCTAAAGGAATCTCCTCATTTGTATACTTAGCAACTACATCCTTTGTTGGAGGAATGTAGTTCTGATTGTAAGGTGGTATAACACTCTTGTAACCTATTCCTGATTTGATTTTATCATGAATTTGAGACATAATCAAGTTCTCAACTGTTGTGGAAGCATATTTTAATTTTTCTACATCAAACTTAATTCTATCAGATTCTTTCTTAGTTTCCTTAAGTTGCTTCCAAGTCCTTTCTAATTTTAAGGTTAACTTTTCTTTCTCCCATTTTGCATATGCAAGATCATCCTCGTATTGTTTTTCATTTTCAATATATGCTTTACTTGCTTCTCAAAACTTCCCATCATCAAGCTAGTCTCTCTCCTTATTTCTACTCATTTGGTTAAAGTGCTACACATGACTTTATTGTGATCTATATATTTCTTAATAGTATGAATGCTTTCTTTTGAATAAAGTTTAGCTTTTACCTCTTTTGGAATGTCAGTAGGATTTGAAGTGATGTTTGCCATCAGTGCTTGATTTTGTGTGCCATATTCTGCATTATCACTCCAATTTAGTCCAAGGTCATCTTGAGATACCAATGCTGTTTCTCTAGAGCTTTCTTGCCTTTTTTTTTG
This sequence comes from Dittrichia graveolens, assembly GCA_038502395.1. Taxonomy (NCBI): domain Eukaryota; kingdom Viridiplantae; phylum Streptophyta; class Magnoliopsida; order Asterales; family Asteraceae; genus Dittrichia; species Dittrichia graveolens. The sequence continues at coordinate 28,559,084 of JARJIL010000006.1, forward strand.
TAACACCCACAAACCTGGGCTAGTAGATTAGTGAGTTTATGGTATGTGTTTATTTGTGTTTTAACTGCACTAATTTATTTATGTGATTAATTTATGATTTAGTTATGGGTACTTGATTAATTGAATAAAAAAATTATAGATGGTAAGTATGTATGTATGTATGTATGAACGTAAATTGGTATGCATGCATGATAAGTAGTAGTACACGTGTGGATGTGTGGTGTCATTTAGAAAGTAGAGGACACCTACTTTTGCATGTCATCTAGTGTGAACACTAAAACATCTGCTCATTTTAACAAAAGGAAAAAGTGTGTGTGTGTGTTAAGTGCTCTGCCAAGAAAAAAAACGAAGGAAAAGAAGAAGAAGAAGAAAGCATCAGATTTCCAATTTTATTGTGTGATTTAATCAAGATTAAGGTTGGTATATGATTGTGTTATGTTATTGCTTCTCATTAATATGTTTTTCATCTGAATCTGTAATCATAAGTGATTAAATGGGTTTTTTTTGCATGTTAGTATGAACACCATAATCAGTTTTGATAGAATGTGATATTCATGATTTTGTGTGTTCATATGATTTATATGTTTAGATGATGTTTCAAAGCATGAATATGTGTTTAGAAGTGTTTTAATATGTTTTTGTTATGATTTGGTGATTGTCATAAAAATGTAGGTTTTTATTTTTATGAGTTTTTGATGAAATTATGATGTTATCGGATTGTTGGGAAGTAGGTGATAAGAATCCGATTCTTGCTTAAAACCGAAAGTAGGGTATAAAACCGACACTTGGAAAACCGAGACATTGAAATCCCTATGACTAAATCCGATACTTAGTATATGTGAATTGAGAATCAGATTGTGTTGATACTTGAAATCCAAGACTTTAGAACTGGTACCCAAATCCGAGAATGATGAAATCCGAATGATTGAATCCGAAACACTTAAAATCCGGATTTATGGAATCCAACACTTTAGAATCTGATAGCAACGAAATCCTATACTTGGAAGTGATAACTTAGAATCCGATACATGGGAAATCCGAGTGAAGTACAATCCGACTCATTGGTGAGTTCCGATATTCAGGTTGTGGATTTCTAAGAATCCGATGGTACCAAATCCGATAGTTGGGGAATCCGTTAGTTTCAAGAAATCCGACACTTTGTGTTTTGATTTATATATGTTTATTTATTGTTGATGTTATGAATGAATTATAAATACATGTCAGATATATTTATAAGATTTGGACTGATTGGTTGCTATTGTGTTTTCAGGCAATCCAAAGGCTCAGTAATATTAGAATTCTGAGTACTTCCTCTGAGATTGAAAGGTGAGTGGATGTTGAACACGAATGGGAAAAGATATGGTTAATATTATTGATGTGACGCATGATTGAGTTTGATGATTTGATATTGGAACTGTTGATTGTGATTATTATATAGTGATGACTGTTGCATGACTATTTGATCGATACGCACTCTTAGTATGATTTTGAGTTGCGTTTGGGAAGTCAGCTACACGTGGAATTGGGCTGGGCTCGTCTACTGGTTGGTTGAACAATGGTAGCCTTACTGATGCAAATGCATCAGAGTGGGATTTCACTGTGCCAATTCAGTAGAGGGCTATCGGTAAACCTTTGCTTTGGCCGGCATTGGTTGTAGGTTCTGCGCCGAACCGCCGGTCTTCTTGGATTTGTGATTACATGATTAGTATTGACTTGATGTTTGCTTTTGGGTTTAGTCTCTACTCACTTAGCTTTGTGCTAATTCCCCACTGTTGTTGCTTTTTGCAGGTTTGTGCTTGTGAGTGTTCGTTAAAGGAGAAGTTGACCTAACTCTGATGTCTAAATTTATAAACGAAACGAGCCCGTCTATTTTGTAACACAAAGTTTATGTTTGTTGGATTTAGAGAACAGATACTTTGTTATGTAAATGTTTGTGAATGAAATGAATGTTTAATTAATTAAAGCTTCCACAACGCAATTAAAAAAATGGCTTAGATTTTATGGTGTTACATTTTTTCACTTTTGCACTCCCTTGCAAAGTGTCCATTTTGTGGCATTTGTAACATTTAACCTTGCTCTTATTAAATCCAACATTATCCTCCCTTTTAAAGCTAGGTTGCTTCTGCCAGTCTTTTGAACGAACCTTTTAGCTTTCATAGTGAGCATGGACATTTGTCACTTGATGTCCATTTGTTCCAAGTCATCCAGTTGAATCTGGTCCAGATCATCATTAGTTAGTGCAGAGTGCACATGACTAGCGAAAAGCTTGTAAGACAGTATCACTGGTGTTTTCAGCTTTGATTTGTTGATTTGATACTCGAGTATCCTTTGAATGTTTGAACCCTGATGTTGTGTAGTTATATATATGAAAAATGTTGTGAAATAAAACGAAAATACTAGACTAAACTACACACCGGACTGTGAACCCATCGTATAGTAGTATAGCGTTTGTAAGACCGAGTGTCGAACCTCAAGAAAGCAAGATGAAATCTCAATACTAAGTTTTCTCCATTAATTAATCTATGATTAAATGTTTGTAATCCTAAATTTAATAATCAAAACAAGCGAGATAAATGGAAACGAGAATTTTTTAGAACTTTTCGATATAAGAAGAAAGTGCTACTAGACTCGACAACATATAGAGTTAATTGACAATGATTTGATAAATTTGATGTTCAAGAAGCTAAACCATCTAAACACTCCTAATATTAAATAAAATCAAACAAGAAAGTCTCCTTAGAATGATTTTACAAGATATAAGGAGTGAATATAATCTACCACTTTGTAAAAACATTTAATTAAGGATTGAGTGTTGTATTAAAACACGTTTAATAACAAAGTTCTCCGTTAATTAAATAATCAATTCTTGAAAACTAACCCCCGAAGTTCTCGGAAGTAGCCAATTTCACAAAAATCAACTTTAAAAGTGATTCCAACACTTGACTAACATAAAATAAGCATTTCAAAGTCAATTTCATCAAAAATTTGCATAAACAATGGTAAAATCCTAAACCCAAGTGTAAGTTCTCACAAATTGGGCATCACAACTAGGAATAACTGCAAAGAGACCAAGAACCAATCAACACAATATATCTAATACATCATTTAGTCAAGGAAATTTGGGGAAAAACATTAATTGAAGCAACTTGAGAAGAAACTTTAGCTTGAAGCTTTCATCAATGGTGAAATTGGGGAAACCCAACAAAAGTACCAAATCCAAGAAAATAACCTACTTGAATCTCATCTAATAGCACTAAAATTAACTACTCCATGCTAAACATTACGAAATCTAAGCAAACAAAACTTAAATTTAAAGAAGACATGAAGGAAAGCTTAAACCTAGAAGAAAACCCAATGGAGAAGATGAAGGGGAAGCTACAAAGTCAAGATCCAAGCTCCAATTCTTCTTTCATTTGGACGAATCCTTTGAAAATTTGACTTAAAGCTATGAAAAATGTGAAGAAAATCGCCTCCACCAGGATTTTAGGGCTGGAATCGAGTTATAAGTGAAAATGGGGAAAATGCTTAAATATGCAATCAACGTCAGGTTTTAGGGCTGGAATCGAGTTACGGCCGTACGAGGAACTTGTACGGGAAGTACAAACGAGTATGGAACATGATTTCTTCAATTCTTCCAAATTTTGGTGATTTTCTTTCCTTTTGAATTAGATAAGCATTTAAGACCTGAGAATTTAAAAGCAATGAATTAAGTATCAATTATGACCATATTACAAAGAAAATCACACAAAACGATAAGATATCGCCCCAAAATAAATATTCTATTGGTTGATATCAAAGTCTTAGATCCACTTCCTACAGAAGACAGAAAGGCAGCATTTTGAGAAGAACTTGAAGTTTTTCTCTTTGCCTCAACTTTACCCTCAAACACTCTTAGATCATTGTACATATCATCAAGCTCTTTGTCTTCCAACTCATCACTTTGCCCAAAAGACACAGTGTACACAATCCATTCTTCTCCTAAAGATCTGAGTAACTTCCTGTTCACATCATCTTGATCAACTTTGACACCTACTGTTGTTAATTCTCCAATAAGTTTGTTAAACCTATCAAAGGTTTGTGTCATTGATTCTTCATTTCTAGCCTTGAATCTTTCATATTGTTGCTTCAAGTAAGATCTCTGATTTCTTTTGGTGCTTTTGGTTCCTACAAATGTTTTCTCCAATGCTTCCCATAGTCCCTTTGCATCATTGCACTTGCTAAACTGATGTTGATACTCTTTTGGAATACCTAAGAAAAGGGTACTCAAGACTTTCATCTCACTCTGTCTTTCTTTTCTTTCTCTATTGTTGGTTGGAAGAGGCCTTTTCTTTATATTTACATCTTCATCAAACTCAACTACTCCTTTTTGGCCTTTTCTAGTGACATCCCAAATAGTATAATCAGTGAGTAGGATGTATTATTGATTAATGCGAAGTTTCCACATATCAAAATCATTTGTTTGCAACATTGTAACTTTGAAGACCATAACTCAATCATTCATATCAGCCATGATTTATGAAAAATAGTGATTTGAATCAAGAGATATTGAAATCCTTGTTGATCTTGGATCAAAAGCCTATTATTGGCTCTAATACAACTTGTTAGGATCGGATTTAAACAAACACACATGAACAATCCAAGAATAAACAAAGAAGTTTACAGAATAATACTTTGAGTAACAAGGAGTTTTGTATTGATCACTCGATTCAAATGATTACAAAGAAATAACCATGAAAGCCCACATCTGTTGATTATGAATGATTCAACAGACGTACAATCTCAATTGTAGGGATCAAGAACAATCTTGAGGCTAAAATTCTAATCACATATATGCACACACTATACCTACGTGCATAAGAATATTTATAGTGAAAATAATTACAAAACAGAACTATTTATGCTATCAGAAGCATTTCATTATGGATAGATAACAACACATCTTATTCATAATTATCCTAAAATGAAGGAATTCATCCTTATCACAAACAGTATTAAGTTTGTTATAGCAGCTCTAACTTCGATCTAGCAGTATTAACTTTAACACTACTAACATCAAAGGTCTAACATCAATATTTAGTACTGCTTCTTGCCGTTAGTACAACAAAATGTTTGGGGCCATTGGAATTGCAATTAATGCATGTGCCGTTGGAAGAAATTTCAGAGTATAAAAGTCAAATTAGGAAGTGATTTCAAAGTTACGCAAACATATCTTACACCAAAATTCTTGATTTCTTTCTCATTATAATGCAGGTGATATGCTCCCACTTCCATATCGTTATCTCTAGCGGTTGAAACTTCCCATGAGGTCTTTGATGTTAGCCTTCACTCACAAACACGTTATACACTTCTCCACATACTTCGCCAAGTTCCACTTCATACCAGGCCACCAATAATCCATCTTCAAATCCCTATACATTTTTTGTGATGGATGTATAAAAAATTTGGACTTATGCGCCTCATTGAGTATTATATCGCGAACACTCAACACTGTCGGTACCTATATCCAGTCATAACAGGTCATCAATCCCCGCCTATCCTTTATCATAAGCACCATCTAGCCCTTTACTCGCTCCAATTTCATATTTCCTTCCTTTATAGCCTCTTTTTGCGTTGCTCTGACCAAATCCAACATGGATGTTGTCACAGTCATCCTCGCGCAAGTCACGTTCAACCTCATGTAACGGGTCTTCCTAATTAACACGTCCGCCACCACATTTTCTTTACCAGATGATACAAGATCTCATAGTGCTAGTCTTTCACAAGATCCAACCCAACCGTTTCTGTTGCCTCATTCTCAGATTCTTCTGATCGACTAAATACTTCAATTTCTTATGATCGGTGTAAATCATGCATTTGATGCCAGATAAGTAATGTCTCCATATTTTCAATGCAAATACCAGCCATGCTAGTTCAAATTCATGAGTTGGGTAATTACTCTCATGTGGTTTTAGATGTCGAGAAGCATAAGCTATCACCTTTCCTCGTTGCATCGGTACACAACCAAGCTCCATGTGCAAGACATCGCAATAAACCACAAGGTCTTCCATCTCATCCGGTAGAGTTAAAATCGGTGCTTCACATAATTTTCCATGTAAGGTATCGAATGCTTTTTTTTGTTCGTCACCCTAGTTAAATCATAAACTTTTCTTCGTCATCTTTGACGGGGGGTACTACAATCTTAGAGAAGTTCTAGATAAATCTTCAGTAGTAGCCAACCAAACACAAGAAATATCTTATCTCTATCGAACTTTTTGCTACTTCTCACTTCGTTACCGTCTCTATCTTTGCCCGATCTACCTTGATGCCATCTTTATTCACACGTGCCCTACAAATTGTACTTCTTGTAACTAAAAACCCGCACTTCAAAAATTTGGCGTATCACTTTTCATCCCTTAAGGTTCTTAATACTTCCCGCAAATGACCCTCATGCTCATCCTTAATCTTTAAGTAGATCAAAATGTCATCGATGAACTCTATTACTGACTTGTCTAGCATTGGCCTACAAACCCGGTTCTTTAAATCCATAAAAGTTGTTGGTGCATTTGTAAGGCCAAATGGCATAACTACGAACTCGAACCGCATATATTGTGTTCTGAATGCCATCTTCGCCACATCCTCCTCTCAGACTTTCGGTTGATGGTAGCCCGACCGTAAATCATTCTTGGAGAACCATGGTGCTCTCTGAAGTTGATCAAACAAGTCTTCAATCCTGGGTAACGGATATCTATTCTTTAGTGTTACCTGGTTTAGTTCACGGTAATTAATGCATATTTGAAACATTCCATCTTTCTTATTTACAAATAGAATCGGTGCTCCCATGGCAAACTACTTGGTCTAATGAAGCCTTTATCCTACAATTTTTGCAGTTGCGGAATCAGCTCTTGCATTTCCGGCGGTGCTCCACCGTACGGTGCTTTGGCAATCGGTGATGCACCGTGTAGAAGGTTAATTCTATATTCAACTTGTCTATGAGGCGGAATTCCCGGTAAATCCTTAGGAAACTCTTTTGGATACTCTCGAAAGATTGGTACATTTGAAACTTGAAGCTACTTTTTCTCCATCTTACTACCAACCATGTGGGCGAGAAATGCGACACAACCCTTATGAATATATTTGGCAGCTTTGTTACTGTGTAGAACGCAGAGGTTCCCTTCTAGCGTTTCCTATATATTGAGATTTCTTCCCCAGTTGGATTCTACATCTATATAATCCCTTGCTTGCATAAAATGCTAGCCTGATGTCATCCCAGCCAATCCATGCATATGACTACTTGAAATTCTTGCATTGGTGTCAAGATAAGGTCTATAGGAAATGGTACATCGCTTATCATATTACATTGTTCCTATAGATGGTGAATACATTCAAAGCCTTATCATCGGCTATCTCTACTACTAGCGGTGATTCTAGCTTCACCAGTTCTATTACATATTGTTTACAAAAAGTAGAAGATGTGAAGGACTTACTAGCCCTAGAATCAAACAGTACCAATATTGGTAAAAAGTTTATAACGAATGTATTGCAATCACATCCGTATCTTTCGTTGCTCCCTTCACAGTCATCTGGAAAGATCTCCCCTTTGCCTTTGGTGATTCCACTTTCTTTCCCTCTATTGTGATCATCAATGGTGGTTGCCATGCATGCCTCCCAGCCACATGGTATGTGGACATTCCACAATTCTATGCCCCGGTTGGTTACACTTGAAATAGAAGTTGGGTTTAGATAGGCAGTCCTTGCTCATGTGGCCCAACTTGCCACATTTGTAACCATTCAAACCCGTTCGCAAACGGCACTCTTGAGCATGCCCCTTTCCACACTTTGGGCATCTTAACCCTTCCTTCTTTTCCATAGCCTTGAAGTTTCTCCCAACTTTAAACTTCTTAGCCAGTGTCTTCCAATGAACAACTGTCAGCAGTTCTTTTCTGTTTCCTTGATTGCAAAGATATCTCCCTTTTCCTTGTAGCCTTGATCATTTGTTCCAAGGTGGTACATTACCCCATCGACACAAACTCCCTTATGTCCTCCTTCAACATTCATGTACGCTGTCAGTATAGCAACTCTTCCTTGATTTATTTAGTTATCTTGCTTACGGTTTTAATGTTTTGCGCCAGTTTCATAAATTCGTCCATCACTTAATCCACATACACTTCGGGCGAGTACTCCTCATTAAAAAGTTTAAGGAATTCCACCCAGATCATTGTAGCCACAACTTCTCCCTTTAGTTTTCTGAGTAGATTCCACAAATCTTGACAACTCCCCTCAGTAAGTTCAGAACATACTAGACATTGCTTCCCTCAAGACATTACTAGGTGTGGAATGCCCTTTCCACCTCTGAAATCCACCGGACACTCTTCACCATATCTGGAGTACCCTCATAGTATGGAAGTTGGTAAGAAGCAAAGTCTCGATAAGATACCACACGTGTTATTTGATTTATTGTTAGGTTCATTATTTGGGTGGTGTTGGTAGCAGTCATCTCCCGTGCAACCAACAATGCATATGATCAATCATTACGCTCATGTCTTGTTTAAATTTCATGACTATGTTAGGTAACAGCTCATTCAGTATTTTAGTAACCTTTGTCACCACTAATCATGCCAAGTTAGGCTCCTCATACTCCTCCTTAGTTTCGGGATTTTCTAGGTTCCCATACTCTGGAACTACATCCTCAGGTAGAGGTTGGTTCAGTACCGGCTGTTGGCGAGGATGTCTCGCTTGTTGCACTAGCCTCTACACCATCCATGTTAGGTATATGTTTTCTTGTATTCACCATTTTGGAAGTATAGATAAAACACTAAAGGTATCAGGTGGCTTTACCACACTCTCATTGATATATTACAGTTCAAATCTACTTATCACATTCACATGCCTTCTCACATATCTGAAGTGTCGATATACACTCTAAAGCATTCCTATTCAAAAAGCATACTATATCCTATAAGTACCCCTAGCCTGATTCATAAGATTCCCGGTGACTTCGTCAAGTTTCAACATGTAATATGTGCTTGTAATAATATGGGCCCGTATATTACTCCGAACACACAATATATATCCGACTTTGGCATCACAACCAGTAGTCCCAATTTACAGATTTAGGTTGTGTATCACACAATATTTCACGTATAAGCAACACATAATGTCCAACCTATGCTAAAGCACCCTAGCTAAAGTAATACACAAGGCCATCAGACATGTCAAATATGCTATAGATACACGTCCTTGTCAAATATTTGATTCTACCATATCGTAACAACCAAACAAGAACATGTAATAAGGCCTAAATCAAGGATTCTAAACCTATATGGCTAACATTATACTTGAATAAGCATCCGTTAATATTATAAGACACAATCATCAATTACATTGTATGTTACTTAATAATCACAACACATATACCATGGTTCATCATTATGCTTAATAGGACCAGGACCAGCCAGTTGACAGCTCATCAAAAATCATTTAGAAAATTAAAGTCATGTTAGGAATCATGTGTCAATACCTGAACCAACAATCAAACAAGAACATGCAACATAATTCAACCCGTAGTCCCTAACCCAACTAGTTTGAAAATTTTAATTTTTGACCATGGTTTAAGTCCAAACTCATAACTTGCATGTTCGAATCCCTTAAACCTCTGATACCAAGTTGTAACTACCCATATGTTTTTTAAAATAGCATAAGAGTAAACAAACATTCATTTATACAAAATTTAGAGCGAGGTTCGCACCCGAACTACCTGTCTTATTTACAATATTCAAACCATCCAAGTTTAATAGACAACCAAAGAAACAAAAAAAAAATATTTAAAAATAGAATTTCGGAAAACATCTTGAAATATGAGTTGATTTCACTGTTCTAGAGCTTTCCCATGGTCCTTACCTAAAAAGTGTCAAACAACAACATTAATCATCAAGCTTATCGAGCACAGACAGTTACACACCACACTAGGTATGTACATGTCACCACATAAACAAACAATTCACATAAGTAAATCCACATAATTTTGAAGCAGTGCACAAACAACGATTTATCTCTATGGGATCACAGTTAACTACCCAAGGCACCACACGGGTTTTACGTCTTTTCTATACCCGGGTTGTTTTTTTTACTCCATTTACACAACCCTTCACTTCAAATGAAGAACACATATTAGTTACACATTCACATGATATGATAAGCACATTTCACACTAGAATAATGAGCAAGTTAGTGTAACTTACGTGGTAGCAGCACAATCAATTAATGAACAACACACAATGTATCTAGAGGCAACAGTCTCTAACTGCACTAATTCACTAATCAATCCCCAAATTACAATTATGACCATTTGTGATTTGTGATTAAGTCCAGTTCTTGATTTTTGATTCGTTTAGCCTAACCAAGTTCAATTCATAATTTCCCCCATTTACGATTCCTTATTAAGGTTTTCGATTCCCATACCGGATTCAAAATTTTTCGATTCCAAATCCCATTCCCTGTTTACGATTTTTAGTTTTATTATCGACTTTTACAATTGGTTCAACCTTCGAGTGTTTCAATTCTAAGTTACGGTTCATGTATTTACAATTCCCAACTTGAGTTTATGATTTATGATCGTGGTTCACAGTTACATGAGCCAGTTTATGATTTGCGATATGGGAATTACGATTCCCAATACTAAAAGGGTTTTTGGTTCTAGTCTCATATAGATTCACCATCCATTCCTCTAATGATTTGCTATCCTACTCGTTTCCGATTACCAACTACCCCAACACAGTTTTCTATCCAACACTTCTTATGATGATTTACGATTGTTTCCCCAAAAAGGATTTTGGATTCGTGAATTACGATTAGGACTTGGGAATCTCACTAGGAGACTTAACCTGTAAGTTTACGATTCCTAACTTAATACTCTTTTCCATTGCTACCACTCCACATAACATGATATATGATTTAGCTATCCCAAGAACATTTGATTCCCCACTCTTAGTCGATCCTAATCGAATTTGATTCGACTTGAAACTTAATTAAAATTCATAATTCCAATTGCACTAGCTCCTGTTCAATTAAAAAGAAAAAACCTTATGGTTATTTACTATTTAGTTAAGATCTAATGATTTAGAATTCACTTAAAGCTCTCGGTTCTACACCAACATCGAATGCCCCCAAAATAGGTCCAAAACTTAATCAAATCTCTCCACAAATGTTGTAATAACAATGTTAAAACATTCACAAAGGTTAAGAGATCGTTACCTTATCGATTTCAACAATTTGATACCCAAACTATGAAGATCTAATTCTTCCCTTTCTCAGCTCACGAAGAACACACACATAAACACCTTAAATACACACAAGCTAGGTTAGCTATAGTTACAACTTAGTAATGTGTGCCCTAATTTTTCGTTTAAATACCTCCCTCATCTTCCCAAGATGACATCATAAGCACTTTTAATTACAAATAACAATATTGACCCCATTTAATTGCATAAATCCCCCCTTTTTTTACTTAACATACTTTTACATTTTTAAAAACCGGATATTAGATAACCCTAGTCAACTATTTCTTCTCTCTTGTTCCCCCTTCTCCAACACAACCACCATCACCATCTAAATCACTACCGCTAACCAGCAGTCACCGTCTACCTACCATTGCCGTTGCACCACTCCACCTCGTACCTCCAAACTATAGCCTCACTCCACTAGTCACTCCGCCAATCGTCGAAAAATTTCGCCAATGCACCTTTGCTTCACCACTAACAATAAATCACCAACATGACCTCAACCTGACACGAAATAAATGGGTCGAAATTGGATCGACACGAAACTGGCCCGAATTTGAATTACACGAACCCGATAACACGAACCCAACCCGAATTGACAGCCTTAGCCATATGTTGATTACTTGTACTGAATGAAGACATCATGGAGCTAGTGATGTAATGCACAAACCCTACTGAGCTACTCACTCATTTCTTAACAAATGATGGTTTCAACTTCATGTGGAGATTTAGCACATAATCTATCGACTTTTCACTCGGAGATTGTTGATATCGAAAACAGGAGGATAACTACTCGGGTCCCTAACTTCTTTTTGCACTAATTGAGTCTAGAGCTTATTTTCCATGGTTATAATTCATTTTTAGGACACTTTCTGGCAATATCACATGTATCTTGTCTTCGTGACGGTACTGAAACATCTTGAGTAATATCTTTATGATATTTAAAATGATAGATGGAAATCCTATCCATGCTAACTTTATGCAAACACCGAATGTAGGCCACTCAATTTATTTTTAAAGCGTTGTGTTAATGGATAATCTATGTGATCTTGGTGTTACAACTTGGTGAAATTTGTTTCTAAGGAATTTTGAGATGATCTGTCTTATCATTCTAGTGATGACAAAGATCAAAAGTGTTTATCTTTCTAATACCATCATGAGAAGGTTTTTCAAATTCTGAAAGATTCGTGTTAACATCAAGCTACAAGTAGATGACATATGCATGATGATCATGAAATCTTGATCATCATGAGGGGGAGATGATATTATTAAGTATAGAAGTCTTTTAATATCATTTAGTTCTCACATTCTGTGGACAAGAAGAGATCCTTATTTCACGAAAAGAAGAGACAAGAATAAATGCCAAAGCTAAAAAGAAATTAATCTCTTCACAAAATTAAGTGGGATCAAGATTTGAAAGTAGGTTTTAAAAAATAAAGAGCTACATTTGAAGGGGAGTAACATCTTGTCTAAAGAAAACTTGAATGACCGGAAAACCACAGATCCACCCGTGCAACAATGAAATATTATTGTGTTTCAAAGCTCAAGATTAAATGCTACTCCCAAGTCAAAGGAAATGGTCATAGTTTTAAATTGTGTGTGATCAACTTCTCACAAAACCGAAGGTTGAAAAGCACAATATAATTCAAGTAGTGTAACTTTTGTTTGTATAAATATAGTTCAAGTCACAAGTTGAATTCTAAGCTTTCATATATTCAGTAAACTTTAAAAGAGAATCGTTGTATGTTCTAGTGTGTAGTGTGTTCTTCATCTTCTACATACTTATTCCACCATATTGTGTGGGTTTATTAGCCCCACTATTTGATATTCAATCTTGGACCAACACCAAGCTTACAAAATTACAAACTTTTTGCTTGAAATTAGTTCCAAAAGACCCACAAACACTTTCTAACTACTTTTTAGTGTTCCATGTCCATACAAAACACAAGATTTTAGCCTTTTTCAACCAACATGAATAAAACCCACTTGCAAAACTATTAAGAACAAGAAGATGAACACGTACCCAAAGCATAAGAGATTCTTACTAGAAAAGGATAATATGAATTTTCCATTCCTTGCTATAATATCACTTGCATTCCAAGATTCAAGCAACAAATAGTGAAGCTATCATAAACCCACACAATATTGTGAAAAAATATGTAGAAGATAAAAAACACACTATACATTAGAACATACACTAATTCTCTTTCAAAGTTTACTGAATATATGAAAAATTAGAATTTAAGTTGTGAAATTCTATTTATATAAAAGAAGTTATACTTACGCAATAGAATGAGTATATATAAAAGAGGCCCCGGCGTTTTATTATCTACAATAATAGCCTAAAACGAGTATATTACAATATAATAAATACTTACGAGTCCTTGCACTACAAGAAATCTGGTCAATAGCGGCGACACCAATTGTGGCACGTAGGGCAATAGCGGCGACATGTAGTTGGTCGGACTACATGTCGCCACAATTGGTGTCGCCACTATTGCAACTAAAAAAAACCCGGGATAATTCCCTCCCAAAATTTTAGGGTGTCGCCACTATTGGCTATTGTCACCACAATTGGGGTCGCTGCTATTGCTCGTCAAAATAAAATTCCCTTTTAAGACCATTCACTATACCTTCTTCTTCATTTTCACCTCCTCGATCCTCCATCGTTCCTCCCGGCCGCTGTGCTCTGCCGCTCGCCTGCTTCGCCGTCGCCGCCTCCTCCAACGTGCATTTCACAAGGTACCTCGTTCTTGCTTTATTTTTGGTGCGTGTGTGTTTTTTGTGTATTTTCTCTCTGTGTGTGTGTTTTGTGTGTGTACGTGTTTAGTGTGTGTGTGTGTGTGGGTGTGTGTTTTCTGTGTGAATTAGTGTGTGTGTGTGTGTGTGTGTGAGTCGGTGTGTGTTTTCTAGTGTGTATTGTGTATATTGTTGTTAATTATTGTTAATTACTATTAATTGAATGACCCATTGTTGTTAATTAGTGTTAGTTTTAGTTAATTAGTGTAAATTATTGTTAATTAGTGTTAATTGTTGCTAATTGGTGTTAATTAATTGTGTTATTAATTATTGTTGTTATTTTGTTGTTAATTATTGTTGTTATTGTGTTCTATTAAATTTATATATATATATATATATATGTGTGTGTGTGTGTGTATATATATATATATATTAATAGAATGTGTTTGAGTGTATTTTTGTGTGTCTATACACATACAATTATATAAACACACTTAAACGAGTTCATATATATAGTATATTTAAGTGTGTATATAGACACGTACACAATCAAGCACATTTTATTAATTATATATATATATATATACACGCAAACACATAAACACACACACACACATTAGGTATACACATATTAAAAACATTCGTTTATATATATGTACACGAATGTGTTTAGTGTGTGTATATATATATATATTTATTTATTTCTGTATTCTATATATCTTTTAACTTTTCAGGCAATGATATATCGGGTATTATTTTGTTTTACATGATGGCTAATGTTATGCCATGTGGCCATGACGGGGATGGCCGTGAGGATCCACCTCCTCCGCTTCGTCGACCCATTGGTGGTCACGAGACCGATGGTAAATAAGTCTTATTATGATTCATTTATGTACTATATTTATCCATTTATTATAATTTATTTAGACTAATAGTTTCTAATTGTAATTGTAGCTATACCACTCCGTAGAAGGGGTAAGGGTAAAAATATGAAACTAATATCTCGATAGGAGAAAAATGGAAAACGGCCTCTAAAGTTGGAGTTTGACCAAACTACAACCACCACAATTGGGTATGTGCATGAAGAGTCACGGGACAAAGTTACACCCACCGAGAAGAATATCATGATGGAGCATCTGCGAGTAAATTAGTTATATAAGTGTATTTATTATGTTTATTATATATTGCCTTTTACTTGTCTTAACTTTTTTTTATTTGTAGGTTTATTTTGATCTTGATGGACTTATGCATGATCCCGAGATGGCAGAATTTAAGAAGGGGGTTGATTTTATATTTTGTAAAAGTTACAGATGCCGCAAAGCTTATGCGAAAAGGCTTTTTAATGAAGCGGGAGGGTATAACGATCTTGACAATGCAAGGGCTGCAGTCCCCGGTGGCATGTCCGAAGAAAATTGGAATAAAGCTATTGACTTTTTCACTACAGAGAAACATCTCAAGCGTTTGGCTACAAACACTGATGTTCGTGAGAAACAAGTTGTCAAAAATCGTGTAGGGACGAGCTCGTACAGTAGCGTTGCTACAAACATGTAAAATATTATATATATAAATATATATATATATTATTTATTATATATACATATCAATAAGTGTTATTTAAAGTATAATTTTATCTTTAATGTTAAACAGAATTGGGATAGATTACAAGGGTTCCGTAGCGACCATTTCAAAAAAAGTGGGGAATTCGATCACACAATTAGTGAAGAACAATATGTAAGTGTTTATTTCTTAAAATTGAAGTATATATATGTTTTTTACTATTAGAATTATATTAATCTAATTAATCATCTTTTTAAAATGTAGAATGCTATGGTGCCGTGAGCTTGCTGACCAACCTCCACTCGCAGCCTCCTCGAGGAATCCAACACCTGTAGACGAGATCAGTGTTTTTGAAAAAGTCTTGGGACCTCGAATGGGACACATTAAAGGGATAGGACATAAACCCCCTACAAGGCCATCTGCTTCTTGCTTTGAAGCACAATCACACATGTCACGGCCTTCACACGTAAATATTTACTTCAAACGGGTCATAATTGTTATTTATGGGTTATACTCACTTCTAACGGGTCATAATTGCTATTTATGGGTTATATTCACTTCTAACGGGTCATAATTGTTATTTATGGGTTATATTCACTTCTAAGGGTCATAATTGCTATTTATGGGTTATATTTACTTCTAAGAGGTCATAATTGCTATTTATGTGTTATATTCATTTCTAACGGGTTATAATTGCTATAAATGGGTTATATTCACTTCTAACGAGTCATAATTGCTATTTATGGGTTATATTTACTTCTAACGGGTCATAATTGCTATTTATGTGTTATATTTATTTCTAATGGGTCATAATTGCTATAATTGGGTTATATTCACTTCTAACGGGTTATAATTGCTATTTATGGGTTATATTCACTTTAATCGGTCATAATTGCTATTTATGTGTTATATTCACTTCTAACGGGTCGTAATTGCTATAATTGGGTTATATTCACTTATAACGGGTCATAATTGCTATTTATGGGTTATATTCACTTCTAACAGGTCGTAATTGCTTTAATTGGGTTATATTCATTTCTAACGGGTCATAATTGCTATAATTAGGTTATATTCACTTCTAACGGATCATAATTGCTATTTATGGGTTATATTCACTTCTAACGGGTCATAATTGCTATAATTGGGTTATATTCACTTGTAAGGGGTCATAATTGCTATTTATGTGTTATATTCACTTTTAACGGGTCATAATTGCTATTTATGGGTTATATTTACTTCTAACGCGTCATAATTGCTATTTATGTGTTATATTCATTTCTAACGGGTCATAATTGCTATAAATGGGTTATATTCACTTCTAACGGATCATAATTGCTATAAATGGGTTATATTCACTTCTAACGGGTTATAATTGCTATTTATGGGTTATATTCACTTCTAACGGGTCATAATTGCTATTTATGAGTTATATTCACTTCTAACGGGTGATAATTGCTATAATTGGGTTATATTCACTTCTAACGGCTCATAATTGTTATAATTGGGTTATATTCAATTCTAACGGGTTAAAATTGCTATTTGTGGGTTATATTCACTTTAACGGGTCATAATTGTTATTTATGGGTTATATTCACTTCTAACGGGTCGTAATTGCTATAATTGGGTTATATTAATTTCTAACGGGTCATAATTGCTATAATTAGGTTATATTTACTTCTAACGGGTCATAATTGCTATTTATGAGTTATATTCATTTCTAACGGGTCATAATTGCTCACTTCTAACGGATCATAATTGCTATTTATGGGTTATAATTGGGTTAGAATTGCTATAAATGGGTTATATTCACTTGAATTAATAATTTTTTACCTTTATTTTGTAGTCGGATGCTATTCAATAAATGTTTAATAATCCAGAATTCAGAGAACAATTGATGGCGATGGTTCGATCCGCTACAACTCAAAATGATACCGCCGAAAACAACGAGAACGAGAATGATAACGGTGATAATGATGATGATGTTCAGTAGTTTGTGTGTTTGTTAGTTAATTAGGAGTATTTGTACATTTTAACTAACAACGAATTGTAAATGTTTGTACAAACTTTGATTCGGTACGTATGGCCGGTTAGTACGTAATAGCTTGTGGCTTCATTAAAACTCCGTTATATATTTACTACGTTTGGATACAATTAAAATGGTCCTACACACTATCTATCTTTAAAAGTTTATTGAGTATATGAAAGTTTAGTATTCAAGTTGCAACTTGAATTCTATTTACACAAGAGAAGTTACACTACTTACCTACAATAATGGGTAAATACAAAAGAGGTCCTTAATCTTTGATTGCCTATCACAAATAGTCTAAATTAGTCTATTAGAAGATAGTAAATACAAATGAGTTCTTGTATTTAAACAAATGACAGTTTCACCCGTAATGTATTTAATACGCTTGGATATAACTAAAATGGTTCTTGTTGTGTCAATTGTTGTTTGAGACATTTTTTCTTAGAAATTAGAATATTTGAACTATATATCACTGTGATTTGGATTATAGTTCAAACACCCTAATTCTTCCTCTTTCAAAAGAAATAGTTCAAATGTCGAATAAATATCAAATAAAAATTATAACAACGATTTACGCCAACGTACTTACCAAAGAAAGGCAATGAATTAAATCAAGTCCGTTAATTAACAATTTTACGTCACCGATTTTTAATTAGGACAATAAAACTGGAAGTGTTAGTTGAGAAAAAAAAAAGATACCTGAAGACTATATTTGAATCAACTTGGGAATCGTAATTATTTACAAAGTTTATAGTTATCGATCATATTTTTTTTAAAATTTTATAAATTATATAAAAGTTTGCAAAAGACGTTAAAAGGTGATAAAAAGTATGGTACCTAATGTACGTATATGTAAAAATTAAAAACTAATACACTCATTTTTCTGGATTGAAAACGTGGTACTGTTCGCGAAACCACCATGCTTAACATTGATTCACAATTAGCGATACTTCCAATCCGTTTTTCTTTCCATGATACCCTTAAAATGTTTATTCTCAACACTTGTAGCTTTTTCCTGATATATAGTAGCGATACTAATAAATTGTTATGCATTTGTGTGTCTTAATGGCGTGATTCATACCATTTAAGTAGGCTTCAAGTTTCTATGACTAGAAATGCATTTTCAGGAAGAAAAAAAGAGAAAGAAATAGTCATCATACTAACAAATTCCATGTATCATCACTGTGAAAATTTATATTCATTAATTAATTGGAAAGAATTACAAACTGAATTTATACCCATAAATTATATGCCACTAATTAGGATATATCCTTACAAATACACATAAATATTAAATAGCATATTTTAACCATGACCACATGCAGTATACTTTTATCCCTTTGACTAGAAAAGTGAACTTTTGTAGGAATTGCGCAAATTC
The DNA here is from genome assembly GCA_038502395.1 of Dittrichia graveolens. Classification (NCBI taxonomy): domain Eukaryota; kingdom Viridiplantae; phylum Streptophyta; class Magnoliopsida; order Asterales; family Asteraceae; genus Dittrichia; species Dittrichia graveolens. The sequence continues at coordinate 28,578,042 of JARJIL010000006.1, forward strand.
ATATGTTGCAACAGTCACATCTGTGTATGATGTGTAACACAAGAAGTTTTCAAAAGTCCATTTAATGAAGAAAACCAGCGCATATATATGGGGAAGGTTATGAAAAAGGATTAATTTGCTAGGAAAGGTGACCCGTTTCTTGGATGGTTACAAATTTAGAATTGCAAGAAAGCATTGGTAATAGTAATTGAGTTAATGAGTTAGTTGTTAGTTTTGCATTTGGTTCAGAAACCTAGCTACTATGAGACACACCTCTGGAAAACTATTAAAAAATGGAAAATGGTAGATGATAAAGATAAATCACATTTATTCCAAGGGACATGGAAATTCCCTTTGGGAGTCTATATAAAGAATGACAAACCTCCACTCTTTACTCACACCATATCACACTGTAGTTTATGTTCTAGTGTTATGGAATAGTAGTAGCACAAACCAAATATGTGGCTTTACCTAATTGAGGATTAGGTCTCTGCAAATTAGGTTTCCCACTTATGTCATGGTATATGGCTAGTAACAACTGAGATCCATCATTTACTTCTTGTGCATAAATAAATCTTCATATGCATGAATTGTAAGATGAAAAGGTAAAGAGGGGTGACAGAAGAGAGTGAGCACCCATGGTCTTTCTTGCAAACAATCAATTTAGCTTCATAAATGCTTGAAACTATGTGTGCTCACTATCTATCTGTCACCCCTCCTCTATCTCTACTTCTTTTTTGTATGTGTGTGCCTGATCGGTTTTCTTGAATCTGGTTATGGATAGAGTTAAGGGCATGTGTGAAAGGGACGACGTAGTTGTGACAGAAGATAGTGAGCACCCATGATCTCTCTTGCAAACAATCAATTTAGCTTCATAAATGCTTGAAACTATGTGTTCTCACTCTCTATTTGTCACCCTCTCCTCTATCTCTGTTTCTTTTTTGTATGTTTGTGCCTGATCTGTTTTCTTGAATCTGATTAGGGATAGAGTTTAAGGGCATGTGTGAAAGGGAAGTAGTTGTGACAGAAGAGAGTGAGCACAGATAGGCTTTTCTTGCATGATATTAATTAGACGGAGAGATGACATATACAAGGCTTCATATATATGCTTGAAGCTATGTGTGCTCACTCTCTATCTGTCGCCAATCACTCGATCTTATTTCTCTTGCTCTAATAGAAGCTTGAGAATTGTGGTCTGTTAGACTAATTTAATTGAATGATGGCAGAAAAGTATATATATTATTTTATTGCAAGTTGCAGGTTATGCTTGAAAGTTGAAACTTTATGTGATAATTATCTATTCTCTATAGATAAGGAATTCAGAAAAGAAAACATATAAAAATATAATTATTAAGGTTCTGCAACACAGAGATAATGATCTGTACTTGTCTGCACACTATCCCATAAAGGGGTAACTCCTAAATGGGTTGCCAGGGAAATGATCTGATGAGTAAATGTGTACTTATCTATGCCTTTTTCTTAAATTAGGGTTTCAATTTCCATCACCCTCAAAGATTAATGAACTAAATTAAAAATGCATATAGGGTTTCTTGAAATTCTGATTTACTTATCTTACCTTTGCAGGCTGTGACATGGTTAGGCAACATCATATTATTTACTCATTATGGATTCAATCTATACATTTTTCATTTAACTCTTCTAAAACTATTATTAATTGGATATATACTTCAACATAAAAGCTGTCTCTCTTTTGAAGCTGTCCACTTAATAATAATATATTATGCAATCCCATCTATGCTCCTCAGAATTCCACCTAAAGAGACTCATCCCTTTTCCATAATGTCAAAAAGAATCTCAATTAGAAAATATGAATTTCAATCTTTGAAGCCCCATAGTTATCTACCTTTACATCTTTATATCTTCTTTCGCTCTTGTGATCATCTCAAGTACGTTTTAAAAATTACAAACGTTAATCTTTGAAGCCTTAAACCAAACCTTATACGATGACCCTCTTGCATTTTGCAATATTATTCAAATAAGGAGATCGAGAAGTCTTTATATATATGTATAATAATCTTATCTTTGTATTCAAGAAGATCAAGATAACTATTATTATAAGAACTTATGACATCAGTTATCTTGTAAAAAGAAGAAACACTGAAGTTTAACTGCTTCTGAAAAGTGAGCTGTTCTCTGTTATTATTTGTCGATGATTTTGCCCAGGTAACTGAAACTTGGTTTGGATAATTTGGACGTGTTTACAAGAATGCAGGAAGGCTGCAATAGTTAGGTTCTTTGAATGTTGGGGTAATGTTGGTTGGAGGTTTGAATAACTAATATTTGCAGTCTCTTTGAAACAAATAAGGAGCATCTTTTATTCACTAGTTTATTTCCTTTCGCAATGAGCACTTCAATTTTGACTGTAGACTGTGATCGATCAGTGTTACCATATCGACGAAAGAGAACCTAATTATCCTAGATCTAGATATTTAGTATGGTACAGATTGTCTCATCTACTACTTTCCAAATTTAAACAGTTTATCAATCAAGATCGATATCCTCTTATGGTGCAGTGTCTCCAAAGTGAGGCTTCCATAACAAGGTCAACCTACATAGTTATTAATTATTGTTGGATCTTGGATGATGCTTGTTTGTGCTTATATATGTACATAACAGGACTTGATCGAACCCTCGATCCTAACGAGAGAGAGGAACACACCGTTAAACTAAATGCGCTCTTTGATCCTTAAATGTCTGCTACTTGCATTGAACTTAACTTCGGTGGTCACGTCACAAGCAAGCACTTTCAAAGTCGATCCTGCTTTGATGTGACCTAACAATATTTTGGATAATGTATAGTTATAAGAAGACCATTTGCTTAGAACAATATTAATAAAAGAACAAGGAAAATTAAACTTGATCGATCCGACCAAGTAGCCGGTCTTGTAATTCTATCTTCTATCTCTTGTTTTAATTCAATTTCTTGCGTTCTTCTTTGCTTGGCCTCAGATTAAGGGACCTTCTAAAAAAATTTCAGGGTTCAAAAAATGACTTCTGTAAAAACTTCAACATATACAGTTTAAAACATAATTCTTTAGGGTTGCAAAGAATGAATTGTATTTTAAAAATGAAAAACAAATGAAAGGCTAGAAGGTATACAAATAGGTAAAATAATTAAATGACGTGCATACACTCTTTTTTTTGAACAGCGAAGCGAGTAGTGACATCCATACATGGCAGTATGCGAGTCCCAAGCCACGCATCATGTGGGAGTAATATAACCTTCACCGTTTTATTAAAAAAACCCCACTGCCCAGACTTAAACCCAAGACCTGAGTTATGAGGTAAAACCCCAATACCACTAGATTACGCCATTTTAATTTAAATATGAAAGGGATTTCCCTACAAAAAATGCGTACGTTCGCATGAAAGTTAAGTTACGTTATGTGTAGAATTCGGTAAGTATTTTATATTATATTGATAGAAGATTGTTAATTATAGTCCATACTTAATTCATAATCCTAAGTTACTATTTTAACCTTTGGATCAATGGCATCAATGGTCCAGATTGCATTTTAAAAATTTGGAGGGAGTGACATTTTTGTAATTCACATGTGATACTTTTACAAATAACCTGTGTATACTGCAATTTTAGGACTATGTTTTTTACATGGACTTTATTGAACACAACTCTATATTGATAACTATTTATAAAATACAAGTGTTACAAAAGGAACTCTAATATTATACCTAATGGGCCCTAGCTAGCATATTTATACAATAGGGCAAAGTCATCCTCTATTAAACCCTAATCTACAACGGAGCGAGAATACAATAAAAGATAAAATATAAAAGAAAAGAGAAAAGAACATAGAACATAAAAAAGAAAACTCCGCGGAAGCAAGGCAACAACGAGTTGGCGGCCAAAAAGGGCTGCAAGAAGAGTAGCGGCGGCGGTAGGAGCTATGACTGCAACGGTAGAAGCTACAACTATGGCGGCGTCGATCAAGAGGCGTGGACAGCGAAGATAGAAGCTACGACTGCAACGACATGAGCTACAACTACGGTGGCGACGTACTAGAAGCGTGGCGGCGGCAAGACATGTGACAGCGGTAGCAAGAGGGAAAAACCTAATAAATTTTTATTTACAGTGTGTCCCCGCGGCGGGACGAGAGGGTAAAGTAAAAAAGAAATTCGTCACTCATGGGGATGACGGAGAGAATGAAAACACACACAAACACATAAACACACACACATTGGGTATACACACACTAAACACATTCGTTTATATATATATATATATATATATTAATAGAATGTGTTTGAGTGTGTGTTTGTGTGTCTATACACATACAATTATATAAGCACACTTAAATGCGTTCATATATATAGTATATATATATATGCCATATACATGAATCTTGAGCTTAGAATACCCGTCCGAAATTGATTTAGATATTAGTTTTGGGCTGTCCCCATTTTGGGATTGCTTTTTGAATACCGTATCTCTTTTAGAATGTGATTGCGTATTACTTGATTATTTGTTTAATAAAGATTCGGCTGTCATTTTGTCTTTGCTTCTTGGGTATATATATATTTCTATATATACTTGGGAGCTAAGGGGAGATGGTGTCAAAATTTTCTTAAACAAACTTTGTAATATGTATTCGTATATGAGGTAAGGTATTCAAAAAGTGGGTTTAGAAGCCTACCCTTGAAGATGCACTACCCTTTTGGTAAACCCTAAACCCTAAAATATGTTTCAGTTGCATCATGCCTATTGATAAAACATGATGCCTATTGATAAAACATGGACTACTATTGAATGTTGTAACGATGATAAATTCCAACAAGGACTTGCCGATTTCGTCAAGAGATCTGGGGCACACGTTGATAGAAGTGGTCTAATCAAATGCCCGTGTCAAAAATGTGTAAACAATGAATTTCAAACGATTTCCATAATGAAAGTTCATATACATAGATTTGGTTTTAGTCGAGGTTATAATTCATGGGTTTATCACGGTGAAACTAAAACTCCTCCGGTTGTAGATGACGTAAATCCAAGAAACGAGATGGCTGGCGTAATCGACGACGTTGTGGGGGAGGGAAGGGGAAACGATACCAACCATGACGAAGGGAACTCAGATACAGATGAGGGCGTTGTCGATGATGGATTTCTTAAGCTACTAGAGGAAGTCAATGTAGAATTATATCCTCGTTCTGCTAGAGGAAGTGAATGCACATGAGGGCATTGTCAATGATGGATTTCTTCAAGATGTCCAGACGCAATTCAATCGCCGCGAAAGAAACGTGGATGTCATAGAAAAACAAAGATGTGGGTGTTTGAGTCTAAATGTCAACCGACTAGCGCATTACAAATCAAACATCTTGATGTAAGGGACAAGAAAAACCTACAATGGTTTGTGCTCGATAGTTGTGAAGAAGTCAGACAATATATAAAGTAATTGTTCCTATCTTTAACATTTTTACAGTCTATTTTTATCCATGTACTAATTTCATATGTTTTTGTCATCAAATGTTCGCCTACGGCTTACAGCCGACGGTTTTAATCCATTCACTATAAATGGGTTATATTCAATTTTAATGGGTCATAATTGCTATTTATGGGTTATATTCACTTCTAACGGGTCATAATTACTATAAATGGGTTATATTCACTTCTAACGGGTCTTAATTGGTATGAATGAGTCATATTCACTTCTAACGGGTCTTAATTAGTATTTATGGGTTATATTCACTTCTAACAAGTCATAATTTCTATGAATGTGTTATATTCACTTCTAACGGGTTATAATTGGTATGAATGGGACATATTCACTTCTAACGGGTGATAATTGGTATTAATGAGTTACATTCACTTCTAACGGATCATAATTGGTATGAATGAGTCATATTCACTTATAACGATTCATAATTGCTATTTATGGGTTATATTCACTTCTAATGAGTCATAATTGCTATAAATGGGTTATATTCACTTCTAACGGGTCATAATTGCTATTTATGGGAAATATTCACTTCTAACGGATTATAATTGCTATAAATGGATTATATTCACTTCTAACGGGTCTTAATTGGTATGAATGGGTTATATTTACTTCTAACGGCTCATAATTGCTATTTGTGGGTTATATTCACTTCTAACGGTTCATAATTGCTATAAATGGGATATATTCACTTGTAACGTGTCATAATTGTTATTTATGAATTATATTCACTTCTAACGGGTCATAATTGCTATAAATGGGTTATATTCACTTCTAACAGGTCTTAAATGGTATGAATAGCTCATATTCACTTCTATTGGGTCATAATTGCTATTTATCAGTTATATTCACTTCTAACGGGTTATATCTTATAAATGAGTTATATTAACTTCTAACGAGTTATAATTGGTATGAATGGGACAGATTCACATCTAACGGGTCATAATTGGTATGAATGAGTCCTATTCACTTCTAACGAGTCATAATTGGTATGAATGGGTCATATTCACTTCTAACGAGTCATAATTGCTATTTATGGGTTATATTCACTTCTAACGGGTCATAATTGGTATAAATGAGTTATATTCACTTCTAACGGGTCATAATTGCTATTTATGGGTTATATTCACTTCTAACATGTTATAATTACTATTCATGGGTTCAATTCACTTCTAACGTGTCATAAATGCTATAAATTGGTTATATTCACTTCTAACGGGTCATAATTGCTATTTATGGGTTATATTCACTTCTAACAGGTTATAATTGCTATGAATGGGTCATATTCACTTCTAACGGGTCATAATTGTTAGAGTATGCCCACTGACATACGTACACCGATACCGCTACCGATGATGCATAGGCCTATTGGGTCACACACCAAGGATTGATCTCGACAACAACCAAAGTGGAGGGGCTAAAAGTAATCAATGTTTATTGAGTTCCCAATTTTTCCGGACTAGAGGGAGTTCACAGCGTGAACTATTATGAGTTCATGGCGTGAACTTATGTCAGACTGCATGCGGCTTTTTGCATGTTGCCTCCCTCTTCCACCAATGCATGTTCATCATAACGATGAGTCTTTGGCCGGTCTTTAGGACTAGAGGGACATCTTAAGGTCTTTATAAAGTCCATGCATCATCCCCATTTGGGTCTCTAGCACATACTTACACATAAACACTAAGGCTAATTCAAGAGAGCAAAATAAAGTGTTCTAAGTGTGTTCTTGAGAGGATCATGCAAGGAGCCATCATGTTTATTATTCCAGAAGTGGTTTCAAGTCTTTGAAGACTATTGAAGGGTTGCTAGTATAAGGATATCAAACAAACTTGGGGTGGACTAACAATAGAGGAAGGATTGGCTTAGCTTTCTACGCCCATCCACGAAATTCGTTTTCTCCAGCTGCTTAAGGAAGGGTATATCTCTCTTTCTCTTCTTGTTTTTCTTGTTGCATTACTTGCATGTAAATATTGGCCCATGTGATGGATTTTAATGGCATCTTTGGTTCTTCAAACCTCTTGGTTCTGATTTTTTCTCGCTATTTTGCTTCCGTTGCGTACCATGCTAAAACCCAACAGTGGTATCAGAGCCATCTCTACATGAGTTTTGCACTTCGTGACCTAAAAACCGAAAAATCAAAGATTTTGAAATCTGGTAGAGCTACTTCACACCGTGAACTCTTTGGAGTTCACGCCGTGAAGTTCATACAGTTTATGTTTTTTCAGTTTTTCAAATTTCAATCTATTTTGGTTCTTTGGTTTTTGGCTCTTTGTTGTTTGTTTCTGGTTTTTCCAGTAGATTAGTTGTATCTTGGGTGGTATATTTACATGTGGATTATTATTTGGCATGAAATACATAATTGCATGTATTTATATTATGTATATATGAATATGTTTCATCAAAAATGGTTTGGTGTTACTAATGCATATGTACATGGGATTATTTCTTGTGCCTTGGGTGTTTTAAATAATCTTAAACCAATATACATAAGTTGCATGGGTTTTGTGGCACACCATGCTTGTTAGCTTTCTTGTGATGTTTAGATCGCTTGTGTTGATAATCAATTTGCCCTAGACCTTTGGTTGTGATGTTTGATTGTATTGATTTATTGATTCTTTCATTTGGTGACTTTAGTCACATGGTTTGTAATTAATAATTTGTTTATTTATTTGGTATGTAAATATGTATTTTGTGGCTTGCATGCCATTTAAATTTCATATTTTTGTAAAGTAATAGAAAATAGAATTCTGTGGCTTGCATGTCATTTCTATCTTTTCTACATTTTGTTATTTGGAGGCAACCATCGGGAGTCACGTCTATAACGTCTTGGCGATCACAAATCCGGGAGGCCCAATGGAGGTAGCGGGTTTAGTGGGAGCACATCTGAAGTCATTGAAAGTTTTTCCTTAGTTGACTTTGTCTTCCCGTTTTGGGTCACGCAAAAACGCATAGGCTTAGGGGCATGGTTTCCAATATTTCTTATGTTTGTGATGTGTTTTATTGTTTATACATGGATATTATGTTTATTGCATGCTAGAGAACCTTTTACAATAATAAAAACACAAGAGTTTTAAATATGGTTTACAAACTCCCGCGCGCATAAGGTTAACAAAAGGATATAAATATGGTTTATATTCAAAATGAAAATTTGATTTCTGTCACTAAATTTTTTACTCAAATCAAAATGGTTTTTTAACAGGTAAACAAATCTCGTTTTCTAAATGTAAATCTCACACCACCCATAAGATGACACCACCCGAATCTAGTCACGCAAGGAATGATTGTCGAGCTTTAGACGAGTCAAACCTTACGTGAGCTGTGTGGAAGGTGATGGTGGCAACTCGCAAGATTGGTTATCGAGCTCTAGCTGAGCCAATCGTTGGGCAAGAGTACCACCATGTATCTTGATAGTTGATTTACAATTTCGAAATAGAATTTTGAATGATTGTCGAGTTTTAGCCGAAATTATTCAAAATTTTAGTTTGAAGTTGGTGTGGAGGGATCAAACATGCCAATACGACACAATGATTGTCAATTTGGATCCCGCAAGGAACTAAGAGTTGTAATAATGGATTACAATCAGTAAAATGGTTACCGGCCTAAATAGCTTTACCACGTGATCCGCTGAAAACCCGTCACGGTGTAATGTGAAATATGGTTCTTAACCCTTGTTAAGATAATTGTTTTTCTTAAAACATATGGGGTAATTATTTTAACAAGGATTATATCAAACTAACCAAAACTTGTACTCTTTTTATTTATAGATGTCAAACCATAATAACATCACGTCAAACATTTCGCTTTGTATGTTCCTAGACAGGGAGAAACTCATGGGAGTGAACTTCATTGACTGGCTTAGGTAATTGAGAATTGTCCTTCGCCATGAGTCAACGTTGCACATCCTTGAGGAACCCCTTCCGGAACCACCTGCTACCAACACGACTTGGGCCATCTGATACGCATATGAAAAGCGTGTTAAGGACACGCACTATGTTTCCTGCCTCATGTTGTCAACTATGAGCTCAGAGCTACAAACGAAGTTCGAGCACATGAGTGTGTATGATATGGTAAACAAGCTTAAGGACATGTTCCAAAAGAAAGTTAGGCAGGAACACTATGAGTGTGTTAAAAGCCTAGTCGGTTGTAGGATGCACGAAGGCGGAAATGTAAGTGTCAATGTCGTTAAGATAAAAGCGTACGTGGACCAAATGGATAGGCTAGGATTTTCCTTTGGGAGGGAGCTCGCTGTGGATATTGTATTGCGGTCCCTGCCCACATCATATGATTAGTTTGTCATGAACTATCACATGCAAGGAATAGATAAATCCTTAAATGATTAGCATGGCATGTTGAAAACTGCAAAGTCGGACATGGCCAAATATAATTCCACCTCATCCATTCCCATCTTGGGTTCAAAGGAACAAAAGAAAAGGAAAAAGAAACCGACCCTAAAAGGAAATGTTGGAGTTTCCAAGCCTATCCTTAACATTGAGTCCAAGGACATAGATAATATGCCTCAAGAAAAGACTCAAAGGGTGGTTTGCTACTTCTATGGGAGATTTGGAGATTGGGGTCATGCCTGCCCTACCTACCAAAGGGATATAAAACTTCTAAGGAAAAGAGAGAGTTACATTTCCCTCTTAAGGTACATTCATGATTCATTGCTATTCCTATAAACGTTGGGATTATTGACCCGAGCTAATTGACTCACGTTTGTTACAAATTTATTTTTGTTACAAAGTGTAGGTCCTTGATGGTAAGAAGAAAAGCATGAAGAACCCGATCTCAAATGAGGAAACTTGGATGCTTTTCCTCTACGAGAAAGTTAAGATGTTTGATCTCATCTTAATCACCAGTTTATTTGTTACTTGAATTGTGTTACCCTGTGTGGCAAGTGATTGTACGCTCGTTTCGAGGACGATGGATATAATTTTGAAAGTTTTGAGATATGATGTAAAACTTTTTCGTATTGCTTGTTCAAAATTTATTCATGTCAAAGTTTATGTGTTGTATTGCCCTGCATGGCACACAACTTTACTTTTGATGATGGTGAATCTTTTTCTTGAAATATGAAGGCTGTTATGAAAAATATTTTGAGATGATTGTTGGATTCAAAAATTATCCATGTCACGACATACACAAGAATTTTGTTGCAAGTAATAAAAATATTCATGAATATATGATTCTATATCCAAAATGGTTAGGAGAAGTTATCTTTGTGAAATAATCCACTTTACCACATAAACAAAAAAAGTATCACCTAGATCCGTGTGGTTAGGATCTCGAGATAGTTTAACCTCGAGTTAGACATTAGATGCTAATCTTGTTTATTAGGCTAAGATGATTATGAGACCCTTCATTGTCAGTGGGAGAAGGATGAAAGCTTCTTGGATATTGAACATACTTTTGTGGATAATCCGTTCAAACACAACACGAATAATTATAGGGAAACTTCTTCATTACTACCTTCTGGTAGCAATTGCGGAAAGTTTTCTAGTTTGGGTAAATGTATGAAACTCTGTTGATGTTCAGGGTTCACTAAAACTTCTTCCAGAATCTATAGGGCATATAGATCAAGATATTTAGATCTAGCTTAGATGCTAAGATACCTTGTATCTATAATAAATGACCATACAATGAATTGTGATTTTTTCACATAATTTATATCCTACTAAGAAACATTGGTACATGGTGTCATGTTGTGGGAAACCAAATACTATTGAAAATGATCTAGTTAATGACGGGTCAAAAATATATATCCAACTTGTTGGTACACTCATTCGTGGACTAAGTCCTCAAATCTAAAGTCAATCGATGGTCTAGCACTTTATAAGATATGACTAGAAAGAGTTCTTTGCTTGTCTATCTCATAGTTTAAAGTTATCCCATGTACATTCAGTGGGAGATGGATGATCTTGAAAGGTGACATTAGTACATGGTGTCATGTTAATTATGGGAAACCAGATATTATTGAAAATGATATAGTTTATGATGGGTCAAAAATATATGTCCAACTTGTTGGTACACTCATTGGCGGACTAAGTCCTCAAATCTAAATCCAATCGATGGTCTATTAGCACTTTATAAGATATGACTAAAAAGAGTTCTTTGCGTGTCTATCTCATAGTTTAAAGTTATCCCATCTACATTCGGTGCGAGATGGATGAAATACTTTTGAGAAGTTCTTCTAAGTTTTAGATATTTAACCTTCTTAGAACAGTGTTTTGTTGCTCTAAAAGGAGAAAATAACTAAAACATTACAGTGGAAGAACGTGAAATTTAAATGAAAGACTTAATGATTAACACTAGCAAATAATCAATCTTGATTGATTGAGAACCTGCATTGATATGCTGGTATGCCTAACTAAGTATCATTACTTTTATGTCCGATAAGAGTTATATGAAGGCAAAGAGATATGGGTCTCTCATATCTAAGTATCATTACTTTTATGGTGAGTCATGTAGAGGTCACCATCTATCGGAAGACATAGTGAACCTGGATTCACTAAGTTAAAAGAAGTAATTGATTGAGAGATGCAATCCATTTGAAATATCCAAGTATTTGACTTGGCTTAATCGCATACCTAGGTGAAAACCAAGAGGGTATGAATGGGATTAATATGAATGAAGTTGTAGACAACTTCAAATACCGACTACGTGAAAAAGTTTCATGATGGTTAAGAGGAAACCTTCCCTAATGGTTATATTGAAGGATATTTGATACAAGTGGCTATTATTACCTTTTGTGGCAATAAGAGATAGCACACGGATATACAAGACCATGTTCCATCATGGAACAGCATTATGAGGAAGTGCTCGCAACACTCTCCGAGGGTCTTATGTATCCATTATATCAAAATTAAGTCTACAAGCATGGATAAATCTATTTTTTGATTTATGCTTGCATCTTAAAGGTAAGATCTTTGCTTTTATTGAGGAAATCTAGTGATGATTTTCTATAAGCAAGGATGAGACTTTTACATACGTCAGGGCTAGTGGGAGCTTTGTTATATTCCTAAGTATATGCGTCTATCGAAGATAAGTCCCGATATTAAGTTGTTTGTGGACCTTTAGGAATTATTGCTTCAAAAGGACACTTAGGAGATACAAAATTGCATATTTAAGATTTCAACAAATATAAGGATATGTTCTTAAAGTTTGACAAAAGGATTGGAGTAAGTAATTACTCTAGTGCAAGTTTCTATTAAGATAACTGTCGATCTTGATCGAAGTTCATTATCCTACTTTGTGGTGTTAATTGTTGGTTCTTAAGTATCACCTACCCTATTGTGGAATTTTGTAACAATGAGGGTGTGGTTACTTTAGCACTTTAAGAGTGGTCTGGTTAGAAGAGATATAAGTAAATAACAAAAGTACATATGGGTGTTGTGTTACAAACCCACTAGTTAAGCCGTTGTTATTGACTAGTGATATTTATCATACTAGGTCAGCGGCCATTTCTAAATGCATATAACTTGGCTTAAATATTGTTTTGGTTTATGATTGATATCGCGTTAATTATATATAAATATTGTGCGGTATCGGGTTGATTTTAGCTGGGAAATATGTAATTAAGTGTAAAAAGATGTGTTTATCGTCTCTTTTATGTTTTGCAGGCTAATAAAGGCGAAAAGATAAATTTATCTAACAACGAGTCCAAAGAAAGTCGAGAAAAGAAAGAGAAATTAAGAAAATAAAAGGAGGCCCAAGAATAGAGAAAAGAAAGAAAAATAAAGTTTGAATCCCAAAAGAAATAATTAAAAGCCTAAAGCCCAAGCCCAAACAAAAGAAAAGAATAGTCAACCGGCCGGAAAAGGGAGGGTCGCGGCGCGACGTCTTCAAGTTTCGCGGCCCAACGAACTGTTTCAGATAAGGTCAAATACGGTTTCCACGTGGGATCGCGGCGCGACGCGTCAAGATAACGGCGCACTTGAAATTCAAAGACTCAGGATCGCGATGTAATTCCTCGTCGCGGCGCGACGCCCCTGTTTTCAGAAAACTATTTAAACTCACTTCCATATCGGTTTTGGGGTTAACCACTCAAATTCTTCTACCTATACTCTGCAAATTGAAGCTCAATTTGGAGGCTAAAGGCTTGGATTTCTAGATTTATTACGGTTTTATTATTCTACTTCTGCTTTTAATGTATTTATTTGATTTCAGAAGTGTGATATGAACTTATTAGGCTAGTTTTCTTCTGTTTTCCTCCCTAGAGGAGATGAAACCCTTTAAAGTTGATTAATTTACATATTTATGACATTAATTGCATTATATTCATCTATCAAGTTTAATCAAAGATCCTTGCATGTTTTAGTTCTGTTTTTGAGAAGTTTATAATCTGAGTTCATGTAAATTGGAGAACCAATCCATTTATATAACTTTAATCATTGCTAATTATGACCAATAATTAGTTTTGACTAGTGATTGATCAAATCCTAGGTTTAAACAATCAAGATAGGAACTTTAATGTGTTAGAATTAATATATGATGACTTTCATGTGTTAATTAAATGATTTGGTAACTTAATCAATCATTAAAGATTAGATCTTGATAGATACGAACTTAATTGTGCTTAATTGTGTAGTTAATTGATTTAATGACCAATATATTAGTTAATTGCATGATTAGAAAAGGTTGGATACTCAGATCAAGAGTCTAACAATATAGGAATCGGTATAGTGTTAATTAATTGTCCAAATGCATCAATTTAATTAATCAAATCAACTTAAAAATGGTGGAATCAAGTCTAGAGATGGAAAGTTCTTTAAATTGATATTCAATCCATAAAAATCTTTGCTTTTTGCTACTTTTGGTTGCTTTTGAGTATTTTAGTAGTGTTAGGAATCATTTAGGGTAATAAAATTTGAATATTGATACCAAATTCCCTTTAAATTAGTTTAATTGATTTAATTTAGTATTTAATTGCATTTATTTAATATTTAATTGTCTTTATTTGGTTTATTTAGTTTAATTAGTGTATTTAGTTAATTCTAGATTAATTTAGTAAAATCAGTTTAACTCCCGTTCCCCAAGAGTTCGACACCCGACTTACTAATTATAATACGAAACGATTAGGTTCACTTGCCTATTCGTGTAGTTTTTGGTAAATAATTCGGTAAAATATAAATTTAATTTTTTTTAAAAATATTTTATTTATCTATTTGGGGAACATTAAGCAGTATTGTATTTCATACTATATCGATTATTAAATGAAGATTTAATAATGCGCCGAGGGCGGGTGTTTTCATGAATCCTTACTGTTTTCCATCTTAGCATGTTTAACTACTTCTCAGAATGCTTTATCATTCTAAATGTCCACAGTTAGTCATTCTTCGTGGGGAGGAATTTTGAATTAAGACTAAGGGAAGGGGTTAGTCACGTATCCAATAATGGATTGGATACAAGGGATGCAACACTTCACATGTGCTTGAATTCTTCAAGTGATTTGACGACCCATACATGAAGTTACTTCATGGCTTCTGTCACAAGTAACTCACGATGATAATATCATTTTGCCCTTAGCCCGGAGATACATGTGTGTCAAAGCATGTGTCTGGTTTACTTTGATTGCTTTCAAACGCAGTTTCTAACTGACTGTTATAAAGGGAGCTTTTGGGTAAAGTACGGTGTATGTGGCTAAACAATGTAGTCAAAGGAATTTGTTCCTCTACTTTTAGCGAGATGTCCATGGCCCCTCGATGATTGAGCGTTGACATTAAAATGCATGACCGTGCTCAAGTTGCAATGATGTTTGATCTTTTGCAATTAGAATTTTTTTTGTCACCATTAATCTTAATCGAGAAACATAATTCTCAACGATCTGGAGATGACATTTAACCATGTCTCGTGCTCACACGGATATCGCAAACAAAGGGATAATTTGATCACTTATCTATAGGGCCATTTCATACTTTTGTTTGAGATTTGGCATTTGTCTAGGATGACAAAACCTATGCTAACTTGGGGAAAAGATGTCTTGATAGAGGCCGCTCTTTGTATGTGGTACTATGGGTACGGTATGTCATGTGCAAGTGGAGTCTGTTGGAGTATGCCCACTGACATACTGATGTGCGTATAGCGTACCAATTTTAAATTTATAAAAAAAATACGAGTTATTTAGCACGACTACAACACAAATAGGCAAGAGGACCTAATCGTATCATAATATAGTAAATAAGTACGGGTGTCGAACACTTGGGAACGAGTATGATTTTGAATATAACTCTACTATCTAAAAATTAAACTAATTTAAAGCAATAAAAGGCGGGATTTAGAATCTTATCAATAAAGATTCAAACTTTAATAATACCTAACTCACTAACAAGAACCAAGAACAAACCAAAGAAAGTGGAAAGCAACAAACTTTATTGGATTTAAGCTTATAATATGAAAACTCCCTCCGTAGATTCGATAAATTCTCTTCAAGTCAATCAATTAAGTGCACAGACAACTAAATATCATATACAGATTCCTATATTAGTTAGACTCTTGGTCTGATTATCTAACCTTATAATCATGCAATTAACTAACTTATGGTCAAGGTGTCAATTTGAAGCAAGATTAGTCCTTTTAGTTCGTATCAATCAAGACTCTACCTTTAATGATTGTCTAAATCAACAAACCATTCAATTAACATATAAAGGTCATCATATGCAATTACACATACATTAAAGTTCCTATCTTTTCATGTTTAAGCCTATGATTTAGTCCATCACTAGTCAAAACTACTTATTCGTCCTAAATAGTCATAATAAAAGTCACACAAGCGGATTGGTCCTCCTAGTCATGCAAACTCAGAATATAAACAAGCAAAAACAGGATCTAAAATACACGTGGATCTTTGGTAGAACTCAAATAGATAAATATATGAAATTTAATATCATAAACACAAAAAGCAACTAACTTTAAAAGAATCCATCTCCTCTAGAGAGGAATATATAAAATACTAGCGAATAAACATCATAAAATATATAAAATACTAGCCAAGAAACATCATAAAATATATAAAATACTAGCCAAGAAACATCATAAAATACTTCTGGAAATCAATAAACATATGAATTGATAAATAAATAAGAATGATAGAACCAGGATGATCAAAAGCCGAAATCTTCAATAAACAAGCTTCAATCCTTCAAAGTTAAACTCCCCGGCCCCTAAAATGTTTTGGGACTCGTCTTCTTTTTTTTCAAAGGCTTCCGTCGACTTGTATATATATATATATAAGTATTTATATTTATCATCTGCCGTCATTTGTTTATATATATATATATATATATATATATATATGTTGCGCTGTCTTTTCTTTTTTTTCCAAGCTACCGTAAAACTTGTTTTTCCCTACACCTCCTCCGATATATACCCATATATATATAGAGAGAGAAGTAGGTTTATACAAAAAGTGCTTTATTTGCGAAAAGTGCAACAAGCATTTTTAACCGTCACATTGTTTAATCAATGGATGTGAAAGGTTATGGTAATTTTATAATTAAAATGAAATTAAATGGTTTTATTTATTAAACAAAAGGGCAATATAGACAATAGACACTCCTTTATGGGACCTTCTCTCTCCTCTCTCTATACCTGTATTAAATTTTTACAATGTTACTATGCTTTTTTAAAAACCCTAGTTATCAAGCCACCTCTCCATCTCCTTCTCTCTAACTCACGGCCGCACTCACCTTCTATTTACACCGATGCCATAGCCTACTTGCACCGTCGATGTTGCAGTGTCTCCGCCATCACAGTGCATTTCCGGTCGCTGTTATCTTGTGTGCACTATCACCACCATCAACGGAGATTCCTGGCCGCCCGTTGGTCACTATCCCAACCTTAAACCACACCGCCACTTCTATTTTCACCATCACAGACGAACCACCATCGTTGGGTGTCGAAGAAGGTGCCAACGACGAACCACCACCTCTATTCATTATGAGTGAAGGTAGCCTCAACCATGCCGGTGTCGTGGGTTAATCGTCGTTCCGATCTGTCACCACAAACACCATCGCCGTTCATTAGGTTGAAGGCCACCGTCGTTTTAGGTCCCTTTGTCGTCGAACACCACCCACCGTCGTTACATCACATGCCACCACCGTCACCCCTTACTTCAACTATTATCACAGGTAACCGCCGCCCTCCCCTCTACTTCAACCATCGGCGACTAACACCAAACGGTCTACTTTGGATCCCAATCTGTATTTTATTAAAAATTTTAATTTTTTATGGAAATTATCTTTTAGTTTTTTATTACCTTGTCTAGTATGTAAATTATTTTTTATTTTTGTTATATATTGTTGTTCTGAATGAATAATAATACCTTTTATCTAGCAAAAATGGTATTTACTTTGTTTATTATTAAACTTCTAATAAAATAGATTTTTAGTAGGTTTATTGATTTAAGTAAATAGTTGGTTCATAGAGATTAGATAAGATCTTTTTTTCACACGTGTAAATAGTTTGCTCAATTTCGTTGTTCATCAATGAATGGTAAGAGATTTTTTGAAATAATGGTTATATTAAACTTATAAAAAAAGTGGATTTTTATTAGTTCATTGAATATTAAAAGATTTTTCAAAAAAAATGATTTTTAAGTTTATTCATTATTGAATTTATAAAAGAATGGAGCTTTTAGTGTGTTCATTGTTTAAGTCAATAATGGTTATATAGTTTGTTCATTACCAAACTTATAAAAAATGTATTTTTATTAGGTTCATTGAATAGTAAAAGATTTTTCAAAAAAATGATTTTTAAGTTTATTTATCATTGAATTTCTAAAAGAATGGAGCTTTTAGTATGTTCATTATTTAAGTCAATAGGTGGTGATCTTTGAAATATTAATTAGTGATTTTTTGTTTAAATAATGAAAAAGAAAATTTATAAGTGAGATAAAATCTGGAAAATAGGAGAAAAATTAGTTTGAAAGAGGAGAGAAAATATTTTAATGTATTAAATTACCCTTTTGAATTAAATAAAAATAATTAATTATAATTAATGTGAATCACAAGATATAAATAAATCAATGGTTGAAACTGCTTCTCCTATTTTTCGCAAATAAAACACTTTTTGTATGAACCCTCCCTATATATATATATATAGGGAGGTTCATTTGAAAAATATATTTTTTACGAAAAGTGCGACAAGCATTATGGTCCATACGATTGATTAATCAATGGCTAGGATTGATTGTGATACTTTTGTAAATAAATAAAAAACCAAGGAAATTAATTAAATTAACAAAGGGTAAATATGAAATTTAAATTAACAATTACTTATTAATTAATATTTAATATATCTCACTTCTCTCCCCATTTAATGTTGGCAGCCTGGCAAATCATTTCCCTAGGTCCCCAAATTCACTCACGTCACTCTCCTTCTCCCTAAAAAAACCGTAGATCTCTATATCTTTTCTTTCTCATATGTGTTTCCATGGCTACCTTTTTGCTTACAAAGACAATGAAATCACCATGCTACCCAGCAGGTGATGGGGTTTTTATGATGGATGTAGCAGGTGGTGGCATCCCCCACGTCGCCGGACAAACCTCTACCCCCGTCGCCCTTCGTCGAAGAAGATTCTACCATGGCTACCAACCACCACCTGCTGGATAAGATTCTACCATGTCTATAACCACCTACTATTCAACCGCTGACCTCACCTCCTTGCCGATGTATATCTGTGAGGCACCACAACTGCTGCCGGCGATGAGTAAATCAACCACCGCCGATGATGTAGATCTTTGCCGACGATTTTTGAGGCGCTGCAACCACCGCTCGCCGGCGACGAGTAAATCAAACACCGCGACGACCACTGCCCGTCATCGTTCCCCAGGTTGTGTGCATGTATCGATCTCGCCATCATCATCATCGGTCTTTATTTTTTTTCTTTTTTCTGTGTTCTTTTTCTCTGGTTATACAAACTCAAAAGAGGAAATGTAAAGAGGAAATGTTTAAATCCTACTTTCACTATTGATAGAAAGAAGTTTAAAATTTTAAAATACATATATTTACTAGTGAATATGAGATAATTGTTAATCACGTTCAGTGAAGAACATGTTGTATATCTTTAAAATACAAAGTTCAATCCGATTGTAGTTCTTTAAGTTTGATCTCGAAGTTTTTTGGTTTGATTTTTTTCAAGTTTGGATTTATTTTTCTGTTTTATATATTTGTTATTGATAATATATTTTTCATACACATATATGTTCATTGCCGAATGTATCTAAATGTTAGATGTTTTTACGTGGGCTTGTGGTGGATACTTAGTAATAATCGGAAAATAGGTTTTCAATGAAAAAAAAGATTTAATTTTATATGTTATTATTAATTTCTTAATACTTGTGAAAAGTATGCAATTTTAGGTAAAATTGTAAAATTTACCTTCTATAGCATCATTAACATTAACATGATATAAAAAATTCTGTTTTTTAACATGTTCACCGGTAAACATAGAGTTTAATCATTTGTAGATGAAAATGAAATTTTGTGACATGTTTACTACAAAGGTAAAATTGGCATGATAGAGATATATTGAACATAGACTTTAATTATTCATAACACATATCCGCTAGTAAAACCACAAATAAGTAAATTGGAGAGTAAAATATAACCTTGCAAGGCTAAATACTCCTGGGTGACCGATAGCGAAGTAGTACCGTGAGGGAAGGGTGAAAAGAACCCCCATCGGGGAGTGAAATAGAACATGAAACCGTAAGCTCCCAAGCAGTGGGAGGAGCCCGGGGCTCTGACCGCGTGCCTGTTGAAGAATGAGCCGGCGACTCATAGGCAGTGGCTTGGTTAAGGGAACCCACCGGAGCCGTAGCGAAAGCGAGTCTTCATAGGGCAATTGTCACTGCTTATGGACCCGAACCTGGGTGATCTATCCATGACCAGGATGAAGCTTGGGTGAAGGTAAGATTAAACCAAAAAATTTTAACTCGTTCACTACCAATGGAAAAATCAACATATCTATATATGTGTTCAATATTGAATATTATAAAATTAATCTTAAAACTCGTATGCTTTTGCCTATGTTTATTATTGAAGATAGTATGTTTTTTTAAATGGTTAAAACATTTAGTCTTTAATATTCACCGGTGAACATAGTATTGATAATATGAAAACTAGTAAACATTTAGTTGTGTTCAACAATGCACACCGTAAAATTTACAAAATACTAGAAATTCACTTTTAATTTAGTTTTAAATTTAAAATTTTAGGAGAGAGAAATATCAATAGATTGGAAAAAGAAAAAAATTAATTAGAAAGAGGAGAGATAAAATATTTATGTTTACTAATTTACCATTTTGAATTAAATAAAAATATTAATTATGATTAATGTCAACCACAAGATCAAAAACCAATCAATGTCTGAAATTACTTCTCGCACTTTTAAAAAATAAAACACTTTTCGCATTAACTCTCCCATATATATATATATATATATATATATATATATATATATATATATATATATATATATATATATATATATATATATACACACATATGTTGTACTTAGCTTCCCTTTTCCCTTCTATATCTCTTTTTAATAGTTTTTAAATTACTTTATCTCTATCTTCCTTTTTAAATTTGTAAAGCCTAGCCCCTATTATTAGTTGTAATTCACGCCTTTTTATTTCATTTTTTATAAAACTAAGATAGTTATATAATATATAATATCTATTAATTAAAAAATATATATATACTATATAGATATATAAAATATATCATATCTCAATTATTTCTTTAATCTTTAATATCTTCAAATAATTTTTTTTAGTCTTTTTAGCCTACAAAATAACAATTAAACCATAAACGTATCTTTTTTAAATTAAATGCATACTTTTCGGCTAACATTCAATAAATATCGCCCAAAATATATATTAATAAACGTGATACCAAAATAACCCACACTTGAACTTTGCCTGTCCCCAAACAAACTACAACTCTATCCGAGCTATAAATTTTAAATAATCAATACCACCCTTCGAAAAATTAAATATTACTTACGAATGTCAAAAAGGTTTATTAAAATAAAACATAAGTTATACTTAGATTTATGTACATACCCATGATTTGATCCTTAATAACTTTTCAACCACCCCAAATAATCTCTCAGTTTATAAATACTCAAACCTTAACTTATAAATTGCATTTATATTTAAATTGGTTAATTTACCCCTTAGGAATTCCCTAACCTCAAGACTTATTGCGGATTTTCTAATTTTATTTTCACATATGCTTTTTATCTTTTCATCTCTTTTTATAAGTCTATGGCTTTCTATGGAACCCGTGTAGCGAATCCTCAACTCAACTGATCCCAAATCGGTTGGCTTTAAGTGGCTAGGTGTAGAAAACCCCTCAGAGTTTACTAATTCGAGTTTCAAAGACCATGTATTTGACTTATATATTGTTTTTCTAGCTCTTTTATATATAATCTTTTACATTTTTGCACATTGGCTTTTTTCACTTTTTTTTCTTTTTCAAACATATGTTATAAAAATTGAAAAATCATACTTAGTCTATTTTTTTATTAAGCTTAGACTCAAAAATGACTTAACCTTATAACTTATTGGAGCAATTCAAAAATTGAAATTTGGATACTATAAACAAAAATTTCTAAGGAATGACGAAAAGTCACAAGCACTATACATAACAGCTAAGCATACTCTATGAATCTGTTTATTCATTAAACAATTTGACATTTTTAACTAATATCTAACCTTTACTCAAATGATATAAAAATTTTAAAATTTAGCGACCAAATAAAATAATAATTTAACACGAGGACAAATAAATTTCAAGTGAGAAATATTTTCTAACCCCCTACCCCACACTTAAATTGTACAATGTCCCCATTTTACATAAAATAAAGATATCACAAGGTAGAAAAAAGGTTAGAAAAACTCCCTGGGTACAATTAGACGATTGGAGCAGATAGATGTTAGCATATACGCGTACTCCATAAATTAAAAGCTCCCATTGAAATATAAACCACTCAACACAAATCGTTAGACACTCATAGAAATAAATATAAACATCAAAGAATAGTAATGTCTGGATATGATTTTATATGAAGAATTCCAGAAGCATGTATAAAAAATTATCTAGGCTAGGACTCCCTAAAAACAAAAAGAAAAACCTAACTCACTTTCTTAGGAATCACGGTTGCATTTAGCGTATGCAACAAGCCTTTAAACCCCTCGGTAACCCGAGTAGACAAGTTGTAGTCTCGTGAGGGTTTCTAGACAACACACCCACAAAGTTGAACATAAAGGAAATGAAATACAAAAATAAAGAAGAAAGAAAAACCTAAACTAAACACGGGTTGCCTCCTGAGAAGTGCTTGTTTTTGTCTGAGTCTCTAGCTTGAC
Organism: Dittrichia graveolens; assembly: GCA_038502395.1. Lineage (NCBI taxonomy): Eukaryota > Viridiplantae > Streptophyta > Magnoliopsida > Asterales > Asteraceae > Dittrichia > Dittrichia graveolens. The sequence continues at coordinate 28,600,858 of JARJIL010000006.1, forward strand.
TCTGAATTTATTTCTTTTGACTTTGAACGAATGACCCCACACTCGCAATCAAGTGCGGGTGGTAATATTTATACACACCGGGTGATGTATATTTGTTACCAATTTAGAATGTTGAAGCTAGTGCTGCGTCCCACCACGTCGTCTCAATTTCCACAAACACCTCTCCTGCATTCTGAATCTTGGTTCCTCCCCATGATTGTGAACTCAATTGTGACTCAGGCAAAGACTCCAACCGGCTCCCGATGATGTCTAAGTTATTCGCCTAATCTTTTTCTGCACTTGAAGTACCCACAAAATTCCTAACGCCAAAGGGATTCCATAATGCGACTCCAACTCCTCACTCGGTCTCGTGGTTACCTCCTTTTCTGATTTCGGAGCGTCCTCCTCGAAGATTAGAAATTACAGATAGTACAAGATTTTATCTACACAATTCTCCACGTCTTCTCTCTCAAGAAGGGAGGGTCCCCATGCGGGTTTTGGTTCTAAACCTAATGTGGGTGTTGGTTAGACGAGGGTTGTAACACCTTGATTTTCAGTACAAATTTAAACTTTTCAAAACTCACTTTAAAACATGGTTTATATAAAACTTATAAAATATTAGCGGAAGCGTCATGATATCTTTAAAGAATTTCAACAAATTACCATACTATTTAAAACATTAACTGTATCATACAATACAGTCCAAAACCTTTGGTTTTACCATAGTCGACCTCACGACCAATAAAAACTAATAAGAAATCCATAATTACCAGATATGCAAGTAAAGTTATGCCCAAGGTATCTACCCGTCTCACCAAAGCCACTAGACAACCTGTAGATACAAAACATTTTACACGCATTGTTAGCTATAAACATAGCTAGTGAGTACAACCAAAAACATTTATCTTTTCAAAACCAAGTCATCATCTTCTTTTTTTTTAAAACACAAGTTTAGCAACAAGCATACTTTAAAATCATACACATAAGTACATAAGGATGCGGGTCTGTCCATTAGGCCACAATGTCTCCACGTGGTAGCTAGCCACGGTCAACACGTGCCCACATGGGGGATAACCACATCACCCCGTCAAGGTGGGAGAAGCACAAAGCAGTCCACCATACAACGGTTACCTTTTACCTTGAGTGTAAGCCCTGTTCCCCAAGTCCACTCGTGTTGCTTAGGTTCGGTGGCTCGTCAGCCCAGTGAACCCACACGGTCATAATGGGTACTAACATACCCCTCCACTCTCTACACCGATTCCTCAACCACCCGTGTATCGCGGTTCCTCAGTTGCCAAAGCCACATGACCCTGCACACGTCTCAATGGCTAGGAACCCTATCCTACCGAGTTTATATCACACAGTGGTCCGGACCAAATCACATACCCCAAAGGGTCACATAAATCACATGCCAACAAGGCCAAATAATCTAATCATACAAGCTTACCACAAAACACATAAGTGTCACAGTTCATATCACTTGAGCATAAATGCTCAATAAACAATAACCAGATATGGCATCTCAATGCCCACAATACACCATAAGTGTAAACATGTTTTTCATTAACTCAAAACCATATTCGTTATTACAAAATCAAAGCTTACTCCTATATGGAGTATCAGGTTTCAAAAACCATCGTGCAAAAACACAACTTTAACATAGACCATCTCCAAAATGGAGCAATGATCTTATTTTGAAAACCATTATTAAAACACATCTTATACTGAATTCACAATTTCCACATTCTTTAAACTCAAAAGTTTCATAAAACATTTGCAAATCAGATAAACCATATTATAAAACTAATCCATAGTCCACATCATTTGTTTCATCAAGTTTCATCAAACCTTTGCTAAACAATCAAAGCACAATCATGATGACTTGAAAACTTTAACAAAAACTAGGTATCCGCAGGGTGTACTCACCTGAGGGTGTGATGAGAATCACAACGCCATCCAAACCAAAGCTCAAACACTTGATCAATAGACTATGATCACGAAACACAAGGTTAACTTGCATAAGTTAACCAAAGACAAGGTTTCTTAAGAGTATAAACTCAAAACCAAGTTAAAACACTTATTTCGGGTCTAAAAGCCTTCAATTATACCTTCTATAGCCTATGGAAACCATCCCCAATCATATAAAAGGTCAAATTGGGTCAAAACAATGATTTTGGAAGTTTCAGAGTGACTCGCGCCGCAAAGCACTAATGCTCGCGCTGCGAAAATTTCTCTCGAAAACTCATCCTTCGCAGAACAGGGACCTCGCGCCGCGAGCCCACGTATACAGTAACAATTTTGCTGTTTTCTTGTGTTCAAACGACCAAAACCCAAAATTTTCCAAATCTAACTTGATTGCAGCATACCAAAGACTCAAATATACCCATAAAACACTATAACATCAACACATAACTTTAGTCCATCAAAACTTGGGAAATCAAACCCTAATTTAAATGTTTTGACCCATTAGGTTACTTTAATCACATATTTAATCAATTCAACACCAAATACACTATATAGAGCTAAAATCAAACATAAATAATGGCCAAAACTTACTTGATTATGGACCAATTCGGTCTTGCACTTTCTTGCCCAAGAACTCCAAGCTTTGATGGTTAATTAGGTGTTAAAACACACCATTTCAACTAAAAACACCATAATATTCAAGATAACTCCTTGATTTCTTCTATATGCATGAAACCCTCTCTTGCTCCTCTTTCTCTCGAGACTTCCAGCCTTCTTGGCTGTGGAATTGACTCATTTGTGTCAAATTGGGGCATTTCTACCCAATTTTCCACTTTCAGCCCCTCTAACTTCAATCCTACACTTTAAACCCTTAAGGTTTCATCCCATATACATATCTAACAAGTAACTCCCAACATCTATAATACCAATTACTTGAAGCTTTAATCATCTGTACTTTATGCATTACTGTTTATACCTCATAGCCAAATATCATAAAATGACTAAAATCACTTTCAAACAATAAATTTCTAATTTAACTATGATATACTATCAATATTTTTATAATTTGAAATACACAAATTCTTTAGAACAATGGAAGCATCTATTTAATCAACATTGGGGCCATAATAAAATTTTGAGATATTACAAGGGTCGACGGTTCATCCTTTGAATGGTCTTCTGGTTCCTCAAGCAGGTCAGCGAGACACTCCAGAACTTTTCCATCAAACTTAGCATCTTTTCTCGACTCCACTTCCACACAAGGCTCAAAATGTATACTGTCGTCAGAGTCGGAGTCGTCTAAATAGTACGGTTCAGGACTTAAATGTGGTTCATCCAGCAAGCTAATCGGGTGGTCATCGTCATCATCTTTTGCAATGAAGTCGAAGTCATCCCATTTGATATCATCATCGTAAAATTCGTTCAACAAATCTTTAAGAAAGGAATCCCAAGATATTGGTGGATCCTCGGGCCAAATCATATTCACAAAAGAGACATTGACAAAAAACACGAATAGCGCTAGGAACGACTAGGATAGGCACTAAAACTAAAACACGAAAAGTAACTTCATAGCCAAGTAACTCCCAACATCTATAATACCAATTATTTGAAGCTTTAATCATCTGTACTTTATGCATTACTATTTATACCTCATAGCCAAATATCATAAAATGACTAAAATCACTTTCAAACAATAAATTTCTAATTTAACTATGATATACTATCAATATTTTTATAATTTGCAATACACAAATTCTTTAGAACAATGGAAGCATCTATTTAATCAACATTAGAGCCATAATAAAATTTTGAAATATTACAATTCCTCCCTCCTTAAAAAGATTCCGTCCTCGGAATCAACCCATTCCATGAGTTTACCTTATAAACACATCTTTTACTGTGATCCTAAATAAGATCACATAACTTAGCTATCGGTATGACCGTTTTCTTAATCTCTTAATCTGTCTTTCTATGAAGCCATCCAACTTCTTAACTAGATTCAAACTTTAGTCATCGCTTGGATGCATTTACCCAGTAATATAAACTATTTACAAAACTTTTCTAAATCAGATTAAGTCACTTCTTTTAACTGGACTTTTTTTTTAATATCCTAGTAACCAACCATTAAATGGCTCATAACTAAATCCCCAATGTACTTGTAGAAGTCTCATATCCCATTATTCCTTAATTAATCGAAATCCTCAAGTGGTACTTGCATCACTTCTCAAATATCTCAATGGGAATATTTCAATTTCTCATGCCCTAAGGCAATTGCAAGCCAACTTGGGCAAACAACCCATTCATGAACATATAGATTACTTATAAATATTTCTCCAATAATTCGAGTAACACAAAAGTGTCTATTCATAATTGAATATCATGATCCCATGTCTTAACACAACCATATCCAATAAAACTTGCCCGCAATTTGGAAAGGTAAACACATAAGTATCACTAAATGAAATCATTATTTCATCAATTGGTCAACAAAGACCCGAATCATATAATCTTCTCTCAAGGTTCATAACAACCTTGGCACATAACCAAAAGTATATAAACTAACTTCTATTCCAGAAATTTCTACGGTAAAAATTTACAGATTACGTCATGGCACATCACATAACTTAAGGGTTCAAAACATCAGACCTTAATTCAATAACTATGGTTGCCATCAAAATAAATAGCTAATGCACGAGTTCATATCTCTGCACAATACTAATACAATATCAAAGGAAGGTTCACCATAACCGATATACATTAAACACGAATAACTCTTAATTCATAACAACCTCGATGCTCGCATCGACCCAGCAACAATAGATAACACAACTATCGCCCTCAAGACGATCATCATTTCAAGCACAAATTCTACTTTGAGATCTTTATCCCGCAAGGCCTTTTGTCATGCACCTCTAAGTCGCCTCATAAAGTCCAAAACATCTTTTGGTCTAGAAGACCCACAATAACACTAATAGGACTATAACTTTGCGACTCCAACTTAGGTCACAACCTTTGCCATGCACAGATAAAATAGATCTCGGGATCAAAGCTCTCAACCAACTCAAGCTACTGGCATCGCCTACGCTTCCCTATGGTTGAATACCCAGTCATCTCTTGGGGTCTAAGGATACCACACCATGTCTAACAACATATGAGTCAACTATTTGTCTCAAGTACATCTATCATCAAAATAGAAGAGTCCCAACTCTATCTCATTATTATCCGAGGACATGCCTCAATTCGTACGTAGAAGCTCACTTTCGGGCTCAATTCCTCTAATCTATAACTCTCTTTTCGGTATCCAATCACATGTTAGTCTATAGTAACATAAAAGAAACCCATTGAATTCAAATAATCACATTTGATTATGCTGGAAACAACCATTAAGTTCAAAAAGGTTATCCATCTCATAGAGAGATTTATAGACTTTTCATTACAATGTCATCTGTAATCTTTATGATCTTAATACATTTCACCTTCAGGATCTATCATGATATTTGAGTAGACCATAACTAAATGTAGTCATTAAGAAACTCTTCCACTTAATTAGCTTATCAAATTCTCAATCACTAACACTTATCGCAGTTCTAATGAACTTACAATCATTTCATTTCCACCATTTAGGTTTAACTAATACATAAGATCACATCAAATTATAATTCAAATTTTCATGTCACAAGGCTGACCTTGTAATTGATCCATCCTCATAAGAGGCTTAACATACTAACAATTATCTTTCCTTTACACAACTCTCTAAGTCATCAAAGAAAAGAGACTTGGTTACACAGATTCTTAAGTGAACACATCACTAATTAATAACACCACCATCTCAATTTTATAAAAGTCTCGAACACTAGAGAGTTATAATTTTTAAGATTATCCAACAGCTTAATCACAAGATTACTCACTGTACAATCTTACTTAAATATTTCATTATATTTTCCCGATCACAAAATACAATTGGAATCTCCCATCTGACTTTATACTTCTTATCTCCTCTAAGCACCTAATAAGTGCTAAGAGCGGTTTATAGCTTTCAATCGAAACTTGAGAGCTTATTTGACTAAAAGATTTTCAATTCAAACTTAGTCATTTTACATCTCATTTCAACATGAGACTCGTTAGATCTCCAGATCCATTAACAATTTCAATAAGAATTCCAACTCATTTAAACTAATTCACACCATAACAATGGTGACACTATATCTATTATTTTATCACAAACGCTACAATCCAAAAAGGATTTTTATTTCTTTTGAAGAAACACACAAACACTAATTCACTTATAACATGACTCATCCATGTAAGTCTGTCACACATGGAAAAATAACTTTAGTTCCATTTTCACCTTAACCAATAATCTCAATAATACTCATACTCAGAGAGAATCAATTCTGATGTCAAAACACAATAAGATGGCACTAATAGATAATTCTATGAAGTTCATCACTTACTTACCTTATTAATTAAGGTATACTAAACAAGGCTTTAATAACATAATCTCATGTTTTCTATTTGCGAGACTTATCTTAATAAGTCTTAGTTTCTCATAGTGTCTCATACGTCACTAAGGAAATCTTTCCTTCTAACTAATACATCATTACAAAGGAGTCCATCAAGGACTTAACAGTACTAACTGTCTCAATAAACAAGCTTAAACAACTTTCTTTCACTATCCCAAGGTTCAATCTGAACCAATAACCTCTATTCTTAGTACTCAACAGTACAATTAACTTCTAAACTGCTACTCAAGGTATGCTTTTACATAAGGCTTAAATCATCTTTGAAATCAAACTTATTGACATACGGCTAGCAACACACTTGAGTTACCTAACACTTAGGCAACTCTCATCCTAACCCAAGTTACCCTCCCAACTTAAATGGATTTCCTTTAATGGTCGGCTTGGTTTGAGACCAAACACTAACTTGAGTGCATGATTCGTTCAAACTCAGGCTCTGATACCAACTTGTAACACCTTGCTTTTCAGTACAAATTTAAACTTTTCAAAACTCACTTTAGAACATGGTTTATATAAAACTTATTAAATATTAGCGGAAGCATCATGATATCTTTAAAGAATTTCAACAAATTACCATACTATTTAAAACATTAACTGTATCATACAATACAATCCAAAACCATTGGTTTTACCATAGTCGACCTCACGACCAAAAAAACCAATAGGAAATCCATAATTACCAGATATGCAAGTAAAGTTATGCCCAAGGCATCTACCCATCTCACCAAGGCCACTAGACAACCTGTGGATACAAAACATTTTACACGCATTGTTAGCTATAAACATAGCTAGTGAGTACAACCAAAAACATTTATCTTTTCAAAACCAAGTCATCAACTTCTTTTTTTTAAAACACGACTTTGGCAACAAGCATACTTTAAAATCATACACATAAGTACATAAGGATGCGGGTCTGTCCATTAGGCCACAATGTCTCCACGTGGTAGCTAGCCACGGTCAACACGTGCCCACATGGGGGATAACCATATCACCCCGTCAAGGTGGGGGAAGCACAAAGCAGTCCACCATACAACGGTTACCTTGAGTGTAAGCCCTGTTCCCCAAGTCCACTCGTGTTGCTTAGGTTCGGTGGCTCGTCAGCCCAGTCAACCCACACGGTCATAATGAGTACTAACATACCCCTCCACTCTCTGCACCGATTCCTCAACCACCCGTGTATCGCGGTTCCTCAGTTGCCGAAGCCACATGACCCTGTACACGTCTCAATGGCTAGGAACCCTATCCTACCGAGTTTATATCACACAGTGGTCCGGACCAAATCACATACCCCAAAGGGTCACATAAATCACATGCCAACAAGGCTAAATAATCTAATCATACAAGCTTACCACAAAACACATAAGTGTCACAGTTCATATCACTTGAGCATAAATGCTCAATAAACAATAACCAGATATGGCATCTCAATGCCCACAATACACCATAAGTGTAAACATGTTTTTCATTAACTCAAAACCATATTCGTTATTACAAAATCAAAGCTTACTCCTATATGGAGTATCAGGTTTCAAAAACCATCGTGCAAAAACACAACTTTAACATAGACCATCTCCAAAATGGAGCAATGATCTTATTTTGAAAACCATTATTAAAACACATCTTATACTGAATTCACAATTTCCACATTCTTTAAACTCAAAAGTTTCATAAAACATTTGCAAATCAGATAAACCACATTATAAAAAAATCCATAGTCCACATCCTTTGTTTCATCAAGTTTCATCAAACCTTTGCCAAACAATCAAAGCACAATCATGATGACTTGAAAACTTTAACAAAAACTGGGTATCCGCAGGGTGTACTCACCTGAGGGTGTGATGAGGATCACAACGCCATCCAAACCAAAGCTCAAACACTTGATCAATAGACTATGATCACGAAACACAAGGTTAACTTGCATAAGTTAACCAAAGACAAGGTTTCTTAAGAGTATAAACTCAAAACCAAGTTAAAACACTTATTTCGGGTCTAAAAGCCTTCAATTATACCTTCTATAGCCTATGGAAACCATCCCCAATCATATAAAAGGTCAAATTGGGTCAAAACAATGATTTTGGAAGTTTCAGGGTGACTCGCGCCGCGAAGCACTAATGCTCGCGCTGCGAAAATTTCTCTCGAAAACTCATCCTTCGTAGAACAGGGACCTCGCGCCGCGAGCCCACGTATACAGTAACAATTTTGCTGTTTTCTTGTGTTCAAACGACCAAAACCCAAAATTTTCCAAATCTAACTTGATTGCAGCATACCAAAGACTCAAATATACCCATAAAACACTATAACATCAACGCATAACTTTAGTCCATCAAAACTTGGGAAATCAAACCCTAATTTAAATGTTTTGACCCATTAGGTTACTTTAATCACATATTTAATCAATTCAACACCAAATACACTATATAGAGCTAAAATCAAACATAAATAATAGCCAAAACTTACTTGATTATGGACCAATTCGGTCTTGCACTTTCTTGCCCAAGAACTCCAAGCTTTGATGGTTAATTAGGTGTTAAAACACACCATTTCAACTAAAAACACCATAATATTCAAGATAACTCCTTGATTTCTTCTATATGCATGAAACCCTCTCTTGCTCCTCTTTCTCTCGAGACTTCCAGCCTTCTTGGCTGTGGAATTGACTCATTTGAGTCAAATTGGGGCATTTCTACCCAATTTTCCACTTTCAGCCCCTCCAACTTCAATCCTACACTTTAAACCCTTAAGGTTTCATCCCATATACATATCTAACAAGTAACTCCCAACATCTATAATACCAATTACTTGAAGCTTTAATCATCTGTACTTTATGCATTACTGTTTATACCTCATAGCCAAATATCATAAAATGACTAAAATCACTTTCAAACAATAAATTTCTAGTTTAACTATGATATACTATCAATATTTTTATAATTTGCAATACACAAATTTCTTTAGAACAATGGAAGCATCTATTTAATCAACATTGGGGCCATAATAAAATTTTGTAATATTACAAGGGTCGACGGTTCATCCTTTGAATGGTCTTCTGGTTCCTCAAGTAGGTCAGCGAGATACTCCAGAACTTCTCCATCAGACTGAGCATCTTTTCTCGACTCCACCTCCACACAAGGCTCAAAATGTATACTGTCGTCAGAGTCGGAGTCGTCTAAATAGTACGGTTCAGGACTTAAATGTGGTTCATCCGGCAAGCTAATCGGGTGGTCATTGTCATCATCTTTTGCAATGAACTCGAAGTCATCTCATTCGATGTCATCATCGTAAAATTCGTTCAACAAATCTTTAAGAAAGGAATCCCAACATATTGGTGGATCCTCGGGCCAAATCATATTCACAAAAGAGACATTGACAAAAACGAGAATAGTGCTAGGAACGACTAGGATAGGCACTAAAACTAAAACACGAAAAGTAACTTCCTTTTGAGCCGAAACTAGCGGGAAGGATCGTTTAATACCAAATTAGTCCAGTTATACCAAAATAAAACCGTTCCCCGGCCAAAAACTTGATGTGCTTATGAAATAAAGATTCCCTCCCTAGAGTCAATAAAATTCTCTTCAAGTCAATCAATTAAGTGCACAAACAACTAATATCATATACCGATTCCTATCTTAGTTAGACTCTTGCTCTGATTATCTAACCATATGGTCAAGGTGTCAATTTAAAGCAAGATTAGGCTTTTTAGTTCATATCAATCAAGACTCTACCTTTAATGATTGTCTAAATTAACAAACCATTCAATTAACATATAAAGGTCATCATATGCAATTGCACATACATTAAAGTTCCTATCTTTTCATGTTTAAGCCTAAGATTTGGTCCATCAATAGTTAAAACTACTTATTGGTCCTAAATAGTCATGATAAAAGCCACACAAGCGGATTGGTGCTCCTACTCATGCAAACTCAGAATATAAGCATGCAAAAACAAGATCTAAAATACACGTGGATCTGTGGTAGAACTCAAATTGATAAATATATGAAATTTAACATCATAAACACAAAAAACAACTAATTTTAAAAGAATCCATCTCTAGGAAGGAATATATAAAATACTAGCCAAGAAACATCATAAAATACTTGTGGAAATCAATAAACATATGAATTACATAAGATAACTAAATAAAAATGATAGAACCAGGATGATCAAAAGCCGAAATCTTCAATAAACAAGTTTCAATCCTTCAAAGTTAAGCTCCCCAGCCCCAAGAATGTTTTGGAACTCGTCTTCTTTTTTTTTCATAGGCTGCCGTCAACTTGTATATATATATATATATATATAAGTATTTATATTTATCATCTGCCGTCGTTTATATATATATATATATATATATATATATATATATATATATATATATATATATATATATATATATATATATATGTATGTATGTATGTTGCGCTGTCTTTTCTTTTTTTTCCAAGCTGCCGTAGAACTTGTTTTTCCCTACACCTCCTCCAATATATATCCATATATATATACATATATATATATCTACGGTCATCTTCAAATACATATATTTATATATATATACACACATGCTGTACTTAGCTTCCCTTTTCCTATCTATATATCTTTTTGATAGTCTTCAAATTACTTTATCTCTATCTTCCTTTTTAAATTTGTCAAGCCTAGCCTCTTTTATTAGTTGTAGTCCATGCCTTTTTATTTCATTTTTTATTAAATTAAGATAGTTATATAATATATAATATATAATATCTATTAATTAAGATATATATACTATATAAATATATAAAATATATCATATCTTAATTATTTCTTTAATCTTTAATCTCTTCAAATAATTTCTTTTTCGCCTTTTTAGCCTGTAAAATAACAATTAAACCATAAACGTATGTTTTTACAATTAAATGCATAATTTCCAGCTAAAATTCAACAAATATCGCACAAAATATATATCTAATAAACGTGATATCACATACTTACTCCGATACCACTACCGATGATGCATAGGCTTATCGGGTCACACACCAAGAATTAATCTCGACAACAATCAAAGTGGAGGGGCTAAAAGTAATCAATGTTTATTGAGTTCCAAATTTTACCGGCTAGAGGGAGTTCATGGCGTGAACTATTATGAGTTCATGGCGTGAACTTATGTCAGACTGCATGCGGCTTTTTGCATGTTGCCTCCCTTTTCCACCGATGCATGTTCATCATAACGATGAGTCTTTGGCCGGTCTTTGGGTACTGGAGAGACATATTAGGGTCTTTATAAAGACCATGCATCAGCCTGATTTGGGTCTCTAGTACTTACACATAAACACTAAGGCTAATTCAAGAGAGCAAAATAGAGTATTCTAAGTGTGTTCTTGAGAGGATCATGCAAGGAGCCATCATGTTTGTTATTCCACAAGTGGTTTCAAGTCTTTGAAGACCATTGAAGGCTTGCTAGTACAAAGAGATCAAACAAACTTGGGGTGGACAAACAATAGAGGAAAGCTTGGCTTAGCTTTCTACATCCATCAACGAAATTCGTTTTCTTCAGCTGCTTAAGGAAGGGTATATCTCTCTTTCTCTTCTTGTTTTTATTGTTGCATTACTTGCATGTAGAGATTGGTCCATGTGGTGGGTTTTAATGGCATCTTTGGTTCTTCGAACCTCTTGGTTCTTCGAACCTCTTGGTTCTGATTGTTTCTTGTTCTTTTGCATCCGTTGCGTGCCATGCTAAAACCCAACAATAATTGCTATTTATGGGTTATATTCACTTCTAACGGGTCAAATTTGCTATAAATGAGTTATCTTCATTTCTAACGGGTTATAATTGCTATGAATAGGTCATATTCACTTCTAACGGGTCATAATTGGTATGAATGAGTTATATTTACTTCTATTGGGTCATAATTAGTATGAATGGGTCATATTCACTTCTAACGAGTCATAATTGCTATTTATTTGTTATATTCACTTCTAACCGGTCATAATTGCTATAAATGGGTTATATTCACTTCTAACGGGTCTTAATTGGTATGAATGGGTCATATTCACTTCTAACGGGTCATAATTGATATAAATGGGTTATATTCGCTTATAACGAGTCTTAATTGGTATGAATGGGTCATATTCAGTTCTAACAGGTCATAATTGCTATATATGAGTTATATTCACTTCTAACATGTCATAATTGCTATAAATAATTGCTATAAATGGGTTATATTCACTTTTAACAGTTCATAATTGCTATTTATGGGTTATATTCACTTCTAACGGGTCATAATTGCTATAAATGGGTTATATTCACTTCTAACAGGTCTTAATTGGTATGAATGGGCCATATTCATTTCTAACGAGTCATAATTGCTATAAATGGGTTATGTTCACTTGAATTAATCATTTTTTACTTTTATTTTGAAGTCGGATGCTATTCAAGCAATTTTTAATAATCCGGAATTCAGAAAACAACTAATGGCGATGGTTCGATCCGCTACAACTCAACATGTTACCGCAGAAAACGACGAGAGCAAGAATGATAATGGTGGTGATGATGATGATCAGTAGTTTGTGTGTTTATTAGTTAATTAGTAGGCGTGTTTGTACGTCTTCACAAACAACATATTGTAAATGTTTGTACATACTTTGATTCGGTACGTACGTAAACGTGTGTATGTATGGACAACTAATTAGTTAGTACGTAATAGCTTATGGTTTTATAAGAACTGCGAATTTTATATTTGTTGGTTGTAATATTATATACACACATTAAATACAAAAAAATTAAAAACTAAAAATTATTAGAGGCGACATTGTTAGCGACGACATTGGCCTTTAGCCGCGACATTTAATAAGGAAAATAAATAATTAAAAAATAATTGAAAAAGCAATAGTGACGACATCTTTAGCGGCGACATTAAGTAATAGCGGCGACAAGTAATAGCGGTGACGGCATTAGCGGCGAATTATTAGCGGTGACACATTAGTGGCGACGTGTCGTCGCTAAAGGCAATAGTGGCGACATTTTGGGGCTTTTGCGGTGATGCCTATCGCCGCTAATGTGTCATCGCTAATAACTCGCCGCTATAGCTTATATGTCGCCGCTAATGTCGTCGCCGCTATTACTTGTCGCCGCTATTACTTAATGTCGCCGCTAAAGATGTCGTCAGGAGACCCGGTCAATGTACACCGGGTTTTTGCTCATTTCTGGCCTGCATTGACCCGCCCAGGTTTATGGTTGGACCGGTCGACCCGGCCCGGTTTGACCCGGTTTTTTTCATTTTAATATTTTTTAAAACATAAAACTTAGCGATTAGTCATCTCGACAATTGATACTTTAAAACCCTCACTCGACAGAGACCCTAAAAATGAGTTGTGAACCCCTCTCAATAGTCGACGGCAACTCCTATCCTCTGTCATCTCTCACATGCGACTGTCCTTCAAGCATAAGCCTCCATTGAGTTCACGTAACCCTCTCAATAGAATTTCATTTTTATGCTTGATAGATTATTTAGTTTCTTAACAGAGTAATAATTGTTTCCAAGTTTATATACATACATATATACACACACATATGCAGGGGCGGACCTAGGTATACGGGTGTGGGGGCACGGGACACCACTCAATTTTACGTGCGTAGTGTAAATTTCGATTTTTCGTAGTGTAAATTTCGATTTTTTAGAGGCAGTGCTACCAATCATTTCAAATCTTAGGTCCGGTGCTACCACTCATCTCAAATCCTGGGTCCGCCCCTGCACATATGCATATATATTTTTAAAATTTTAAAAATTTAGAGACCGGGTTGACCCACCGGTCGAACCGGTTGAACCGGTTGACCCGTGACCCGGTGAGGAGCCCGGGGCAACTAAAAACCCGGGTTTTAAAATATTGATTTTATGGATATTTTAAGTTGACTAGTAAAATGATCAACCAAACGTACATATCGTACATATTGGTGGTGTTGGATGTATTATACCAAATTACTATACGAAGGTTATAACTTCTCTCGTTGCCTAATAATATAACTATAAAAGGCATGAACTGAATGACATAAATCATGAGCAAACAACTCATACAAGAATGTCAATTACGTTTCTCCTCAAGTAGATGACATATCTGCAATGGACAAGTATATTCACTATGAATGTAGATAATTACAACAATTATCAAAATAAAAAACAAAAAACCATCAATTATCTTGAAATGAAAATGTAAACTCAGACTTAGCTAATGAAGATATGTTCACGCGATAAGAAGTAAGATGGCATGCAAAGATATGAACAAGATAAGAAAACTCGAAAAGTCTAGAGAAAAAGAAACACCCTTTGAGGCATAAAAATAGTAATACGGGTAAGAGTAGTTCTTTTGTCCAATGCCATCACCAGGCGGAATTTGAGTCGAAGGGACAACCACCAGTTTGGGCGGAGGTGGTGGTGGCGGTGGTGCATTGGTTCCCATTGAGATGTAGGATGGTGGTGGACATGACTTGGCCTGTGGGTGGGGTGACGGCTTAGATGGTGATGGTGGAGAGTAAGATTGTGGTGGTGTTGGGTGGTATATGGGAGTTAGATACGGTGGTGGCTCAACAGATGTTGACGAGGGTGGCGGCTTTGATTCAATGGGTGTTGATGAAGGTGATGGCTTCGACTCGACAGGCGACGGTGGCGGAGAACATATGACCGGGCAGGTGCCACATTCACTAATGCAAAGTAAACTTGCATCTGGTGTAGGTGATGGTGTCACTCCATCAAATATGAAAATCAAGAGGACACATAAGGCAAGAGCAAGCTGTTCCATAAGCAAAAATGTTATACTTTGGAGATGAGGATGGTTGGTGTTGTGAGTGTGTGTGTGTAAGTTAAGAAGTTGTGGTACTTCACTTGCTTTGTCACTTTATAGACTCATATCAAAGGGGAAGTGTAATGTAATTTAGTTCTTTCTGAAAGCTTTGAATTTTTAATAAAATACTTTTTTTTACTATTTTTTAGGACAATACTGCAATAATGATTTATAAATCGTGTATTGAAAGTTGTAACTTTTGAGTTGGTCTTTTTTAGACCAATTTTTTTCCCTTTAGTAAGGAAGAAATACACTATTACGAGTTATATTTCAGAAATTAAAGTATTAAGTTTAGCTGTTAAATTACAAACTATCTGCAATAATTTATTTGGTTTTCTATAACTAAATAATTAATATATTAAGGATGCTTTTCTCACTGCACAATCCGACTTTTCTGAAGCATAAGTTCTGCCACGCTTTATGCTTTCTTCTTTGTATGCACAACATATATCCTTTCCGTAAAGACATGAATTGTGCATCAAATCTTTTCTAATACTTTGATTTCATCCAAAGAATCTTAAACATTCATGTCTTGTTTAAGTGAGTTTTCCATTCGATTTTCATGAGCCAAGAACACGGTCTAATGGGTAACAGTTTTCAACCCGTTTAGTTATTGTGGGTTGATTCAAGGCCGGTTAAACAAGTAAAACAGTTAAGAATTAACCAAACACGAAAAAGTTCAATAGATCGAAAGCTGCCGAAAGAATAGTTCTTGTCTAAAACTTGTGCTAGGGGCATTTTAGTGATCTAGACTCTTGCAGTTGATCCCTTGTTTGAGTGGTGCATCAGTGCATCACCTATCTGGCTATCTTTAATGCATCATTTAAAAGAAAATATTGATTCCATGACTAGAAATATGAATAGAATAAGATCAAAATTATGTTCTACATGGGCATTTAGATACAATTAAGAAGTAACGCATATATCAACATAATATATATATATATATATATTTGTATACTTTTATACAGCTGAAAACTGGCTTTACTTAATTTGTTAAGTTTCCAATTAGTATCCAGATTCTGATGTAGGTGTCTTTAGAGGAAACGCTGGAATGCTGCTACACTCTCTCTCCTAAATCAACAGACTAAATATATAAGAGAAAATTTGATACCAAAAAATAAAAAATAATAAAGGATAAAAGATTAGATTCTTTGGATATCACATATGTATACGATCACTTTTACAGAGATTTTCTAGAAGACTTCCAGCATGTGGGCAACATAGAGCCCGAATACTTCAAACTCACCCAAGGGTATAAAACCGGATCCCTAGATATTTTCCTTACCTTCGTTGCTTCCGTTTATGTTAAAGTTACACCATAAATATTATGTCTTGTTTCCGCTAAATTTGTGTAGATATGATTAATAAGTAATATTATTATAGCATCATGATTTATTTCAATGTAAAAGGTTATAATCATTTAAATACACTCCATGTCACTTACAACCCATTTATAACTATTGATCTACAAGCAATAATAGTTTTGAATTACAATTGGAATCGTATATTATATTCTAGAAGCTAGGTATGTTTACACTAGCTATTTAGAGGGGTGTCTTTTGATTCGCAAAATTCGAATTAAGTGAATTGAACGAGATTTCGTATAGCGTTTAGTTTTCAAAACATAAAATGGAATTCGATTCCATTACAAGCATGTGTTATGTTTGGTTTGTAAATTTATGGTTGAATGAAATTGTGTCAAATAACCATAATACTATTTATGAATTATTACACACACTTGTATATCTGTATCCACACACACATAATGAACTATGTGTTAGCGGTAGCACCAACAACACGTGGTGTCAAGGGTGTTGACCGGTGCTCGCAACGGTAAGTGAGGCAGCGTCATAGAGTGTTGGTGTCAATAGGGACCCGGTGGTTATGGAGGGTGTCGCCGACAGTAACACCTAGTGGTTGCGGCAAGCATTGCAAGCCGATGTTGGTGGCACCAATGACCGATGGTGACGACAGTGATTAGGGTAGTGTACGTCGTTGACCGTTGGTGGTAGCATTGTCAACCAGTGGCGGCGGCGATCGGTGCACTACCGGCCCATGGTGGTCGCGCTGGCGACGACGTTGATTAGTGATGGCATTGGCCAATGGTAGATATCGCCGACGAAGTCGACCGGTAGCGGTTGTTGTCGATGGTAGAGGCAACCAGTGTCAGCGGCGACGATAAAGCAATGCCAACGCTGTCACTTAATTTTGCAATGTGTAGTGTTAAGGGTAAAAACAAGGGTATATTTGTCTTTTTACAACATTCATAAATATATGGAATGAGATTCCTCATATCTTACCTAAGGAATGTACATTATATCAACTAAAGAACGTTTAGCTTCTTTGAAATTAGATTCATTTTTAATAAATCCGAACAGGATAATGAAATAGAATCTAATTAATTCCAAAACATTCCATAAGATTCCAGCAAATCAAACATTTTTAAGCGTTTATATAATACATCCATATATATAATACTATATATAATACGAGTGACAAAAACCTAGGGCCGGCAATTTAATGGGCTAACGAGTAGACCTATTTTACTAAAGCGTATATTTGTTTATATTACACTAGTAAGGCTGTCAATTTGAGTCGGGTTTGTGTTATCGGATTCATGCCGTTTGGGTTCGGGTCAGTTTCGTGTCGAGCCAATTTTGACGCATTTATTTTCGTGTCAAGTTCGGATCGTGTCAGTTTTTTCGTGTCGACCTTCGGGTCGACCCATTTAGGCCAAATGTCATCGACGAGAATTTTTTCGGTTTTCGAATACGATTTTTCGTTTCAACTACGATTTTCTTTATCAATATTTCAAATTTCATGTTTGTTTTCCAATGTTCGGCACAACTTTCGAAAACAATTTTCATTTATATTCTAACTTTAATAATCAATGTTCGTTTCTGTGGTATTCGAACTTCAAATTCGGTATTTATTTCGTTTTGATTTTACTTTTTTATTCACTTATATAAATGAATAAAATTAAAACTATGATGTATTACTATTTTATACCAATAAATAATATCATTAAACAACCGAATAATTTAAGATTATTCATCATTAAATAGAATTATGAATCGATCCAAAACACTAAAGTATCACCTATCAAATAATTAGGGGCAAATTGCATGAAAATACAATAAACTTTGTCTTAGTTACCATTGTATACAACCAACTTTAAAATTTTAAAAATAATGCAATTAACTTTCAT
Source organism: Dittrichia graveolens (assembly GCA_038502395.1). Lineage (NCBI taxonomy): Eukaryota > Viridiplantae > Streptophyta > Magnoliopsida > Asterales > Asteraceae > Dittrichia > Dittrichia graveolens. The sequence continues at coordinate 28,619,338 of JARJIL010000006.1, forward strand.
AGTTCTCTCATTGTATGCAAACAACTTTTTCATGTGTATGTTGTTTAGTTACTATTGTATACAATGAATTTTGTCCTAACTTTCATAGTGTACTAACTTTCATAGTGCACAACAACTTGCATATAATGTGAGGATTATGAAAGTTTGTTATATTATTTTTAAGAAAATAAAGTTGATTGTATATAATGGTAATTAAGACAAAGTTCGTTGTATTTTAATGCAATTTACCCAATAATCAAATGTAAAAGTATCAAAATCATATGGTGAAAATAACGAATACTAAAATAACGTACTATTGTTTTAAGTGTAAATCTTTTATTGTTTATTTTGAGTTTTTAATGTTTAAGGGCTTTGTACTTTTGTTTAACGGGTTTTGTAACAACGTATTTTTAACTTAAATTTTTAATTTTAAAATATTGCGGAAGCGATAAAATATATACATAATATATTTACAACTGAATACACAATACAGTTTTCCAACCCATCAGTTATCTCAAAAACACTAGTGTTACAAAAATCACGGTTCGTCACAACTAATATCCCGCCAATTATTCCCCAAGTTACACCCTCTTACAACCGAACCGCAGAACTTACCAAAAACCTGAAAAGGAGTGATAGGTGGGGGATTAGCACAAAGCTAAGTGAATGAAAGTAAAACCACAACTAAGCATCAATCACAACCGCAGAATACCAGATAAACAAATAATCGTGCCCCGGGAAGAACAGCGGTTCTGCAGAACCTTCAACCAATGCCGGCCAAAGCAAAGGTTTACCGTTAGTTTATTTGCTATTCTCACACAGTATTACCCTTAAGTTGCAACGAATGCATCAAAAGATCCAAATACTGATTAGCCGATAGCAAACCAACCCAGCCCTTAGCCTTGCCGAGATAACCCCCCAACAAACATGTATACATAACACTGACGCAACAATCAATTAACAAACAACCAGTTATTCAATTATCAGACATAAAGTATATCCATGCATCAATCCACAAACAGTTATAACCAAAACCAGTTACAACTAACACCAGTCGTGAGTCAAACGTCCACCCACCTCTTTTTCTCAAACTCCACTCAGTATCGTTCCTGAGAACACAATAAACCGAAATCAGTATCCGGTTCATAAATATATATCAAAACATATATTTATATCTCTATTGTTCATACACAACATGCTAGATTCACATATGAATATACATATAGCATACAACATCAAAGAATAACAAACAATCTTTGAATTCAATAAAACCCGCGGACGCGTCGCGTCCAAGGAACCGACGCATCGCATCGCGCCATTCGAATTTCGGATCATATCATGCGATAGTCGAACCACCATCTGAAAGTCGGACCAATAGGTCGGATGACTCAAGAGTAGGGCGAACAATCCTCAAAAGTCAGATCAAGCATGCGAATGTCGGACCAAATTGGGAACGCGTCGCATTCCCTAACTGGATGCGTCGTGTCGCGTTTCTTCTGGAACAGACCTGCAACTTTCTTTCATCTTCCAGCCGACTAAAACACTATCAAATCATACTTGAACTTCTGGAAATCAACTTACAACAGTTTTAAACTATAACAAACCTCATATAACATGTATATAAACATCAAGGATTCATCAAATCCATCTAAAACCTACAAACCAACCAAAACTCATATATTAGGTTTCTTCAAAAACCCATTAATGGTGTTATTCATTTCAACATGAGATTCCAGCAAGATTTAAACACAAAACCATCATGAATCATCCTTATAACTCATAAGAAACACATACTTAGCTTTATATGCAATTAACAACCAACAAATCTCAATTCCAAATTTCCAAGTTTGCTTTCTTGAGTTTTCTCTCTCAAAACACACACAAACACACTTTTCTCCGGTAAACAAAGTAAGGAGGTGGTAGCTAGTGATCACAAGACTTATCCAAAAGCATACGTATACATACTTTCTCAATTAACCAAGCATGAGGTGGATTTCTCATATTAAATCTCAAACATCCACATATACATGCATATAAATACATACATATATATATATATACACATACTTCCATACATACATACAAACATATATCATAATCAATTAATAACTAATTTAATCAAATTACATATTAACATTAACTTTACTAGTTAATTCAAATTAATTAATTCTCCAAATTAATTAACGCGCAACGAGGTATTATCTAATCCTCGTACTAAACCACTTTATCTAATTCATAAAATCATGCTATCTCAAATATTTATTTAACATCACATAATCGAATGTAAATTCCCATAAACAAATGCGATTTTACTCACCACTGACCCGCCCACAACTAGGTTAGGTTTACGGATGTTACGGCTTTTATTATCCTAAAATGTCACTCTCTTATTTGAATTCATAATCTTCTTCTCAATTTCAATTTCAAGTATTAAAGAAAATTTTAAAATGTTATAATTTTACCTATAAATGGGTCATCTTTGGGTTGTCAGGTTTACCCTAACCCGGCCCATTTATTTTCGTGTCAACCTGCTTTTGACCCGTTTCAGGTTCGTGTCACTTTTTTCGTGTCGGGTTTCACGTCGACCCAAAAATTGCCAACCTTAATATTACTAGACAATCGTAGTTTTTTTTGAATGGCTAAACACACACCCTCTAACCTAGTCCTAAATCTACATCATTTTAGTTCATGATATGACTTGAACCCATAATCTTATGGGACACCTAAACACCAAGTACCGTTAGGCTATAAGCCCTTTGGTTACACCATGGTAGTTGAAACTAGAGGATTATGAGAGTGAAGCTCATGTAGTAAATATGTTGCTAATTAAAAGGTTTTTTATTTAAAAATAATAATTTATCTCTCATCTCTCCTCTCTTCTCTCTCCTCCCTCTCCTCTTTCTTCTCTTCAACATTCAAGTTTAGAGAAGCATGCTTTACTTCGGTACCAAAGAGGTGGGGATGGTGTTTACTTTCGGTGTTTAATGTCATGTAGGCATACCGAAAGAATGTTTAATGTACTCCATTTGCTCTAAGTAAGAAGATTTTTTAGATGGATATAGGGTGTGTTCGGTAACGGGCTTATAGGGGATTATAGGGGCTTGGGTTCCGGTTTTCATAAGTCGGGCGTGACTTGGGTGTGTTCGGTTGGCTTGGCACGGGCGTGCCTTGCGAAGCACGGTTGTGCCTCACACTGTAACAGCCTCTTTAAATAGTCTTTTAAAGCTACTTTAATGGTGGATTTTATGACAATTGATTCTAGCTTTATGAGGACGGTTTTCTAGCTTCTTGGGAGTTAGACAACTAGTTTATTGAGTTAGAAACTTCTCTAATGTCACTTGACTTTAGTCTTGGCTCATATCTCTCTCGATATACACACTTGGAAGAGAATTGGCATTTGGCTTCAAGTTGCTGTTAAACTAAGGTAGTGTTCTTGTTGGCATATAATCACTCTATCAAGTTGGAATCTAACGAGCTTGGTGTGGATACCGGTAGTGTAACACTCCTTTGTGTTATCTCATCCAAGATCATGAACAACAAGGAGAAGTCACGTCTTGAATGGTATAAAAATTTTCCTTGTTCTTCTTTCTCGTAGTTCATTGTTGCATGTTTAGAGTTTGGTCCATTGGGTGTGTGTATTGATGGACATTTCTAGAAAATTGTTTGTACCCATTTTTAGCTTTTGTTACGTTTTTTAATGCCACCAATTCGTAACAAGAAGGAATCAAAAAGAATGAAAAGGTTTGAGTTTAAAATGGGCTTTAAGCATTTAATCGTTGCTTTTCCTTTCGGTCAGCGCCGGCCGCCGAGTCGCCACCGACCGATCAGACTCGCACTCGCTGCTGCTGTGGCGGGTGCACGTCGAACTATCGCTGAGGGCTTGAGGGTTGTGGCCTGTGGTTTGTCGACTGTCGAGACTCGAGTGTCGACTGGAAGTCTGGAATGAATAATCGAAGATGAAAGTTTAGATCCGGAAGACCGGAACGAAATAGAGGTGGTGGTGAAACGTAAATGGTACGTGTAATGTGTTGACTTGACTTATTAGGGTTATAAGTTATTATTAATATTATATAATATAAATTTTATTTATCTACTTTTAAAATTGTTCAGATATTTATATCCGAATATCTGAATTTTGGAAAAAATGCTATCTAAATCCAAATCAGAAAATTGGTATATCAAATTTTCGAATATCCGAATTTTCGAATAATTTTAGATCGGATTATCGGATTTCATCGGATATGGGTTTAACACTCATAAGCACTACGTCCATCACTTCCTCAGAAATAATGATAACATAATTCAGATATAAGAATAAAAAAATATTTAGAGAGGGAGACAAGAGAGGATAGCTCTTTGAAAAAAAAATCAAAATAGGAGGATTATAAGGGCCTGTGACTATATGAAAGGGTTAACACTTAAAAGTTTTTTATCCATATAGATAATGAACAAAGACTGTATTTTTAAATTATATTTCAAATCACTACAAAAAAATATTTTAGGAGGGGATAGCTATTAAATCTACATTGTTCGCGTTTCAACCTATGCATTGAATTCCCTTTTAGTAATTTTTTTGGAAATCCATTAGGGATAAAGCATAACTTAAAACTAGGGGTAGACCCAAGTGTCCACCGGTGGTGGCAAGGGACACCCATCAATTTTGCAGACGCGGTGAGAAATTTTAACGCTTTCGAGCCTGTGCTAGGGTGCCACGAGTGATGATGCCACCAAAATTAAAGGAAAATGAAAATTTTAAAAAATGATAAGATATAGTTTAATCTTCGATTTATACCTTTAAAATACTTTAGTTTACCTTAAAATATCAATTTAATTAACATGGCTTCATATAAGTTGTGTTTTGTTTTAATCTTTGGCCATAAAATACCATAGCAACAACTGAAACCTTATTAATCTAACCCGATTAACTGGAAACCGAGAAAAAACCCGAAAACACCCTCAATTTTAAGTAATTTTATTTTTGTCGTTATATGGTGCAGTCGGTCAACAAAAATCCTGGGTCCGCCCCTGCTTAGAACAGTCTTGTTAGGTAAAATGGGGTGAAATATCAAAATATAACCAAATTTGAAGTAAATAGACATTGAAACATGTAGTTGTATGAACACAAACCGTGGGTTTCAAATTATCAAGTATGAAACATATATTGAAGCAATCACACAAATATAAAGTCTTGGTAGCATTTATGTATGTATATGAAGGAGAGAAACCAAGAACACAGTTTTAGGAATATTGAGTGCTCTATTATATTAGGTCACAGAACATTGAATATATACCCATTGGGTATTTACACAAAATACCATATACTATGGCTAATGTCATATGTATTAACAAACTTATCTAAAATGTATTGAACACAACTTTAAGACCTAACATTCTCCTCCTTTGTGTTCAATTTACAATTAAGCATGATGAACAAAGATTATCTTCTTCGTCGGAGCATTTAATCTATAACATAAATAGAGAATGATTGTTGAGGGAATATTCAGTTTCATTAAACAAAAATATGCTCCCCCTTGAAATTAGCTCTTGAAAATTTGGATGATTTTGAAATACTTTCTCCCCCTCAATTTTTTAAACGGATATCTTTTTTTCTTTGAAACTTTGTCAGCTGTTCTTGTTTTGTCTTTTTAGGAAATAAGGATTTCATCTTTTCAAAATGTAAGAAACAACTTATATTCAAAGACCCTTGTAATTGACGTATTAGCTCACCCTTGATTTGATATCCCCTGAACATATGAATTATCATATCGCCAGCTTCACACTTTTGATGAGCTTTGTCTTCTTGTTGAATAAATATGAACTCATCTTCATCTTCAGCTCGGTAAAATTCAGCTGATTCTTGTAATTTTCTGAAAATCAAGTGAATTATCTTCCTCAAACTTGATTCTCCCCCTCACGATGGTCAGGATCCATCATGATCATCATGTATTTGTAAACTGGATTCAACTTGATTTTGGCATGACTCTGTAGAATGATATGATAGTTAACGCATGTGTTGTAACATCAGGATCACATAGATTTCCCGTTAACACATAAGTTTAAATAAACTGAGTGACCTGCATTCAGTGTTGGTATGATGTTAGCACTAGTAGAATTTCCATCTGTCATTATAAATATCATAAAGATATTACTCAAAATATTCCAGCACTGTCACAAAAACGGGCCAATGATTCCATAAGTGTCCTATAAGAAAAATGATATATAAATTGGCTCTAGTGAATGAAAGTAAAACTACCACAAACCAGAATCAATCACAACCGCAGGTTACCAAACAATCAATAACCGCAGAATAAACAATTAATCGTGCCCGTAGAATACCATCACATAATCGTGTTCCGGAAAGACCAGCGGATCTGCAGATCCTTCAACAAATGCCGGCCAAAGCAAAGGTTTACCAATAGTTCATTTGCTCTTCTCACATAGTATTATCCTTAAGTTGAAACAAATGCATCAAAAGATCCCAATACTGATTAGCCGATAGCAAACAAACCCAGCCCATGGCCAAGCCGAGACTGACTTCCCCAAAGCATGTATACATATCACCGACACAACAATCAATTAACAAACAACCAGTTAATCAATTATCATCAGACAATAAGTTATCCATGCGTCAATCCATAAACAGTTATAACCAAACAAGTTACAACTAACACCAGTCGTGAGTTAAATGTCCACTCACCTCGAGTTCTCGAACTCCCACTCAGTGGTCTAATATTACCAAGCCTTGTCCGTTTCTGAGATCACAACATACTAAAATCAGTATCCGATTCATAAATATACATCAACACATATATTTATATCATTCTAACTATATATATAGCAAGTTAGAAACATCCATTATGTAAACACATAATCATGCAATCCAAAAGATTAACAAACAAAAGCTTTTGGACGAATTCACACGCGTCGCGTCATGACCATCCAACGCGTCGCGTCACGATGCTTCTTCGAGCACCCACTTCGAATTGCAATATACTTCGAGCGGCCTATTTCGAATTCGGAACCAACGCGTCGCGTCGCGACCCTTGGACCTGTCGCGTCGCGACAAGCCTTCGAGCGGCTTCTTTCCAATGCGAAGTCCCCTTTCGAACCGTAGCTTCGAGCAACACTTCGAACTCAAAACACCCAGATCGCGCCGCGACCTAGACAAGTGTCGCGCCGCGAACTTTTAATTTCCAGAATCATCTTTATATTCTTCATCATATAACACTTAAAACTCCATAGCCATAATATGCAGTTTATACATAAAACTCTGGAAATCAATTTCTAATATTTCTAAACACATATAAACATCATTTATCATGTCCAGAAACATCAAGAACATGTTAAAACATCAAAGTCATCAAATCAAACAAAACCCATCAAACAAGGTTTCTTCATGAACTCATCCATGGTGACTTTATAAAAACCCAACAACTAGCATGTTAAGCATGATTTCAAAACAAACAAGGAATCATACTAACCTTTAATTGAATCTAAAAACCACCAAATATTCAATTTCCAAGTTATGCTCTTCTTAGTTTTCTCTCTCAAACACACACACAACACTTTACTCCAGGAAATACAAATGAGGAGGTGGTGACTGGTGAAACCAAAACTTATCCAAATGTCCACAGAGGCTGACAACTTCCCATGCATAAGCATGAGGTGTAAGTTTCTTACAATTTCCCATATACAAACTCACATACATGCGTAGACATATAAAATATATAAATATCCAAATTTAAAGTTATCAATACATAATTAAATAACACTAAATCAGATAATAATCCCGTAATCAGATAATAATCCCGTAAAAACGTACCAGAGCCTATGTAATTACTAGGCCCAAACTCAGGATGTTACAAATCCTCCATCCTTAATAGGATTCCGTCCTCGGAATCTCACTGTACATATAACAATCCTTCCTGTCTTTTCTGACAGTTCAACCAGATAAACTCAATTGCGCTTACAGTCTCATAGTTTATCTTTGTGATCCCATCTTTAAATCAATCATTAGTTCATAAATTCAAGTCGTCAGGTTGAAGTATTATCACAACAATCTCATAACTTTACACAAGGTAGATAATAGTTTCATAAACCATCATACTTCAATCATATAAGCACACAATAACTATATTCTCAATGATCTGTAGAGTTTGTTTCATTTAACCATCCATCAGAAATCCAGTTGCACTACCCAACTCTCGTTCTTCCTTTTGTTATAAACTCAACAGAAAGCTTTAAGCAATTACACCATCATATCTTCCAATCATCTCATAAATATTCCATCAGGTCAATCTGTCCAAACAGATGTCGTCTCACTAATAGTAAGAATACAGAATATTCAGTACTACCCAACATATACAGATTCCTCTTTATACAATCAAGGTAAATACAATTTCTATCGTGTCTTGTCATCAATACCTCTCAGATATCTCATAACATATCAAGGTCTAATAAGTTTCTGGTATACCATTTCAACTTGCACTCACTATGTCAAATTTTCATAACATGTTATCTCTGTTCTCATAGTATACCATCAATACTCAACCCTTATGTCTTGACTCCATAGTATAGCATTGGCAATTTAAATCCATAAATCCTTATTAAATCAAACTCTAATTCCAAGCAAAGGCACTTCCAAGCAAAGACAATCTCCAAGCTAAGGCAATATCCAAGCTAAGGCAATCTCATACACAAGATCTACAAGTCTTTAATCCATATGTTCAAGCCATTAAATTCCTTTTTTCTCTTTCTCAAAGGTTTCAATCTTTCATTCTTCAAGACTTTCTTGTAAAGGAAATCTTGATTTATCCACTAAATCCACGATACTTCCAATTCGCATAAATAAAATGTTATCATCATTAGCTCTTTCACAGATCCACACATCTGTCACCATATCATCTTTTTAAGATAACATCAAATCCGTCAATCACTATCTTAGGCATTTAGATAATTTCTTCTAATTAGGCATCTAATACATCTCTCATTGACCACGTCAATCATACATGTCTTCTCTTATAGTTAATATTCTCATAACATCACTGCAATCATATCAACTGTAACTTCCAAATCATGTTTAGAATTTCGTCTAGTAATATCTGAATTAACTCAAGAATCAATCAAAGCATAACATCACATTTCAAACCAACAAATGCAATTTCAAATCATACTACAAAGTTCTTTCAGGTTCATCATTTGTCATGATCACTGATCAACTATAGTCATTAGATTAAACATCCTCTTATAATCTCAATTACATCCTTTACCCAAACAATATTGCACATCCCAGATTTACACAATATGTAGCAATCCATCTCTTTCTTCTTTCTTTGCACAGATTAGAATACACATAATACAACACATATCTTGCAATAATTCATATAGCATACAATTCAATTAATCTGAAAATATCTCTCTATGGTATCTCATGCTCACTTAGCACTTAAATCAAGTATCACATACTTATCATCATACCATTTCTTGATATATAACAGATAATTCATGATAGAAAATATCTACTATCATTTATTTCTATTTCTAGAGAATCAATCTCATCAGAAATAAACTCAAACATTTTAGCACATACTATGCATAAAATATCCACAATTAACTTTAAAGTCAATTAACACGTAAACGAGTATATAGTTTATCAAAATATACCCGTTCCATCTCTTTTGGCGGTGGCATTATCATTAGCCATCATATTAAATGCCCTACCCTCTCGCACAGTAGGGTTCTTTTGTTGGTTCTATGTGCACAAGACATAAATTAATACGATATTACTGATAATAAATAAACCCATAGGGTCACACATTTACAATCAATAGACACCAATTACATATTTGAATATGATTTAAATATGTTTCCAACTCATTATATATATATATATAAGTATATATGCATTGTTGTATATTATTATTTATGTGAAATAATAATATCACTCTTGTATATTGATATAAGATAATGCATATCAAATACATAGATATAAAAATATGATTATATATATATGTATGTGTATATATATATATATGTATAAATATATATTTGTTACAAGTAAATTGTTACTAGTAACAATTATATAAATGTATGTATATCTTTGTTACAAGTAAGGAGTTACTAGTAACAATCAAGTATGTATACAAAATACATATAGATGTATTTTATACAATGTATGGCAAGTGTAGCATTATATTTTCTATACTTGAAATATATATAAAACTAAGAATGCTCACAATAATCAAAAAGGGGGCCATGTTGACTTTCTTGCAAAAGACATGACCTAGACATGGGACTCATTTACCAAGTCAAGAAGCAAGGCAAAGGGGGGCCTCCCCCCTCACCAATTTCGTTCAAGGAGGTCCCCAAGGGAGGGGCCTCCCTCTTGTTCTTGGTTGTTTGGTTGTTTAAGTCTTGATGCATGGTTCTTTTGCAATATACACATGCTACTACCTTTGCTTATTCCTAAGAATTGTTCTAAGTGTTCTTGAAAGTCTTCCATGCATCCTTACATTATTGTATTGGTGTATCAAGCTAGCTAAGTGTGGTAACACATACATACTTAAAATACATACATCTAGTTCAAGAAGAAGAACAAAGGTTGTTGCTTGCTTGCTTGAATTTCAAAGGTTGGAGAGACTAGCATCTTGGAGGTGTTGGACTCATTGATTTGTGGATACCTTGGAGGAAGTCTCTACTTGGCTTCTCATTGATCAACCACTTCACCAACGGTTTAATCACGCTACAAAGGTTGTAGTTCTAAACACCCTATGGTTGTTTTGTTTTCTTAAAGCTTGCATATGGATCATTGGTGGGGAATTTTAAAAGGTTTAAAATTGTTGTTCATGTTTCCGTTGCTAAAATATAGTTTGAAAACCCGAACAAACCCCAACATCTTTCTCTTCTGTCCTGCCGATGATGATCCCCCAACCGCTTCTACCCCAGTCCCCATCCCAGTCTTTCTCCCAGAAGGACAATCACCAGCCCTGTGTCTCTCATTCAGACAATTCCAACACACACTACGGGGAAAACTGCAATCCTTAATCTCATGCCCAAACGTTCCACAACGTATGCATCGCATGGTCTGAGCAGTACACTGCCCAAAAAGAGTAGATATACACTGTACACACCATTGCGGTTTCTGATCGGAACCTCTAGTGGTTACCCCGGGGTTCTGACTTCCCTGCGACTGGTTCCTTGCCAATTCCTCTTTTGCTGGTTACCAGTCGGATCATACCTCGGCTTCTGCAAAGCCGCTTCATCTCGGTTTTGTTTATCTTTTGCCTGGATGTCCCCCTCAGCAGACTTGGCTAAGGTGAAGGCTTGGGACAATGATCCCTCTAACCGAGTTGTGCTCCTATACTCAGGAAGTAATGCTCCAATGAAATGTTGAACCTGGGAAGGTTCATCAGGCACCCACTGAGTCACCAACCTCAGCTTCGCATTAAACTATTCTATTAATTCATCAACTATCATTCTCTTTGTCAAATGCAACTCCATAAACTCCTGCCTTATCTTTTTCAATTCGAACGCATTACAATACTTTTCACATAATTTGTTTCGAAATTTTTCCCATGTAATCGCATCCATCTGAGCTCGATAGATGTGTAGTGATAGAATCCCACCAAACCATTGCTTTTCCCTTCAACATTCTTGTAGCGAAACAAACTCTCATTTCTTCTTCACAATTACAAGCATCCAGGATTCTAACCGTATCTCGCAACCAATTCAGGGTAACATTTGGATCGGTGCTACCATGATACTCCTCGGGTTTGCAATCCAAGAACTGTTTTAGGTACACAGTTGTTTAAATCCCATACCAGGTGGAAATCCCATGAAAGGATATGGCATTGATCCTTGCGAAAACATCGGGTAGTAAAATGGTTGGGACGTCGGTCGAGACATTGGTGAGAATGGTATTGACACCGGAGGTATCCCTGTATGCATAGTATTAGCCGGAAAGATTGGTGGTATCTCAGGGGTAGTACAAGCTATTGTAATAACTGGTGGTCGACTCACAAAATCTTGTCTCTGTTGTTCCATTTCTTTCCTCAAATCCAACAATTGCCCTTCCAATTGAAAAATATATTCCTCCCTGTCGTCTACAACTGTACCCGACGTACTTGCATGTTGAGGAACCTCTGTTGCTACTGTAAAAACTTCTACTATCGATGGGACAATAGGGGCGCCAGTTGAGTTCTCATTATCAGCCATTGTTCTCTTTAATAATCACATCTCACCAACTCATTAGTTTAATCTGTTAGTATATCACATACTAACTCCAAAACAACACTCTCATTCACCCCAATCCCATACCCAAGGAATAATTGACCCCAACTCAAGCCAAGATTTGGGAATGCAACACTTCCACTGTACCTACATCGCCAAACCGAGGCTCTAATACCAAACTTGTAACACCTTATTTGTTGGTCCCAAAGAGGGTAAACAAGCAACCGATATAGTGTAGAAGGGGGGGTTGAATACACTTTAAAACAATCAAACAAATTAATCACATGTATATTCAATGATCAAACAGGATGATTACAACTTCACTTTCTAATCAAACCAACAGGATGATTTGATGTTTACATTGATTATAAACTCAACTCTCTTTAAACACTCTTGTATCACAAACTAATTGATGATCGAACTTCTTGTCAAAACTGATTAACAAGAACTCTTGAAAACTCTCTTGAACTTTGAACTCACAAACTTATCGCAACACACGCGTATCAAGTATGACGAACACACGTACGTTTTGCAACTTATGCAGAACTCTCTATTCGGTATTCTGTGTATCTTGAAACTCATAAGAAGGTTTATATTTATACTTGATATATCTACGAACAAATCGCAGTTTAAAGATAGAACTTATCTTTTCTTTAAAACCGTAACAAACTCCTTAATTAGAACATATCTAACCAATTCCGTTTGAGATCTCTATCCAATTAATAGATAGTTTAAATTAGATACAGATATCCTAATTTAAATGTCGTAGATATTGAGAGTTTATAAAAGAATTTAGAACTTACTTAAATTCTTGAACTGACTTCTGACGCTGAGCTGACTTACTCAGTCTTGATATTATCAAGCTGAGTTCTTGAGTTCTTAGATCTCCAAATCTTCAAGTCTTCATTCTTGAAAACCTATCTCGGCTTAGAAGTCACTGAGCTATCTAGTACTTACATAGAAAACTCTATATCTATTTATACGCCGACTACTCAGCCTAAGCTGACTAGTCAGTCTATAACAGACTTACATAATTCCTAATGTTTAACCTATCATCTATACATAGCTATAGTTTGTCCCATCAAATCTAACTATTCTAAACATGGGACTAACAGTATTTTTCAACCCAAAATTTTCTCTTTTTCAAACATTGCGGAAGCGATACTAAAACTGAAATATTTACAATAGAAAATATATACAAACAATTTTTCAATCACTAGTTCAATCAAAATACAAATATTACAAAAACCATGGCTTGTCACAATTCAAATAAGAGTGCCCGCCAATTATTCCCCAAGATACACCCCCTCACAACCCAACCGTAGAACTCACCAGCAACCTGTAAAAGGAGTGAGAGGTGGGGGATTAGCACAAAGCTAAGTGAATGAAAGTAAAACTACCACAAACCAGAATCAATCACAACTGCAGGTTACTAAACAATCAATAACCGCAGAATAAACAATTAATCGTGCCCGTAGAATACCATCACATAATCGTGTCCCAGAAAGACCAGCGGATCTGTAGATCCTTCAACCAATGCCGGCCAAAGCAAAGGTTTAGCGATAGTTCATTTGCTATTCTCAAAGAGTATTATCCTTAAGTTGCAACAAATGCATCAAAAGATCCCAATACTGATTAGTCGATAGCAAACAAACCCAGCCCATGGCCAAGCCGAGACTGACTTCCCAAAAGCATGTATACATATCACCGACGCAACAATCAATTAACAAACAACCAGTTAATCAATTTTCAGACAATAAGTCTATCCATGCATCAATCCACAAACAGTTATAACCAAACAAGTTACAACTAACACCAGTCGTGATTTAAACGTGCACTCACCTCGACTTCTCGAACTCCCACTCAGTGGTCTAATATTACTGAGTCTTGTCCGTTCCTGAGATCACAACATACTAAAATCAGTATCCGATTCATAAATATACATCAACACATATATTTATATCATTCTAACTATATATATATATATATAACAAGTTAGAAACATCCATTATGTAAACACATAATTATGCAATCCAAAAGATTAACAAACAAAAGATTTTGGACGAATTCACACGCGTCGCGTCGCGACCATCCAACGCGTCGCGTCGCGATGCTTCTTGAGCACCCACGTCGAATTGCAATATACTTCGAAAGGCCCATTTCGAATTCAAAATCAACGCGTCTCGTCGCGACCCTTGGACCCTTCGCATCGCGACAAGCCTTTGAGCGGCTTCTTTCCAATGCGAAGTCCCCTTTCGAACCGTAGCTTCGAGCAACACTTCGAACTCGAAACACCCAGATCGCGCCGCGAACCTTTAATTTCCAGAATCATCTTTATCTTCTTCATCGTATAACACTCAAAACTCCATAGCCATAATATGCAGTTTATACATAAAACTATGGAAATCAATTTCTAATATTTCTAAACACATATAAACATCATTTATCATGTCCAGAAACATCAAGAACATGTTAAAACATCAAAGTCATCAATTCAAACAAAACCCATCAAACAAGGTTTCTTCATGAACTCATCCATGGTGACTTTATAAAAACCCAACAACTAGCATGTTAAGCATGATTTCAAAACAAACAAGGAACCATACTAACCTTTAATTGAATCTAAAAACCTCCAAATATTCAATTTCCAAGTTATGCTCTTCTTAGCTTTTTCTCTCAAACACACACACACAACACACTTTACTCCAGGAAATACAAATGAGGAGGTGGTGACGGGTGAAACCAAAACTTATCCAAATGTCCACAGAGGCTCACAACTTCCCATGCATAAGCATGAGGTGTAAGTTTCTTACAATTTCCCATATACATACTCACATACATGTGTAGACATATAAATATATAAATATCCAAATTTAAAGTTATCAATACATAATTAAATAACACTAAATTAGATAATAATCCCGTAAAAACGTACAAGAGCCTATGTAACTACTAGGCCCAAACTCACGATGTTACACTACAAGCATGCATAAAAACAATTTTATTGACAAAAATTGCACACTTGTAGGTCTTGAAGACTTGTGCTACCCCTGCAAGTAACAATCATCAACACAAAAGTTATACCACATAATGATAAATAAAAAAAAGAAACCTTCTTAGATCATGAGACTCTGGCTGATGCTAAACACAATGATGTGTAATGAACTGCAAGGAACACTCTCCGGTGTCCTAGCCATGAGATTTGAACTTCTTAGCGTATTGAACACATAGTTGCTTTGCCTTTAAAATATTCTCTAGAGTGTAACTGTGGTTTTCCACAATGTCTCCTAGGCTGATATGCAAAACTGATTATGTAGAGTTTTATACCAGTTGAGTTTGGGTCCGGGTGGATTAGGAGAGTCAACTATAAATTCACTTTTAGGCATCCATTTGTAGTTAGAATTTAATTTCTCCTTTTGAATTTTTTTGATTTACCAAAACTGTGTTCACTTTTTGAGGAAAGGTACAAATTTTCTCCTTAGATAACCTTATCATATGTTTAATAGATTATACCCGAAATGGATATTTCACATTAGGCTTATCTAATGCATCCCAACAAGAGTTAATTAAAGTAGAAGATTTATACTTCTCACGAACATGCATGCTTGAGTGACAAAAATTATCATAAGCAAAGTAATCAGATCGAGAATTAGCATAATCATGAAGACCAAACATAGCCCTACCTCTAGAATCAAGATTAGTTTTCAATCCAGGTGAAACAGAGTTATCAGAAACATTGGGTTTATTTCTTTCTAACTTCAAGTAAACTTTTCATTTTCTCAAACCACAATGCTCTCTTGACATGTCTTTTACTAAGCAACTTATATGTCTTCACTTCTAAGCTAGAGTTAGCAGATGTAGAGGTTTGAACATGTCTTTTTGAATTTGTGTACTCACCTGCGGAAACTTTACGAGAAACGTACTCAACCCTTTCTATTTTAAGAGGTCGTATTTGGGACTTAGGAACCAAAAGAGTTTTATATTATTTGAAAAAAGATTTTAGGATGAGAACAAGGTGGTGCATTTATTTTCTCTTTGTTTAAAATTGATGTATTTGAGAAAATTGAGAGTCAATAAGATTAAACCCTTCTTGAGAATTATTTTCATCAGTTGCATTCTTTGAGTTTATTGTGATATAAGAGAATTGATTTTATTAAAAAGTATTTCTCTCTCAGCATCAAAGTCCATTCTTTGAGTTTTCAGGTTTTGTTCATCTCTAAAAATTTTCATTATCAAAATCGAACTCGGAATACAAAGATGAGAAAACACGGGTTTTTGAGAAAGATTTTCTGACTTCTGATTTAATTCCTCCGAGGAATAACTAGTCAAGAAGTCAGTTGACAATGGTATTTCTCTTGTTTTATCAAGCTCATTCAGTTTAGTGTGATCATAAGACATTGTAACACCCAAGGCTCGGAAATTCCTATAATTAGTAACTTTTCGATATGATGTGTTTTGGTATTGCCTAATTGAGATTAGGAGATGTTTAGAAACTTGAGGGACTTATGTTGTCATTTTGAAACTAGAAAAGTATAGGGACCATTTGTGCCAACTTTCAAAGTTTTATATACAAATATGCAGATTTGACTTTGTTGGAGTCAAACTTTTCATTTTACACTTCTGCTTCACGAGAGAGAATTTAGAACAGAGCTTTCTTTGAGGTTTTTGAGCAAGAACAGCAAGAGCAAGTGATTTCCATCTGTTCCTAGTTACACACAAGCTGAGGTAAGGTTTCTTGTTTGTAGTTCTTGAAGTTTGAGTGGGTTTTAAGATTGATTCATGGTGAATCAAGATTAAAGCATGTTTTGGTTGTTCTTATTGGTTTATAAATTGTTTGGGGTGTAGGAAAACACCCCAGTAGTGTTTTTATGTATTGTTAGTAAGTGTTTTTGAGGTTTCAATCGGATTCACAGCAGAAAGTCGGCGAACTGGAGCTATAAGTAGAAAGGCACGGGCGTGCCTTTGAGGGGTACGGCTGTGCCTTGTGGCCGTCACCGCCTCTGTTCTTGAGGTCCGGGCGTACCTGGTTAGGGTACGGGCGTGCCTTGGTCCGGTCCTGACCTGGTACGCCCATACTTGTTAGGGCCTGCTTTTGGGCCTTGGGCCTAGGGGCACGGGCGTACCCTACGGGCGTGCCCTGCCCCTGGTCAGTTTGTTTAAGTGCCGAGTTGAGCATATTTTGATACTATAACTGTATATGATTGTAGGGATTACTATTTGACGTATTCTGAGTTTACCTGACATATCTCTGTGTGATATTTATTGCTGAGGTGAGTTTTCTAAACTCTGATTCATATATGTGATATGTGTGTGATACATTACAATGTGATATATTATTGATAAGAGGATCACAGAAAGAGAGCTGTAGCACGCTGCTTTGTGCAATAGTTGCTACGGACAGCATTTTAGCCTTCTAGGCGGATGCTAAGATGGTGCAGTACTGTGTCCATAAGAACTGTTACAGCATTCGTATATGTGTATGCGCATGCTTATATGATTTACAGTTTAGTTTTCTCACTAAGCCCTCATGGCTTATCATATACTGCTTACTATTGTTTTGCAGGGCGTGATTCCTCCAAAGGCAAGGCCCCAGTTTGACAGAGGTTGTTGTATGAGGGAAACTCTGTATTTTGAAACGTAACGCCTACTTGTATTTTGAAAAACAAGACTTTTGTTGTAAATATTGAATACTACTCTTTTATATGAACCAGAGGGTTCAGTGTTACTTGTAGCTTCCGCTTTTATGTAAACTTTTTTTATTCTAAAATACTTCTATTTTAGAGCTTTACTTTATTTAAGAATTTGGGGCGTTACAGACATTTTCATCTTTTCAGAATTTTCTCTTTTGACTTTTTCCATTTCAACATCCTCAGCTACTCCTGTGAACCTCATGAGTTGCACATAACCCTTTTCTATTAATTTAAAATCATATAATTGTACAGCAGTAACTTTTTCAAGAATGTGAGGATTCTTAAAACCAAGACCTTTATAAGTATACGGATTGTAAAAACGCGTGTCTTTTGGTTTATTCAAATGAATGGTTTGACCCTTTTGACCTCTTTTGACGAGCTTGTCCTCAAGTTCTTTGATCTTTGATCTTTGATTACAACTCATTTCTTTCATTAAAAATGGAGTTGATTTTAATGACATTTTCAAAGCTCTCTATCTCTGCAGCTCTAAGCTTTTCTTTCAGGTCATTTATGTGAACTTCTTTCTTAGCTAAACTTTGTCCTAAGTCTTTAACATTGTTATGTGCTTCTGACAATAGACATTTTGCTAGTGCTTCAACTTTCAAGCATTCTAAACTAACCTAATTGTTATTTCTTATTTGTTCTTCTAAGGCCCAAATGGTTTTCTTTTCATTCTTAAGATTAGTTATTTGCTCTTGAAAAGAATCAATCATAGCTTGAATATCAGAAGGAATGGTGTTTACCTCAGAAGTAAGTAGACTCTGAATGGCATGAGTTGGTGTCACCATCATTGATATGTTGTGCTTCACTAGACATCATTAAATGTCTGATCTTTTTGATACTCGACAATGGATCTTTGAGTGAAATGATAGAAAGTGATTTTCAACAAAAACTGTTCTCTAACTTGGCTATTAAAGACTTCAACAATGATGTTTTTTAATAAAAAAACTCTTAAAGGTAAAAAGTCCCGCCAATTATATAATTCCCTAAGGCGGGGTTCGGGGTTCAAACACTGATTTTGCGATTTTGAGTTTAGTGCTAATTTGCGATTCTAGTTTCGAA
This sequence comes from Dittrichia graveolens, assembly GCA_038502395.1. Classification (NCBI taxonomy): domain Eukaryota; kingdom Viridiplantae; phylum Streptophyta; class Magnoliopsida; order Asterales; family Asteraceae; genus Dittrichia; species Dittrichia graveolens. The sequence goes on from JARJIL010000006.1 coordinate 28,638,297, forward strand.
CACTGGTTTGTGATTTTGTTCCTCAACATTGATTTGCGATTTTGCTTTCACAAGTGATTTGTGATTTAGTCATAACCACCGATTTGCGATTCAGGCCTTAACAAGTGGTTTGCGATTCAGTCTTAACCATTTATTTGCGATACAGGCCTTAACAAGTGATTTGCGATTTGAAGTTATAATCCTGATTTGTGATTCCAGTTTAACAACTAGTTTGCTATTGCAATTTTAACAACTGATTTGCGATTAAAATCTAATAACTGATCTACGATTTTGCTTTAACAACTGATTTGCGAGTCAGCTACATAACCTGATTTGTGATTCTGATTTCAAGGGCAATTTGCAATTCTGATGAACTTTTGCGATTCATCAACAGGTCGATCAAAAATCAGATTAAAAACTCCAAAATCAAGCCTTGAAATCCAATCTTTTTGATACAATAACTTCCACTATCAGTCTAATAACAATACCCAACCTTTTAATTAAACAAATATCACTTTAACATTAAGAATTAAATCGAAAAACAGTCCAGAAAAATACCCATTTGAACAGAGTATTACCCAAAAATTCAATAATGATATATGATTTTGATGATTTTCTATCTAATACACCTCGAAATCAGTAGATAACCACAAATATATACTCGATTTCAGCAAACAGACCCAAATCATGATAGATCTTGAAGAACAGTTCATGAAATAATGAAGAACAGATGAGAAAAAACTGAGATTTTATAGATTTGTTTATCACCTTTTGATCCTCTGTGATACCAATTGTACATTTCAAATTATCAAGTATCAAACATATATTGAAGTAATCACACAAAGATAAAGTCTTGGTAGCATGTATGTATGCATATGAAGGAGAGAAACCAAGAACATAGTTTTAGGAATATTGATTGCTCTATTAAATTAGGTCACGGAACATTGATTATATACCCATTGGGTATTTACACAAAATACCCTATACTGTGACTAATGTCATATGTACTCACAAACTTATCTAAAATATATTGAATACAACTTTAGGACCTAACACTAACCTCATGAGAATAAGGCAAGCTTTAACCCAAACTTGGAGTTAAAGAATAAGAATCTTGACTTAATCCGCAATTCATTCCAAAGTCTCTCAGTTTCTCTAGCTCGGGCAATATAGAAGATCCAAGATCGGGCCTATCTTTCTTCCTCAACTTTGAACATTTAAGTGCTAGCTGTGCTAAGCAAAGCGTCTCTTCAACAGGCCAATTTGGCAATGTTGGATCAAGAATATCTGCAAAACTTCCTTTCGAGATAGCCCTCCCAACAAGATGTGTTAGACCTATTGGTGGCCTAGCAGTTATAATTTGGAGTAGCATTACACCTAATGAGTAAACATCTGACTTAACCCCTAACAAACCCGTTTGTTGATACTCTGGATCAATGTAACAAAATGTTCCTGCAGCTGAAGTCATGTGATATTGAGTCACACTATCGGCTACAGAAGATGGTACAAGTCTTGCTAATCCAATATCTGAAATTTTACAAACATAATTTCGGTCTAGCAGAATGTTGCCAGGCTTTAGATCACGATGCACAAGGGGGTCCGGTTTTGTTTGGTGAAGGAATAGAAGTCCGGTGGCAATATCAACTGCAATTCGGAAACGAACTTGCCATGGTATAGAAGGAGTGTTATTTTTACATAATAAACGATCTTCTAAGCTTCCGTAATTCATGAATTCATAAACTAAACATCCGTTTTCGGGACAAGCTCCTAAAAGGAGGACTAGGTTTGGATGTCTCATACGAGATAGTATCTCAACCTGAAACATGGCACGTATATTTTGTTATTAGAAGGAAAATAGTATGAGAAGAGGAGTACAAAGATTGATAGATGCTACTAAATTAGGATGAAATGGTAATTACTTACAAAGTAACCAACTTCGGTCTAATTTATGTTCCGATAATCATCTTTGTTGTTCTCTGATTGAAAAGGTAATTAAATTTCAAATGTTTCAATTTTAAGGTAATCTTCGAACTTAACACCATGTTAGCACTTTGTTAGGGAAAAAAAAGTCGTCATGGTCAAATTACTGACATATCATTATTTTGACCCATCAATCTGTATGGGTTAATGGATTACCTATTTACCTTAATTTGAAATTTTTATTTCCTGAAGGTGTCTATGGGTAATCACTACCCAAGACAATAGTTAAGCCAAAGTTTGGCTGCTTTTCTATATAACCGTATAAAACTTCACATTCATATATGCATTATGCATATACATACATACATTTACCATTCATATCTACCCTACATGCATATGCATATAGTTATGCATATGTATATAGATATGCGCACATACGTTTGTACGTACGTATATATGTATGCATGTATGTATAGTGCGTATACATATACCTCTTGTTGAAATTGTTTTTTTCCTTGAGCAGCATCTGGTCTAAGAACTTTGATTGCAACAGGTGTATGATCAAGTTTAGCTTTAAAAACTGGACCATATCCACCTTCACCAATTTTTAATGATGGTTCAAAGTTATTAGTTGCTTCTTCGATTTCTTCAATTGTATATTTTCTATAGAGAAACTGATTTATATTCTGTGCTTCCATCTCAGCAAGCTCTTTTGCTTTCTTGATAGATTCAATTTCTTCAATCTTACAACTTTCTTCAATCTGAAACTGATGCAGTTCTGAAGCCTGCACTATTATATTTTTTTAGTAATCGAGCTTAATTTGTAATATTACAAGTCAAAAGTATACTTATTAACTCCAAGTTGTCTATACAGATGACAATATTGACCCATTTATTTATAGGCCAGTCAATCGTGGTTATGTTTTACCTCAAACAGGGTCAAACCAAAGCGCGTAATAGAAAGGGCAACAGGCTGAATGGGTCAATCACGTTAATGTTGCCCAGAGTTTCTTTCTTACGCATACAGTCTCCTAAATTGTGTTATTAATATATTTATATTATTGTTGTAATAATATGGTTGTTGTAATCATATTCAGAATTAACTGTTTTACAAGAAGCTTTAATAAAAGAAGAAAAATGTGTTTGGAGGTAACATGACCCAAACCACTTTGACCCGAACTAATACTTATCATTTTCAACGTGAACCATATTCTGAGCCATTACCCAACCCCTAGTCTCATGCTATACAAAGATTGGGAAATGCCAATGAAATTTTTACTTCAAACTTATTATTATACAATAGCTTATTTTAATTAAAATTCTTTAGTTATAAAAGGTTAAAAAGATGTATTTTTTATTTATAATTAAATACTATGCATATGATATCCATATGTACACACACTATATGATAGCTTAATAATATTAGACGTATATTTAATATTATTGCAAAACCGTAGTTATAACATGAAACAGATATTACATTTTATAACAAAGCTAAGCTCTAAATTTTAAATTCACATATTTCCCACATGAATGTAATCCTGCATTAAGAACCTTTTAATGAGCTTAATTATCTCTAGTATTTGAGTTTTTCTTTTGAATTGGTTGTAACCATTTGCATTTTCACTGCATTGTACATTTTGACCTCTGTTGTAATTTAATATGAGTAATTAGTTTTATTTTTAATCAATGCAGTTGTAAGCATATGTGAGCTTCAGTTACTTCATCCTTTCTTCAGTCTCATTTTTAACTTCATTGAAAAAATAAAAAGAAAAAAGATATGGATTCTGTAACATCACCTCTTTCTTAGCAGCAATTGCTTCTTTGCAAGCTACGTTATACATTTCCATAGTTTGCTTTAATTCAAGTTTAAGCCTTCTCATCTCAGCTTCAACGTCACTCTGAAAATTCAAATTAAATGATGATTTTATTAGAAAAATCTTAGTATTTTTCGTAAGAAATTTTCTCTATTTGGAATCTAAAATCCACACTCACTGGTGATGATGAAGCTGATGTTATACTCTCATTAGCGTCTCCCACAAATTCATAATCTAAATCATGGCCCGTGATCATATCAGGTGCACTTTTCTGGTCTTCCCTCACAGTGGGTGACCTGTGTTCGATAGGAAAAGAATATGAAAAACCTAGATAACTCATAAAGAAATGTAGCTTAACAGTAGTAGGTTCCAAAAAATTTACCAGGCTCATAAAAAATTATTAGGTATTAAAGGTGGCAATTTTGATGCATTTACTTATTAATAGGTCGATGACTCGGCTAGGATTATGTTTCATCTCTAAAGGGCCAATCAGGTAAAAATTATCTGGATGAACAGACCAAAAGTCGCTCAAAATGTATTTTTCATGCATAAAACCTCCTAAAACATTTTATTCAATAATATAACTTTTCTATTCATATTTGGGAGACCGATTATTTATAATAAATATAAAATTTTGGATAACAAGTGTTTTGGATCAACCACACCCGACAATATAAAAAATAACCCGTTTTGACCCATCAGTTTTGCAACCTCTAGGTATGATATATTCATTTTCTAGCATCAGAAAGGAGGAGGACTTACAGCTCTAGAGCAAATGATATTGCAGTTCTTACTTTTCTGCTTTTATTTGCACGCATTAAATTAACGATACAGATTACATGTAAATAGTAGGTTAAGTAAGTAACATTTCTTATCTGAAATTCATGTTAGAAACATGTTTCTTGAAAGCATTCAGTGGATCACAAAAAAATCATGAAAAGAAAAGATTTTCCATAAATAGTTGGAGAATTTTCAATATGCACCTCTCTCCATCTTCTAGAGCAGAAGATGATGACATCTTTGGTGACTCTGGAAGATTAATTAGAGTTCGTGTTGCTAACCGTCGTTCTAAAACCTTTCCTTTTGAAATTATGTGCACAGAACAAAAATCCGGGACCCTTTTCAATATTGAAGAAGGCACATGTGAGTTCCTGAATTTCCTGTAGGAAATAATGGTTTAGATTACTTGTTAATGGTAATAGCTGACCAAGGTGGCAAAAAGGGCTTGGCCTCAAGCGGGTAATTTTAGGCAGGTTGAAATGGTTCAAGTTGGTTTATCAGAAATATTTTAACTTTTTTATCAATATATAGTTCATAAAATATAAAAATAATATCATTTACAACATTTTGATAATAATCTGACTATTCAGATAAAATGATTTAGGTGATTTTGTGCAGTAGAATTTCACTTTGGACAACCTTCAAACAATTTAACCAATTTGACCTTTTTCCTTTTGACCTGTTACAGTAAATAAAAAAACCTGAATCAACCCATTCACAAGTAAACGGGTCAAAATTTTGCCACCTCTACTATCTCAAAATGAGCGGGCAAGAGAGAGAGAGAGAGAGAACCTTGCTAAACCACTTTTTGTTGAGGCACCAAGCACTAGATTTGCAATTTCATTTTGACCAACATAATCTACAAGTGCCTTGCTGACATCAGCATCAATAAGCAAGACATTTGTCACTGGAATCTGAAATAACAGGAGATGCTCAACTTGGGACAAGAGATTGTTCATCCTTTAAGCCATTATTGATAATTTATATGACATAATTATATTAAAATTTGAGTAAAAATAATGAAACTGGTACGAAAGTACAAACATGTTATTAAATATATCTTGTGGTTCATGCATGTCATTGAATAAAAACAAACTACCCCGCTCTTACCACCCTCCTTCCTTTAAAAGGGGATTTTCCCTGATCAGGTTCCCGATGCGAGCCTTTGGCTCAGAGGGGGGGGGGGGGGGGGGGATTATCTAGTGAACAACCAAGGTGATCGTTTAGCCGTTTAGGAGCACGTGTAAGAAGATTTATTAAGAATGTGGTATTTAACATAATGGTGATAATCTTTGGCATAAAATGTTCTGGATCATTATAATTGACAAGTTAAACTTTCTAAGATAAATAACTTCTAGCCTTTGCAATTTGCATAAAATACTTGAACCAATGGCCAAACCATGCATTAAATCTGTAACAGAATTAGTCTATCATAATTCATAAATACATACCTGCTTTAGTGCACAAAGTGCACTGTAACAGCTGAAAAGCTGTTGTATTTCAAGATCATTTGATTCATGTCTTCCATGCCTGAATGGCATACCTGAATTATCTGCATATTTTCATTGAAAATATATTCATGTGAAGGAATTTTTTTATCAATCTATATTTAAAAATAGCTACCACTTAAAAGAAATAAAAAGAAAAAATGTTACTTCCTTTATTCAGGTCAATCCAGAAACATAAAAAAACATTTGTAAAACAATGTAATACGATATCACATTTCATAGGAGGTATGCTTTGACTTCTGCGGTCAGACAAACTACTGTTCAACTAGACAAAAGTTCATCACTTCTTTACATGTTTGAAAAAATCTTGACAAAATGATAAAATCTATACAATTTCTGAAAGTGAAATGTGATAGTTTTGAACTCAATAGTCAGAATGTACACCCTTTAAGATAAGGGTGTCTTATAAATCTATCATTATCCACAGTAACCACCATCTAGCTTTTACTAAAATGATAATTACTCACAGAAGAATTGCATATTCATCATGTTGGGGTTAAAAATATGGATTTTGTTCCACATGATTCATTCTAATTAATACATTTGTATCAAAAACTCCTATTAAACCCTGTTAAATGTCAAATTGATGCTATTTTTTTGGGGGTGGAAAATGTTGACATATATGTCGAATTTAATCCACAAATTATATGCTTAGTCTATCTAAATGGAGAGCAGATTCCAATTGTGTATGTAATCAAGATCTAGAAATGCAACATTTCAACAAACCACGAGGAATTTGGCAATAGGCTACGAATGATTGACAAAATTTGAGGAAAAGAGCGGGTACCTACGTGAATTGAATGGCGGCACTCTAACATGAACCAGGTTAATCGACGAATTGTTTAACGCGAGGTTGTCGAGTGCATATCGAACCGCATAAGGGCTGTGCTTATCGTTATCAATGCCGACGGCAATCTGGTTCATTGGTGGGTTTGCCATGCCTGAGCTACCGTCTTTTGATTGGGAACAGGTATCAGGCATGATTGATAGTTTAACTCAACTACTAAAGGGAATAATTATTTAGGGTTTTGCATGACCATACAAATTGCCGCGTATACGATCTTGAAGATGAATTTCCGGTGTAGGACGGAGGAGGAAGGGCGGAGATGGAGAAGGAAGCGATGGTGTTGGTTTATAATTGGAAAAAGATTCCCCGCCAACGAAAACGAACATAACTGCAACACAGATGTGTTTTGTCACCTTGATTTTCTCTTTGATTTGCATAAGAATTCGGTTTCGTTATTTAGTTTTTAAAATTACACTAATAATCAATGTGCTTTAAGTTTTGTAATAAAACGGTCCTTTAACCATTAAAGATAATAAAAACAATGTTAAACTTTTTCTAATGATTATTTTACTATTTTCTCATATATCACATTCAGTATTTATGTTTTAAGTTTGTTGCATTAATTGTCCTTTAAAGAATATTTTTTTTAGTTTCATTACTTTTAATTAATTAACTTTAATTTTAATATTTTTTATGTCTTGTTAGTATTAATATATAATTAAATTTGTAAACTGATAAAATATATCTGTGTTTTGTTTTTATCCAAATCTATATTAATTATTTAAAGTTCTCAAACTTTTATTTTTATTTCAAATGTATTCTTGATAGAATTATTGTTTAAATTATTATTGTTGTTATTAATATTATTATTATTATTTAATATCCTATAACCATTTTATTGATATTAGTAAAATTAGAAGATGGTCACGTTTATCAAGGTCGGGTTTATTATGGTCTAAAATAAGAATTTTTTTAGTTTTTATTATTTTTAATTAATTAACTTTAGTTTTAAATTTGTTTAAGTCTTATTAGTATTATTATATAAAATAAATTTGGGTTCGGGTTCGGGTTCATTAACTTTTTTTAGGTCGTTTATATTAACTTTTTCTACCGATTTGAATCACAAACCCATGTTTGGACTCATATATGTACTAGTCGACTGTTCTACAAACTTACATCTTATATATCTTACTCCTATATAATGCATTTACCACCTAAAAAACTTTTAATTTTAAGAAGAGTAAATTTACTAAAATACCCCTCCTTTATACCTCTCCTTTACCCCCTCCTTTAAGTCCATAATTAATGAATTTAAACAAATAAATATTGAAAACATAACCGACAATTAATTAATTTAAACCAATACTTATAACTGAATTATTTCTAACCAAATATTTTTAATATTAATTTTTGATTCATGAGATCACCATACTTATAATTGAATTAAGTCTAATCATATATTTTTAATATTAACTTTTTATTCATGAAATCACCTAAATTATTTGTTTTCAATAAATCAAGTTCAAGAGATTTCACAAACATCAAACAAATGAAAGAGTCAAAGAGTTGAAATTTATAAACATTGCAATCTAACTCAATTACATAATAATTGGAACTATGAAACATTACACACACATATACATACATATATATAATCAGCAACTTCATGATTCAACCATGCGATAAAAATTTTCTAACAAACTGAAAGACAAATAACTAAGAGTTAGCAATTTAATTCTTAATTTCAAAGTGCCTCTCGCAAACAATCTTCACAAACTCATATTATCTTCATCTCGCAAGGAATCTTCACAAACTCATATTAGCTCTTTGTGATTATTCTGCACAAAACTCATCACAACCTCCTCTTTATTCGCCGTTATCGCATTACGCGGGTACACACTAGTAATCTTTATAATGTATATATGATGGGTTGTGATTATATGTACAAAAGGCTAGAAATTTAATAAAAGTATCCATACAAACATTTCTATCTTGTGAATGCAACCACCAATTCACCATCTTTTGAGATATTGTAGGACTTTTTTTATTTTATATTATATTAACACCAATTCACAATCAATTACCAAACCATAGATCAAAAATTCGATCTTGTGAATGCAATTGTTACAACTTATAAATAGTTTATTTGATAAAAATATTCATACAAACAATTCGAATACTAAATTACAAAAAGTACACATGGTTGATGAAAAAACTTAAATCTATAATTAAATTCAAAAACTAAAAACTCAAAAGATTATTTAGTTTATAAATATCCCGAATAACATGTCCAAACCGGTCTTATTAACCTGAAACATGATTAATTTGAACCCAACTAACTTGAAGCTTAATAAGGCCGAGTTTTTGGTGATATTTATTTTTTTAGAAAACCCGACCCGACTAATCGAAAACTAGATTAACAACCCAATACATACCCAACTCTGCATGAGTAGCTTCTAATTTTACTACTACTAATACTACTTATAATAATAATAATAATAATAATAATAATAATAATAATAACAATAATAATTGAAAAATTAAACTATCAAGAATACATTTAGAATATAAATAAAATTCAAGAACTTTAAATATTTATAACAAATTTAGATAAAAATAAAACACACATATAATTTATCAGTTTACTAATTTATTTTATATAATAATACTAACAAGATTTTAAAAATATTAAAACTAAAGTTCACTAATTAAAAGTAATAAAAACTAAAAATACTACCTAAAGAACCATTAATGTAATATGTGAGAAGGGGGTAAAATAGTCATTATAAAGTAGAAGGATTGAATGTGATATGTGAGAAGGGGGTAAAATAGTCATTATAAAAAAGTTAATATTACCTTTGTTAATTTTAACGGTCAAAGGACCGTTTTGTTACATAATGTAATCCACAATGACCATTAATGTAATTATAAAAATTAAATGATGAAACATGAAACTTTATGCAAACCACAGGGACGAAATTTGTAATTACTCTTAAATATATTTTAAAGTTTCAAAAATACAGTGTAGTATTCTGAATTTGGTAACTCGGTTAGTTTAGTACCTGACTCGGTGAATATTCAATCTACTTCACCAAGTTTTGGGTAGTAAACTATACTTTAGCCAATTAACGATGTTAAAACTACTCTGTCGCACTTTGTTAGACTCTCGGGTATGGTTACCTTCCATCACATTCATCACAATGTCAGATTTTCACCCCCACTACTTAACTTACTATACACACCCGTAATGGTTACTCTCACCACACCAAACTATCGGAGATTTTTGATCAAAATGGTTTTTTTGAAAAACTTATTTACCAAAATGGTATACTTTTAAAACTATTTACCAAAGTAGTATAATAGCAAAAATATTTACTAAACGAGTGTTTTTTTCATTTCTTTTAATTTTCAGCCTCCGGTTTTATCACTATGTTTACAAAATTTACCAAATGACTTTTTAACACAATCAAACAAATTCTAAACTTGTTCAAAAGAAACAACAAACTCTAACAATTTAAAATAAAAGCCACAATTAAACATACAATGTTTTGAGGTACAAAACCAACGTCTTGTTACGAAACAATAGTCATACTTAAAATCTTGAACTAGTAACACAATCAAATATACAATCAAAAATAACATGATTAGCTTAAATCTTGAACTAGTAATCAATTTCTACCTACAAAAAAAGGGGGGGGGGGAAAGAAATAAGAGAGAGTCATACAAATGAAACATAAAAGTAATTTTTTACTAGTGTTCTTATTTACCTTAGTTTAGACGGACATCGTTTTCGATTATGACTCTTTTGCCTACAAATTCCACAAAGTCGAGCATTTCTTGCTTCCTTTATGTTCATTCCATTTCCTAGTCTTGTAGAATGAGGACAACCTTTTTTATTCCATAATTGTTCACAAAGTGGAAGAATTTTAATGATGATGATTGTGGCCAATATGCTTCATGAGGAAGCAAGGAAAACTCGGATGCCCAAGTAGCACAATACTCTACAATTGAGTAATACCTATCAACATATTGCCAATTATTCAAAGAGAGTTTGGCACATACACTCAACACATGAGAACACGGATACTTAAATGTGTCCTACTTACCACATGAACAAGTCACATTTTTTCCTCTTTAAGTTATCAACTCAAATATACCTTTCTCCCGATTAAATGATTATAATGAATGTGCACTAGCCTTTGACATTAAACCTACTTGTTTTGCAACAATATGGGGAGAAGTTATTCGCCAAAATTTGCACTTACAACTAATTTTAGAACTACTTAGGAAGGAGAAGTTATTTGCCAAATTTTCAAAATGCGAATTTTAGTTGCAGGAGTACATTTTCTCGGTCATGTGGTTAACAGCAATGGCATACATGTGGGCTCCAGTAAGATTAAGGCAATAAAGAAGTGGACCACCCCTAAGACACCCTTAGATATCCGCTGAGCGTTCTTGGGATTGGCAGGTTACTACCGACGTTTTTGTGATTGGCAGGTTACTACCCACAGTTCATTGAGAACTTTTTAAAGATTGTCAAGCCTATCACCCTACTAACTCAAAAGGACAAGAAATACGATTGGAACGAAGAACAAGAGGAAACTTTTTAGACTCTAAAGGATAAGTTGTGTAACACTCCAATTCTGACTCTTCCCGATGGACCGGATGACTTTGTAGTGTATTGCGACACGTCAAACCAGGGTCTTGAATGTGTGCTGATGTAGAGGGGCAAGGTAATTGCATACGTATCCTGACAACTAAAGATTCATGAGAGGAATTTTACCACACATGATTTAGAGCTGGGTGTTGTGGTTTTTGCACTCAAAAGTTGGAGGCATTATTTGTATGGGACGAAAAGTGTTATTTACACTTATCATATAAGAGCTTACAACATATCTTTGACAAGAAGCGGTTGAACATGCAACAAAGGCGTTGGATTGAACTTTTCAACGATTATGATTGTGAGACTCGCTACCACCCGGGTAAGGCAAACATGGTAGCTTATGCTTTAAGTAGAAAGGAAAGGGTCAAGACAAGGAGAGTACGGGATATGAGCATGACCATTCATTTGGGTATTAAGGATAAGATACTTGAAGCTCATAAAAAAGCAACCAAATACCTGAATGCTTCAAAGGAAATGTTGCGAGGGTTAGACAAACAGTTGAAGAGAAAGGAAGATGGTGGATTGTATCTTGTGGAATGAATGTGGGTGCCACTGACGGGAGATGTGAGGACCCTGATCATGGATGAAGCTCACACGACGAGGTACTCTGTCCATCCAGGAGCGGATAGGATGTACCATGACCTGAGAGATATGTATTGGTGACCTGGAATGAAAAAGGACATAGCCATTTACGTTAGCAACCGTCTAATCTGCTCAAAAGTAAAGGCCAAACATCAAAAACCCTCGGGACTATTGCAGAAGCCGGAGATCCCCGAGCGAAAATGGGAAAATATAACTATGGACTTTATTACAAAACTGCCAGGATTAGCGGTAGGCACGATTCAATCTGGGTCATTGTGGATAGGATGACTAAGTCAGCCTATTTTCTAGCAATTCGTGAAGACTACAAAATGGACAAGTTAGCAAGAATTTATATGTGCGAGGTGGTAGCAAGACACTGGGTGTCTATGCCTATTATGTAACAGTCGTGGTTTTCAAAAATTGAGATTTACAAAAACTTTTCTTACTAAATCAAATTCATCGCAATGGAAGACTTGTGACACCGTATTTATTAAAACCAGTAAAACCGTTTTAAACTTACATTAATATAAAAACCACCCGTTACGTCAAATCAAGTCTTTGATTTAAAACCAACACTTTATCATAACCATAAGTCGATCTCAGTAACAACACAAATATAAATAACTACCCATTAGCACCCACGCTCACAAGGCCACACATACCTAAGCAACCTGCACGAGCACATCACACATTTCAATAAAACAAGTGTCAGCTTTTGCCTCATGAGTCAGCTTAGTTATCAACACAAAATCATCACATTAAAACGTTCATAAAACAACTTTAGGTTTAGGGTTATACATAACTTAACCCACCCGCATATCATCATTAATCATCAATATCGTCAATACCATTAATCCTAGTTGGGGTGTGTCATCCCACATCCTTATCATCATTAACATCATTCTTAGTTAGGGTCTATCCTCACACATCATTATCATTGTTATTGTCATTATCCTCATTAAGCATAGTAATCATCTAGAATGTAATATTCTGAAATTTTATTATGACCTCAATATTGATTAAATAGGTGTCTTCATTGTTTATAAGAATTTGTGTTTCATATTTGTAAAATAATTTATGGTATATCATAGTTAAATTGGAAGTTTATTGTTTTAAAGGTGATTTTAGTTATTTAATGATATTTGCCCATGAAGTACTATTAGTATTGCACAAAGTACAATTGATTAAAGCTTTAAATAATTGATATTATAGATGTTATGAGTTAAGGGTTATATGTGTACATTGGATGAAACTTTAAGGGTTAAAGGTGTAATTGTGTGTGTAAGTGTTATTTGACCCATTTGAGGGTCAAAAGCCCTAATTGAGGCTGGAACAATCGAGAAGAGGGAGAGAGAGAGAGAGAGCTTCAAGCAATGTTTGCAAAGAAAGGAGGAAATCATGGAGAAATTTTGTGATTGTGAAGCTTGAGAACTCATTTGGTGATCTTGATAACTTATCTAGCCTAGGAGTTTATCTTAAGCAAAGAAAGGAAGAAACATAAGTTGGGTTGAGGATCAAAGGTAAGTTTTAATTATGACTTGTGCTTGATTTTAGCAATATATGATGTATATGGTTGATTTGTGTTGAATTATATCACTAATTTAGCTAATGGGTCAAAATCTTTGAGTTAGGGTTTAATTACCCAATCTATGATGAACTGTAGTTATATGCTTGTTTTAAAAGTACGTTTTGAGGTTAAGTGAGTTATTTGGTTGCTGAAATTGGAGTTTTGTTGAGAGGTTTTGTGTTTTGGTCAATTTGGCTAAGGAAGCAAGCAGAAATTTATTGTTCACGCTGCGATCTAGGTGTGTTGCGGCACGAGGCTGCCTGCCCTGCGTAGTGTCATTTTCCAGGGATTTTCTCGCGGCACGAGAGGTTAGGGCTCACGGCGCGAGGAGCCCTGTTGACTCTAAAAACTGTGTTTTGACTCTTTTTGGCCTTGTATTTGATTGGGGTTTAATTCTAGTGGGTATATGAGCATTTGATAGAGCCTTTTAGACCCGAAAGAGTGTTTTAATTAGGATATTGAACTAGCATTCTTTAAAGAGCTTACATTGGCTTTATGTATTGCACTATAGCGCCTTTGAGCAAGTGTTTGAGCTTTTGTTTGGTTAGGGTCTTGATCCTCATCACACCCTCAGGTGAGTACACCCTGCAGATACCCAACTTTTCTTAAAGCTTATAAGTCATCACAGATGTGTTTTATATGTTTGGCAAGTTGTTTTATGAAATCTATTGATAAAGGATGTGGAACTTGGAAATCTTGCTATGATTAATGGACTTGTTTCTATGGAAACAAATGAGACCAATGCTCCACTTAGGAGAATGTCTATGTTTATGTTGAGTTTGTATTTAATAGTTTCATGAGATATGATACTCCACATAGGAGTGAGCTATGATCTTGTAACAATACATATGGTTTTGAGTTAATGAAAGTTATGTTTACACCTAGGGTGTATTGTGGGCATTGTAATGCCAAATGTGATATTGTTTGTTGAGAATTTGTGCTCAATAGCTATGAGTTATGTGACACTTACTTGCTTTATGCTAAGCTTAATTACTTGAGTTACTTGTCCTTTATGGCTTGTGCTTTATGTGACCCTTGTGGTATGAGTTTTGGTTTGGACCAGTGTTTGAGATATAGTACTTTGTACCATGATAGTTCCTAACCATTAGGTAATGTGTATTGGTTCATGTGGCCTCAGCAATTTGAAACCTAGATGCACGTGTGGTTGAGGAATTGGTGCAAAGTGTGGAGGGGGTGATAGTACCCATTACGATCATGTGGTTCAATGGGCTGACGAGCCACCGAACCTAAGCAACACGAGTGGACTTAGGGAACAGGTCATTCACTCTAGATAACTATTGTATGGTGGACTGCTTCGTGCTTCCCCCACCTTGACGGGGAGATGTGGTTATCCCCCATGTGGGCACGTGTTAATCGTGGCTAGCTACCACATGGAGATACGGTGGTTCAATGGACATACCTGCATCCTTATGTGCTCTTTTGTGTATTTTATCATGATATGTTAAATTGTCAAACTTGTGTTTAAAAACATGATGACTTGGTCTTGAAAGATTAAAGTTTTTTGTTGTACTCACTAGCTATGTTTATAGCTAACTTGGTGTATTAAATGTTTTGCATCCGCAGGTTGTCTAGTGTAACATCCGTAAACCCGGCCTAGTTGTGGGCGGGTCGATGGTAAGTTAGAGTGTATTTATTTATGATTAATTATGTGGTTATTTGGGGTTAATTAATCTTATTGTTAAGTTAAATAATTATTTAAAATAGTTAATTAGCTAATTAAAGGTACGGGTTACTGGACATATTTAAATATGTATATGTATGCATGGAGTATATATGTAATTATGTGTAAGCGTGTATGTATATATGTAAATGCATGGATAGGGATAGTCCACCTCCTGCTTTGAGATGGAGGTTACATGTGTACGTGTACATATATGGCAATTTGAGGAGATAATCTCTGTTCATTATTCAAAGTGAAAAGTGTGTTTGTGTGTGTTTTGAGAGAGAAAACTCAAGAAAGCAAAACTTGGAAATTTGGAATCAAGATTTGTTGGTGGATAATTGCATATAAAGCTAGGTATGTGTTTCTTATGAACTATATGATGATTCATGATGGTTTTGTGTGTTTAAATCTTGCTGGAATTGCATGTTGAAATGAAGAACACCATTAATGGGTTTTTGAAGAAACTTGGTATGTGGGTTTTTGCTAGTTTTGTTGTTTTAAATTGTTTAAAGGTGTTTATGATGATTGTTAGCATGTTATATGAAGCTTATACATGTTTTAGAAGTGTTTGGGATTGAATTATGAGTTTGGAAGAAGATTTTGTAAGTTTTATGTCTGCTGGGTATGAGTTGAAGAAGATGAACCTGATAAAGGATGAAAACTGGTATTGATGAAACCGGTATGGAGGAATCCGTTATTCCTGAAATCCGAAATCCTTGAATCTGATTACCATAAATCCGATGGATTCTTGAAATCCGATAAGCCCAAATCCGACAACTCAATTCCGACACAGGAAATCCGGTAATGATGAAATCCGGAACTTGTTGAAATCCGACACCATGAATCCGGTACTCATGAACATCGATGTTGATGGTAAATCCGATTCTAGAATCTGATTGAGAATCCGATGGTAGATTCCAATATGATGAAATCCGATGGTGGATTCCGACAAGTTGAATTCCGATAATGATGAATCTGGCAGTGTTGAAATCCGACACTTTGAGTCGGATTTCCTTAAATCCGACAGTTGTGGAATTAATGGTGTATTTTTTAATGTTGTATGCTATATGTACATTTATATGTGAATCTAGCATGATGTGTATGAACCATAGAGATATAAATATATGTTTGGATATATATTTATGAACTGGATACTGATTTCAGTTCATTGTGATCTCAGGAACGGAAAAGGCTCAGTAACATTAGACCACTAAGTGAAGATTGAGATGAAGAGGTGAGTGGACGTTTAACTCATGACTGGTGTTAGTTGTAACTGGTTTTGGTTATAACTATTTGTGGATTAACGTAGGGATTGACTTTATGTCTGATAATTGATTAACCGGTTGTTTGATAATTAATTGTTGCGTCAGTGATATGTATACATTTTATTGGTGATATCACTCTGGAAAGAGTGGTATTAAAGGGTGAGGTCTTGGGTTCAAGTCTCACCAAAAACCTACTCTGGGAATGATCCAGAGGGAAGGGTTGGGGTGTACTAGGCTGCAGACCTGACATCGCCATGTCAGCTGCCGAGTGGTTGATGCGTCGACGCACCGCGGGGCGGTGGGGTGTTATATCTAGTAGCCTATGTGAGGTGGGTAGATGCTTTGAGCATTAGTTTTGCTTGAGTTAGCTTTCGGTAATCTTAGATTTCCTTTTTGTTTGATTATGGTCGAGAGATTGATTATGGTAACACCAAAAGCTTTTGGGGTCGTAATCGACGATGAAATATATTGATAAAATGTACTGTATTTTGTAGAAATACTCTAAATGAATTTTAATGCTTCCGCTATTAGTAAAAGGGGATTTATATAAAATATGTTTTAAATCAGTTTTGGGAATGTTTAAATTTGAACTAAAAATCAGGGTGTTACATAGAATTATCTCAATTTTAACTTCATTATCATCTTTAACATCGTTAAACATCACAATCCTTATTAATCATCGTCATTAAACATCGCAATCATTGTTAATCATCATCATTAAACATCACAATCATTATTAATAATCATTATCATCATTAAGCATCACAATCAGCTTTAATATATGTCACATTTTCAACATTGTTATCATCGTTAACATCTTTAGCATCGTTATCATAATTAACATCATTACCATCTTTAGCATCATTATCATCCTTAACATCTGTAGCATTGTTATCATCATTAAAATCATTATCATCAATCTTAGTGGGGTCTGGCAACCGCTAGGTTCCAAAGTCCGTCCGTAATGGCACCATGTGCGTGTCTGGCAACTGCTAAGTTCCGAGGTCCACACACAATTTCACCACATGCGTGCCTGGCAATGGCCAAGTCCCGAGGTCCTCCCGCATGGGCAAAGGTTCGCTAAGCGTGCTTGGCAAATTATGTACCAAATAAGGCGCGACTCTTACCGTAATCATAAGTCCCAAGTTCTTCCAAGTTCGCTACTTCGACTAAATGTCGTTTAGGTGAAAATACAAATGGTGCCCCATCTAGGCCCCTATTTCACCAACATGACGTTTTGCACATGACCCTATCACCTGGCCAATATATCACTCTAGTGTACAAGTACACCATGTGTTGTCAAGGTTATCTAGAAACCCAACAACTACCACTGCTTTGCTAGCAATTTCCTAGAAGGCTTAACATCTACCTCCTAGACAACAATAATTAGGGTACGTCTACCCCCCTCCCCAGGCATCGTTTACCACATCATAGTGAATTCTCACTATATATACTGCAATAGCCATCATTACTGAATTCATTAAAATCATTAACTACGTACTTAAATCATTCATACACATATCGCGTATGTCATATTTATATCTTTATATATTGTTTACCCCACAAATCATCATATTAGTTCAACATGATCATCGGTTCATATATCTATAAGTATATATGCATGCATCCCAAACACTATGTAAATCAGTCACATATAAACACTAAATAAGTAGCATGCGTTCACAAACAATTGTTAGTCAATCTTAAACCTTCATATATAGGTATATCATCTTACAACCCGTTAATACTTTCAAAATAGATTTTGACTTCATGCTCGATTTTGTAAAATAACTAAACTCACATCAAACCGGACAAAAAGATCACCACGGAACTAGATCCGACAAGCTTCACACACGGATCGTTGAATGTTGCTCTTACAGGCTCCACAACACTCCTCGAGATCTCTACAAACAAAGCCGAAGTAGAAACTTGGCTCGAAATGGTAACACCGGACACTCACAAACTTGCAATAATGTAACGCCCCAATTTTAATAAAAGATATAGAAGTAAGATAATTTTCATAAAAGCACGCATATCAGTTGAAATACATAAGCGGAAACGTTTTCATAACAAAACCGTGCTATTTACCAAAAGATAGAACCGCAAGTACAAACTTAGTGTACTGCCAAGGTTGAATATTTACACATACGGGCGTTAATTGTTCATAGATCAAAAACTGAAAAGCAGTCAAACAGGAGCTTTGCCTTTGACCTTGCTGCATCCTGCAAAACATTTTAAAAACAGTATCTGATAAGCTACAAGAACTTAGTGAGTAATCGAAACATAACATCATATGAGCACACATATACAATCACATGAAGATAATACACGCATGTCTGGCAATCAAAGCTAGCCTCTGGTTCTAGACACAGGGCAGCATCGTAGGTCACAGTACTATACCGCATCTGAGCCTTACTGCACATAGCAGTAAGCTTACATATTCACATGTGTAACATAGCATGTTAGCTATCTGATATGAAACTACACATGCTGCTAATATGAAGTGAAGTCTAGAAGACTCACCTTATAACTGTAATTGCAATACTTCACAGATCACTGATACAGGTACTATGTAAATCACCTCCTATATAAACAATGCATAAATTATATATAAGGCATTCTGATATGAAATAGGGCCTACACGGGCCGTGTATCCCTACACGGGCCGTGTATCCCTACACGGGCCGTGTCCTGTCAATACTACACGACCTAAGCTGGCAACATGGCCAGTGTGGTCTAGTCACCCTACACGGGCCGTGTACCTCTACACGGGCCGTGTACCTTTTATACTACACGACCATGTAATCTTACATGGCCCTATGACCGCCTTTACTACTACACGGCCGTGTACCGCTACACAGGCCGTGTACCTCTTATGCTACACGACCATGTATCCTTACATAGCCCTGTGACCGTCATAACTACTACACGGCCGTGTACCGATACACGGGCCGTGTACATAACAGTTCAGCAGACTGTTCTTGCCAAGAACAGTCGGATTTCATCAAGAAATCCAATAACTTCAACATAAAACGACTAGAGGTGTTTTCCTACACCTCCTACAACTGACATA
Source organism: Dittrichia graveolens (assembly GCA_038502395.1). NCBI lineage: Eukaryota > Viridiplantae > Streptophyta > Magnoliopsida > Asterales > Asteraceae > Dittrichia > Dittrichia graveolens. The sequence goes on from JARJIL010000006.1 coordinate 28,657,922, forward strand.
CATAATCTAAGCTATACAAAACAACTCTAACATGATTCCACCATTGAAACCATGTATTTGATCTTACAAAACATCAAAACCAAGCTTGAAAGCTTACCTTGTGATGAGCTCTTGCTATGATCTTGCTAAAGGCACTTGAAAATCTGATACGGCTTACAAAATGGAGAGCTTATGGTCTGATATGTAAGTGTTCGTGAATGGCAGGGAAACAATTGACAAACTTTGACTTCTAAGTCAAAGTTGGTGTATATATATATATATATATATATATATATATATAGTTTCATCAATTGGCAAAACAGCCCCATGGACTTAACTAAGTTATAATTTGACGGTTTTAGCCCCTCTAGTTTTATATTTACATCTAAACACATAAAGGAAACTTGTAAAAACGTATAACCCTTCCTATTAAATAATGATTAAAGGAATATCGAACCTTGGGTGTTACAACTCTTCCCCACTTGGAATGATTTCGTCCTCGAAATCAACTGTTGAAGAGTTCTGGATAATTCTGCATCATTTCCTGTTCAGGCTCCCAAGTAAAGTCTGAGCCTTTTCTGTCCTTCCATTGAATCTTTACCAGTCCAATCTGTTTGTTACGTAGGGTTTTGATTTTTCTTTCCAAAATGGCTATAGGTTGCTCCACATAATCCAGTCTATCATCAATGGTAGCATCTTCCAACAGTACGACTGCAGACTCGTCTGCTAAACATTTTCTGAGATGCGATACATGGAAGGTATTATGAATCTGAGATAATTCAGCTGGTAGCTCTAATTTGTAAGTAACCTTTCCCACACGTGCAACAATCTTGAATGGTCCAATAAACCTTGGACCGAGCTTACCTCTTTTTCTGAATCTGATAACGCCTTTCCACGGCGATACTTTCAACAATACGTAGTCTCCTACCTGAAACTCAAGCGGTGATCTGCGTCTATCTACATAACTTTTCTGTCTACTCTGGGCAGTTAGCAATCTATCTCTGACAAGCTGAATTTGTTCTGTCGTTTGCTGAATCACTTCTGTACTGCCCAATTCTCTTTGACCCACTTCACCCCAGCATACCGGAGTTATGTACTTTCTACCATAAAGCATTTCATACGGGGGCATCCCAATACTGGAATGATAGCTGTTATTATACGAGAATTCTGCTAAAGGCAAATAAGAATCCCAGCTTCCCCCGAAATCAATAGCACATGCCCGCAACATATCTTCTAGAGTCTGAATAGTTCTTTCGCTTTGGCCATCTGTCTGAGGATGATATGATGTGCTGAGATGTAATTTAGTTCCAAGATCTTCATGAAATTTGCTCCAAAATCTAGAAGTAAATCTGGTATCTCTGTCTGATACAATTGAAACTGGTACACCATGGCGAGTCACAATTTCTTTAACATAAACATCTACCAACCTTTCTGAAGGATAAGTCTCTTTGATGGGAATAAAATGAGCACTTTTGGTTAACCTGTCTACGATTACCCATATAGCATCATAACCACGTGGGGTCCTAGGTAATTTGGTAATCAGGTCCATAGTAATGTTTTCCCATTTCCAGACTGGAATTTCTAACGGTTGTAATTTCCTGAGAGGTTTGATGTTCAGCTTTCACTTGCAAACAAGTAAGGCATCTCTCTACGTATCTGGCTACATCACGTTTCATGCCTGGCCACCAATAATCAACCTTCAGATCCTTATACATTTTGGTAGCCCCTGGATGAATGGAGAATCTGGAGTTATGAGCTTCACTAAGAAGTGTCTGACGTGTATCACCATAAACCGGTACCCATATACGACCATAACGAGTCCATACATCATGACTGTCTTTAACAAAATCTGCTATCTGCCCCTTAATTCGTTCAAATTTATGATTCTCACCTTTGATTGCTTCTAACTGAGCTTTTCGTATAACATCAATGATAGGCGTCGTGACTGTCATCTTTAGAAATTGGTTCTTCACAAGCACCATTCCTGACTTTCTGCTCAGAGCGTCAGCTACCACATTTGCCTTCCCTGGATGATAGAGTATATCACAATCATAATCTTTCAATAATTCTAACCAACGCCTCTGTCTCATGTTGAGATTCTTCTGATCTTTGAAATACTTCAGACTTTCATGATCTGTATAAATAGTGAACCTCACGCCATATAAATAATGCCTCCATATCTTGAGTGCAAATACTACTGCTGCTAACTCCAAATCATGAGTTGGGTAATTACTTTCATGTGGCTTCAACTGCCGTGAAGCATAAGCTATAACTCTGCCTTTCTGCATCAGTACACAACCCAATCCACGATATGAAGCGTCACAAAATACTACCATATCTTCAACCCCTTCTGGTAAAGCGAGAACTGGTGCTTCACATAACTTCTGTTTAAGAGTTGAGAAAGCAGACTGTTGTTCACTACCCCAAATAAATTCGGCATTCTTCTTAGTTAATTGGGTTAAAGGAACGGCGGTTTTGGAAAAATTCTGAATAAATCTCTGGTAATAGCCTGCTAATCCAGAAAACTCCGGACTTCGGTAGGGTTCCTTGGCGGTTCCCATTTCATCACAGCATCAACCTTCATAGGATCCACTTTAATCCCATCTTGATTAATTAAATGACCCAGAAACTGCACTTCTTGAATCCAAAATTCACATTTAGAGAATTTGGCATATAATAGTTCTTTTCTTAGTGTTTCCAAAACTTCTCTGAGATGTCTTTCGTGATCCTCTGGATTCTTCGAATAAATTAGTATGTCGTCAATAAACACAATCACCGATTTATCTATCATCGGTCTGCAAACTCTGTTCATCAGATCCATAAAGGCTGCTGGTGTATTCGTAAGACCAAACGGCATCACCACGAACTCAAAATGTCCGTATCGGGTTCTGGATGCAGTTTTAGGAATATCTTCCTTTCTGATTTTCAACTGATGGTAGCCCGACCGTAAGTCGATTTTAGAAAACCACGATGCTCCCTGCAACTGATCAAACAGATCATCTATTCTGGGTAACGGGTATTTATTCTTGATGGTCACCTTATTAAGCTCACGATAGTCAATGCACATACGAAAGGTACCATCCTTCTTCTTAACGAATAATATTGGAGCACCCCAGGGAGAACTACTAAATCTAATAAACCCCTTATCTAACAGTTCCTGTAGCTGTTTAATCAACTCTTGCATCTCTGGTGGAGCAAGTCTATTTGGAGCTCTGGCAACTGATGAAGCTCCCGGTACTAAATCAATCCTAAACTCAACTTGTCTGTCTAGTGGCACGCCTGGTAAGTCTTCTGGGAAGACATCAGGGTATTCACATACTACCCTCACATCATCTAGACTCGTTTGTCTCTTTTCTAGTTTCGTATCTATCACATAAGCTAAGAAAGCTATATACCCATGCTGCAAATACTTTCGGGCTCAAGACACTGAACATACACATGATTTTCCCTTTCTGACATCACCATATATAGATAGTTCTTCCCCACTTGGGGTATGAACTCGTATAACTTTCTGCCCACACATAATGGTAGCCTGGTTATAACCTAACCAGTCCATTCCAACCACTACTTGGAACTCTCTCATAGTCATGGGTATAAGTTCAATAGGGAATCTAACTGTATCTATTTCTAACGCATTATGCCTATACACATCAGATACAATAACAGTTTTATCATCAGCAATTTCAACTTCAAGGGGAGAATCTAGCTTTTCACACATTTCGTTGAAACTTTTGCAGAAAGAAACAGATACAAATGATTTACTCGCACCAGAATCAAATAGCACAAGGGCAGGCAAGTTGTTGATAAGATATGTACCTGTTACTACATCCGGTTCGGTTTTAGCTTCCTCAGCCGTAAGCTGGAAAGCCCTTCCCTTGGGTCTGGAAGTTTCTTCCTTCTTCACTTCTTTCACCAGAGAGCTTCGTGGTGGGGGTAGTGCTGGTGCAGGTCTCGATCCGGTGGACGGTGCATTGGCTGACAACTTTGGGCATTCGGACCTCTGATGGCCCGGCTGATAACAGTTAAAGCATACACGTAACGGATTCTTGCAATCCCTCCCCACATGCCCCAGCTTACCACACTTATAACATGCAGAAGACCCGAGCCGACATTCACCCAGATGATGCTTCTTACAGTTTCGACATAACGGATAAGTCTTTTGCACCACCTTTTTATCTGACGGCTCAATTCTCTGTTTCTTGTATGCTGGTGCAGCTTTCTCTATCACCTTCCTCTCTTTATCCTGTCTTTCCAGTTCCAACTCTCTTGCTCTAGCCGAGTCCATCATGGACTTCAACGTCTGATGCTTACTGGCATCAATAAACTCCCTCACACTGGGCTTAAGTACCATCATATACCTGTACATTTTCATCTTCTCGTTCGCAACATAATCGGGACAGAAGCGTGCTTGTTCTAGAAATTTTGCATTGATCTCCGGTACCGTTTCTGTTGTCTGCTTCAACCTGTGAAACTCATCCACTATCCTGTCTATCTTGGACTGAGGAACGAACTGCTCTATCACCAGTTCTTTAAACTGCTCCCAAGTCATAGTCTCAATCTAAGTATAACCCCTCTGCTTCACCTCCATATCCCACCAATCTTTCGCAGCACCACGCATCTGGTTGGTAGCATACCTCACTTTAAACTCAAGTGCGCATGAACATGTGTGGAAGGCACCCTCTATCTCTGAGATCCATCTGTGACTGATAACTGGATCTGTAGACCCCTGAAACAGCGGAGGTTGACATGTGGAAAAATCTCTGAACGTGCAAATCTTAGGGGAATCACGTATAATCACTTGTGGCTGGGGATTAAATCCTTCACCACCTGCAGCAGATCTGGTTGCTAACTCTTGTCTGATCGTTTCTCTATTCTGATCTTTTATCTGTTCAACCACCTGTGTAATGATGAAGGGAATTCTCTGTTCTAATGCTCTGCCAATCTCCGTGGCGACAGTCTCTTGTACAGTAGGTTCCACTATTCTTTCATTCAGATCTGGGGCTCCCTCATTCACAACCTGTTGATTCCTAACCGGAATCTGCCTCACCAGTAACACTGGTTTCTATACCCTCTGGTCTATGGCTAGGACCACCTGTCTATCTATTGGCTGCTCGTGACCCTCTAGTGTTAACCATCCTCATAGTATAGATAAAGCATTAAGATATATGTAGCTTTATCACACCACCCTCTATAAGAACTAGATACTCAAAAATCTAACAACTCAGTATACCTTATCTTTAAACCAAAGTATTTCTATACATACTAAGGCATTCTATCTAAAATTACTACACCGGGTATACTATCTTATTACAAGTACCCCTCACCCGATTCACAAGATCCTTCATGATTCCACTAAGTTCCAACATGTATCATGTGTTTGTAATAATATGGGCCCTATATTATTCTAAACACACTACACACGTTCGATCTTAACTTTATCACAAAAAGTCCCGATTCACAGGCTTAGGCCAAGTATCATCATTATAATATCATAATATCACGTATGTCATAAAGACTCTGCATATAACATATCAATCTCCATATAAAATATAATAAATAAACACTGTTAGTTTACTCACTAAGCTGCAAGTACAAGCCTCCAGTTTGCAAAATTTTCAAAACCATGGTTCAAGTCCAGACTGTGCTTCATACAATCCAGATCTCTCAAACCGTGGCTCTGATACCAAGTTGTAACGCCCCAATTTTAATAAAAGATATAAAAGTAAGATAATTTTCATAAAAGCACGCATATCAGTTGAAATACATAAGCGGAAACGTTTTCATAACAAAACCGTGCTATTTACCAAAAGATAGAACCGCAAGTACAAACTTAGTGTACTGCCAAGGTTGAATATTTACACATACGGGCGTTAATTGTTTATAGATCAAAAACTGAAAAGCAGTCAAACAGGAGCTTTGCCTTTGCCCTTGCTGCATCCTGCAAAACATTTTAAAAACAGTATCTGATAAGCTACAAGAACTTAGTGAGTAATCGAAACATAACATCATATGAGCACACATATACAATCACATGAAGATAATACACGCATGTCTGGCAATCAAAGCTAGCCTCTGGTTCTAAACACAGGGCAGCATCGTAGGTCACAGTACTATACAGTATCTGAGCCTTACTGCACATAGCAGTAAGCTTACATATTCACATGTATAACATAGCATGTTAGCTATCTGATATGAAACTACACATGCTGCTAATATGAAGTGAAGTCTAGAAGACTCACCTTATAACTGTAATTGCAATACTTCACAGATCACTGATACAGGTACTATGTAAATCACCTCCTATATAAACAGTGCATAAATTATATATAAGGCATTCTGATATGAAATAGGGCCTACACGGGCCGTGTATCCCTACACGGGCCGTGTCCTGTCAATGCTACACGACCTAAGCTGGCAACATGGCCAGTGTGGTCTAGTCACCCTACACGGGCCGTGTACCTCTACACGGGTCGTGTACCTTTTATACTACACGACCATGTAATCTTACATGGCCCTATGACCGCCTTTACTACTACACGGCCGTGTACCGCTACACAGGCCGTGTACCTCTTATGCTACACGACCATGTATCCTTACATGGCCCTGTGACCGTCATAACTACTACACGGCCATGTACCGCTACACGGGCCGTGTACATAACAGTTCAGCAGACTGTTCTTGCCAAGAACAGTCGGATTTCATCAAGAAATCCAATAACTTCAACATAAAACGACTAGAGGTGTTTTCCTACACCTCCTACAACTGACATACATAATCTAAGCTATACAAAACAACTCTAACATGATTCCACCATTGAAACCATGTATTTAATCTTACAAAACATCAAAACCAAGCTTGAAAGCTTACCTTGTGATGAGCTCTTGCTATGATCTTGCTAAAGGCACTTGAAAATCTGATACGGCTTACAAAATGGAGAGCTTATGGTCTGATATGTAAGTGTTCGTGAATGGCAGGGAAACAATTGACAAACTTTGACTTCTAAGTCAAAGTTGGTGTATATATATATATATAGTTTCATCAATTGGCAAAACAGCCCCCTGGACTTAACTAAGTTATAATTTGATGGTTTTAGCCCCTCTAGTTTTATATTTACATCTAAACACATAAAGGCAACTTGTAAAAACGTATAACCCTTCCTATTAAATAATGATTAAAGGAATATTGAACCTTGGGTGTTACAAATAACCAAGCCCCAATACTAACACACACTTTCTGTAACACCGCTTCTGAATTCAGTTGCTTTAATGACAAAACAGATTTTAGCAGTGGAAAATTTTCTTTTTAAAACAACCAAACAGTTATTTACATTAGTAACTTGTCAAAACACGTTGGTGTTACCAAGTACAGGAACCGACCATAGTATCTATTTACAATATATCATCAAATATAAGTGTTCCACCCACAAGGGGCAATGTACATCCCAAAAGCAACCCGCCTCGCAGGCCAGCTAATCTTTACCTGAAAAGGGAAACATAGTACCATTAGCTACACTAGCTAGTGAGTACATACAATCATAAGCATCAATATAGGAAGTCATGCATCGTATCATAAACAGTCATGGCTAGCTTAGCACATAGCGGTGTGCTGACAAGATCGGTAAGAGTTGTGTCTTGCAGGGTAATCAATCCCGCTCACCAACTCAAACAGGGGGATCAGACACGACCAGTCCGCGCTAGTGGGGGACCACAAGGCAGTCCACCAAGCATCGTTCTCAGAGCCAGAGGCTCTACAGGTAATCCAGCTACAATCAGCTGATCACCACTCACGTTAAGGCACGATGGTTCTGCAGAACCTTGATCCGGGATGCACCCCGAATCACCGTTAAATCCAGAAATGACCGAAGTCCTGTTAGGATCCAGCTTACCGGCGGACCTTAACCATGCGTCAGATAGTCTGCAGACAGGTCACATACACATGTACATACATTTGATCCCACAGGGATCCATCATCTTACATATAGCATCATACAGTTATTCATACGATCATATCACCATGTATTAACTAAGTGGTTCCAAACTGGACCCACTGGCATGCTCCTGGTACATATTCTAACATCAAATTAATTATACATTTACCTTCTCGAATGTACCTGCAAAAGCAAGTTAGTCATACATAGCACATTCACATAGTCACTTAGCATGCAAGCCTTACTCTACTGAGTCTCATGGTCGTAGGCACTCACCTGAGTTGTTACTAGGCACAGGTATCTGACTTGAGTCCTCTAACAAATTCACCTAGCAAATTATACTTACATCATTCACATGTACATTCAAGACTTACAAAAACAACATTTAATCACGGACTTTAACACAAATCCGCTAGGACTGTCGGATTTGGGGAAATCCGATGGTCCTGTTGGATTCATGAAATTCGACACTCTTAAATCATGAAATCCGATACTTAACATTCGGATTCCAACACTTAGGAATTCCAACCATGCACACAAAATCCGACACTTGCGGATTCCGATACATAGAAGGAAATCCGATACTTCCATTGAAATCCGATACTTAGCGGATTCCGACACTTAGAATCCGAAACTATGGAAATCCGATAGACTTGCGGATTTCATATTTCAAAGGACTACAAAACATGAAATCCGACAGAGTTGCGGAATCCGACACTTCTATTGGATTCTGAAAATTTCTTCGGTTTCCAATACATGTGGATTCCGACAACTTCATCAACTGTGATTCCGATAGCTTCATTTAATCATCTAAACAACTTCATTTTGGCTTGCTTTAAGCCCAGAACATCATAACATCATCATCTAATCGTTTCAAACACATGAAATCCCAACAAGAACACCATTCATGTAAAACCCACTTAGAAAGTGAGTTTCCATATTCTTCAAGATGTTCTTGCATGGATTCATTTTTCTAAGCATGCTATACACAACTCTAATCTTCTAAACATATCAGAATCATGTTGCTCACCTTAAAGATCAACAACTGATTCTTTTCTTTTCTTCTTCTGGAAATCCAAGAGAGCAACGAGACGAGAGAGAAAGTGTGCTTGCGGTTTTTGTATGTTTGCCTTCTTTGACTTGTAAAGTCAATAAGGCACATGCATACACACATATATTCTCATGTAAAAATGGTGGCGGTTGCCCCTTTCTTCACATGAGGGTTTTCCAAAATATCTACTTTCACACATACTAAATACACATACATATTAATCATGCATACGTACATACATATACGTGAACACACATTCATTCAACTCAACAAGTATACACATAAAACACTTCTTATTACAATAACTATACATGCGTACATACTTAATTACAACTAGGCCCAAGTTGAGGATGTTACACTTTCTATCCTTAGAAATGCTCTCAAAATGGGCATAGTAACGGCACCAATATGGATAACTCAAGAGAAAATGGCTAAAATGGTAAACATATTTATAGACCTGCCCGGACGTGTCGCGTCGCGTCACGATCTCCTACCACACGCGAACTTCGGACACACGCAACTTCCTGACACATGCAACCTTCACGTGACTTCTGACGCCCAACGCGTCGGGAGTTGCGCTGCGTTCTTCAAAAATCCAAAATTTCGTTTTTCAACTTTTAATTCTAATTTCAACTTTTAATTCTTTTCCAACTAATATTGTACTTCTTAAATATACTTCTATGTACGAGAGCTTCATAAATATCAATCATACTCGTCTAAATACAACACTAAAAAATAATCCATAAATTTGGGTCATTACAATTCTCTTCCCCTTAAAAGATTTCTTCCCCGAAATCTACAACTCCATTAAACAACAAAAGGTTCCATTTCAATCTTATTGCTTTTGTTAGTTCATACATAAACACGCTTACTAGTATCAAATCCATAACAAAATACAAAATTCGCAACAATCCGACTTAGAATCATCATAACACTCAGGAATTACTAAACTACACACATACCCCATCATTCCTCGTCTCCAATTATGTGTCTCCTTTGAAACCGAAAGAAAAACTCAACTAGTTGCTCTCGCCTTTTCCTTCTTATTGACATCCTCATACCTTTTATTTGGATTAGCAGATTCCCTACTAAAGTGCCCCATCTCCTTACAATTGTAACACATAGGCTGCTCACTCTAGCAATCTGAAAATTTGTGCCCTAATCCCCCACACCGCTACATCTTGTAGTTTTGATAGTACAAGGATCACCATGAGATGATTTGCAAGTAGTGCAAAAACTAGACTTTCCTTTGGGTTTATCTTTCTTCTTGTTGTTGTTGGAGGATTTCTTCTTTTGGAGGGTCCAGATGACCCTTCCCCCTTTCTCTTTTCACCTACCTCTCCACCAGCCCTTTCCTTTAGCTTTAAGTCATGCTCGATCCGCTGGGCCTCATCCATCGCATCACCCAGGTTAGTTCTTAGTTTCACTGTTGCACGGTATTCGTAATGCAAACCCTCCACATACTGGTTCACTGTAGATGCATCATCGTGGCAATACCTCTTGGCGAATTGCATTCGCTCAGAGAAAGTCGAATTATACTCGGCAATTGTCATACTGCTCTTCTTCAGATCAAGAAATTCTCTTTCGGCCCGCTGCCTAGCTCCCAAGTTGTAGAATCGATTTTGCATCTTTTCTTTGAACATGCTCTAAGTGGGGTTCCTCCTAGTCACCTCTAACAGTGTGGCCTCAATTGAATCCCACCATTCCAAGGCCTCCTTCTCTAGCACACGGATCGCATAGCTGACCACTGCTCTTCAGTAAACTCTCCTGGGTTATAAGTCTGCTCCAGCTTTTGGATCCATCGTATACAGTTGAGGGGTTCTGTCCCTTCTATAAACTTAGGTGTATGCACTCCTTGAACATCCTGTAGGTGCTTCCCACTCGATACAACGCACCCCATTTCCAACACTTAGATCCGTTCCATGACCAATTTGAATGTCACTATCGTCTCCTCCTTCCACATGAACGGTCAGCTTTCCTCCCAAAATCCCCGCTTCTTTCATAGACTTCCTCATCAGACTCAACTCCGCACTTTGCTTTTTCAATGCATCATCCTTTTCTTTCAGTACCCTCTCTAACTCAGCCACGCGAATCAGACTACTGGTGTTGTGTGCTGTACAACTATTGTGCATAGACGCAGTTCTAGGGGGTGTCAGAACTCGCTGACTTTCCGCTCGGATGAGATAACTGAGGCTATGTTTATGATGTGACACGGAGTGTAGTGGGGCACAGAGTAATTATTTCCCGTGCTCAAGTTTATTTACAATTGTCCTTAGTGTTTGAGAAATTGAAATTCTTCCAATTGAGATAATGAAAAAGCAATGCAACTACCACTCGATGACTTAGATTTGTCAAGGGATAATTGGGAAAAGAGATATATTGCAAAGAACCTTAATGAGGTTATGTGGCACTTTGAGAATTGAAAAGTGATTGGTAGTTCACTAATTAATGTGAACAATAGCAAGGACTATCCCCGCCACAAAATAGTTTATAAAGGACCGTCTTCATGACTTTTAAAGTTAAAGGACTAAATCGGCAGAAATAACTAAGTTAAATGACCATTTGACCAATTAACTCAAATTTTAACATGAAACAAACTTGAGATGATTTCCAAATCTACCAATTTTCAAGATCTCAACTTTCAGTGCTCCAAGAGGTAGAATTAAGGCTAGGATACTTCAAATTTTCACCTAAGATCAACATGTAATTAATCTTCAAAAATTCAATCAAATGCTCTGAGATCTACTCACTATCCCTCTCTTTCTCGATAGTTCTAAGAAATCTCTTGAATCATAATGAGTCAAATGAACCAAGTATGGGTATATATACCCAGAATTAACACTTCTAGTCCCTAAAGTTTCAAACTCAATATCTACAACCCTTAATGTTTCATTATTTCACATTTACAACATATAGCTTTCAAGGAATATACTTAAGCAACTCATGTAACAAAGTTTCTAATAAATGTACTTCAAAATATATGAATATACATAATAAACAGTTAATACTCCATAAGTATAAGACATAACAATTATTATGATTATAATTTATCAACGTCTTATGAAATCCAAATAAAACTCTTTTTATATACATAAATCACTTTATTAGTTTGTTAAATAAATTCTTAAATTTTTGGAATGTTACAATTCCTCCCTCCTTGAAGGATCACGTCCTCAGAATCAAATTAAGTAAATAAGCTTTCATAATATCAAAATTAACACTAAATCCTTACTAAGATCAATTATATTTAATAACGACATAAACCATTCCCACAATCTCTTTAGCAATCTCTTCAACACATAGTTATCAAAATCGCGATCCTGATCGTAGGATCGTACGATCCTACGATCCCACCAACCAAAAACGCGCCGGATCGTATTTAGGATCGTAAATAGGTAGGATCGTAAGATCGTATCAAGATCGTAGGATCGTATAGCGATCTTACGATCCTACGATCCTATTTTTTTGTTGTTTTTTTACATTTTTTAATTATTACTATTATTTTACATTTTTATTTTTTACATTTTTTGGTTATTACTATTACTTTATTTTATTAATTTTAATTTTCTAAGTGATCAACCTTGTGTTCAAAACAATTGTTTACAGTTTTCTACTTTATACACGTCATATTTTTTATTTTTCTTTTGTTATAAGAGAGAGGTTTACGAGAATAAGATTTTTTATGAATTAAAGAATTAATGTTGTGCACAATATGCTCTAGATTTATTGATTGTGTTTAAAAGTCATATTTTAATTTTTTTATGATATATAAACCAATGAATTGTGATGAGTTGTTACTATTCTTTTAAAATTTAAAATTTGGACGATCTGATGTTTTGTTATTTTAAAATTTAATATTTTATTCTCTCGTAAAAATATTATATACTTGGTTTTTGATAAAAATTATAGCATTTAAAAAACCTAAAAAAACTTTAGTGACTTGTGGTAGGATCTTAAGATCTCGATCTCGATCTTACAAAGACAAAAACGATCCTAGGTAAGATCTCGATCTTGATAACCTTGCTTCAACATGACTTTAGTTATAATCTAACCTATTCAATGTTATAAACCATTCAAATAAATTCTTACTCTTTTATCCAAGGATAATCAATCTCTCACATCTAATTGTCCCCCAAATAACCACATAATTCAAAACCCATGCACATCCGTTTTCTATTTTTCTAAACACAATGGAGATTAACCCTAATAACCCGTATTAATCCTATTAGCTTATAATTAAACATCAATAGTCCCTTAACTATTAATTTTTCCATTGTGGCCCTTAAAATTCGCATTGACTCGTTTATTATATAAAATACTAAGAATCTCGAGCGAGCATGACAAAGAACTAAACTTATCTTATTAAATATTCATGAGCATGTATTATAAACTTTATTCAATTCACGATTAATTATCTTTTAATTAATTTCTTTATTTATAATATACAAGTGTTTATAGTAATATATGATGAACACTTAGTGTTCTTCTTTATATGAACTTTGTTAACAACTCAAAAAATCATAGTTTTGAATTTTGAATTTGAAAGCTCACAAAATATTCGGAATAGAAAAAGCTTAGATTGGTAAAATGTGTGTAAAAATGACCATAAGTGTGGTTTTCATAGAGAGAAAGGAAAATACAAAAGTCACATCTTGGTACCCGGTGATTGCACCACAGTGTTGAGCGTGTAGCCCGGATCTATCCATAGTTTACTTTTACTCTTTTGAATGTTATGATTGTCTTGTTCACACTTTTAATTTGACAAAAATAATTTTAAACAACTCACTTAGCTTGTTTAGAAAACTTCACAAACACATAACTCATGGACAATGACTAAGATTTGTATAGATTTGATTTCTCATTTTTCACATTAGTTTTAAACCTTCAAAGAGTTTGAAAAATTGCCCTACCAATGGAGGTTTATGTTGGAGATTTGCCAACACAAGAAAGATCTTTGATTGAATATTTGAGTCACCCTAATTCATGAGTTGTCCGTGATTTGGATATGATATTGGGTGTTCTTTTATACACCCTAATCTACTATGATTAAGATTTTCTCATTTTGTGGTCAAACATGACCAATCATGTTCTCTCATAAACACGAGTACGAGTTCCTTATTTTAAATCAAGAACAAGTCTCTTTGTAGTTCTCACTCTTATATTTGTAAGAAAACAATGATGGATCATATTTGACCAAAATAAAAATATTTATGATACAGTCTATTAACAGTTTATTATAACACATCTAGATATTCAATTATGAACCAAAAAGTTAGAGTTATCACCTAACAATTAATCACTCATACATAATCTAAGGAGTGGAAGCAAAATAGATTAAGGTGTCATAATAAACACCCTTTAATAATAATTGGTCTTTCATTATGAAATTAAGTTTTGCATAAACTTTAAAAGTAAAGTTTCCATTTTTTAAAATTTTATATGGTCATTATTTTATAGAGTTGTGTTCAATAAAGTTTATGTAAGGTGATTCAGTATACAATCACACGTGGTTTGTAAAAGCATCACATGTGAATTACGAAAATATCACTCTGTCTAAAATTTTAAAATACAATCTGTACCATTGATCTAAAGACTAAAATTAGCCCCTTAAAACTATAAATTAAGTATGAACAATATTAAACATTCTTCTTAATTTATAATCTCTATTAATTTATGATCAAGCAAATGTTTTTTAAAATAATGAATATTTTAATAAACATGTAATTTTCGTACTTACTTGAAATAAAGTTCGTAGCATATTAATTCCATTTAACCGGAACCCGAACACGGTCAAGTGGTCGTCTTCGGATCCATCCGGAGGGGTTTTCGCTGTCATTTACACAAACACTTGGAGGGCACACTGATACCACTTCGATCTACGAAAATCGAGGAGCTTCTTCTCCGCATCGAATACGAATTCAATGTCGTCGATATATGTGTCGGAACCTCCGACTAAGGGTAAGGTTATACTGCAGACAAATTATGGGCCGCTTGACATTGAATTATGGCCAAAAGAGGCGCCGAAAGCCGTGAGAAATTTCGTTCAACTGTGCCTGGATGGTTACTACGATGGCACCATTTTTCATCGGATTATTAAATCTTTTATGGTTCAAGGTGGTGATCCTACTGGTACTGGCACAGGTATTTCACCTTCGAAGCCCTCTTTACTTTCTCTCTCACTCTTTTTTTTTTTCCTGAAATACATATACAATCACTTAGATATATTGCTCTTCTGGAGGTTGTAGGTAGTAATGTTACTTTTAGTAATGACCCACTTTTAGTAATGACCCATTTCATCCCTGTAAACTGTAAAGCATGTAGATTTGCCTCAGTCCTGGCATACAATGTGAAAGTGTACGGTTTTTGTGGCACTAGATTGTTTATGGAACTTAGCAGCAATCAAAAGGTTATGAAGTATGCAGTGTGATTTGCTTGATTCAAAAGTTGCATACCAGATTAGTGTATAAAAGAGCATCGAGTTTAGAGAATTTAAGGCTGAATTTAAGTTTCGTTTTCATTACAGTTCAATAGTTGCTGAAATGTTTGATAATTAACCTGTGTTAGGCATCCCGTATTTGTTTCACTGAGGTTTTTTTTTTCTTTTTGATAAGTAGATAAAGATTTCTCAAATACAGGTACTCCTTTTTATAACTGAAACTAAAAGTTTCAAAGAATGATGTTAGAACTGACTTTTTTAACTAAATGTGGTATAACTAACTATTGTTAACTTAAAAAATAAATATTGAGCAACGAACAGCTATTAATATACCAGCTACAAGTAGTTACTATATTCATCTTGGAACAATGAATTACTATTGCAAACAAAAGATTTGGATTATAAACTAAAGTAAAAGCAGCGACAAAGGGATTGAAACCAAACCGCTGTACCCAAAACTAAATCCACATCCATATTTTGCCTTCTTGTTGCGTAAATATTTTCTTATCCATAAAATGTTCCATATGAATGCTTGTTATACGGATATTGACATAACAACCTATAACATGGCTATGTTAACATACTTTTCTGTAAATTGTATTTCTGAATTCAGGTGGTGAAAGTATATATGGAGGGACATTTTCTGATGAATTTCATTCACGTCTAAGATTTAGCCACAGGGGTTTAGTTGCATGTGCAAATTCTAATTCACCAAATACAAATGGAAGTCAGTTCTTTATAACCCTAGATCGTTGCGATTGGCTTGATAGAAAGCATACAATATTTGGCAAGGTAAGGTTCACCAATGTATATTTACTGCCTGCCTCTTTGGATATTGATGGATTTTATATGGTGTATAGGTCACCGGAGATTCTTTATATAATTTATTAAATTTGGGTGATATTGAAACTGATAAAAATGACCGACCACTGGATTCTCCTCCAAAAATACTTTCCATCGAGGTATATTTTTAATATTTGTATTTCTTTTCTTTTTTGAGTTATGTTTTAAAGGCCAAATGGGTCTATCAGATCGAAAGTCCAAAAGTGTATTTGTAATGTATATGACCAACTAAATTGATTTTATTTCAAAAAGTTAAATCATTATTGTAATAATATATCTTTAGTAATCAAATTTAACTCGCAAATTATATATATAAATAATTTATTGTTACCAAACTTGCATGATCCATGTATTGTTTGTTGTATAATGACTTGAAGTGTGTATTGTTTTACAGATGTTTTTTTTCAAGATATTCTCTAATGATTCCAAAATCTTCGCATCTAATAAACATTTGTTTTGTTGGTTATTGATATCATTGATCCAACCCAAAACCTTAGGTATTGTGGAACCCATTTGATGATGTTATTCCACGAGCTGCACCTTCTAAGTCATTGCCATCAACTACTATGGAAACTGCCAAAGATGCAAACAAGAAGGCTACAAAGTAACAAATTTATCCTGACGATGGAGTTGTTCAAAATCTTGATATTAGATAGAATTTCCTTTCGAATTTTCCTTTAATCATGTGGTCTTTTTATTATATGTTTCTAGAAAGTTGAACTTGCTGTCGTTTGGAGAAGAAGCGGAAGAAGAGGAGGTGGAATTGGCATCTGTGAAGACTAAGATAAAAAGTAGTCATGATGTTTTGAACGATCCTCGTCTTCTGAAAGAAGAAAATGCAAGAGATAAATCGGTAAGTATAAACACATTTTTTATACTTTTGTAAAAGAATACGAATATTTTTCTTACATCTGCAAATAGTGACACAATCAATCTCCCTGGCAAAATGTCTCTAACGATGCCTTAAAACAAGCATACATAAATTTAGTATGCCTTTGACCATATTCTAAGTAAGTAGCAATCTTGACCAGCTTCTAAACAAAACTGCGAGTCTTTAAAATATTGACTCTAAATTATTGTGGGGTTTTATAGCTAAACTAAAGTGACATTTGGTGTTAAATTTTTTCCCCTGGAGATGGTTAATAGAGATCATAATATCATATACTTCAAACCCTGACAAGGACCGTAAGAGAACTGTATTTAGTGAAACAGACAAAGCATATCAGTCAATGACTCTAGGTTGATGGCAAGTCCATTTATTTACGTTTATTGTTAGCACTTAAAGACCCATGATTTCACCCGTTGACTCATTAATATCTCAACATTCAATGATTTTTTAGAATATTAATGGGAACTTTACTGTTAAAGGATTCCGTTGAAGATAAAGCAAAAAGAGATTTGCAAATGAGCGTTCGAGAAGCTTTAAACTCCAAGAAGGAAGATTTACCCAAGGAATCAAATGCTGATTCTGCAGATAACAGTGATGATGATGATGACGAGGCAAACTTTGATGCACGAATGCGTCAGCAAATACTTAAAAAGAAAAAGGAGCTTGGGGATATGCCAGTGAAGCAAAAAGGACGTAAAGGTAATTTGAACCCTAAAGTAAAGTGTGTTGTTGCTATTTTAAGTAAAGGTGGCTATTCCGAACCATTTACTTGTGAATGGGTTGAGTTGGGTTATGTTTTACCTCTAATGTGCCGTATGGAAAAATAGATAGAAAGGGAATGTACCCATTTTCTTTTATTTAAGATGTGCATATGATGAGATTACAATAGCTAAGGACAGAAAATTGGGAATAAGGTAGCTGAATTTTACTAAATGAATTGATAAATCAAAAGGTTCCGGTCATGGAGACCTCTTGTTCAAGCATACACTGATTACAAAGAAGACGGAAATATAAAAGGCACTCCTACCATAATTCTCTCGTCCACTAAATAAGATTTGCTTTCATAATGAAATAACTAACTTGTTCATCACTGCCCGACACGTGTCCTATCCTGCACATGCCCTCTGCCTCCTCTGGTAGACTCCACATGTTGGGCCTATTGGGCTGTTCAATTGCATCTGCTATAGTGGGCTCAGTGGGTTGCTCCCTATCATTAGTCACCCCTTGAAGAGCAGGCTTGTCCTCAAGCCTAAGTCGGGAAATTGGGCGTGGAGATAACTGCAATTCTCAATGTGGCATCATCAACTGAACTCGATTTCGACTCGATTAACCACTGAGTAACTCGTTTGTATCCTTTTGTAACGGTATGCGTAGCAATGTAAAGTAAGAGAGTGCCTCCATGAGATACCATTCCTGGTGGCAGTGATGTTTCAACCAGGGATTTACCAACAGCACATTAGGCAAACATGGAAAATAGGATGATCTTTTGCTGATTCAGGGAGCTGGAGCTTATAAGAAACTGGTCCAACTTTCACAATGATGGGGAATGACCCATAAAAACGTGCAAACAACTTTTGGTTGATCCTGCGAATGATAGAGTGTTGCTGGTGAGGTATCAACTTGAGATATACCCATTCGCCCACTTGAAATTCGACATCATGGCGGTGTTTGTTGGCAGTGGTTTCCATAAGTGGTTAGCTTGAGTCAGCTGGTATTTGAGTTGTTTTAAAACGTCGTCTCGATCTAGTAGATCTTGTTTAACTGTCTCACACCGCACTTCCCCCGGAACATAGTGAAAAACAGTAGGGGGAGGTCCTTCGTAAATGATTTCAAACAGGGTGATGTTGGTGGACACATGATAGGTAGTATTATGCCAAAGTTCAGCCTATGGAAGCCAATGAGACCAGGTCTTGGGCTAGTCGACAGCGAAACACATACATTTAGTTTCTGGACTCTGGTTAGCCACTTCAGTTTGGCCATTAATTTCTGGATGGTAAGCCGAGCTATACTTAGAGCTTACTGCCCTGAATAGTGAAGATTCCAGCCAAAACTTACTCGGGAATAGCGGGTCATGATCACCGAGAACGGATTTTGGAATGCCATGCAAACGAATCTCTTCTTTAAGGAAGACATCAGCCAAGGTGCGAGCAGTGTTTGAGGGGAATAAAATGTCAATATGTTGTGAGGCAATCCACGACAACAAAGACTGTTTCGTATCCCTTATTCCCTTTGAAATTGGCAATCTGGTAACGAAATCCATAGAATTATCTTCCCAAACTGAAGAGGGAATAGGTAAGGGTTTGAGAGCGCCTGATGGGGCCAGAGTTTACATAAAGCTTAACGGCCTTGGACATACCAAACCAATGGACGTGAGCAGCTAAACGGCGAAAGTACGAAGATAACCGAATGTCTACATAATGGGGTGTCATGGAATTTATCCAAAAGCTTTGGAATCCACCGAGAACATGCAAATATCACTAAATGCTACTTGTAGCATAGGTGCCCATTACGGTGGGAATAAGCAAGATGGGAAGCTAGAGTATGAGATAGGGCTCAAGATAATCTGCTGTAAAAATGGGTCAGAAGCATACTCTACTGTATTGTGGGTAAGAAATTAAGGTTTGATGTTCAGCTCCTTCATGGATGCAGGACAGGGCATCGGCTACTGAGTTTTCGTTCCCCAATCTGTAACATAAGTGAACTCGTAACCCATTAACTTGGCCGTGTACACAGTAAAATGTTGTCCCAAGCTTCTCTATCAGTGTACACAGTGAAACGTTGTCCTAGAAATAGGGGCGACAATGTTTAATCGAGAGAGTGTGAGACATAATTTGTTTTTCGTTAGCCAATTTTCTCTAGGAAATAGGCTTGCAATTTTGCATAAGGACAGCAACAATTCCTCGTCCATGTCTAGAAGTATCACATGTGATTTCAATTAGTTGAGAAAAATCTGGGAGTGTGAGTGAGCAGCGCAGAAATCATGCGTTGCTTTAATTCTTCAAAAGCGGCGTGAGGCCTTGGACCCCGTAAACACATCCATTTTAGTCGGTTAAGTGTGGTTTCCCCATACCGGATGAATTTTCGATAATATGTGGTATTGTGGATAGCGAGACAACCTTTCACATTGTTGGGCTATCAGCTATGGCTAATCAATAATTGACTTAATTTTCGTTGGATCTATTGAGACACAGCTGCCACCAATGATGTGACCCAAATACTCTACGGTTGTGCTCCAAAAGTACTCTTTTTCTTGTTAACAATGAGTTTGTGGTGCTATAGCAGCTCAAGGAGTGCTTCTAATGGCTGCAAATGGTGTTCCCAAGTGGAACGATAGATCAATATATCGTCGAAAAACATGGGCACTCCTTTGCAGAGAAACGGGTGAAAAATCTCTATCATTAAGGCTTGGAAGTTTGGCTGGAGCATTAGTCAAACGGAAAGGCATGACTAAAAATTCTTAATGGCTGTCGTGTGTATGAAAGGATATTTTCTTGATATCGTATTCATGAACCCGGACTTGCTAGAACCTGATTTGAGATCAATGTTAGAAAAATAGTGTGACGCATGGAAGTCATCAAGTAATTCCTCCACGACAGGAATAGGAACTTTGTCGGTAATGATTGCCTTGTTCACGGCGCGCTAATCAATACATAAACGCCAAGTTGCATCTTTTTTTAAACGAGAATCACGGGACTGGAGATGCTTTGGATGACCCTAATGATACCCATTTGCAACATACCACTGCCCTGTTTTTGAATCTCCTCCGTGTGAATGGGGATAACGATAAGGACGAACACATATTGGTCCCTAACCCGCATGCAAGTGTATAGTGTGTTCAATGACATGTTTGGGAGGCAAACCGTGAGGGTCCCACACTATCCAACTTAACCAAAAAAGTCTTCACTCTTCACTTGTTCTTGCTGTTGTGGATCGAGAACAGAAACAAAGCTTGGGTTGATAGTACGATGTTGAAGGTTGCGTAGCGAGGTAGGGTCAAGAAAGGTAGAGTTGATACCTTGGAGTTTGATCCATTCACCAAAATGTTCCAGAAGTGAACTTCACGTGTCTACCAATTGAACATAACATCACCTAATTGTTGTAACCAAGCTATCCCCTAAATGAAATCCAAGGGTCCCAAATCATAAACTAACGCATCGACCCTGCAAGGAAATTTCTCAAATCGTAATTCAATTTCTTCGAACTGCTGCGTAACCCATACTTGATTCCCGTCTTCTAAATAGATGGAATGGAAGTTTCCATTCTGAGGGCAGTAACTGATCTTCGAGAGGAAGTTATGAGTTGTGCCACTAAACCATATCATCGACCTCCTCTCCAAGATCCATCTTGTCATCAAGCTGTAAATCTAGAAATTCACGTCAGGGAGTTGCCAATGGATTCCAAGTAGCATGGTGGCTGGGTATATTTTTTCCAGTGAATCAACACCTGTTGTCACCCATTGTCTTTCCATCCTGGTTCCAAATGACCTCTTGGTTGTATCTGCACTTCCATGTCATTAGATTACCCCTTAGCAAGATCATTTTCATTCACACGATTACAAATAACCTTTTTCAACTGAGAAACATGGAATACGGGGTGGAGTGTTGCTGAAGCTGGTAATTTCAGCTTGTAAGCTACCTTCCCATTTTGCTCCAATACTTCATACTGTCAATAATACCTTGGTTTAACATCAAATTTGCCATCTCTCCTATGAATTTTTTCTTTTGCCTTTGTATGTTTTTGCACCTTTGACCATAAAGTATATTGAAAGGGGTAGTGTTTGTTGAGAATGATACAAAGTATAATACTAACACGTTGCCCACATAAGCCAGATGGACCCTGTTTTGGTTTACTAGAGATGAACCATCTCAAGTACAACCTCTGTTTTGGTTTACTATATTACTCGAGTTCTTTACCTGTGGTCGATGTAATTCCCTCCAGAAAGTGCTTAAATATACTTTATCTCAGACAGATACAATAGTTGGTACTCTTTGTAATAGAACTACTTCCTGTAGAAATGTAGCAGCTGCGGAGGCAACTGTGTATGGGAACAGAGCTGAATAAAATAGGCCCATATCTGCTCCGTCGGTTGACTACCATGACCTTGGTAACGTGTAGATGAAATCCATAGAGAGATTGTACCAAACTTTGTCCGGTAACCCAACAAGTTGTGATAACCACCTGGTAACATATCAGAATATTTATAACATTGGCAAATTTCACTCAGAAACAAACTTGGCTATATCTCATCTTGATCTCATTGCCTAGTAATATAGTTTAGCACTTTAGCCTCCACGTGGTGGTAGTATTTCCAAATACCTGTTTTTCTTCCCCATTAAACTCATTAAAAAGGCGTGTTATCCATTTTCAATTCCTTGGCAAAATGATCCGACCCTTGTAAAACAAGTTATTCCAAGGATGACATACCCACTTGTCATTCCCACTTAAAAATATTTTCTTAGTCGAAATCAATTCTAGATCTTGCATGAGGTCATTCCTTGTCTCCTAATTTACAACTCTAGGAATTGACATTACCATAGATTATGTGGTTTCTCCCCGCCAAGTTAAGGCATCATCCACACTATTCCTTGACGTAAAAGTTGAATCCCATAACTTCATAAGTCAGTGTCAATGCTCTTTCGTTATGAATTGCCGCTTCA
Source organism: Dittrichia graveolens (assembly GCA_038502395.1). Taxonomy (NCBI): domain Eukaryota; kingdom Viridiplantae; phylum Streptophyta; class Magnoliopsida; order Asterales; family Asteraceae; genus Dittrichia; species Dittrichia graveolens. The sequence continues at coordinate 28,680,704 of JARJIL010000006.1, forward strand.
ATAAATACTTCAGATTGTGTGGTCAGTTCAAACTATGAAACGACTTCCCATAAATATGGATGCTACTTTTGAAGCCAACCGAATGGCCATGAGTTCCCGTTCATACACCGATTTCAGCCGTGACCGAGATCCCAACGCTTGAGTGTAATACGCGATGGGCTGGCCTACCCCCTTGCGTTAATAGGACAACAATCCTACGACTTGAAGTGTTCGGCTAGACCATAGATTCTTTATTAAAATCGGGTAAAGAAAGGATTCAAACTCGAGTCATTGCAGTTTTGAAACCCCGAGACACTCTTGTAGTCTCGTTGCTTCTGCAATCCAATTAAAACCCTCTTTCTTGATCTCTTTGGTAAGTGGTGATGCAATTTCAGAATTAAAAAATGTCTCACCCCTTGTGAACCACAAATTCTTCATTACAATCCAGTAAAGAGAGGGCCAACCCTTGAGTCATTGCAGTTTTAAAACCTTGAGCGGCTCTCATTGCTTCTTCAATCCTATAAAAAATATCTTTCCTGAGCTCTTTGGTAAGTGACAAAGCAATTCTTTTAAATTTTTTAAAATTAGGCATTCCAACATTTTTGAGATTTTAGCGGGATTTGGAGAACCTTTGTTCTTTTGACACCAAGCCACCTAGATAATCGATTTGTTGCTGGGCAAATGCACACTTCATTTAATTTGCAAATAAGTGAAGTTTCCTTAGGCAAGTGAAACCATGGTTGTTAGGTGCCCCAAATTCTTATGTTTTACTATAGGCAAGGATATATTTAGAAAACATCAAGACAAATTTCCGCAAATAAAGTTGGAATATTTACCAGCACGGCATCACCAAGAATTAATAGTATCCTCTCATGGGTTTGAAATGTTGTCTTAAAGAAAACTTCGTTATTCGAATATGGAGGTATCCTACCTTCAAATCTTGCTTTGAGAATGTTGCCATTCCATGTAATTCGTCGAATAATTCCTCATTGGATATTGATCTAACATTGTAGCTACATTGAGATCTTGGTAATCAACACAAAAATGTCAACTTCCATCTTTTTTTATGTAACTAGTAATACTAGTCTATTGAGCTTGTCATAGGGGTGGTAATTCTCAACACAACACGAAAACAAACGGGTTTCGATTGACACATATAATAAAGCAGTTACTTTTGGGTTTACTGTGTAGCTAGTATAATAATTGGGTTGGGTTAGGGTCATACAAAACTTTCATCGGGATGCGGGTCGACACACGATCCCGTTTAATATTTATATAGATTTTTATTTTTTCATATATAAACCAAGTTTTGTCCTATTAACTATCATCCAGACTCCCCCGGTGGTTGTTTTATTTTGTAAGTTTAAACAAGAAAGCCCTTAATTTCAAAATTATGATTTTTTTGCAGCTTGTGCCGTTTACAACCCGCCAACTCGCTAATGATCCACCCTTGTGCAAATGACCCGCTAACACGTATAATTAAACGTTGTTTCATGTCTCAAATATGCGGATTAGTGTTTTGATTCTTGAAACGAATAAAATAGGTTGCGTTCAGGTCATGTGTTCTTGAGATGTCAACCCACCAACCCGAACACAATATGATTGCCACACCTACTCCGTGTATAATCTCTTTTACCAACCATTTTATCTCATCATTCGGGGAGTGTGGTTACTCTTTAATTGAATAAATGTTCTTGATCCGGCTGAGGAGGTAACCAATAAGGTAAATGGACAAGATCATCCAATTTGGTAGATTGAGAACCATCACAAAGCAACTAGATATCGCCACTTGGTTGGATGAAGATCAATGCAATACAATCGGACATGAATGTTTATATATACAAAAATGGCAAACACAAACACATCTTCCATGTTGGTCATTTGGCTCTTCTGAAAGATAGTTTTTTCTAGAACTTGAGGTCCTATAAATGTGATTGTTCTCTTGATTGTGCTCAAACCACAAACCTTAGTAGTCTGTTTTTGCGAAGTTACAAATGAAGCTAATGTTTTTTATACGAACCCATCCCAAACTAGGCTTGTATCACGCCATAGACCTAAGTGTAGAACTCACCCCTTAAAATTGGCTTGTAGTGGGAGTGGATGCCTAGACTTATAAACCGCCAACTTAATTTACTTTCAGCCGATGTGGGATTGTAACAATACCCGACGCTTGAAGGACAAATGTCATCGTTGGTCACAGCTATGTTGGTCATTGTTAGCACCCTTGTTTTCGGGTCCAAGCCACCACTCCATAGTCATCGTTGGTAATGGCTACGTTGGTCACGGTTAGCTCCCCTCTTTTTCAAGTCCAAGCCACCCCTCAAGTGTTGGAACCTTGCAAGACCGAGATGGTTCTGATACCAATTGATACAAACCCATCCCATACTAGGGCCGTATCACGCCAAAAGCCCAAATATAGAACTCACCCCTTAAAACCGGCTTGTAGGAGGGAGGGGACACCTAGACTTATAATCCACCAAGTTAATTTACTTTCGGCTGATGTGGGATCGTAACAGTTCTTCTCATACGCAATCATTTAGATGACCTTAGTTGCAATTAACTTGATACTCAACTATAAACATGTGCGAGCTTTTGTTGAAATATGTAATTTAGTGTCAAAAGTTTAGTATCTTTAGGGACATGCATATTGGCATGCCCATGTATCATGGCATTTACGTGTATCATTTATCTATAGTTGCACGAAGCCTAAAACTGCGGTTGTCTTAAAAACACTTGTAGATGCATCATTATATATATATTTTTTCTCTTAAACAATAATTTCACTTCATTTTTTTGCATTTCCTTGACTCTTTGATTTCTAACTGTGTGATTTATCTGTTGCATTTTCAGAGAGCTTTATGCCCAGTTCTCGTGAAAAATCTCCACCAAGGTATTATACAAATCTAGCCACATAAGTTGGGATGAACAAAAGAATTTCTTAATTTTTTAATCAGTTATTAGTGTGTTAATATGATTAGAAAAACTATATTATTACAATACTAATCTAGTTGTTGGTATAAAAGCGATTAAGATTTATGCATTAGAAATAAACATTGGGTGACTTTCGTCCTTGTGACCCGTTCAACGCATTTTATCTGTTTCCTTTTCACCTAAATGTTTTGCTTCTGGCCGATTTGACCCATTAAAGATGATACATAACCCAATTTAACCCATTAGTTACTAAATGGGTCAAATTGGCCACTTCTAAATCTACCAACTTCAAAGTGCTTTTTTTATCAGCGACAAATTTCATTGATAAAACTAAAGACGCTAGAATTTCAAAGTGCTTCTCTTATTTTTACATTTTGTCTGCGTACGTTTTATGAGCTCTATGGTTTACATTATCTTATGGTTTTGTATTCTTTTTTTACTGATTGAAAGATCAAAAGCTGAAAGCCCTGAGGATCGGCCCAAAGTGGATAAGTTGTCTTTGAAGAAAAAAGGAATTGGATCAGAAGTGAGATCTGAACGTATGGCGAATGCAGATGCAGATTTGCAGCTTTTAAACAAACATGAAAGAGAAAGACAATTAAATAAGCAGAAGAAACGCAGACGTCAAGGACATGAAGAAGATGTATGCCATGCCACTACACACACACACACACACACATATATATTGCTTTTGAGAACCATAGAGAACTTAGAATATGGTTCCCTGGGCTGTTGGATCAAAATAGTGAAGGGCCAAGATATAAGTAATCACATGTGAATTTACCTATGGGAATGTGCACACCTTCATTCACATGTGAACATGCCTATGCGGACATGCATGTCTTAATTCACACGAGATCTACAATTCATTCAACTGTGATCTTGACCCTTATTTTTTGATTTAAGGCCCAGATTTATTCCATTGTTCACTAGTTTTATATTGTACTCAAATGATCCTCCTACACACAGACACGCAAACACCCACATCTGACTTGATTTGTATTTGTTCATACTTCTTATTTAGGTGCTAGCCAAACTAGAAAAGTTCAAAGCATCCATGTTTTCCGAACCAGCGTCACCTAATGGTAAATCCAAGGGTAAAAGTGAAGAAGATTTGTCTGACTGGACTAACGTCAAGTTGAAGTTTGCACCTGAGAAGGCAAGTTTTTATGCATTGTACATTTCTAGAGGTGGCAAAATGGGTGGGTGAAGTGGGCTTGGTAACATGTTGAACTGGGATTCAGGTCAAAATGGGATGGGAGTTGGTTTGGGTCACACACCAACAGATTGTCCAATTTTGTTTTCATGTTAAATAAGATCCCAAAATGGGCCCAAATGGCCGGGTCTGGAGGGTTGAGTAACAATTGAAATGGGTTCCATTTTTAATTTCTTGTACGGGTCCAAATGGGTCCAAAGCAAGCCCACCCTTCTAGTTTTGTCTGTACCAAAGTTATTGTCCACTTTCAACATTATTTACTTTCTTTTCTGTTCTGCCCATAATTATACTAATCACAAACTTGTATACATTTTACATTCTTTAATATATGTTTCATTGAAAGGATATAGTTTTCCTTCAACTAACTAAAATGTGTTTTCCCTTCTGGACACTTATATGTTGTACGCATAAACAATACAAAGTCGTAACTCTTTTGACTTATTGGACCCGTTTGATCCAATATGATTTGTTTCATTTTCGCTATATTTAGTTTACCAAGTTAACCATGACATAAGATATAACTTGTTACAACCCAGCCATAAGTGAATGAGTCAAAAATGACACCTCTTGTTAACTGACTTGAATTTGTACAAATGAAATATATATTTCTAGTTATACTGAATTATCTTTAAATCGTGTGCAGGATAATATGACACGAAGGAATGATATCAACGACTATGTGGTGCATGACCCTCTTTTAGAAAAAGGAAAAGAAAAATTCAACAAGATGCAAGCAAAGCAAAAGAAACGAGAACGAGAATGGGCTGGCAAATCTCTTACTTGATCACATTTTCTTTCCAAAACCGTGTTTAAATTTTTGCTGGTTTAACCGGAGGATACAGATCTTGTAACCTGCTAATGTATTTTGTTACAGGTTGATAATGGCACATGTAAATCTTTGTTATATGGTTTGAAGTCCCTTATTTGTGACCACCCTTTTACCCTTAGCATGATTGTAGGGCTGTAAACAAAACAAACCAGCGTGAAGTGTTTGTTTATGTTTGCTTACATGTTAAATGAATATAGAACACATAAATACAAATATTATAGTGATCTCACAATAAATGTTCACTTTTTTCCTAATTTCAAGGAGCTTGTTTTAATTTGCTGTGAAGGTTTCGAAACGAGTAGACTCGTAACCATTGCAAGCAGCGTTCTTCAATCAAGTTTTGATCTCTAACAACTTAGATTTTTGTTTACATTCATATAATCTCGTCAAATTCGTACGTCCGATCTGAAATTGGTCATGATTTCAGTCACTTTCAGGTAACAAATTAGTTGATTTTTGGTTGCTTCTATTAGAATTTGAGTATGGAAATGAAATATTATGACAATTGATTCATTGAATCCCTGATTAACATTGATGAATCAGAGGGAATAGTATCAAGATCACCTTTGTTAAAAAAGCTTATGGTTCTATATATCTTTTCCATAATCTCTTATGGAAATCCTTTTTGTTTCCAGATATCTTATTAGTTTAAGAGTGCAATTGAAGTTCTTAATGTTGACTTGGTTACGGGCTTATGGCATATTGATGATTGACTTGTTTGATAAAGTCGCAATGGGAATGAAGAGAAAACGATCCCAATGACTTCAGTTTTATGTTCCTTTTTTTTCGTTTGAGACTAGTGAATGGTGAAGCGGATGTTTTAATTTTCGTTTTAGTAGTTGTTATTGCGACTTTATTTCTACAATTAGCATTCTTACAACGACCTTTATCTCCAATATCACAAGACGTGTTGCGTCTATTGTGGGTGTGCTATCATCTTATCATGTGACGATGTAGTTTGGCTGGCTAGCTTTAGAATGCTTTTGCTGCTGCTGTTTTGGGGTTTCTGCTGCATTTTTGGTTATTTGCAGCTGGTTTTATGGGTTTGTTTGCTGCTTGTGTTTTATATCTTGTGGTAACGAACTTTAGTTAGTATAATTGCTTGTTTAACATTTGGGTCATCATGGTCTCATGGTTTTGATGCAAATGATTCATGGATCTGCTGTAAATGGATTCATGAATTTGCTGTCATTTGTTTGTTGTGATGCAATTATTTGGTCTTATGTTGCTGTTTTCAAGAGGGTGATTCCTGTGTACAAGCGAATGTTCGTTTGGCGTTTTCAAGCTGGATTGAGGCTGTTATAGGCTTCTTGAGCAGCTGCTAGTTATCTTCTTTATGGTTCCTGATGTCCAAATTTGTCTCAGATCCTTTTTCTGGTTTGATCTCTGCTCTTATGTGCTGGTTTTGATCTCTGCTGTGTTGGCAAACTACAAATTAATTGTTTCTTGGTCTTTACAACAAAGGGCCTTGGTTCAGCTATTACGAGTTCAGAAATTATGCACTCAACCTTGAAGTTGTGGGCTCTAGTCACATGCGGTGCCATGGTGGACATTAACTGTAGAATTAGTAGAGAGTGTGTACGTTTAGCATTTCAGGAAATTTATTGTTTCTTGGTCCTTGTTTAGCTTACTACCACCCTTTAACCAAAAATATAATAAAAAAGAGAATCAGAACTATTTACGTGTGTTTGGGACTGTGTTTTCAAACTCATAATTAGATCATTGCCTACACATTCATATGATAGTTTTATATATTGTAACAATGATTCTTCATATTTGAACCTATGGTAATAATTTTTAACAATGAGTCTTCATATTTGAACATGGGAAAGTGAGTATGTGGCTGTAATGTACCTACGCTTAGGTGTGGAATCCTAAAAACGACGTTTTAATCAGAATGTGGAATCCTAAAAACGACGTTTTATTCAGAATATCCTATCGTCAATACCTATGACCCTTCGGTCGTGTTCTAGAAAGTTATCTGCTCAAATCAAGAATTCCCTTTGTTGACTTCCTTCTCGGCTACTCAAATCAAGTTCGCTATATAATAGTTTCTTGAACTGAGCTATGAATCAAGTTATGACTGATTATGGATGAATCGATAGCTTTATGGTTCAGTGTGTAGGACTTGCATCTCTAATCTGCTTTGATTCGTAGTTTAGCATCCTTATATTGTTATACATTGACTCTGAACTCGAGCCAACATATTGGGTGTAACGCAATCTAGAAAAAGACATTGTGATTTGGGTTTGTATAGTTAAGTTTGCTAGTCTATAAGAAAATTGGATCGTAATGAGCAAACTGTTGAGCAGATTGATTTTAAACTTCTTTGTGATTCATCCCTAATAGATTTTGGAACTCAATCTTGAAGTTGCATTGCATGTATTATGTGTGTTTGATGTTTGCACCTGATATGTTCGACCAAATGACTACAAGAAATGCCTAAGAAAAGAATGTGTACAACTAGAAGCACCTATGATAGGTGCTTTCACACTCACAAAAACTTATTTAACTAAATAATGAATTGACTAACATACCCCTCGTTTAAAATGTTTGTGAGTATGGAAGTATCTAAGATAGGTGTTGCTAGAAGCATATACCCTATCCCCATATATATATATATATATATATATATATATAGTCTTGCTTATGTTGCTACATCGATCCGCTGGCCAGAGGTGCACAAATACCGGATAATACTATAACCGGATCGGATTTTTTGTGAACTAGTAAAACCGGATTTTTTAAAAATCGGTTCGGATAATATCCGGTTTTTAATCAAAAATACTATATCCTGTCTAACCGGTTCGGATAATACTATAACTGGATATTTAAAAAACCGGTTATAAAAAAAACCGATTTTTTTATATTTTTTTAACTAGATTTCCTATATACTATATACTACAAAAAATATGTATATAATAATAACCGGTTTTTTTACCGGTAAAATATCCGATCGACCCAAATCCATAGAACCGGTTTATACTATCCGGTTATAAAAAAACCGATCCGGTTAAAAAAAATCCGGTTTTTCAAAAAACCGGTTTCGGATATTTTTTCGTTAAAATCGGATATTCGGTTTTTTTGTGCACCTCTACGCTGGGCTGGTTTAGATGATCATGTTGGGCCATTCACCATTTTCCTAAGCTTGTATCATATGCTTCAAACACGAAAGAAACATGTTAGAAGGGGACCCGAGGCCGAAGCCCTGGGATCCACTGCACCCTCCAATGCTCAAGTTAGAACTCGTATATGCATGCCCTACTACTAAAATGTATTCATATTATATATATTAGAGAGAGTATATGGAGAGAGTAGGGTAAGGGAGAAAATGATGATGTCCCCAACCTTGTGGGGTGCCCTCCCCGCCCTCCTTTTATAGGGAGGGAGTTGAGTAGTATCGTTTATGTATTTTGGTGGTTTGCTAAGTATTACACATTGGTTATTTTGTGATATACACCGGGTATGACATTAGGTTTGAATCGGTAAGTAAACTTCAGACCCGGTCCACAAGTGAACTTTAATTCGGGTTGTAGGTATGACCTACGTCATCACTTGATGAAGCTCCATTAATGTTTGCTAACACTATGATTGATGATCTCTTATGTAGATAACACTATGCTCTACCTCCATTAACTTTCCATAAGTTCATCACAAAGAAGAGTATAAAACTTTGGTGGAGCTCCTCCATAAGGTGTTTTGAGTATGTTTGGGATTGCTTAAACCAACTGTTAATCTTTCTTATTATATGCTATGATATAAGTTGCTATGGAAAAAAATCTATAAAAGTAGTTGTTTTGCATCTAAAACTTACCATAGTGATGAGCACAACTTATAGATGTAATATTAAAAATCATGTATAAAATGTTTTTGTTCCCACCCTTCAAAGATATATTTCAGCAAGGGTGAAATACGGAATACCACTCAATTTTGTAAACATAGTGGAAAATTTTAAAGTTTTCGAGCTGGTATCACCGGTCAAAATTTTGTAAATTTTTTGACGCCATCAAAATCAAATGAAAAATGAATTATTTTTTACAAAAATGATAAGATATAGTTCAATCTTCGATTTATAACTTTAAAATACTTTAGTTTACCTTAAAATAGCAATTTAATTAACATTACTTCATATAAATTGTGTTTTGTTTTAAATTTTGGCCCTAAATTACCTGAGCAACAACTGAAACCTCGTTAATCCGACCCGATTAACATAAACCTGAACATCCTCAATTTTAAGTAATTTTATTTTCACCATTATATGGTGCAACCAGTCAATAAAAATCCTGAATTCTCCCCTGTATTTCAGTGAATCATATGAGAGACTAGTAAAATATATGATATTTGCAGGCATGGAGCAATGAAGTTTACAAGAATGTGTAGCACATAGTAATGGTATAAGAGTATTGTAGCCAAATTCACATAACCAAACCCATGGTGTTACAAGTCAAGCTTGACAGCAACATCTTTACAAGATGTTCCATCTAGAGTTTGTTATTTAGTTAGTCTAGAAGATTGGTCATTTGTATTTTGCAGTCATGTATTGAGTACCTAGTTAGTTTAGTTAGGTGGCTTTAGTAACATTTCTTGTAATTGTTATTTTGAGAAGTTTACATAAACTCATGTACTCTAGTGTAGGGGTGAGCATGGTACCGGAACCGGTACCGGTTTTACCGAATACCGAATTTGGTTTAAAGATGGTACCGAATACCGTACCGAGTATTCATACTACGGTACCGGTATCTATTTTACGTAGTTTTATCGGTACTAGTCCCGAATCCCGAATACCGATTTAGCACTATTTCAAGTATCGAGTACCGGACCGAATACTCTAACTCGGTGCCGGTACGGTTCGGTATTTTCGGTACTCATGCTCACCCCTACTGTAGATCATGAAAATTTGTTCTTTAATGGCATGTTTCAATTTAATCAACTACCTTTTGACTTGCTTGTACACCTTAACTTTAATAACTTTATTTTCTTAAGGGTTTAGTTCACCAAAATGCATCTAAGTTGTCATGTTTTAATATTGTATGTATTGGACTTAAAAATTGCTATTGTGTGTATCGAAATTTTAATTTGTCGTTATTGTGTGTATTAAACTTTGTATTGTATGTACTAAACTTTTAAGTTTTTTACTTTTTTATGTAACTAAAATGCATAGAATAGCAACAAATTAAAATTTTGATACAAACAATAGAAACTTTTAAAGTTCGATACACACAATAGCAAAATATTAAAACTTAGATACATTTTAATAAACTAAAATTTTTTTTAACATGGTTGACCCGTTCAACTTTAATTTAGTACTTTTTAATTGTTTAATAAATTTAAATTTAATTAACTATATATGCATCATGTTTGACCCGTTTGATCAGAATTCATAATTTTTTTGTTCCTTAATGACATGTTTCAATTTAATTAACTACTTTTTGACTTGCTTGTCCAACTTAACTTTAATAACTTATTTTAACATGGTTGACCCGTTTAACTTTAATTCACTACGTTTTAATTGTTTAATCAATTTAAATTTAATTAACTATATATGCTATCATGTTTGACCCGTTTGACAAATCTTCAATCCATTTTGATCCGTTTTACCAGAATTCGAAAAATTTTAAACCCATTTGATACGTTTAACTTTAATACATTAATATTAGGCCCTCTAGATTAATTTAATACACAAATCTTTTAACTCATTTGACCCGTTTAACTTTAATTTATTCCTATTTGATAGGTCAAGAATGTAGTGAATTAAACTTAAATTGGTCAAACTAGTTGAAAATATAGTAAGTTAAAGTCATAATAGCTCAAAATGGATCAAGGGGGTTGATTGGAGAGCATCTACCAAAGAATAACAATATCATAGTAAAAGAGTATGTATCATGTATGTCTTGCAAAACATCAACCAATTTTCAGTAAAAGAAATATAAGATGGTACATGAGTATTGCTACAACTTACAACTTCAACTTTGCACATAGGTAAAACTAAAATAATATTTAGGTGATGTGACACTTACAGACCAATTTAATGAGTAAATATGAAAATAATTAAACTATCCTTCATTAAAATGGTTTGAAGTTTAGGTGATGTTAACATTACAGACTATTTTCCAAATAGAAAATTTTCTGTAAATGTTAGTTATGTATATCTTATGCCCAAGCATTGCACAAATTGAAGTCATAGCTTGGTGGAAGTGTTCAAAATCCTCTTCTTTTGATCTTTTTCTTTGCATTTGTTACCTTTAATTTTACATTTTGAAAAGCGATCAATGAGCATGATTATTTATATTCTTCATAAGCAACAATAACCCGTATATCATACACATAATCATATCGACACGCTATACATACCCAATTATAGCCACACATGCAATGTTTATAACTCTAATTATCCTCTTACTCTGGAACTTATGATGACCATTTATTTGAGCCGATCATTTCGTAGTTCTAATTAATATTTGATTTTATATTTTATTATTATATTTAAACAATTAATTTTATATATTATTTGTTGTTTCTTTTATACTTTTAATATATAATGCTTAGTGTAAATATAAACAAATATTCGTGATGATCTCATTTTTATCTACATACGATATAATTTTTATCGTGAGTATCTAAAACATATAATATTTTGGTAAATGTTTCGTTCACTGTAGTACGAAAAACTTAATGTAGCTACAATATATTTGATTCAAACCAAATGACATGAACACATTATAAATTCTTTTAAGTTTTATCTACTTTATTTCAACATTGATGTTTGGACTTTAGTTTTTATATTATTAATCATATGTATATGTATTTATATGATTTTATCAAAATACGCTACAAAACCTAAAATGTTTTCAATCCGAACTAAATGTCGGAATTTACGAGTGAATACAGAAACAAACTTTCATCACATTTTCAATCATAATTGATTGAATTTTTTCACTTTATTTTAAACTTTTGTAACTAAGTAAATAATAGACATTACGAGCAAGTGATTTTATCCCACTACGAAGTGCGGATACGAAAAACCTCATTAACAACATTAGCAATCTTTCCTGCCTACATATTTTTTTATTAAAGTTCTCTCTAATCATATTATAACATAGATATTCAATAAAATAGAACAAATTATCATGCAAAATCAAACATGATAAAGCAGAACACTATGAAAAGAGTTTAATTGAATATATAAATGATATGTTTACTTATATAGATCATTTTATTTACAAAATGTATTAAGAATAATTTGGAAAAGTGAAAATTTTAAAATACTAATTTTCTGGAAAAATTTCCATAGAAAGTGAAAATTTAAAAAATATGTTTTGTTGATACTTTTTTTGAAAATTTTCTAAAAAAGGAATTTTCACTTTTCCAATTTCCTGGAAAATTAGTAAAGCCCATACTCTCTCTTTTTCATTTTTCTAAATATGTTTTCTAATATTCTAAAATAGAAAATAAAAACTCCATCATTTTTACCAAACGTGTTTTCTAAATTTTTTACAGAAAATTGGAAATAAAAACTCCACCAATTTTCTAGAAAAATTTTCTAAGAAAACTGAAAACAATTTTTCGTAACCAAATGCAACTTTAGATTGGTAGTTTTCTATTTTTCATAGTAATTTGAAAAAGAGAAAACCGTCTGTTCTTAGAAAAATAGCATAAGCAAACAGCCAAACAGGTTTTCAAGTTTTTATTTTTCTTAAAAAAAATTCTAAAAAATGGATGAACTTTTCACTAACCAAACACAACTAAACCTTCTTGTAATGAAAAATTATCAAGATTATCCACTTAGCCAACTTTTATCATTAAAATTTATAATTTTTCGAAAAATTCATAAAAAAAAGATAGACCAATTGTAAAAAAACTAATGAAAATTTATAAATAGCTTGGTCAAGCATTTAATCGAACACCTGGTGTGCATTTTATACCAACTTGTCACATGTAATCATCAACTTAACCATCTTGATTCCATTACCTGATGAGACCAATGACGACCACAAATCAAAGCATACGCTGAAATCAAAGTAATTTTGGCGATACAAGTCAAAGCAACAATATTCAACATTAAAAAGTTACTAGAGATGTTAAAAATATGGAACCTAATGTGGGCAATCCTCAATCAAACGGGCAGACATGTTGGTGATGATCGAGAGGGAAATTAACAAGGATTGATCGTGATTTGATCGTTTACATGGTTCCACACCTAAGATACATTAGCCACATACTTATTTTCAAGTTGATCGTGTCAACTTATTAAGAGCTTTAGATCCTAATAAACCAATGATGTAATCCAAGTCGATGAGATATGAGTTATATATATATTATATATATAGGTAAAAGTTAAAACGAGAACTGTTTTTCGTACGAGAACCGTGAGAACCAATCTTAACCGTCTAATTCCCCCTCCTTTAATTGGATTGCCCACCCATGAATTCCTTACATGCACCCTGTCATACTCAATCCCCCTCACGCTCTTTATCTATGAATTCCATTATCCAAAATGAACGGTCAAAATTGGTTCTCACAGTTCTCGTACGAAAAACAGTTCTCCTTTGAACCATTCCCTATATATATATATATATAGGGGAAGGTTCATTTGAGAACCGTTTTTATTGCGAGAACCAATCTTAGCCGTTCATTTTGGATAATGGAATTGATGGATAAAGAGTGTGGGGGGATTGGGTGTGGTAGGGTGCATGTAAGGAATTCATGGGTGGGCAATCCAATAGAAGGAGGGGGAATTGAACGGTTAAGATTGGTTCTCGCAATAAAAACGGTTCTCAAATGAACTTTTCACTATATATATATATATATATATATATATATATATATAGGGGAAGGTTCATGCGAGAAGTTTTATTTTTACAAGAAGTGCGAGAAGCATTTACAACCATTAGATTTTAGTAAATTAAGATCATAGTCAAAAGGGTATTTATGTCTTTTTAGTATCATTGTAATTAATTCATTATTAATTTAAATTTGGCAATTCTTTCAATTTCTCTAAATTTATTATATTATGGATTTTCCTATCAAGTTCTCAATCCGTTTTTTTTGTTTTTCATAACTTAACTTAATCTTAGTTTAATAACATTAACATTTCACGATATTAATTTAATCAAATTTTCAATCCGTAATTTTTTGAAAAGTGATATTTGTTTCGTTATAAACTAACAATATTAAAAAGAAACATTCTTACATTAGTTATTCTAATTAAATCAATGCTCAAGTACATTTAAATATTTATAATTTTTGTTTTTCAGACCTCTTTAGTTTTTTTTCTTCAAAATTACACAAAATTCATTAGTAAATAGTTGAGAAAGAACACAAAATTTTGATTTTTTAATGTCATATTAAGCTCATTAATGAACTATTGGAAGAAGACAAATTATCCTATTTGTTCATTATAATCACTTACCAATAAATATATTTTTCTTCTTTTTCACTAGTGAATATTTTGGTTTAACAATATGAAGGAGGTTGCGGCCATTATAATTAACAAATTGTTATTGTTCACCGTAGAAGTATGCACAATAAATGGTTACTAGATTATTATATCACTTGTAAACAAGTAAAACACGTGTCCACATGATACAACTTATTGTATATAAACAAAACAAGAGAGAACCCAAATCTTGTAATTCAAAATTTTCACTTTCCTTAACCGAGTAATTGATGCTCGATCCAATATTATAAATTCATTAGTGAATGTGTTAAAATATTTAGTGTTTAATGATCATAATTTACCCTTCAAATTACTATTGTGTGGCTCACTAGTGAACTTAGCACACAATAGAATCCGTGAACTTAGCACACAATAGAATCCGTGAACTTAGCACACAAAGTTATACTAATTAGAATACATGACAATTCAGTGCTTCATGCAACAACTAAAAAAATAAATTGGAATGCTTGTTCACGTATTATCAACTTAAAAATATAGTGAAAATTCTCAGTTGTGTGTTCACTAATGAAGAGAAAGATTTCATATCTTATTAACCTGCTCACTAATGAATAGCTTAAATAAAACTTAAAAACCTCCTTTTCATAATTTATATTAAAAACCCAAAGCCCGAGTATAATCTTAAAATAATTTATAACACATAAAATACCAACTTAATTTGAATAGCAACAGTTTCATAAAAAATAACGATTTGCATAAAATTTAAATAAATCTAGAAAAATGAAAAAAAGTGAGCAACGGGGTTGGAGTAGAGGACTTTGTTGTTCGAAGAGAAAAGGGGTATTTGAAGAGGGTGGTTCTAGGCAGTGGTTGCGCATGGTGATGGTGATCGGTGTCAATAATAATTGGGGGCAACCAGTGGGGCATGTTTTCTTCATGTAAAGACAGATAATATAGGGGTGTTTGAAGATGGCGGTGCTCGTCCTTGATGGTGCGGGGCAGGCTTAATAGAACAGGGACTCAATGGCTTTGTTCTTTTCTTGATCTTCTCGACTAGATGTGGTTGTAGACATTCAATCACGGCGAATGGAGACAGCGGGGAAGAGGAGGTAGCGATGGTTCATCAGCGCGCTGTTAGGAAGATCGTTAACAGATGGTGGCACGTGTGATGATGGTGGTGTGACGGGTGGAGGCGGCTACCACCATCGACCTGCTATTGCTTTAATCGACCAAATATCCTTCGACAACCTCCTTCAATTTGTGGGCTTATAGAGAGACAAAAGGGTTTGTTTTTGAATTGGGAAAATGGAAAGTCTGGAGAGAAAGAGACGTAATTAGGAAGAGAGAAAATTGGAGATAGATAAGGAAATGATCTTGAAGTCAAAAGTCTATTTCACCCTTAATTTGATTTAATATTTTACTTAAAATGCCATCATCAATTATAGTCCTTGATTAATTGATCGTAAGGTTGAAAGTGCTTCTCGCACTTCTCGTAAAAAAATGACTTCTCGCATAAACCACCACCTCTATATATATATATATATATATATATATATATATTATATATATATATAGTGAAAAGTTCATTTTAGAACCGTTCTTATTGCGAGAACCGTGAGAACCAATCTTAGCCATCCAATTCCCCCTCCTTCAATTGGATTGCCTACCCATGAATTCCTTACATGCACCCTGCCACACTCAATCCCCCACGTTCTTCATCTATGAATTCCATTATCCAAATCAACGACTAAGATTAGTTCTTGCAATAAAAACGGTTCTCAAATGAACCTTCCCCTATATATATATATATATATATATATATATTGTTGGCTGATGGTAGAAAAATTCTGATATAGTAAAAATTGATGACATATGTAAATGTGACATTGACAAGCTGTGATTGGTAGAAATTGTAGAAATCATAATATTAAATTCAAATTTAAATCTCAATTGAGAGAGGTTGAATGAAAATTATGAGGGTTTGTATTATATATTATTATAATTAATTATATGACATTTTCTTAAACATTAGTATATTTTCAAAATTTTGTTTTACATCAATAGAAGTGGGTAAGAAATTCATGGACATTTTATTTATTTTTTATATTCATTCACTTTACATATCATAGTCGATATAATCACTTATTTCTTAGTATTTTGATAAGAAAAAGAAATATATTATTATTAAAATATTTGTCGTATTACGATAAAGTTTATAAAAGTATATAAGATTTATAATGAAATAAGGTATATCTTAAAAAATTGATGCACTCCACTATATTATATTGATTTGCCATGGTTTAGTAATCTGATGTAAAAATTTAAAGATTTATCATTAAGCGTAATGGATAAACGTACATGTATAAACTTAAAATCAAACATAATTGAGTTCTATTATGATAAGTATTTTTAATTTTAAGTTTATACATGCACAATTATCCATTACTAATGTGAATACTGCGAATTCAATTTGTAATCATCATTAATATCTTTCTCAAATTGGTGTTTTGTATACTTTTCCAACCATGAATTGCATCCAGGTATAGCGTCATTAAAAAACGAGACTTGATTTTCCTAAAGTACCTCTATTAATATGTCATTAATGAACTGTCATTTTTATTTTAAGAACTTAAAAAGCCATTATGAATCATCACATTCATTCATTTTTACTTTTCATATCCGAATACCACAAAGGTATAACACTAGTTTTTTTATGAGGAATAAGGAATCTCAATTCCTTTGTTTGGGAGGTAAGGATTTTAAATTCTATTACCTTAAAATTGAACAAAATACATTAATATAAATTCCGATTTCACCATATTCTTTCTAATAATAAACTCTTTATAGAATATTTTTATTGTTCTAACCATTCACGTTTGCGTAAACAAGTTTTTCAAAACTTAAATTGTTGAAGTCTTACTTATGGTTCAAAATGTCACAAGAAAGACTTAATGTATTAACTATAATAGCTATTGAATGATAACTTGGAGAATATTGATTATGAAGAGTTGATTCATAACTTTACTTCCAGTAATGCTATGAGAACTTCACGATTCATGAACTATGCAAGATAAACTATTTATACTACTATTTTTTTTAGTTATTTATATAACAAATATCGTAGTGTCAGTAAATTTTTTACTTATATATATATATATATATATATATATATATATATATATAGAGATCAAGTAAAAAGAAAATTAAAGTAAAAAGGGTAAAAGGGATGATTATTTGATCATTTTTCGGTATATAAATCAACTGATAATCGTTAGTTCATCATCTTTATTGATTAAAACTAGTTCTTCATCAATTTCCTTTTTGATGAATCCAACATATTCATCACTTTTTAGATGAAAGCATTTTGTTCATCAATAAATTATTCCAAAATTTTGTTTTCAAAATCTGTATTTGAAATCAAAAATAAATTGATGAAGAACTAGTTTTAATCAATAAAGATGATGAACTAACGATTATCAGTTGATATATATACCGAAAAATGATCAAATAATCATCCCTTTTACACTTTTTACTTTAATTTTCTTTTTATTTGATCTCATCCCTATATATATATATATATATATATGTGTGTGTGTGTGTGTGTGTGTGTGTAAAGAGGCCCATTTTGTGTATTAGCATAGGGCCTAAAAAACTTATGAGACGCTTGTGCTAACCTCCATATCACCATTACTAGATCCACATAATATTAATTTGAATTAATTTGATTGGTTGAAAAAATTTTAAAAAGAAAGAAAGTGAAAGACGAGCCATAAGAGCTCGTCACCATGATGATGAGTTGCTAGGTGACGAGCAAATAACAAAGCCACCGTAGTGGGTCACGAGCAAATAACAAAGCCACTGTAGTGGGTGACGAGAGAACAATGAACATAACGGAGCAAATTGTGCTCGTCACCCCACCACAATTGGTCTTAATGAACCACAACAATACCCGATCTTTAATCTTTAATATATATTAAAAGGAAAGAAGTTATGATGTTATCATTCCATTTTTAATTTTTTTTTATCAATTACCCCTTTTAAATTCTCAAATGGACTCAAATGCCATTTTTAGGTGGGTTATTTATGTAAACACGTAAACAATTGGATAAAATTAAAAAGTTCAAATTTGATTATAAAGAGGTTTTAAAAAATTGGAAATAACGTTATGTATGAATGTCTGACTTTTGATAGATTTACCCATTTTTAAGAAGATTTTATATTCCTATGTATGTTTTACAATTGTTTTACTATATATCTTAGTACTCTTTAAAATCATAAATATTTTACTTTAACCATCCACATTTATATAAACGAAGTGTTAAGCTACTAATACTTGATTATACCAAATAATACTTAACTAACCTAATAAAAGACCAAAACCCCACATCTTAAGGTTGTCGATGATTTCCCTTGTCGGCCGCCTTTAATCAGATTGTTTCAATCTCAAATCACTCTACAACCTTGACGATTTCCCTTGTTTGTTGCCCAAAATCCACTCGTTTTAACCTCAAGACGATCAATTCAGTCTTCAACCAGACCAAAACCGATTGCTTAAACCTTAATAGAAGATTGGGCTATGAAAAATGGAGTTTTATGACATGTTTACGGTGGTGTAAGATCGTTAGAAAGCCTTCCCGGTCTCATTTGTTGAATTCGAAGGAATTGAATGAAATTGAAATCAAATTTCGTGTTGTATTGCATTTGGTAAACTTATTTTTGAATGAAATCTTATTCTTTAGAATATCTACATTTTCTTAACTAATGAAAAGTCCATTCAATAGGTGGGTTAGATAAAATTTAAATCAATTAATTTCCTTCGAATTCTATGAAACAAACAGGACCTAAAATATTTTCCTTTGAAGATATTTCTAGTCTAGTTGACTTCATGTGTGGTGGTGTATAACTGCAATGGTTACACAACCATGGTAAAATAGTTTGGGCCGTAAAAAAGTAGACTTTTTGGATTGAAAACGATTGATGGAGGTGGTCGGAAAAAGCTCGCCGGAGATGGCGACCACCACCTTAAATGTTTTAGTAAACATTTTCGCTCCATTCTAGAGTTTTTTTCAAGGAAGAAAACGGGGAAAGAAAGTAAAGGGAAAAAATAAAAATAAAACGAGTGACTAATACACGTTCTTGAGTTTAAAAGAAAAGAAAGGAAATTGAGGGGGATTACTTTCCTTCCAAATTATTTCATATTTGGAAGGATAACTTGTGAACTTATAAAATACAACCTTAATAATACAGCTCGTCTTTCTCCCTTCTTTCCCATCTATTCACTCTTTAATAATACCACACGACCTAAATGATTTTCTTCCATTCTAAAAAATAACTCGAGAACACAGCGTTTGATTTTGAGGTAATAACGAGCATTAAGGTTAAAATAACTGCTAAACTAAATTTTATGATCACTATTGTTTGTTGTAAAACTTTGAAAAGTTTTGAAACTTTTAATTCGTAAAATAGCAAAAATCTTTCTAATAAAATTATATAAGTTTATAATATATATTTTTTATTGAGAAATGTTCAATATAGTCCTAATTTAATTTATAGTCCTGAGGGATAATTTATAGCTATTAGATTTTAAGATTCAATGGTCCAGAATCAATCTTAGATTATAATCAAAAATTGATATATTTGTATGAAAGAGAGTATTTATGACTTTTTAACTATTGGTCCCCACTTTCTCTCTCCTCTAATTTATTTAAAATTAATTATCTTACAAACCGTTAATCGTTAGACGAAACGAATTATACCATTGCGATCCTCATGTTCCCCTCTTTTATTAGAGAGGTCACTTGATATACTTTCGACAAATTTTTTTCTCATTTTGTTAGATTGGATTTAAATTTTATTAAAGTATAATCACATGTGATTCACAGAGGTGTGATCAATATAATCTTTATAAAATTATAGTTTAGTGTTTGATAATCCGGCGAAATTCTATGGTTTAGTAACAAAAAAAATCAACAATTAAAAGTGATTATAAGTTATTAGTTGTTTCATAACACATGTGATTATCTATATCTTATACATGCATATAATTACAGGTGATTTGATTAAATGTAGCATTTTTATGTCACATATTTGACAGAATCAATCACATGTGATTGCGTATTCAATCACATGTGATTTTGTACAGAATCACATGTGATTGAATACCAAAAACATAAGATTTGGTATTCAATCACATATGATTGCATATTTAATCACATGTGATTTTGTACGGTATCACATCAGAGCTTGTACAGATTCACTTGTGATTGAATACCAAAAAACATGAGATTTGGTATTTAATCATATATGATTGCATAGGGGATTGTTCAAACGAGAACAATTCTTCTTACGAGAACCAATATAAAAGACATCGAATTCTAAGGAGAACACATCTGGACCTTTGATAGAGGAGATATGGTGTTGCTAGTACACAATATATGCATTCATGGGTAGACAATGCAATTGAATTGGGTGAAACTGAATATGTACATACATGTATAAACGGTTTTAAGCAAATGTTGATTTTTTAAGTAAACATTCAAAATTAATAAACGTTAAATGATATACAATTTAAGAAGATAAAAAATTTAGTAAGACAACACATGTAATATTGTTATGAATCACATGTGATTATACATTAATAAAATTTAAGTCCAACCTAACAAAATGAAGAAAAAAAGTTTGTCAAAAGTATATCAAGTGATCTCTCTAATAAAAGAGGGGAACACAAGGATCGTAACGGTATAATTAGTTTCGTCTAACGATTACCGGTTTGTGAGATAATTAATTTTAAATAAATTAGAGGAAAAAGAAAGTGGGGACCAATATGCAAAAAGTCAGAATTGTTCTTCCTTAAATCAATTTTAATTATTATTTAAGATTAAATCTAGACCATTGATCTTGAAATCTAATGGTTAAAATTTGTCCCTCAGGACTATGCTTTTATTAAGGACTATATTGAACAAAACACATTTTTTATTTAGATCAATGTATGATTTCCGGCTCTAAGTCTCAACTTGTACCTTTCCACAATTTAGTTTTATTTAAGGTTGTCAATTCGGATTATATTCGAGTAAAATGGGTTGTGTCGCTTTTGTATTGACTGTTTTCGTGTTAATTTTGTGTTGACCCAAGTTAATTTCTTCTCGTGTTAAGTTTGTGTCTCTTTGATTCGTGTTCGGTTCAGTTGTCTTCTGTATCACCCATTTTACCGGGAAGAAAACGGATTGTCTTTGCAGAGATAAAATTCAAAAATTCGGGTTGGGCTTCAGATTGACTCAATATTCAAAAAAAAGTTTCGTAGAAAATTGACTTTAAAATACGGATTTTTTGGGTCGGATTCGGGTCGTGTGTCGATTCATTTCATTGGTCAGGTATTGGGTCTAAAAGAAAGTCGTAAAATTCATAAATAGAATTTAAATTTTTATTTTGAGAATTGCATTTACATTAGACCATTATTCTTATGTTCAAACTTTAACACATTTAAAAGTTACTATATTTACTTAGATTTTTATATAATTTTATATTTAATTAATACTTTTTTACTTAACAAAATCGGGTTAATCAGATCATTTTCAAGTGGGTTTTTACCTAAACCCGACCCATCTTTATTCGTGTTATATTCGTGTCGACCCATTTTTTACCCATTTCAATTTCGTGACTGATTCATATCAACCTAATTCGTGTTAGATTTAGGTCAAATTTCGGGTTCGTCTCTTAAATTGAACAACAAACAATTCAATTTTCCCAAACTAATTACGTAGTAGAGCCTGTTTCTGCACCTTATCTTAAATCACCGAAACACAAATTGTTGAATTTCCGAAAAATATCATTGTTTCCTTTGCCAGGTCTTTTGTATGAAGGAGATTGTTTCTCCATTTCCACACCCAACGGGTGAGGTAGGGTCAGGCCACCCCAATAACACATTATCTTTATTAAGGGGTTGTTTGTTTTAGCTTATCAAGGGCTTTTTTCGGGTTTTTTCATAAGCTTATTTTTTCTGGCTTATTTTTTATGAGTCCGACTTATTTTTTTTGTAACTCATAATAAGCTTAAAAATAAAAAAATAAGCCAAAAAAACTAACTTATAAAAAATAGGAAGAATTTCATCTATATCCTTAGAAACTTTCATTATTACATATATATCCTTACAAACTTTAAAACTACATATATATCCTTACAAAACCTAGAAACTCTCATATATGTCCAATCCCCTATTTTAACTATAATTAAACCATTTTTAAATTTAAAAATTATTTTTAAATTGATTTATCTTTTATCTTAAAACTAATAAAATATATTATTACAAAGATACCCTCCCAAATCAGAAAAAAGAAAAAGAAACCATGGTTAAAGCATGTCCAAGTGTTTCCCAAATTGATCCCATCTGGGTTCTTCATTGTGCAAGATCGACTTCTGCAAAATCGATCCCATGTGTGCTCCAAATCGATCCGTACAAAAACAAGTTCAGAAGGTTTGATTTACATCAAAAGATTGAACTGATTCATGTTCTTAGATCTGATTAGTGTTTCGATTAGGGTTCTTCATCGGTCTGGGTTCTCCATCGATATATCAATTCCGTTGTGATTAGGGTTCTTCATGATCATTTGGGTTCACCTTCTTCTTGCAAGATCGGTTTGGTTTCATTTTTAAATCAGCGGCAATTTGAGTTTCGATTCCGGTTTCTTCATCTATTAATAGCACGAGATTGTTTTTTTGGTTTTGATTCTGGTTTTTTCGTGTGTGGTTTCTTCATTTGTTTTTGGTTTCGAATTGGTTTTTTAGGGTGGTTTTTGGTTTCGATTTGGTTTTTTCGTGTGGCTTTTGGTTTCGAGATTTGTTTTTCGTCTTATGAATCTTTCATAGTGATTCAGTCTTTGCAATCTGCGATTTAGATTTAGAGTTGGTGTTTTGATGTTCATTTGCAGAATCGATGTGTGTGGTTTTGGTTCTCAAATTCGATGTTTACGAATCTTATTCTTGGGGTTTAATTTCTATGAATAAGAGTTTGATTTTGATGGATTTCATCATCTAAGAACTCATTCAATCGTTGCTTCATATATGCAATACTTTTAAGGCTTTTTATGCTTTTTCGAGATTTTAACCATTGTTTATGCTTCTTCAAGGGTTCATGTTGCTATGAATATTGAGAGCTGGATTAAACTCGATTGATAAACTATTACAGTTGTTGACAAATCTTATTAAGATATGTTTTTCTTTTTTCTCATTTGGGTGGGCATCTTTGTAATATTATATTTTATTAGTTTTAAGATAAAAGATAAATTAATTTAAAAATAATTTCTAAATTTAAAAATGGTTTAAGAGGGGATTGGACATGTATAAGAGTTTTTAGGTTTTGTAAGAATATATATGTAGTTTTAAAGTTTGTAAGGATATAAATATAATAATAAAAATTTCTAAAAATATAGATAAAATTCTCTCTAAAAAATAAACCTAGAAAATAAACAGATTAGCATAGTGCCACGCAGTAGGCCACCCAAATAAGCCCAATAGCACATTATCTTTATTAAGTTTAGCTTTTCTTTTCTTAAATTTTATTTTGTTGACTCCTATCAAACTATCAAACCCATAAAGATTTTTATTTTTTTAGTTGAAGCAGCTAAAGACCATGTATGAAAAAAGTCATTTAATCAAATCTCCTTTCTGACTATTATACCTTTCTATATCTAGATTATATTATCTTAGTATATATTATTATTCTAATAGTTATAAATAAAGAAGAAATTAAAGATTGTATCATTTTTCCACTATTTTCCTATTTTTTAATAATATATGTGTTATAATATTTTATTATATAACTTTTATAATACGATATAATTGGTAAATTGGGACTTGTGAATCTATATTATACAATTAATTCAACTTGACACAATACAATTCAAAAGAATAAAAAAATTTATTCCTTGCAATAGGTCTTTATTTTCTAATGATTTCACAAGATTTTAAGCATTTAATAATATTTACTTATAATTTCATATGCAGGGAGGGTTCAAACCCGAACTGTTTTTCGTACGAGAACTGTGAGAACTAATCTTGGCCGTTCATTTTGGATAATGGAGTTCATGGATGAAGAGCGTGGGGGGATTGAGTGTGGCAGGGTGCATGTAAGGAATTCATGGGTGGACAATCCAATTGAAGGAGGGAGAATTGGACGGCTAAGATTGGTTCTCACGGTTCTCGTACGAAAAACAGTTCTCGTTTAAACTTTTGCCTTCACGTGTAACACTAAATTTAAAACGGTATTTCAAACTTTGGAGTGTTACAACACGTCTCTTACATATTTTCTTTCATAATCTTCACATATTATTTTGCTATGTATCGTCATCTTTATTTCAGACATATATTTTAGGCCTACAAATCAATTTCCTCATAAAAAAGAACTCTTGTAATAGAAAGATTTTAAAAACTAAAACGTTTCTTTTAAAAATCTAACATTCTTAGATAACCTTAAAAGTTAAACTTTTAGCTAAGGGCTTCTACCCGAGCTAAATCAAGTGTGTTGGAAAAGTATTCCTCAAATTTATAGGTTTTAGTCTTGCGGTTGACTAAAGATTTAGATTTAGAAATATATTAGGACGTGTTTGTTCTACCATTTAAAAAAAGTTAAATCTTCAAATAAAAAAGCCTTTTTAGCCGACGTGTAAGGCTTCAACTATACCTCTCTTTGTATCCTCTTATTTTTCTTGTCACATCATTCATATTCGATATTTCTTCTTATCTTTCTAATCCCATTATAATCATCTTTTATATCCTTTTAATCTCTCTCATTCTTTAATTTTAAATATGTGAGAGGAGAGATACGGAGAAAAAGATATATGTTTTCCTAATTTGTAATATAGCTTTAAGAGTGATGTATATTTCTTATATTAATCAATTTTCTTAGTGTTAGAATAATCTCCATTAGTTAAAACTTTGTTCATTTTCTAAAATAATGTCTTTAAAGAAACTTGTGCGATTCGGTCAAACATTTCTAATAAGCTTATTTATTTTTAAAAACGTTTATGCACGGAAAGATGTTCTAATAAACTTGTTTGTTTGTTCCCAGATATAAAATCTTATTTTATCTTATGTTAAGAATAAGAAAACCACATTTTTTCTTCATAGATTTTCAAAAACCTAAGACCTTCTAAGTTCTAACCAACATCTTTCAAAAATATAAAATAAAACATAAAACATTTACGTCTTCAAAACAAAAAGTATCTATATGTCTAGGAAGATAATATTTTCATTCGTGAAATTGATTTATCCAATAAAAATATATGATTTACTAACTTGTAATATTACTTTAGCGGAGTTGTACCTTTTATCAATAAATTGATTTTACAGTGTCGTACCTCTCGCAAACATGATAATAAGACCTACAAAGAGACACATTCTTGAATTAAAATAGTAAATCCGCTCTTACATTTATAAGAAAACATGATAGATTATGTTCGACTAAAATACGAGAGAATTATAACCTTAACAAAATATTATCTCGTAGTTGATGATTAAGTAGGTAGGGTCTTGGGGTTTAAATGATGTGGAAGAAGACATCGTAGGACTAAAAAAAGAAAGAAAAGGAGAGCGGTGGGGAATGAAACCGCGTTGAAAAATTGAAGGATTTGCAGGTGGAAAAACAGCAATCCTGAATTTAGGTCGGTGACAGGTACAACAAAGAATCTTTTAGACTCAGTCAAATTTAACTGCCGCCGTAAATAGTTTCCTTAATCCAATGTCTCTTCATCCCATTCCTCTATCTCTCAAACATATTATATTTTTTAGGTGATGATCTGTACATAATAGATTTTTATTATATATAATAATTAATTGTTATTTGGACCATTGTATTTTTAAATATGTGGATAAGAATAAAAAATAGTGAGATTTTAGGGGTATAAAAGTCACAATTATTATGTATGTTAAAATCTTGTTGTGTATAAATCAATTCCCATTTTCTTATGAGAAGATGATATCTCTTTCTACTTCATTATTCTACTTATCCTCCTACTTATCCTCCCACTTACAAGTGTCAAAATCAATGAATGAGATGAGAAAAGATAATATGTCATCTTGTGGTGAGTATGAGGGTGAAGTAGGAGGAAAAAGTAGAGGATATATCATTTTTCTTCTCTTATTTATCTTTTTACTTACAAGATTAAGACAAGTGTTAAATTTAATGAATAAGATAAGAAAAGAGAATTAGTTAACTCCACATATCATCTTGTGATGAGTAAGAGAATAAACTAGAAGAAAAAAAAGAAGGATATATCATTTTCATTTGTTTATTATTTTTTATTTCTTCTTTACTATTTCTTAATTTTCGTTCTCCTACTAATTTAAATTAACATGTGTAATCTAATAACTTTTTTATCCTTTTCGTTGATGTTACAATTGTGATATATTATTTTATTATTTCATTCGACTTATGGTCATACTCACAGATCAACACACATGTTCAAAATTAATAGAGGAGGTGATAAAAGAGAACTAGTGGATTTCATATTTCATTTTGTGATAAGTATGATGATGAAGTATGTAGAAAAAATAGGATGATATATCATTTTTTTTAATATTTGTCTTGATCTCGTGAGTATAAAAATAATTAAAAAGATTTTATAAGAGGATACATAACTTCTCTAATTTTTTTTAACAAAGTTTGATATTTTATTTAAAGTAGATAATTTAATTTAGATATAACATTAATTTGTTACATGTGATTAAGGAAATATTATGTTGCCATGTAGAATATTAAATTCTAAATAAGATCGGTATGTAGGAGCTAAGATTTTAGTATGGTGTTTATAACCAAATTTGTCAAACTAGAAATTCTACTATGAATTATTTTTATACTTTACAAAATTGGAATTTTAGAAGAGGATCAAGAAGGAAAATACCTACACAAATCATCTAATATAAATAAGAAAACAAAACTTAATAAAATCTATTAAATAATCCTAATCATTAAATTTAGATAAAAAATTATAATTATTAAATCTAAGTCATTTATTCTGATTAAAATTAAAATCTAATTTAGCTTTTCTTTCAAAATTGGATTCAATATTAACAATAATTCAAATTAAAATTATTTAAGATAATTTTTATATGCTCTTCTTAAACCATAAAATATCAAATTTGCCCATGTTAATCTATAAATATCATTTTTACCTTTTATAATATTTTAAAATATCATATTTAACAAAATTTTTAGTTTTATCATTCTTTTTTAATTATAACCAATAAAATTCTTACCTTATAGCACCCAATTCTAACAATAATGGTCGATGAATTATACAAGAGATACAGTCACGTTTTCTCGTATCATGATACCATGTTTCTGCCGTCACATTTGTATGTCCTCACCCTCGCGTCAATGTTTCAAGTGTTGGTCCGAGTGCTGACCCCATACGCCATCATAATTTTAAATTCTCATTTTATTTGTGTTTTATAAATATTTAATATGTTTTTATTATTGTTTAATAATTTTTATTTCTAAACCAATCCATGTATTACGGACATTTCATGATGTTAAATAGTACTAATATATATAGTAAAATAATTACAAATCATGAATGAAGATATAAAATCTCTTAAAAAGGGGTAAACATATTAGAAGTTAGAAATTCATATGTAACATAATCATCATATTTTTTGTAAACATCTTTACAATCAAATATGATTTTTTTTAATTTAATCCAATTGGTGTACGTGTTTACATAAACAATCATAAAAAAAGATAGATGTATCTACTAAATAATTTATATTAAAATATTTAAGTTTTAACAAACTAAATCACCTAAAAATAATATTTGAGGAAATAACTCATTTATAAACCATTTAAGAAAGTAAAGAATGTTAATTGTTGAAAAAATTCTAAAAATAAAATAATAATACTGCAACCTCTTTTATTTTAATATATATTTAAATTTAAAATAGTTATATGCTTTTTTAAAAGGTAAAAAATTATAGGGTAAATTGTATTAAAATACAATGAACTTTGTTTTAGTTACCATTATATTCAATCAACTTTATTTTCTTAAAAATAATATAACCAACTTTCATAATCCTCACATTGTATGCAATTTGTTGTATACTATGAAAGTTATAGCAAAGTTCATTGTATACAATGGTAAGTAAACAACTGACACATAAAAAGTTGTTTGCATATAGTGAAAAGATTATGAAAGTTAATTGTATTATTTTTAAAATTTTAAAGTTAGTTGTATACAATGATAATTAAGACAAAGTTCATTGGGATTAAAACCCGCCTAGGCATCATTTTTAAATGGTTATATGTATTGTAATTCATGTATTAGTTGTCAAGTTTTGCTATTGTGTGAATCGAACTTTAAAAGTTTCTATTGTGTGTATTAAACTTTTATTGGTTACATAAAAATATAAAAAAAATACAAGTTACTACATACAATAGAAAGTTTAATACACACAATAGAGACAAATTAAAAGTTTGATACACACAATAGAACATTTTTAAGTCCAATACACACAATAGGAAAACATAACAACTTGGATACATTTTGGTGAACTAAACCCTATGGTTAATACATTCACGTAAGAATCAAAAACTGAAATTGTAACGATCCTTTAGTATGAGTAAAAGAATACTCATTTAGTCAAAACTAGATTAAATACGCGTACTATATACGAGTTGCTTTAAAAATAATAAATATTAAATATCAATAGAAATATATTATATAATTATAAAACACAAATGAAATGAAAATTTAAAAAATGATGACAAAATACGTCAACACTTAGACGTAACACCGTGATCTCAGGGTCAACTTTTGAACTTTTTACATCTCAAAGTTAAATGTATTTTAGTTTGATAAACAAAATAACGGAGTTCTTGACAAACATTTTCTTGATTTAAAACAACCGAGCAGGGTTTTCATATTACAAATGGGTTTTATCAACATCAATACCGACCGACCATCATACATGCAACGAGCAACAAATGTCCCAGCACAACAAAGGCAATCCCAGGCACAGGCTAAGCATAATCTCTGCAAAAACATACGTACATACTGGAAGGGGGTTAGCTTTAAAAAGCTAATGAATACAGGCTTAACCATAAGCATCATGTAGTACGTAAGGCATCATATTCTTCACATCATATCGCATGGCAACACAGATATAAGCGAGCCACATAATACAGGAATAAACAATCAATGCTATCCTATCACATTGTGGTGTGCTGACGAGATCGGTAAGGATAATATCTTGCAGGATAGCCAGTCCCGCTCAACGACACAAACCGGAGGATAAGACACTACCATCCGCGTTGGTAGGGGAGCATACAACAGTCCCCCAAGCATCGTTATGAAGCCATAGGCTCCTTGGGACCCGAAAGCCCCCACTTCGCCAAGGAACGGTGGTCCTGTAGAACCTAGACTCGGTATGGGCCCACCGAGTCCCTGTTGATCCCGAATTATGACCGAAGTCTCCTGGGATCCAGCCACGTCGGCTGACCTCAACCCACAAGTAGTCCGCGGACATTTCACACACACAAAGTTGATCCATTCAGGACAATCAGATCACACGCATATCCACAAGTTCACGAGGTGGATCCCATCAGGGTCCAATAGCATGCATAGCAACAAGTTCAACGAGGGGATCCCATCAGGGTCCAATAGGATGCATAGCAACAATTTTAACATAGTTGATCCAATCAGGATCCAATAGCATTCTGTAACACCCCAAATTTATAAAGGGTATTTAAAATAAGTTATTGAATAAAAGTTAAGGAAAACAAGTAGAAGTTATAAATTATTAACTGGTTTAAAGTAAGGATGGCAAATATATCGTCGTTAGGATTTATGGATATCGTATAGATGAGTTGTAAGTCGGAAAGGGGAGCGGGATACACACAAAATATGGGACCACCACCATAGAGGCGGCAACCCTCTTCCCTCCTTATCTTCTTCTTTTGCTTCTTCTTCTTTCCATTCTTATATCTTCTTCTTGCTTTCTCAAAAATCACAAACACCCTCTTTAACCCAAACTAGAACTCAAAAAGAGAAGTGTCAAGTATTATTGGCAAGCTAGAATCAAGCTCATTCCACCATCTTCTTCATCAATTAGTAAGTATTTTTCATCATTTTCTCTTGTTCTTGATTGACATGAGGTGTTAGTGGGTTAACATTGGTTAAAAATGGTGTTTGGTGATCATATTGTATTATTATGATGTTTATTGGAGTTACAGGATGTTATGGAATGATTATAAACTACTAGAAATGTCATGGAAGTGGATTAAATGAGTTTTGGCCGGAAAACAACGAGTTTCCGGTGACCTGTTGCTAAAAATTGCAGAACACGGGTCGTGTAGAGGAAAGTAGGCCGTGTAGGAGGCCATGTAGACTTAACACAGGCCATGTAGGGTAACACAGGCCGTGTAGGTCTGAACACGGGCCGTGTAGGTAGAGGGAGGCCGTGTAGGAGGCCATGTGGGCTGAACACGGGCCGTGTAGGTCCAAAACACCCCATGTAGGTTGACACAGGCCGTGTAGGTCAACACTGCCCATGTCAGAGGCCATGTATGCCCCTATCAGAGTATAATTTTAGTTTTATGCTTTATATAAGATGTATGATTGTTATGTGTTTAATACGATAATTGTACATTATGTGTAGGAAGTTATTGTGGGCATAAATACTTCGAGATATTGTGGCATAGCACTGTGTTTATAAATTGAGTGTTGAGGTGAGTCTTCTAGAATACTAATCACATCTGCAGTATGTATGCTATCATATCATATTACAAACATGTAATGTTATTCACATGTGTATATATACCGAACTGCTATGTGCGGTAAGGTTCAAAGGTGATACAGTACTGTTACAAAGGTGGCTGCCCTGGGTCTAGAACCAGTGGTTAGGAATGATTATCTGACATACGTGTATTATCTTCATATGATTTTATACGTGTGTTTATATGATGTTTAGTTTGGAATACTCACTAAGCTCTCGTAGCTTATCGGATTCTATTTTTAAAATGTTTTACAGGATTTAGCAAAGGATAGGGCAAAGCTTCAGTTTGATTACCTTTTTGATAAAACTTTTTGATATACATAACGCCTGGTTTATAAACATTGAGTTTTTGGTACTAAATATACGTACGTATCTTTGATACATTAGATTTTCAACGATTTACGCTTCCGCAATTGTATAAAACTTTCAAATGTGTATACTTATATGTGATTTTATATTAAAATATCAATTTCGAGAAATTAGGGCGTTACAACTTGGTATCAGAGCCACGGTTTGAGGGATCTGGATATGTGTGAGACACACTCTGGACTTGAACCATGGTTTTGAAAATTTTGTCAAACTAGAGGCTTGCGACTTGTAGCTTGGTGAGTATACTAACAATTGATATTGATTATTTGATATATACGAGGATTATATGTGAATACTTAATATATTTATAAATGATATTATCGTATGATTTATGTTACCAGGATGTCTTGTGTTTCAATTAATGACAGAATGTAACATATAGGTGCTTATAAACCATGTATGATATTAAATGAATCAAGGATGTGATAGTTGTACACTTATATACAATATGTTGTATTGTAATTAGCAATGTGATACATGGCCTAAGCCTGTGAATCGGGACTTTTGTGGTAAAGTTAAGATCGAATGTGTATAGTGTGTTTGGAGTAATATAAGGGCCCATATTACTATAGACACATGATATATGTTGGAACTTGATGAAATCATGAGGAATCTTGTGAATCGGGTGAGGGGTACTTGTAGGAGATAGTACACCTGTAATATAGGAGTGCCTTAGTATGAACAGGGTTACTTCGGATACGAGGATAGGTGTACGGATATGTTAAATGAATACAAATTGTTTGACATAGAGGATAGTGTGGTAAAGCTACCTTGTGTTTTAATGCTTTATCTATACTTCCAAGGTAGTGAATACAAGGAAACATTATAATCAGTAGAAGGAAACCTGAGTAGTTTCTTGTTAAAAGAGTAATATTTAAAGAATGGTTCTACTAATAGGCCAGAGAGAATAGAAACCAGTGTGATTGGTGAGAGATTCCCAACAAAAGTATAACTTATCAAAGTAAAATGAAGATTTAATCATGCAATGAGTTGACATCAGAAAGATATGCGAATAATAATGGATGTTAATATTGAAAATAGTATGTTATACCATATTAAAAAGGAAAAATGATACAGGGCTTGACTAAGCCTAAATCTGATTGTGAATAAAATAGTACGAAGATATTATAAATTATGTGGTATGTGATAAAATATATTACAGTGAAAAGTATTATATAAATAAATCTAGAAATTATGATTATGAGGAAAGTGTTTAGACCACCGAACAAAATGTGAATTAGTAATAAATATTATACTACTTAATTATAACACCGTATTTTTAACACCGAACAATTAAATATGTAATGACTGTGATAGTCAAAATTA
Source organism: Dittrichia graveolens (assembly GCA_038502395.1). Lineage (NCBI taxonomy): Eukaryota > Viridiplantae > Streptophyta > Magnoliopsida > Asterales > Asteraceae > Dittrichia > Dittrichia graveolens. Next base: position 28,713,509 of record JARJIL010000006.1, read on the forward strand.
AATTAATACCAGTAAAAAGGTATCTAACGAGAAAACATAAAGAATGTTTAATTGAGAAAGAGGTCATACTTTAAAATACAAAGGAGAACAAAATAATTATGATTTATTAAACTCTTCTAAAGGAGTAAGTGGCTTAATTTTATAAAGAAGAAATGAGTTACAAGATGAGTAATGTAATATCGAGAATAGTATAACGAGGAAGGGTATGAAATTACAAAAATATATAAAGATGTGAGAGTGTCGGCACATATAATACTATATCTCAGTCTCAATAAATTGACCAAATACAAGTAATGATGTGTTGATAAGAGTGATAATAAAGCAAATGTACAGGTAATATGTATAATTAACTATAACGAGAAATATGAAAGGCAAATTAACAGAAATTGGAAAAAGATATGAGTTGGTATGAATATATAATATCATTCAAAGATAGTAAGAGATTAAAGACTTTGAGAAAACAAAGAAAAGAACAAGTGACAAGAGGTGTGATGGATATTTAACTTATGTATGACCAAGAATTGTTTTGTTTTAGTTTAATGGATTCAAATACAAACCCTAGAGCAGAGAACGAAATAAGGAATGAAGAAAATCTTGATGTAATTACTATAGGAGAAGTGGAAGATTATATTTCTCTTTACGGGGAAAGGCGTGGAGCAATACCTACTAGACACCTTAGGAGTGTCATCGCAGATGAGTTTGGAAAATGTGTTAGGACAGATATGCCACCCATTATGACAGAGATGAAAAATGAAATAAGAATTGCAATTCGAGAAGAATTCCATGTATCGAAGGACGAAATGATTAATGAGATGAAAAAAGATTGTAACACCGTATTTTTAACTCAAAAATTTTCACTTTTAATTACACCGCGGAAGCGTTTTAAACATCAAAGTAATTACAACTAATTACAAACCACTGTTACAAAATATTAGTATTACAAAACACGGCTCGTCACAAATACATTATCAGAGTCCTAGGTGATTACTCCCCAAGCTAACCACTCTCAGCCGAGCCGCTGACTTACCAAAACCTGTAAAAAGAGTGAGAGATGGGGGATTCGCACAAAGCTAAGTGAATGGAGTATCACAAAACAGATATATCAGCCAGAACCGTATGATATCAACAACCACAAATAAGCACCCTGGGAAGACCGGCGGTTCTGCAGGAACCTACAACCAATGCCGGCCAAAGCAAAGGTTTACCGATAGTCCATTGGCTATTCTCACACAGTATCATCCTCTGGTAGCAACAAATGCATCCCAAGGTCCTGATACTACTTAGCCAACAACAAATGAACCCAGCCCATAAGCCCAGTCGTAAACTGACTTCCCTTCCAACATGTATACATATCACAGAATTCAACAATTAACATTCACAGTTAATTAACCAATAGATATACAATCTATCCAACCATAGTTGCAACCAAACCAGTACAACTAATATCACCCATGAGCAAACATCCACTCACCTCTGGTTCTCAGATATTCCACTCAGTGATCTAATGTTACTGAGCCTTGTCTGTCCCTGAGAACACAACAACCAACCATTAGTAATCAATTCATAAATATATGTATCAATCATATATTTATATCCTTTAATCAAACATAAACATGTAATATTCACATATGAATACACATGTATCACATAGCATCATACAATGCAAAACAACAAACCAAAACTGTCGGATTTCACATGAAATCCGACACTACTATCGGAATCCGCAACCCCTATCGGATTTCAAAGAAATCCGATACATCCATCGGATTTCAAGAAATCCGATACTTCCTTAGGATTTCACTTAGTACAATCGGATTTTCCATGCTACTCGGATTTCAACACTAGGATTCCAAGAGTTTCGGATTTCACATATCTGGATTCAACAGCCAGTTTCCACTAGAATCGGATTCTACCTTCGGTTTTCATCATCACCACCAAATTCCGCAAACTTCAACTTACCAAGAATCCGACAACTTCATAACTTGCATAAATCAACTTTCCAGTTTATACAATTCATATGCAAGTTCATAGAAACACATATAATCATGTTTAAACATGCAAGCATGCATATTAAACACCCTAAAACCATAAGAACACCAAGAACATCAAATCCGATTACTTCATATGATGTTCCTAACCAAAACCCACTTTAAAACCGTAGCATGCTTATAACAACTAGCATGTTAACAAGAATTAAGAAATCATCAACAACCTTCAAATCTTGAATCACACAAACAAGAAATCAAAATTCCGATTGTTGCTCTTCTTCCTTGCTTTTGCTCTCGGTTTCACACTCAAACACACAGACATGCTATAACTTGAAAGTGAAGTAAAGCAAACATATACCCACGTATACTCAAATTGAATTACCAGCATGAGGTGGCATTCTAAACACATGCACACACACACAACCGTACACACATACATATATGAACATATTTAATCACTTAATTAAAATTAAATAATCATAACCAAATAATAATCCAATTGTAACATACCCCTAGGCTACGTTTCTACTAGGCCCAGTCTCAGGAACCTACAATCAACTCTATAGTAAGAAATATATAGTGAAACCGTAAGAATGAAAACTACAACAAAAGCTGGTCAAGGAACATACAATCAACTCTATCAAGAATAGTTGTGATTTATTAATCATTATAATTAAATACATGTATTTATCTATGGGAAAGCTAGATAAAGCTGTTCAAACAGAATTTTTAGAATTACAATTTTAATTCGTCAGAAGCAACTAAGATATATAAAGACTTAAAAGTGAAATATTGGTGACTCGTTATGAAGCCAGATGTAACCTAAGTATGTGGAAAAATGTTGCAAGGATTTGAAAATGAATGATGAATATTAAAACATATGAGGAGTTTTAATGTGGACGAGTTATTAAACAATATGAGTGATGGTAAGCAGATTATTTAAAAATGTACATTTTATTTACATCAAGAAAATTTTAATTTTTTTTCAAATGTTAGTTGATGTTTATGTAAAGAAATTGTTTTTATTAGTATCTTAGTTTTAATTATGTTAGATAAAAATAACCAATTTATTCCAAATTTTTTTTTATTCCAGATAAAAGAGCTACATCTATAATCGTATATCGTCGATGAGTGACAAGTGGGAAAGTATGTTTTATTAATGTGTCATCAATTGGTAAGTATTTTTCATCATTTTCTCTTGTTCTTGATTGACATGAGGTGTTAGTGGGTTAAGATTGGTTAAAAATGGTGTTTGGTGATCATATAGTGTTATTTTGATGTTTATTGGAGTTATGGGATGTTATGGAATGATTATAAACTACTAGAAATGTCATGGAAGTAGATTAAATGAGTTTTGGCCGAAAAACAGCGAGTTTCCGGCGAACTGTTGCTAAAAATTACAGAACACGGGCTGTGTAGAGGAAGGTAGACTGTGTAGGAGGCCATGTAGATTGAACACATGCCATGTTGGGTAACACATGTCGTGTAGGTCTGAACACGGGCCGTGTTGGAGGCCATGTGGGCTGAACATGGGCTGTGTAGGTTGACACAGGCCGTGTAGGTCCAACACACCCCATGTAGGTTGACACAGGCCGTGTAGGTCAACACTGCCCATGTTAGAGGCCATGTAGGCCCCTATCAGAGTATAAGTTTAGTTTTATGCTTTATATATGATGTATGATTGTTATGTGTTTAATACGATAATTGTACATTATGTGTAGGAAGTTATTGTGGGCATAAATACTTTCAGATATTGTGGCTAGCACTGTGTTTATAACTTAAGAGTTGAGGTGAGTCTTCTAGACTACTAATCATATCTGTAGTATGTATGCTATCATATCAGATTACAAACGTGTAATGTTATTCACATGTGTATATATACCGAACTACTATGTGCGGTAAGGTTCAAAGGTGATACACTACTGTTACAAAGGTGGCTGCCCTGGGTCTAGAACCAGTGGTTAGCAATGATTATCTGACATACGTATATTATTTTCATATGATTTTATACGTGTGTTTATATGATGTTTAGTTTGGAATACTCACTAAGCTCTCGTAACTTATCGGATTCTATTTTTAAAATGTTTTACAGGTTTTAGCAAAGGCAAGGGCAAAACTTTGGTTTGATTATCTTTTTGATAAAACTTTTTGATATACATAACGCCTGGTTTGTAAACATTAAGTTTTTGGTACTAAATATACGTACGTATCTTTGATACATCAGATTTTCAACGATTTACGCTTCCGCAATTGTATAAAACTTTTAGATGTGTATACTTATATGTGATTTTATATTAAAATATCAATTTCGAGAAATTAGGGCGTTACACATTCATAACAACGAGTTCAACATAGTTGATCCAATCAGGATCCACTAGCATGCATAACAACGAGTTCAACATGGTTGATCCAATCAGGATCCACTAGCATGCATAACAACAAGTTCTACTTACATTTAATGAATAGAATACATAAATACAACATGAGTGATCCAAACAGGATGCATAACATGCATGCATATCATATAACATGTATTCGTTTACTATCATTGTGAACTTAAACAATACATGCATCTACACTTTGTGTTTCTATAAACACATGTTCTGGAATTATTGACACTTACACCTTTAATGGGATTTTGTTGGGAAATTTTCTAAGTGATTGAAACTGTTGGACATGCAAAGGTAAAACTGTTAGAGTAATTTTGAGAAAACAGTTGCAAACTGTTACATTGGTTTGTGAAAACTGTTGTGACTAACAGTTGCTGTGAGTGTTACAACTGTTAGTACAAAAGCTTAGAACTGTTAGTTCAACTATAACAACTGTTAGAAGACCTTGAAGAGAAGACTGTTAGAAGAAACTCAGAACTGTTTATTCAACAAACAGTTTCTGTTGAGCTATTCATGGAAACTACTATCTTTATGGATCTGAGGGATGTCTTATCAACTTGGAAGATCATCAAGATTATCTCGCAAGATAGAAGATTACCTAACTGTCAACTATTCAAGGAGGATCAAGAGTCTATAAATACTTGATTAGAATATTGTTGTAGTATCTCTTGTTCGTAATTCTTGATTCTGTTAGTTTTCGCATTCATTCGTATTGTTATTTACTTTCAGAAAGTGTATTAGCCTCTAAGTTTCTTTGAAACCTAAGAACATAGTGTGTTCTTCGTCTAACAAAAGAGTTAGATTGGAGGTGTAGGTGAATATTGTAATCATCATTGGTTATTAATAAACATCTTATGTTTGGCAGTATTTCTTTGTGCTAATTAAATTGTTCATGTGTTAAAACCTTTATAAATCAAGTAAGTGTGATTCTGCAACTTCTTAGTTGATTGTGATCAAACTAAAAGATTGTCTTTTAACAACTCTGATTTAATTCAAAAGATAATTCTTGTTATTGATATTGGTAATATCCGATCTTGACAAGTGGTATAAGAGCCTTAACATTAAGGTTCCTTTGATCACCAGTTGAAGGTTTTTCACAGATCTGCTGTGTTTGGTTATTTAAAGTCTTTCTAAATTTTATTGTTGGTTTTCAATCACATTACTGCGATGGATTCTGGTGGATCTTCTGATAACACTGGATCTGGGTCAAACATTCGTGTTCCCATGCTCAAACCAACCGACTTTGAGATGTGGAAGCTGAGAATCAAGCAGCATGTTCAATAAATGGACTATGCTATTTGGGAAATCATTGAGAATGACCCCACAACTCCTGTTGATTTAGATGAAACTGGAAAACCAAGGAAGAAACCACCACCAAAAACAGATGTTGAAAAGAAAGAAAGGATCATTGAGATGAAAGCTCTCAGCATTCTTCAGATTGCTATTCCCAAGGAGTACCAGCATCAGTTTAAGAAGTTTGATGATGCTCATGAACTGTGGAATGCTTTGGAGAAGGGGTTTGCTGGGAATGGAAGTTCCAAAAGGAATCAAAGGGATCTTCTGAAACAGGTTATGAGAACTTTTCTAGTGGAAAGAATGAGAGTATCACTCAGATTTTTGATAGGTTCTATAAGCTGGTGAGTCAACTTGAGAGTGCAAAAGTTAGACTAGAGCAAGATGAGATCAATAGAAAGTTCCTTAGGTCCTTAGGTGAAGAATGGACAATTTATGTTGCACGATGGAGAACTAAGGATTCTCTGGAAGATATAGAATTAGATGATCTATACAACAGTTTGATTGTGTTTGAGGGAGAAATTGAGGGAAAAATAAAGTCCGTGACCCCTAGCCACAATGCTGCTCTTCTTTCATCCTCAGGTATGGACTCAAACCATTCTTTAACTAATTCTGTTGATGGTTGTGCGGGTACCAGTTCCGTTGCTGGACTAGATGTGAACACTCCTGATGCAGTGCTTGAAGCATTCCTTGCTAGTCATGGACATTCAACTCTCACTAATGAGGATATTGAGCAAGTGCATCCAGATGATCTTGAGGAGATGGACCTCAAGTGGCAGATGGCCATGTTAACTGTGAGAGCAAAAAGATTCATCAAAAGAATTGGCATGCAAAACATGAACTTCAGGGCTGATTGTCAGGCTGGATTTGACAAATCCAAAGTAAGATGTTTCAAATGTCAACAGCCTGGTCACTTTGCAAGGGAATGCAGATCTGGTGGACAAGGCCAGCATCAAGGACAAAGATCAAATCCAACTTCATCAGCATTGGTTTCACAAGAAGGTCATGGGTTTGATTGGAGTGATCAAGCAGAGGAAGCCACTCATAACAAAGCATTGATGGCATTGACTGACTCCTCCATCAAACTGGATTCACCAGAAACAGAAGACATTCAGAGCATTCATAGGGCCGATCAAGGATCAATTTGGCATGTGGATAGTTGATGCTCAAGGCACATGACTGGAAATCCACACTGCTTGAAGGATTTCAGAAGAATTAATGGAGGATATGTAGCATTTGGAGGAAATCCAAAGGGAGGAAGAATCACAGGTAAAGGAGCTGTAGAGGCAGGTACACTTACTTTTAATGAAGTTGTAACACCACTTTTTCTTATAATTTACAAACATATTTACATTACTAAATCATTATCTATTCTGTGTTTTAACAAAAGCAATATCATACAAAAGATAGTTTAGTATTCTCAAAACATTTAACTAATGTTTTTCTTATACAAAAGTCCGGAGCCATCCAACACATCAAGCAGCTGGGGCCTTTCCATTGCTTGTACCAGAGTCATCTACAAAACAGAGTACTAAAACGTAAGCTAAAGCTTAGTGAGCATACTAACTGAAAGCAATAAACAAAAGAGGTAAAAGAAAGGGTTCTCTGTAAGGTGTACCGGTTACGCTGTACCACTTGCAATAATAAGAATAACTGTTCTACTATATACGTACACCACCTGTGTAAGTGTATACTTAACACTGCTCTGTGCACAGTCACCCCAAAAGGGTAGACATGTGCTCTATCTTTGTTCTGGTGTATAGCAATTCTAAGGATTAGCTACACACTGCTATCATATTTATAAAGCATAACGGTAAAAATAATACATGCTGTAATCACAAAACTAGCTTAAACATTACTTAACAACTTGAGTTAGTAAACTCACCTTACAAATCAGTTCAGTGATATCCAGGTAAATGCCAACTTCTAACTTTGATTACTTCCCTATAAAAATAAACAAACTAAGCATAACAATCTGTGACATCTGACCTGGGAATAGACTTACACGGCCGTGTAGGGGTACAAGGGTCGTGTACCCTGAACACTACACGACTAGGGCTGGCTACATGGCCTGTGTTGGTCACTGCTGCTACACGGGCCGTGTACCGAACACGGGCCGTGTTTAACACATGTTACACGGTCATGTAAGGCTACATGGCCTAACACCGCCTTAGGTTACTACACGGGCCGTGTGCCTTCACACGGGCCGTGTTCTTTATACACGGGCTAGCTACATGGCCTTCCTAACGCTACACGGGCCGTGTAGCTACCGACTCAACAGACTCTGTTTCTGCACAGATGCTGTTCTTGACCAGAATTCATCCCAAACTTGATTTTAACAGTTTGAAGGTGTTTTCCTACACCCTCTACACTGATAAACAACAACTAAATCATCTTGAAACATAATTATCACTCTTTAGACATTGGTTTAACCATTTGAACCAATTCAAACTCTCATAACTCAAAATTAACTCAAGAATTCATACCTTATGCTATATGGAAATATTAAGATGATAAAACCACTCTTCTATTGCTGTTATCCTTGCTCAAGATGCTATACAGAAATCCCAGCAGAGTTCTTGGAGGTTTTGGTCTATCAAATTTGGTTCTTATTGACTTAAAGAAAGTCAATATATATATACTAGTTTGCCTTATTGACTATTCAGTCCCTGCACTTCTATTACTTTAAATTAACAGTTTTAACCCCTCTAGTTTATTAAACATCCCTTATTTAAATTTAAGGAATTCTCGACAATACTGGACTAATTAAATAGGGTAAATAAATAATTATTTACGAACCTTGGGGCGTTACAACTCTTCCCCACTTGGATGATTTCGTCCTCGAAATCTACTGCGCGAATAACTCTGGATAATTCTGTCTCATCTCGTTCTCAGGTTCCCAAGTAAAATCGGACCCTTTTCTATGCTTCCACTGTACTTTAACAAGCCCTAATTGTTTGTTGTGTAGATTCTTGACTTTTCTTTCTAGTGTCGCCACTGGTTGTTCTATGTAATTGAGTTTCTTGTCAATGGTCACATCTTGCAAAGGAACAACAGCAGACTCGTCTACCAAACACTTACGAAGGTGAGATACATGAAAAGTATTGTGAATCTGTGACATCTCATCTGGGAGTTCTAGCCTGTATGCTACTTTCCCCACCCTTGCAATAATCTTGAAAGGACCAATAAAGCGGGGTCCTAACTTACCCCTCTTTCTGAACCTGATAATCCCTTTCCATGGTGATACTTTTAACAGCACATAATCCCCAACTTGAAATTCAAGCGGGGACCTCCTCTTATCGGCATAACTTTTTTGTCTGCTTTTAACCGTTCTCGTATTTGCTGTATACATTCGGTCATTTGCTGTACTATCTCTGTACTGCCCAATTCTTTCTGACCGATCTCTCCCTAACAAACTGGAGTTCTGCACTTTCTGCCATATAACATTTCGTACGGTGGCATTCCGATACTTGAATGGTAGCTGTTATTGTACGAGAATTCTGCTAGTGGTAGGTAGTTATCCCAACTGTCACTGAAGTCAATAATACACGCCCTGAGCATATCTTTTAATGTCTGTATTGTTCTTTTACTTTGCCCATCTGTTTAAGGATGGAATTCCGTACTGAAGTGTAATTTCGTCCCCATATCTTCTTGAAATTTGTTCCAAAATCTAGAAGTGAATCTGGTGTCTCTATCTGAGACAATAGTAGCAGGTACTCCATGTCTGGCTACTATCTCTTTTGTATACACATGTGCCATTTATTTGGAAGTAGACGTTTCCTTTACTGGAAGAAAATGGGCACTTTTCGTAAGTCGATCTACTATTACCCATATAGCGTCAAACCCCCGGGGTGTTCAAGGCAACTTTGTGATCAAATCCATGGTAATATGTTCCCACTTCCATACTGGTATGTCGAGTGGTTGTAACTTCTCATATGGTTTCTGGTGCTCCGCTTTTACTTGAAGACAAGTAAAACATCTTTCAACATGTCTTGCTATTTCGCGTTTCATTCCCGGCCACCAGTAGTTCGTTCTCATATCCCTGTACATCTTTGTAGCCCCTGGATGGATTGACAGCTTAGACTAATGCGCCTCCTCCATATGACTTTGTCTCACGCTCCCATAACAAGGTACCCATACTCGGTCATAGCGGGTTAGAAGATCTCGACTATCTTTTATTAACTTTGACACTTGAGCTTTAATACGCTCCTTCTTTTGGTTGTCTTCTTTGATTGCTTCCGCTTGAGCCGCCTTTATCTTATCCAGTATTGGAGTGATTATTGCCATTCTAATGGTATGCATCTGGATCTGTACGACTCCTGACTTCCTGCTTAAAGCATCTGCTACCACATTAGCTTTACCTAGGTGGTATAGTATTTCACAGTCATAATCCTTTAAAAGTTCCAGCCACCGTCTTTGACGCATGTTTAAGTTCTTCTATTCCAGGAAGTACTTGAGACTCTTGTGATCTGAATAAATGGTGCACTTAACCCCATAAAGATAGTGCCGCCATATTTTCAAAGCAAAAACAACTGCCGCCAACTCCAAATCGTGAGTGGGGTAGTTAACCTCATGATTCTTTAACTGATGGGAGGCATAAGCAATTACCTTCCCCCGTTGCAAAAGTACGCACCCCAACCCCCTATAGGAAGCATCACAGTAGACCACCATGTCTTCCATCCCGTCTAGTAGTGTAAGTACTGGTGCGCTGTATAAGTTACGCTTCAATGTATCAAATGCTCTCTGCTGACTGTCTCCTCATTTAAATTTTGTACCTTTCTTAGTCAGTCGAGTTAGGGGTACTACTGTTTTAGAAAAATCTTGAATGAATCGTCGGTAATTGTAACACTCGCAACCCTGGGCTAGGAGATTAGCGGGTTAGCGGTATGTGATTGGCTGTTTTAATTGATTAGGTGTTTTGTTAAGTTAATTGATTAATATTAATATATGTATGTGTATATATATATATATATTTCTGATGGAATTTAATAGGAAAGAGAAGGTACAAGTCTTTATGCATGATTATTAGAATGTATGTATATAAGCATGTAGGAATTAAATAAGAAGAGGATTTCATAAACTTGGTAAATGGGTTTAGAAGGTTTTGTTGTTATGAATGAGTAAAAATGTGTTTTTGATGATTTATATGCATGTTATATGTTAGATTCATGTTTTGTTGGAAGAAATATGAAGTTAGAAGTGATTATATGAAAGCTTGGCTGAAAATCCGACACTTGAGATGAAGAAGATGATGAATTTGATGTGAATGAGATTCGGTTTTTGATAAAAACCGACATTACCGAAAACTATAGTTTGAAATCCTATAGTTTGAAATCCTATGGTTTGAAATCCTATAGTATGAAATCTTATAGTTTGAAATCTTATAATTTGAAATCCTATAGTTTGAAATCCTACACTTTGAAATCCTATACTTTGAAATCCTATACTTTGAAATCCTACACTTTGAAATCCTATACTTTGAAATCCTATACTTTGAAATCCTATACTTTGAAATCCTAGACTTTGAAATACTATACTTTGAAATCTGATAGATGAATCCGACACTTAAATCCGGTACTCTGAATCCGGAATTTGAAATCCGACCCCGGTCGCGGCGCGACAGACCCAAATCCGATTAATTGTTTATTTCTTTTATGTTTTGCTTGGTTTGAGTTAGTATGTTTTATTATGTGAAATAGTTGAGTTGTTTTTTTATAGATTTGAGATATAAATATATATGAGAAGATATATTTATATATTCGAGAATGATTTGATTGTTGCTGTGTTTTCAGGCAATCAAAAGACTCAGTAAAAATTAGATTTCTGAGCCCGTGCTGGTTTTGAGGTAAGTGGGCGTTAATTGCGGATGGTAAAGATTTCGGTTAATGTTATTGGTGTGATGCATGATTGTGATTGGATTGGATTGATTGAATTGTTGATTGTGATATTGATTGTTGATATCTGCTGCGTGAATATTTGGTTGATACACACTCTTAGTATGAATTCGAGTTGCGTTAGGAAGTTAACTATACGTAGAATTGGGCTGGGCTCGTTCACTGGTTGGTTGAACAATGTTAACGCTACTGGTGCATATGTTGCATCAGAGGGGGAGTGCATTGTGCCAATTCAGTGGAGGGCTATCGGTAAACCTTTGCTTTGGCCGGCATTGGTTGTAGGTTCTGCGCCGAACCACCGGTCTTCTCGGGATACGTGGTTACATGCTTTGATATTGACTGATGATGTTTGCTTTTGGTGTTTAGCCTCTACTCACTTAGCTTTGTGCTAATTCCCCTCAGTTGTTGCTTTTGTAGGTTCGTGTTTGTGAGGTTGGCAGAAGGAAAGGGATGACCTGACTCTGATATTATTTTTGGAAACGAAACGAGCTTGTAGTTTTTGTAACACAATGATACTGGTTTTGTGAACAATGTTTGTACAGTTGTTAATGTTGATTTGTATGTAAATGGTTTGTTTGTTTAAAGGCTTCCGCAGCGTAATTTAATAAAAAAAATGGCTTGTGATTTTCCGGTGTTACAGTTTGGTATCAGAGCCTAGGTTTGGCGATGCATGCACGGCTAGAGTGTTGCATTCCCAAATCTTGGCTCGTGACGGATCAAGCTTTCCTTCGGGGGAATTAGAGTGAGTTAGAGTTGTCGGTTGTAGTTAGTATTTTGGATACTAACGGTTTATGCTAATAAGTTATGAGGTGATGTGATTGTAACAGATAATGACTGACAGAGATACTCCTATCCTTCCTCCTACGACCCAAGCTACAACTGAAGCGCCAACGACTGAATACTTGGGTAACCCAACTACTGCGGGAACGTCGGGTCAAGCCCGTGAAGAAGAGCATAGTGATTATGTCTACCAATTGGAAAATGAGTTGGTTGAACTCAAAGACAAAGTACAGAGGATGGAACAGCAACAACAACAGCAACCAGAACCAACCCCTGTGCCAACTGCGATTCTTACTCAGGCAACAACTGCACAAGTTACAGCACCGCTGCCACCAATGACTCAAATGATGCAACAACCTTTCTTTTATCCATATCCACAACCAGGAGCTTATCCGTTTGCGTTCCCTGGATATAAACAACCCTGCACCTATAAGCAATTTCTTGATTGTAAACCATCAGAGTATCATGGGAGTTCTAATCCCAATGCAACATTAAATTGGTTGACGGAGATGTCAAAGGCACTTGATGCCTGTAATTGCGAGGATGAATTAAAGGTTAAATATGCGTCAAGAATGTTAAGAGGAGACGCGTTGGTCTGGTGGGATTCCATTACCGGCCACTTTACTGAACAACAGCAGGGGAGCATCACCTGGATTCAATTCCAGGAGAAGTTATGTGAACAATACTGTGGAAGTTTTGAGATGGCCAAGATCAAGAAGGAATTTATGGATCTACAGATGACCGGGAATATGACTGTAGACCAATTGATTAAACAATTTAATGAAAAGATGAGATTTGCCAAACACTGGGTACTGGATGAAGAATCGAAGATTGCCCATTTTGTGGGGGGCACTTCACCCAGATTACCGAGGCGCCACCAGGTGGGCTACCACACTGTCCCAGGCTTTCACTTTGGTCAAATTGGCTGAAGGGGACATTGTTGCGAGAAATAAGTTGAGCGGGGAGAAACTTTCCCAACAAAAATCGAGGTTTGAACACTATAATGCTCAACAGAGACAGGGAGGGCAGAGTAGCGGTGGTAGGCAGGGAGATCAGAATAGAAGACCTACTTCGGGTGGGTCTACTCAACGGGCACCTTGGTGTAGCAGGTGCAAATCTTATCATAATGGGCAGTGTACGGCCCAGACGAGGTGTGTAAACTGTGGCCAGTTTGGCCATGATTTTAAGAATTGCAGGTTTCCGAGAAGTGTTTGTTGGAATTTTCAGAGGGAGGGACACTGAGTTGGTGATTGCCCGATGGGCAAGAAGACAGGGTCGGGGTCAAGGGGAGGAGGAGCTGGAGGATCGTCTTCAACAGGTCAGAAGCAAAAGAACCCACCCACTACAGAGGGTCGGGCGTTTAAAATGACGGTGGATGATGCCACCACCACTGATGACGTGATCACGGGTATATTTCTAATAAACTCTACTCCTGCTAGAGTATTGTTTGATTCAGGAGCAAATCGCTCCTTTGTTTCTGTGGAATTCTGTGATAAACTAAATGTGCATGTGATTGAACTTGCTACTGCTCTAGAGATAGAAGTAGCTGATGGTATGATGGTTCTGGTCACGACTGCTATGGCTGGAGCTAAAATTAATATAGATGGCGTGTGTTTTCCTGTTTATTTTCTTGTTATGCCATTTTCTGGGTTTGATGTGGTGTTTGGGATGGATTGGCTAAGTCTGAATCAAGCCAGTATCAAATGTCACAAGAAGTTGATTTCTTTTCCGCTAGCTAATGGTACACGGGTAATAGCAAGAGGAGAGAAGGCTGGATCTGTGATTCCTATGATTTCGTGTTTGAAAGCAAAGAAGGCATTGGGTAAGGGGTGTGAATATTATTTGGCATATGTGATTGATGGGAAGAAAGAGAAACAAGCAATGACTGATATCCGGGTGGTAACGAAATACCCGGAAGTGTTTCCAGAAGAGTTGCCAGGATTGCCTCCGGTTCGTGAAGTGGAATTCAAAATAGATTTAATACCTGGATCTAGACCAGTAGCAAAGGCTTCGTACAGGTTGGCACCTTCAGAAATTCGGGAGATGATGACGCAGATTCAGGATCTGCTAGATAAGGGGTTTATTCGTCCGAGCTCGTCCTCGTGGGGAGCACCGGTATTGTTTGTAAAGAAGAAAGACGGTACGTTGCGTATGTGTATCGACTACCGTGAATTGAATAAGAGAACAATAAAGAACAAGTATCCCTTGCTATCAACTACAAGGAGCTTCGTTCTTTTCTAAGATTGATTTGAGGTCGGGATATCATCAGGTGCGTGTTTCTGAGGAAGATGTGTCGAAGACGGCCTTTCGTACGCGCTACGGGCACTACGAGTTCTTGGTTATGCCGTTCGGCTTAACCAATGCACCTGCGATTTTTATGGATTTGATGAACAGGGTTTGTCGACCATTCTTGGATGATTTTGTGATAGTATTTATTGATGATATTCTAATTTATTCAAAGACTGAACAGGAGCATGAACATCATTTAAGACAAGTTTTGGAAACCTTGAAGAAAGAACATTTGTTTGCTAAATTCTCAAAATGCGAATTCTAGTTGAGAGAGGTTCAGTTCTTAGGGCACGTGATATGTAATGAAGGAGTGAAAGTGGATCCTTCAAAGGTGGAAGCTGTGATGAACTGGAATGCTCCAAAGACACCGTCTGAGATAAAGAGTTTTCTGGGTTTGGCTGGATACTACCGCAGGTTTATTAAAGATTTCTCGAAGATTGCGGGTCCGTTAACTTAGTTAACTCGGAAAGATGTGAAGTTTTTTTGGGGTAGTGAACAAGACAAGGCTTTCCATACTTTGAAGCAGCTGTTATGTCAGGCTCCCATTCTTGCATTGCCAAGTGGAACGGATGATTTTACTGTTTATTGCGATGCGTCGTTTGCGGGATTGGGATGTGTGCTTATGCCAAGAGATCGGGTAATTGCGTATGCTTCAAGACAGTTAAAACCACATGAAAAGAATTACCCGACTCATGATCTAGAACTGGCAGCTGTCGTGTTTGCCCTAAAACTGTGGTGACACTATTTGTATGGCACCAAGTGTGTAATTTGTACTGATCATAAGAGTCTCCAGTATGTGTTTACACAGAAAGAATTGAACATGAGACAGAGACGATGGGTGGAGTTGATAAAAGATTATGATTGCGAGATTAGATACCACCCGAGAAGAGCGAATGTAGTAGCAGACGCCTTGAGCCGCAAGGGAGCGGGAGGTTCCATTAAATTCATGCGTATGGAGATTGTATCTGATTTAGTGGATAGAATAAAGTCTGCACAGTTGGAAGCTTTGAAAGAGGAGAACTTGAAGAATGAACTAATGAAGAAACGTAAGGACGAGCTTACTGATGATTCTCGCGGATTGAAAATGTATAAGACTCGTGTGTGGGTACCTATGCTTGGAGAATTGAGAAAGTTGATTTTAACTGAAGCACATAAGTCGAGACTGTTTGTTCACCCGGGAAGCACTAAAATGTACCACGATTTGAAAGTGCTTTACTGGTGGCCTACTATGAAGGCAGATGTGGCTCATTTTGTGGAGGCATGCCATATCTGGCGTCGTCTAGTATCGTTTGATGTGGGGGAGTTAGTGTATTTGAAGGTCACTTCGTGGAAGGGCGTGATTCGGTTTGGCAAACACGGGAAGTTAGCTCCCCGTTACATTGGTCCTTTCAGAATTCGTCAGATTGTAAATGACCAGACAGTTATATTGGATCTCCCAGCAGAGCTTGTAGGTATTCATAACACGTTCAATGTCTGCTATTTGAGAAAATGTAAAGTTGAAGAAGAGAGTCAGATTCTCCCAGTACACGAACTGAAAGTGGATTCAAAGAAGAGATTGATTGAGGAACCCGTTGAACTGTTAGATCGTAAAGTGACCAAGCTCCGAAAGAAGCAGATACCGATGGTATTGGTCAAGTGGAAACACAATTTAGGTTCTGATTTGACATGGGAGACTGAGACGGAAATGAAGGATAGATACCCCCATTTGTTCGAGCAAGAAAGGATTCCGAGGACGGAATCCTCTTAAGGAGGGGAGATTTGTAACACCCACAACCCTGGGCTAGGAGATTAGCGGGTTAGCGGTATGTGATTGGCTGTTTTAATTGATTAGGTGTTTTTTTAAGTTAATTGATTAATATTAATATATGTATGTGTGTATATATATATATATATATATATATATATATATATATATATATATATATATATATATATATATATATATATATATATATATATATATATATATATATATATATATATATTTCTGATGGAAGTTAATAGGAAAGAGAAGGTACAAGTCTTTATGCATGATTATTAGAATGTATGTATATAAGCATGTAGGAATTAAATAAGAAGAGGATTTCATAAACTTGCCACCTCCTGCTTAAATTTATACCAATATATGTGTACATGTATAGTTAATTGTCAGCTCATATTTGCTAAAGTGTAAAAGGTGTTTGTGTGTATTTTGAAAGAAAAACCGTGAGTGAAGAAAAGTTCAAACTTGAAATCCTAAAGTCAAAAGTTGGTGTTGTTTAAATCCAAAGTAAGGTGAGAAAGTGTTCATAGCATGTTATAGTATGTGTTGGTATGTTTATATATTGAAAAACATGAATTTATGCAAATTCACCATTGTTAAGTTTGGAAGAAACTTGGTAAATGGGTTTTGAAGGTTTTGTTGTTATGAATGAGTAAAAATGTGTTTTTGATGATTTATATGCATGTTATATGTTAGATTCATGTTTTGTTGGAAGAAATATGAAGTTAGAAGTGATTATATGAAAGCTTGGCTGAAAATCCGACACTTGAGATGAAGAAGATGATGAATTTGATGTGAATGAGATTCGGTTTTTGATAAAAACCGACATTACCGAAAACTATAGTTTGAAATCCTATAGTTTGAAATCCTATAGTTTGAAATCCTACACTTTGAAATCCTATACTTTGAAATCCTATACTTTGAAATCCTACACTTTGAAATCCTATACTTTGAAATCCTAGACTTTGAAATACTATACTTTGAAATCCGATAGATGAATCCGACACTTAAATCTGGTACTCTGAATCCGGAATTTGAAATCCAACCCCGGTCGCGGCGCGACAGACCCAAATCCGATTAATTGTTTATTTCTTTTATGTTTTGCTTGGTTTGAGTTAGTATGTTTTATTATGTGAAATAGTTGAGTTGTTTTTTTATAGATTTGAGATATAAATATATATGAGAAGATATATTTATATATTCGAGACTAATTTGATTGTTGCTGTGTTTTCAGGCAATCAAAAGACTCAGTAAAAATTAGATTTCTGAGCCCGTGCTGGTTTTGAGGTGAGTGGGCATTAATCACGGATGGTAAAGATTTCAGTTAATTTTATTGGTGTGATGCATGATTGTGATTGGATTGGATTGATTGAATTGTTGATTGTGATATTGATTGTTGATATCTGCTGCGTGAATATTTGGTCGATACGCACTCTTAGTATGAATTCGAGTTGCGTTGGGAAGTCAACTATACGTAGAATTGGGCTGGGCTGGTTCACTGGTTGGTTGAACAATGTTAGCCTTACTGGTGCATATGTTTCATCAGAGGGGGAGTGCATTGTGCCAATTCAGTGGAGGGCTATCGGTAACCCTTTGCTTTGGCCGGCATTGGTTGTAGGTTTTGCGCCGAACCGCCGGTCTTCTCGGGATACGTGGTTACATGCTTTGATATTGACTGACGATGTTTGCTTTTGGTGTTTAGCCTCTACTCACTTAGCTTTGTGCTAATTCCCCTCAGTTGTTGCTTTTGCAGGTTCGTGTTTGTGAGGTTGGCAGAAGGAAAGGGATGACCTGACTCTGATATTATTTTTGGAAACGAAACGAGCTTGTAGTTTTTGTCACACAATGATACTTGTTTTGTGAACAATGTTTGTACAGTTGTTAAAGTTGATTTTTATGTAAATGGTTTGTTTATTTAAAGGCTTCCGTAGCGTAATTTAATAAAAAAAATGACTTGTGATTTTCCGGTGTTACAGTAATACCCAGCGAGTCCTAGGAAACTTCTTACTTCAGTTGGGTTTTGTGGTGGCTCCCACCTCATCACGATTTCCACCTTTGCAGGATCCACTTTGATCCCCTCCTGATTAATAAGGTGACTCAGAAACTGCACTTCCCGTAACCAGAACTCACATTTGGAGAATTTTGCAAACAGTTTCTCCGTGCGTAATACTCCTAACACTTCTCTGAGGTGAATACCGTGTGCTTCTGAAGTCTTAGAGTAAATAAGGATATCATCGATAAAGACAATCACCGATTTTTCAAACACGGGTCGGCAAACTCTGTTCATTAAATCCATAAATGCTGCTGGTGTGTTGGTAAGCCCAAATGGCATAACCACAAATTCAAAGTGCCCATATCGCGTTCTAAAAGCTGTCTTAGATATATCTTCTTTTCTGATCTTGAGCTGATGATAGCCAGACCGTAAATTTATCTTCGAAAACCAGGATGCACCCTGCAGTTGATCGAACAGATCATCTATTCTGGGAAGTGGGTACTTGTTTTTGATCGTTACTTTATTGAGTTCTCTATAATCGATACACATTCTAAATGTGCCATCTTTCTTCATTACGAACAAGATAGGTGCACCCCAGGGAGAACTGCTAGGTCGTATAAAGCCTTTATCTGCTAATTCTTCTAGTTGCTTCATTAACTCTTGCATTTCTGGCGGTGCCAGTCTGTACGGGGCTTTAGCTTTAGGTTCTGCACCTGGTACCACATCAATTCCGAATTCCACTTGACGAGTCAGTGGAATTCCTGGTAAATTGTCCGGAAAAACATCAGGAAATTCACAAACTATGGGTATATCTTGGATCTGTTGCTGCTTTCTTCCCACATTCGAATCCTCCATACATGCCAAGAATGTTGTACAACCATGGACTAAATACTTTCTCGCCTTTGCTATTGAACAGACAGGGATATTGATTGTCTTGCTCTCACCTCGGATAACTAGCTATTCCCCACTTGGGGTTTGGACCCGTACTATTCTTTGATCACACAATATCTGAGCCTGGTGCTGCCCCAGCCAATCCATACCGATGACCACTTGAACTTCTTTCATAGTTATGGGAATAAGATTTATAGAGAACTGGTGCATATTTATCTCTATTACATTATTTCTATATATACTGTCTACATGGATAGTTTTATCATCTGCTATTTCTACTTCTAAGGGAGATTCTAATTTTACTGGCTGATTAATAAACTGAGCACAAAAGGAAATAGCAACAAAGGATTTCTTGTTGTGGTACAGTAGCTGGTTTCTTGTTGGGTGCGGTTGTTGTCTTTGCCTTTCTCTTTCCACCTACAACTCCCTATTTGATCAACTCCTGTTCTCTTTTCCAAGCCATATCCATCATTTCATCTGCTGTTTTGCAAGCAACAGTTGCTAAAACTTCCCTGATATCATTTCTAAGTATCGAAATGTATCGCTGCATCCTCATAGCTTCAGTAGCTACATATTCCAGGCAAAACCGCGCCATTTCCAAAAATTTCTTGGTGATCTCATCTACGGATTCCGTTGTCTGTCGCAAAGTAAGAAACTGCTCCGTAATCTGGTCTACTCGGGCCTTTTGTGCAAACTGCACCTCAAACAACTCTTTAAATTGAGGCCAAGTCATTGCCTCCATTTGCGCCTCCCCTTCCCTTTGGAGTAACATCGTCCACTAGTCCTTTGCTGCCCCGCGTAGTAGATTTGAAGCATACATAGCTTTCTTCTCGGGTAAATACCCACTGGTTTGAAATGCACCCTCTGTCTCTACTAACCAACGGTTACTCACAATCGGATCCGTCACCCCTTCAAAGATAGGTGGCTTACACGCTGAAAAATCTCTATAAGTACAACCCTGTAACTGATCAACTCGGGCCTCAGTTCTTCCTACACCCTGTATGTTAACCACTGCTGCTTGAATTGCAGCCTCAATACGCTGTTGAAACCCAACTTCCATTCTGGCTGACACTTGCTCAAATACCTGAGTAATTATAAAAAGGACATTTTCTTGTAATGCCTTGCTAACCTCCATAGCCACTGTCTCTTTCATAGTGTTATCCTCATAAGTCTGAAACTCCTCCGTATTTGGGGTTTCCTCTGTATCACCACCGGATGTTCCGGTCGTTGGAATATGAATTGCATCTGACACAGTGGTATCTCTAGTCTCCCGAGATCGTCTAGTTTCTGATAGCCGTGTAGGTCCCAATTTAACTTTTTCTACTTGCTCCATACTGAAAACAAACATTCAGGTGTAACACACACTAACAACTTTCTATATTTCTATCTAAACTGAACTGGAACTACATAACTTATCAATTCTACTAGCACACATATTATGTAGGGTTTGTCATGGTCTTACCAAGCTCAAGTATGTACCATGTGTTTATGATAATATGGGCCCTATATTTTATAAACACATTATACTCTACTCATGCTTAACTTAACCAGTCGAACTCCCACTTCATAACACTTACTACTTAACTATTATACATGCAAATCAAGCTACTTCATATTTAATCTTACTAAAAAACTGATAACTAAAAACTTCTAATATTTGTATGCTCACCAAGGTTTAATGCCCCAGGGATAGCTCCGCTTAATCTCAAAACCAGGGTTTAAGTTCAGACATCACACTCATGTGTGTCCAAATCCTTTGAACCTTGGCTCTGATACCAAGTTGTATCACCTCTTTTTCTTATAATTTACAAACATATTTACATTACTAAATTATTATCTGTTCTGTGTTTTGACAAAAGCAATATCATACAAAAGATAGTGTAGTATTCACAAAACATTTAACTAATTTGTTTCTTATACAAAAGTCCGGAGCCATCCAACACATCAAGCAGCTGGGGCCTTTCCCTTGCTTGTACCAGAGTCATCTGCAAAACAGAGTACTGAAACGTAAGCTAAAGCTTAGTGAGCATACTAACTGAAAGCAATAAACAAAAGAGGTAAAAGAAAGGGTTCTCTGTAAGGTGTACCGGTCACATTGTACCACCTGCAATAATAACAATAACTGTTCTAGCATATACATACACTACCTGTGTAAGTGTATACTTAACAATGCTCTTTGCACAGTCACCCCAAAAGGGTAGACATGTGCTCTATCTCTGTTCTGGTGTATAGAAATTCTAAGGATTAGCTACACACTGCTATCATATTTATAAAGCATAAAGGTAAAAATAATACATGTTGTAATCACAAAACTAGCTTAAACATTACTTAACAACTTGAGTTAGTAAACTCACCTTACAAATCAGTTTAGTGATATCCAGGTAAATGCCAACTTCTAACTTTGATTACTTCCCTATAAAAATAAACAAACTAAGCATTACAAACTGTGAAATCTGTCCTGGGAATAAACCTACACGGCCGTGTAGGGGTACACGGGCCATGTACCCTGAACACTACACGACTAGGGCTGGCTACATCACCTGTGTTGGTCACTGCTGCTACACGGGCCGTGTACAGAACACGGGTCGTGTTTAACACATGTTACACGGTCATGTAAGGCTACATGGCCTAACACCGCCTTAGGTTACTACACGGGCCGTGTTCTTTATACACGTGCTAGCTACACGGCCTTCCTAAAGCTACACGGGCCGTGTAGCTACCGACTCAACAGACTCTGTTTCTGCACAAACGCTGTTCTTGACTAGAATTAGTCCCAAACTCGATTTTAACAGTTTGAAGGTGTTTTCCTACACCCTCTACACTGATAAACAACAACTAAATCATCTTGAAACATAATTATCAATCTTTGGACATTGGTTCAACCATTTGAACCAATTCAAACTCTCATAACTCAAAATTAACTCAAGAAATCATACCTTATGCTATATGGAAATAATAAGATGCTAAAACCACTCTTCTATTGCTGTTATCCTTGCTCCAGATGCTATACAAAAATCCCAACAGAGTTCTTGGAGGTTTTGGTCTATCAAATTTGGTTCTTATTGACTTAAAGAAAGTCAATATATATATATATATATATATATACTAGTTTGCCTTATTGAGTATTCAGTCCCTGCACTTCTATTACTTTAAAAATAACAGTTTTAACCCCTCTAGTTTATTAAACATCCCTTATTTAAATTTAAGGAATTCTCGATAATACTGGACTAATTAAATAGGGTAAATAAATAATTATTTACGAACCTTGGGGCGTTACAGATGTTTTCTTTGTTGAACAACTCAAATACAATCTGTTAAGTGTATCTCAAATCTGTGACAATGGAAACAAAGTCTTGTTTACAGATACTGAATGCATTATCCTTTCAAAAGATTTTAAACTGGATGAAGAGGATGTTCTTTTAAGAACACCAAGAAAGGATAATGTATACTGTCTGGATACACAAAATGTTGCTAAACATAATGTATTAAGTTGTTTACTCTCAAAGGAATCTCATGATGAGTCTGCCATTTGGCATAGAAGGATGTGTCACATGAATTTTAAAACCATGAACCTGTTAGCGAAAAACAGTCTGGTAAGAGGTTTGCCCCAAAAAGAATTCTCATGTGATGATCATTGTATAGCTTGCCTCAAAGTCAAGCAACATAAAACTTCTTATAAGCCCAATGAAGTTTCTTCCATTACTGCACCTTTACAATTATTGCATATGGATCTTTTTGATCCTACATCTGTGGTCAGTATAGGGAAGAAAGCCTACTGTTTAGTCATAGTTGATGACTTCACCAGATTTACTTAGGTTCAATTTCTTAGAACTAAGGATGAAACTGCTGAGTAGGTTCAACTTTCTGATATCCAATATTGGAATGATTAACTTAGAATAATGGTTTGTCTGCTTATTTATCTGTGTTTTTGTGTTTTCACACTAACAGTTTGAAACTGTTAGTATTAAGTCTAACAACTGTTTATGTAAGTGTTTAGGGAACAACTGTACAAAATGCAACTAACAGTTCTCAACTGTTAGTACATGGAGTTCACAACTGTTAGGCAAACTGCTTGTTCATTTAAGGGGGAGTGTTTCAGTTCAATAACAGTTGAAGTTCATTAAGAAAACAGTTCTCAGCTGTTAGTTCTTTGTTTCCTTCAACTGTTAGTTAAGGGTAGTTTAGTCTTTGCAGAAACTCTAAGGAATTTTGAATTGCATTTAATATGCATAACATATATAAGCCATTCCCTCCTCACAATTTTCATTACGCTTACCGAACTTCTATCAAATGCTAAACCCTAGAATTTCACTTCCAAATCGCCATGGCTCCCCTTCCGTTTGTCAAGGAACACAACATGCTCGCATTTCTCTCGAAACCTGCTGATGTGCATGTCTTTCATGATATGATTGACTACCTTTTGATGTCAACCCTCCACACTGCTCTCACCATCAATCCAACCATCTACACTTCTCATATCGATCAATTCTAGAAAAATGCTAGAATCAGAGAAGCAGATGGAGTGCAATGGATTGATTCGAATGTTGATTATCATGTTGTTTCTATCTCTGAGAATATCATCCGAGAACACCTTCACCTTGATGATCTTGAAGGTGAGTATTCTGATTCTGTTTCATTAGAATTTTTGCATGCTAAGTTGGTTAAACTGGGGTATGAGGACCCTAGGGGAAAGGGTACCTTCTACAAAGGGCAATTTTATGCACACTAGAAGTATTTGATTCATACTCTCCAGCAGTGTATCAGCCCCAAACGAACTGGTTGGAATGAGTTCGGCAGCAACATTGCTTTGGCCTTAATTTGTTTGGCCAACAATCGTTGCTTCAATTTTTCTAAATTGATTTTTAATGGAATGGTAAAACATCTCGGGACCAAATATGGTCTCTTTTTTATGTACCCCTGATTTGTGCAAGTTTTTCTAAACTGTTTATTGCCAAATCTACAAACACACAAGAGGGTCTTGATTCCCTTTGCTCATGTGGCCTCCACATTGAGAAAACTAATGATAAATGGCAAGAGTTTCTCTGGTGCCATCGCTCCACCACTCTCTGCAATGGTGGAGTTTCTTTCCAGAAACAGAGCTGCTAGAGTTGAGCATGAAGCCCAAATCATTGCTACACCACCAACTCTAGAACCCACAGCTCATGATACTCAAATATCTCCCTCTGCTACCTTTTCTCAAGCTATAACACCAGCCCCCACCCTCATAACATTTAAAAAGAGAAAGAGAACTGTTGGTGCTCCTTCTAGCAAAGTCCCTATCACCCAAACTGTTAGCCCTGCACAGGTGCATTCACCTGTGCAGAATATTCAAAGGGAACCCACTGTGCTATCTCTCAGGCACAATGAGGAGGTGATCACTCCAAGGGAGAGTGATCATGTGGTTCTTGAGGCTGATACTACTGTTTCATCCGAAAGGGGTGAGCAGGGTAGTGTCAACATAGGTAAGACCTCAACCACGACAACAGAGGCTGATCAAACAGCTTTTGGAAATCCCTAGTACCAAGAACAAAGGGGTACTGGTGAGGGAACTTCTAGGAGTGACCCACTAGTTATGTCTGCCAATGATGTGTTCACAATGGCAACACTGACTGACATTGAGGCAAGTATGAAACAAAAAGCATTGACAAATCCAGATCTTGTACCATTCTTTGCTGCATTCCTCTATCTCAAAACGAGGAACTCTTTACAAGACAAGCTTCTGTCCAAGCACAATGAGCTCATTATCAAGCAAGACAAACAGATCAAGTTTTTGTCAGATACTTTGAAGAAGGCTACAGATGTTCTTCAATCTCATGATCAAGTGCTTAACCAGTTCAATGCTAGACCCCCTCCCCCAAACAGTTCCAATCAAAAAGGGGGAGAAACCAATTTTGAAGCAAATTGTGAAAAGTAAACCAACAGTTCTGCAATCCCAACAAACAGTTGCTCCAGATCAACAACAAATAGCTATAAGTGCTCAACCTGATGAAGAAAAGTTGTCTGTAGTTGATAGGGTTCTGATCAATAAGATGATCATGTCTGGGGATTATCCATCAACAGAAATATTCAAAACATGGTCTAAAGTAAAGCAAGATCATCTGATTGCAGTGGGTGCTCAAACTCTTAACATCAGTACATTCAAAATGGCACAAAAGATTGATGATGGGTGCCTAGATGGTAAAGTTTCAAAGCTGGAACCAATTGAACCTAAGCCAGGGTTCAAAGGCATTGCAATTAGTGAATCAAAGAAAGATGAGAAGATGCCTCCTGTGCTAGGTAAGGGAAAGGAAATTGTTGTTAATATTCCCAAGCTAAAACTTACCAAAGAACAACAAGAAGAGCATGATCATGAACTGCCACAAAGGTTGAATGCTGAGCTTGAGCAACAAGAAAAGAAAGATCTTGAGTTCGCTCAAAAGCTTAAGCTTACAACTGAATTCATAAAGGAGATTGATGAAGAAGAAAGGGCAAAGAAGGTTGGTAAGGGAGTGAAAAGAAAAAGAATTGAAAGGAAGAAAGCAGTTTCACCTCCCAAGCCAACAGTTGAAAAGAAAAAAACAAACAACCCAGCCTCAACAATCCCAAACAGTTCAAAAATCTGAAGAGAAAGCTAAAGCTGGTATGGTTCAAACCATTCTGCATGACAGACTCAGAGTGGAAGTTGAAGAAAGAATAGATAAACTTGTGGCAGAGCAACTAGGCCAAGAATCCCACATCACTGAGTGGAGATTTGAATTGCTGAGGATTGAAACTGGAAAGGAAGGGGTAACGATTGTAAGAGAGCTAGAACCGATTGAAAGCTATGCTAGCTTCTTGCATCTAATGGAAAGTGTGACCAGAAGGGATATTCAAGAGATGTATGAGTATGGAAAAAGTCACTATGGAGAAGCTGCTGAGATCGAAATCAGAGTCTTGATGAGGCACTTAACAAGCATATGCAATCCACTGAAAATAATACCCATGTTGATAGTTGATGAAGCCTTCCCGATCAGTTTTGTAAAGGTATATGCTAAGTCAAGAACTTATCACATGGTGATGGGAAATGCAATAACTCAGTGGTTTGACATTGAATTCATCGAGCACAGCAAAACAAAGCTCCTGTATTCAAGGAGGATTAAGAGTCTATAAATACTTGATTAGAATGATGTTGTAGTATCTCTTGTTCGTAATTCTTGATTCTGTTAGTTTTCGCATTCATTCGTATTGTTATTTACTTTCAGAGAGTGTGTTAGCCTCTAAGTTTCTTTGAAACCTAAGAACATAGTGTGTTCTTCGTCTAACAAAAGAGTTAGATTGGAGGTGTAGGTGATATTGTAATCATCATTGGTTATTAATAAACATCTTATGTTTGGCAGTATTTCTTTGTGTTGATTAAATTGTTCATGTGTTAAAACCTTTATAAGTCAAGTAAGTGTGATTCCGCAACTTCTTAGTTTATTGTGATCAAACTAAAAGATTGTCTTTTAACAACTCTTATTTAATTCAAAAGATAATTCTTGTTATTGATATTGGTAATATCCGATCCTGACAAATTTCACCCCACTCTTGGTAGTATTAGCTCCTTTTAGTTGACATCATCTTTAATTATCTTTAGTATTTATCTTTGAGGGTATTGGTCAACTTCTAACCAATAATCAACTCATATTCACACTAATAGTCTAATAATAATTTCAACTAGATTACACATGTTCATGCTCAGCATTACAATCTCGATAATCATAATCACAACTATCACGTCTCAGACATGTCTAAGGACTATCAACAAGTCCATACACACATAATGATTACGAGTTAAGTCGGTACTCAAATTTAGAGCTACAACAGGCAAATGTAACGTTCCGGCTCTTCTTGGTCGTCAGCTACACCTAAACCATCGTTACTTACATTAAATGTTTACACACACGAAATCTTACTACTAAAATAGTAGTAGGAATCTCTTAATGACACTTTAAGTCCAATTACAAGCCCACACAGGCTTTCCAAATGTTAAAACACAAACAACAACCAAACTGCTTGCTGTTGCTACAAAAGGAACCCTTGCAGCCACAAGCCACCATGCTTGCGCCCGTAAAGGCTGTTGCTTGTGCCCGCAAGCACAAGGTCGGACCTCTTTAGTCAAGTCGGATCAACAATTCGAAGCCCCTTCGAACCATCAATTTGAAGCCATACTTACGGCCGCAAAGACTAATCCTTGCGCCCGAAAGCACCCTTCGAATCCACCCTTGCGGCCGCAGGGAATTCTCCTTGCTCCCATAAGCAACCTGTTTCAGAATAGGTCAGACAACAGTCCCCTGTTCCGACTGTTTTCAACCCAAAACCATCCCAAACGATTTCTAATCAACTTCTAGTGATAATGCATGCTATACCAAGTCCAACTAAGCTTAAAACATGAATTCTTAACATATTTTAACAACAAAATCAAAAATCAAGATCAATTCTTCAATTTTGACCCATTTACATAAAACAACTAAACTCAATCAAAAACACATCTTTAATCCTTGATTCTTGTTTATAGACACTTACAAATGATATAGGAACTAGTCACAACTTGAATTTCAGTTCTTGATTGCTAATTCTAAATACCCACTTTTGACCATAAACTTTAAAACAAGGAATCAGGGATAAACCCACTTACAAGATGAAGAAGATGATAAAGAAAGGATTAGGAACTGATTTCTCCACTTGAATTAATTACCGGATTGAAGCTTGACAACTTCTCTTTGAATTGCTTCCTCAAACTCAAGAACTCAAAAACTAGTGTGTGTGTGTGTGTGTATACATATGTGTGTCTGTGTATATCCAAAAAGGCAGAACCGCCTTTGTGGCTCTAATATATCCACAAAGGGTATTTTGTTCCTCTTTTCAACTTACAACTCAATATCCTTTTACCCGTTTTAGCTAACGGATATATTTTTGGAATCCTTATCTAAAACCATTTAATAATTAACAACTATTATTTATTTTCGTCAACTTTATTTAATATCATATCACATCTTCATCCTTTAATTTACCATTTCTTATTTAATTCACAAGGTTACAACCTTGCAAACACATGTTACAACTAGGCCCATTTTGGGATGCTACAAATCTACCCTCCTAAAAGAGGATTCTGAGGACGGAATCCTGCCACGACTACACACGTAGTTATAAACCACAATACCAGTTAACAATAATCAATACTTACAATCGAACTTAATACAATCAACAACTATTGAACATAACACTTTGGGTTTCTACATTCACCATGACCTCTATTTCACATTATAGAGTTCACAAAATCTTATGAATGGGTCATCATTCAACTTGCATTCAAACTCTACACAAAATGCCCACTTCCTTTATTATAATACAAGTGTTTTTGTCTATAGTCATACTTGACAACTCAATTAGACCTTAAACACTCATTTCTCTAATCTATACACGAACACGTACATGTACAGACTCACACTCTCATAGTTTTATCTCTTTCTTTCATTACATCACATACATTTCAATACTTTGATCATTGATGATTAACATCAGTTTCATTTGTGGCTCTTTAGTTGACACCTTTATTTAGTCGTGCATAACTACTTTACCTCAAAGGGTTGAATTCTATACACAAGCACACTCTTATTTAAGTATTAATCCTTAGACAAGGATTATCTTAATTGAATTAATAGATTCTAGCGAATCAATTACTCACATTACCTTCTAATCATTCTCTTTCATCATTGGATTTGTATACTCGCATAATCAATTTAATCATCTTTTATCACTCTTTATACTTACAACGTTTGTATATCACACAATCTTACCACTGACTATGTAACATCGGTCACACAATCGGTAAGAATGGTATCACCGACATAGAGCGAGCTATAGCAAGACATCTATGCCTCCAAGTCAGCATAAGATATGTCTCCAACACAAAAACAAATCCATAAGAATGGTCATATCGATAACTGATCATTTATCCCTTTGTTCACGATATCCGGTGTGAATGTGAGACATGGAACACCGTCAACCTTAATACATCCACAATTATGTTTCTCGATCTAGACTAACTATTATAAACAAAACAAGTTGCAAAATTGATCCATTATCAATTCAACTTGAGCACGGCCATGCATTTTGGTGTCATCAACTTAGTCAACGAGGGGTCCAAGGATATCTCTTAAAAGAGGAACGAATACCTTTGACTACATGGTTCCATCGTAATAACAAGTGCTTCTTGAAAACTTTCCTTGTAACAGCCAGTTATGAACTGCGTTTAAAAGCAATCTAAACAAGACCAAACTACTATTTAAGAAGAACATGTATCTCCGGTGAAAGGACATATAATATTATCATCCTAATTTACTTGTGACCATGTCCATGAAGTAAACTGAGGTGTGGGTCCTCCAATCACTTGGCTAGTGTTAGGTAACTATGTATTCAATCCATTATGAATACTTTACCAACCACTTGCCTCTATCTTAATTCACTTCTTCCTTCCCTATGAAGAACAACCGATCGTGGAGCATTTAGAATAAACAAGTTTATTCAAGGAAGTTTAAACATTCAAAGATAGAAGACAATAATATTTCATGAAAGTAATCGCACCATGCTTATATTAAAATCTTCATTTAATAATCATTACAATCAGAAATACATTATTGCTTAATGTTCTCAAATACATAAAATACAACTAAAATATTCAAACCGTGTAACTTACAAATCTAATGCCTATAGACCTAGCATGAGAATCATGTTTGGCCTGTGACAATGGTTTGGTGAGCGGGTCAGCCAAATTCCCCTCGGCCGGTACTTTACTAACCACAATCTCCCCATCCTCGATAATATCACGAATAAAGTGGTATTTCCGACCAATGTGTCTTATGCGTTGATATGCTCTCGGTTCCTTAGCTAGAACTACTGCACCCTCATTGTCACAAAAGATCTTAATAGGGTCAGCGCTGCTAGGAACAACTCCAAGATCCTGAATGAATTTCTTCATCCAGACATCTTCCTTAGCTGCCTTGCTTGTAGCAATGTACTCTGACTCCGTGGTTGAATCAGCCATAGTATCTTGATTGGAACTTCTCCAACTAATAGCACCACCATTCAACAAGAACACGAACCCTGATTTAGACCGGCAGTCGTCCTTGTAGGTTTGGAAACTAGCATCAGAATAACAAGTAAGCCTGAGCTCCTCCGATCCACCAAACAATAAAAACATCTCTCGAGTCCTCCGAAGATACTTGAGAATGTTTTTAACCGTAACCCAATGACTTTGACCATGATTAGCCTGATATCTACTTGTCATGCTCAAGGCATACGAAACATCAGGACGAGTACATAGCATAACGTACATGATTGATCCCACTACCGAAGCATACGGGATTTGACTCATTTTTTCTAGTTCCTTTTGAGAACTAGGACATTGATACTTTCTCAATGCCACACCATGCACCATAGGCAGATTCCCTTTCTTGGAATCCTGCATCTAGAATATCTTCAAGACTTTATCTACATATGTAGTCTGGCTAAAACCAATGAGTCTCTTAGATCTATCTCTATAGATCTTTATCCCAAAAATATATGCTACCTCTCCTAAGTCTTTCATAGAAAAACAACTCATAAGCCAGGTTTTAACCTTCTACAAGGTGGTAAGGTTGTTTCCTAAAAGTAGTATGTCATCAACATATAAGACAAGGAATAGTACAGCTCTCCCACTAGCCCTGACATACACACAAGGTTCATCTTTGCTCTTGGAAAAGCCAAACTCTTTGAATTTCTCATCAAAGCAAAGATTCCAACTCCGAGATGCTTGCTTAAGACCATAGATGAACCTTTTAAGTTTATAGACCTTATCAGGATACTCGGGTGCAAAAAACCATCAAGTTGTGTCATGTACACCTCCTCTACCAACTTCCTTTCAAGCAAGGAAATTTTGACATCCATTTTCCATATATCATAATCGTGATATGCAGCGATAGCCATAAGTATCCTAATAGACTACAACATAGCCACCGAAAAAAATGTTTCATCATAGTCTACACCATGAGTTTGAGCGAAACCCTTAGCTACAAGTCGGGATTTGAAGGTGTATACTTTCCCAACAATGTCGATATTCTTCTTGAAAACCCATTTGCACCCTACTTGCATATGGCCTGGTACGAGATCAACCAAGTCCCAGACGTGATTTACCGCCATGGCTTGCATCTCATTATCCATTGCCTCCTTTCACCTAGCAGACTCTAGGCCCGCTACGACTTCCCGGTAGTTGGTTGGCTGTTACAGTGAAAGGCACGGGCGTGCCAGCCCAAACGGGCACACTCAAGTCACACCTGACTTAGGCTCGTACAGCCGTACCTACAACGGGCATGGGCGTGCCTCGGCCGACCAGAACCATTTTTTGGTTTTGTCTCTCCTTTGACTAGTGGTGATGATGGAACCAATACTTGGTGTGTGACCAAATAGGCCCTTGCTTTATCGGCAATGTGACCTACTCGTGTTTGTCATCGGACAAAATCCAACACTTTTGGCAAACACGCGTTAAAATTTGAAGTTAGTTTGTCTTTTAATTAAGGGCAGTTTTATCATATCATCTTATTTAAATAAAAAATCATTATATTGTCTATCTTTGTTTTTTCTCTATTTGCAAACACCTGAAAACTCTCTATCTCTCTACTCTCTACTGTTATACCTTTCTCAACCCAAGCATTGCCATCTTTATCTTCAGCAATTTAGATTTTTTAGGGAATCACAACAAAGAGATTCGATGATGGTCGGCTTTCTAGGTTCAATTTGTGGGAGGTGGCGATGTTGATTTGGACATTGTGACATTATACTCACTTTTTAAAACTAATATATCCATCAAACGAAAAGGTATTAAATGACAAAAATTATACCAAAATAACAAGAAAATTATGCTCTTTAAATTGAGACCAATATTGCTATAATTTTTTGAAAAAAAGATTCGTGTTTGTTTGTTTTGCAGCACTGGTCTCGACAGGTGCAAATGTGCATATTACTAAGGTTTTTTTCCAATACAGGTCTTGACAGGTGCATGTGTGCAAATATATGTTGTAACATCCTCAAATCTGCCCTAGTCGTGTGTGAATTTGGTACATAGTTAGTTTAAATAATAAATTTAAAATATTCTAGTTATTAATATATATTATGAATTTTAGTTGTGGAATGGATATATAAAAAATATTAATAAAATATTAAACGGTTTTAAAGAATGATTTCAAATATATTCCCGTTAGTTGAAATGGGTAAACGGGTATCAAGTTGTAAGTTGAACAGGGGGAACGAGATACTATTTTTGGATATGTTAGAACCCAAGCCGGTTCTCCCTCTTTTAACACATAGACGCACTTATGCATCATACACACATACTTTCACCTCCAACTTCTTGTTCTTGGCTAGAAGGAGAAATCAAAAGGAAATCATCTTGCCTTCAATTCTAGCAACAAATTAACAGTTATAATATGTTCTTAATCCATCTTCATCATCTTCTTCATCCTTGTAAGTGTTCTTCTCATGTTCTTGATTATTTAGATTTTTAGGTCAAAATGGGTCAAACCCAAATTAGCAATCAAAAACTGAATTTTAATGTGTTAATTAGTTCCTACAACATCTACAAGTAGTTATGAATCCAATTTATGGATTAGAAGTGTTGATTTTGGGTGAATTCAAGAATTTGCTCAAATGGGTTGTTAATGGTGAATTTAGGTTTGATATTTGTTTTGGTTGTTTAAATGAGTGATTGTAATACCCAAACTTTGGAAAATAAATAAATGAAAGAATATATTATTGAGAAATAACATTGCATTGAAATTGTAAATTTAATTGGGCTTGGATATATATATATATATATATATATATATATATGAATAGTTGTTTAATGGGTGTAAGAAGAGTAAGGAATTGGATAATGTTTCTTGGGCCAACCAAAGGAGAATGGGCTTAGGCCTCTTATAAGGTATATATATATATATATATATATATATATGATTAGGGCACAGCCCCCAATACTCTTTCAAAAAGAATTGTTACTGTTTCATTTAGAGAGAGAGAGAGAGAGAGAGAGAGAGAGTTTGGTGTGTGTTGTGTATGTGCTTGAAACCCACGAAAAAGAAGAAGAAGAAGGGCCAAGAACCATCTGAAAACTTGAAGAATTGGTGAAAGAATCATCAGGTAATGTTTCTTACCTCACTAGGATACTGTAGGTATCAATATTATCTTGTTTGGATGATGCTAGCATGAGTTGTAATCTGGGTTTCTTGGGGTTTTGGGTTTATGAAGAACAAGAGAAAGAAATTTGAGATATAAGCTTTAATACTTGATAAAATGTAGTTAAATCTTGAAGGAAGTTTTAAATAAATGGAGAAATGTTTTGAAACAAAAATGAAACGATTTGGTTAAGTTTTGAAAGAACATGATTTTGGCTATGGAGTCTGAGTTTGAGGAAATATGAACTGACAGGGACAATATTGCTCCATGCGCCCTTCATGAAGGTCCATGCGACTTTCATATACCCCCATGCGACTTCCCAATGATTTTTTATAGATGCCTTTTGGATACCAAAGTTACTTCCATGCGACTTATATGTGTTTGGAATATACTATGCGACTTTCAAGTGTGGGCCTGTAGGTGTCCATGTGACTTTCGCATGGAGGCACCATGCGACTGTCTACATGGGGTTCCCAGTTAGCTTATTCGTTTTTCATTTGACTCTCTGATATGCTAGTACACACTCATGCGACTTTCACGAGTGCATATGCCCATGCGACTTTCGCATGGGGCATCATGCGACTTTTTGTTAATTTCATGCAACGTATAGGTATGCCCATGGGACTTTCGCATGGTGCGACTGTCGCATGGGGCAACACACGGAACACTCATGTGACTTATGCATTGGTTTGAGAATCCGACAGTTTTAAGTGAAATCTGATAGTTTCCATGAGTTGGAAATCCGATGGTTTGCATATATGAACTAAAATCCGATCGTTAGGTTGAAATCCGACAGTCAACCCGGATTTTCTGAAATCCGTTAGTTTACACTCGACGCGACGCGTCAGTTTGATGGACGCGACGCGTCCCCGAATTAATGGACCTTAATGCATTTATTATTGTTACATGCCTTGTGAAACCCGAATGTATTATGGGGATAAACGAACGAGAGATTCGTACACGGAATTGACGTGTTAGACCTATTGTAGGTGACAGTTGACTAGCAAGTAACCACAAGCGTGTTAGTAAGATAAGGTTGAGAATCTGAGAACTGCTGACAGGTGAGTATTCTTGCATACCATCTAAACCTTATGGTGTATGTGTATGATGTGCTAAATGCTATATGATTGATGAATGATGAATTGATGAAATGATGAAATGGTGAAATAATGACTGATGAATTGATAATGTGTTATGCTATGTTATTGATTAGACCGTTCATTTCGGTGACGGGAATGATTAGACCGTTCACTTCGGTGGCGGGAATGATGAGACCGTTCACTTCGGTGACGGGAATGATTAAACCGTTCACTTCGGTGACGGGAATGATGAGACCGTTCACTTCGGTGACGGGAATGATTAGACTGTTCACTCCGGTGACGGGAATGATTAGACCGTTCACTCCGATGTCTTACGGTTGATTGTAAGTAAGTGTACTCGCTAAGCTCCGTGCTTACGATTGTTGTTTAACCTTCTTTTCAGGTGATGGCCACGGCGGGGCTCCAGCACGCGATTGATAGCTCATACTTTACAAGCTTCCGCAACATTCAAACTATTTTGTGTTTTATGATTTATTCCAAACAATTACATTCAAGTTCTACGGGCTATCACCCGGGGTTGTAATTAACATATACCATGTTTTGTTGGTGGTGAATTATTAATTGTACTCTTTGTTTAATTGTTTTAAAAAAAATTT
Organism: Dittrichia graveolens; assembly: GCA_038502395.1. NCBI lineage: Eukaryota > Viridiplantae > Streptophyta > Magnoliopsida > Asterales > Asteraceae > Dittrichia > Dittrichia graveolens. The sequence continues at coordinate 28,748,690 of JARJIL010000006.1, forward strand.
TGGTACGTTACAACTTGGTATCAGAGCCCTGGTTTAAGAGATTCGAATACGTTTCCGCGTATTTGAACTTAAACCTTGGCTCGTAAAGGATTTTAAACAAAGTTTTGAAACTTTTTCAAGTGATAAATGTTACGATGAGCTATCAGCTGGAGCTAGTCCGAGTGGTCACACGCGAGTACAAGGTATGAGTTTATGATATGATGATCATGATTAACTGATATGTTGAAATTATGATATACTAACTATGATGACTGAGGCTTTGCAATTTAAGTGCTCTAGTAGAATCAGAATAGAATGACATGTTAACACTTGCAGGATAACTGATTATATGTTTGATGAGATGATTGATACATGGCCCAAGCCAGTGAATCGGGATTCCTAGTGGTAATGACCAGATCCAATACATGTAGCGTGTTTGTAATAATAGGGCCCATATTATTATTTGCACACGACACTTGTTGGAAGCTTGTCAAAATCCAAGGAATCTTGTGGATCCGGTGAGGGATACTTGTAGAGATAAGATGCCTGTAGCTAGGGTGCCTTAGAATGACTAGGGTTGCCTGATAACTGTACTTATGACATGAAATACGTGAACTGTGAACTGATATACTGATGAGGACTGTGTGGCAATGCCGCCTGTTAACTAAGTGCATTGTCTATACATCCAGTATGGTGACTACAAGAAATCGTTCTGTGATACCAACGGGTTTTGAAAACCCACCTGACGGAGAGAATGCTAGTGTGATGGGAGAGAGTGACCCCCGCGCACAACCAATCCTGAATCAAACTGAGACTGTGAATCCGGAAAACATCGTACCGGAAAATGTGATGAATGAAGAAGAATATGAGAATGAGGCTATGACTGAGTTGGTGACTACTATGGTCACCAACACACTGAAGGAACTACTGCCCAAGATTGTGGAGGATTTGAAGCAAGATATGGGCACAATGATTGATCAAAAGCTGGGAGCCCTATGCGAAAGAGGCCACCGCTGCTGTTGTGGTCGCACAACCGGTAGCACAAGCTGCTAACCAAGTGATTACTGGAGGGACTTTCAGGGATTTCTCGACATGTCAGCCTCCTGTTTTTGACGGAGTACCAGACCCGGTGCGGAGCACCAGATGGGTCTCTGCGATAGAAGGAGCTTTCTTCACCAGCCGTTGTGCTGAAGACTCTAAAGTTTGGTTCGCTTCTAACTTCCTTAGAGGAGCAGCCAAGGATTGGTGGAACTTGTTAAGAAAGATGAAAGGAGAAGCTATCGCCAGAATGAGGTGGGAAGAGTTTACGAAATTGTTCCTTGAAGAGTATGCTCCCAAGGTCGAGGTGGAGCGAGTGATGGATGAGTTTATGAAACTCAAGCAAAATACTGAGACGGTTAATCAAATAACCGCGATATTCAAGGAGAAACTACTTTATTGTCCGGCTTACGCCAATGATGAACGATTGGAGATACACAGGTATACGCAAATGTTGAGGGAGGATATTCAGGAGTTTCGTTTGGCAAAATCAAGTAGCAACGGAAGCAAAATATATAAAAAAACGATGCCAAACAACGAATACTTTCCATGGACCAAAATCTAACAAAGGAATTGCAACTAAAATATATAAATAAGATGAGAAGAAAAGGTTATACCTCAATGGTGCAAAAACCAAAATTAACCTTCCTTGTCAAGTGGCTTAGAATCCAACAAAGAACTCCTCCAATGAAGTCCACCCCAAGCTTGCTTGATTCCCAAGTGCTAGCAAGTTTATGTACAACCACCAAAACAACAATCAAGTGTGTGTATGTTTGCTTCTTGTGCTCAAGAACACCAAGAACAAGAGAGAGAGAGAGAGAGTTCAAGTGTCAACCAAGGGACAAAGTGTGAGCCAAAAGCCTCTCCTAGAGTAGATAACTCGTGGTCTCTTTGTCTACCACAATTATGAGAAGTTAACCCTATTAAACCAAGTGTTTAAGGCTATTAATTCTGCTGTTAAAGCGAACGTACACGGCCCGTGTAGGTCTACACGGCCGTGTAGGCCCAAAGTCCACGGCCTCAATTGGGCTAAGACGGCCCGTGTTTATCAAGCACTACACGGCCCGTGTAGGCCCAAACTACACGACCTTGAACTGGGCTAATACGCCTCATGTATGTTGGACTGGACACAGCCCGTGTACCATCCTGCCGAAACCCATTTTGGCCTTTTCCTCTCTATTGCTTGATCGTGTTGCCGGAATCAATACTTGGTGTGTGACCCAATAGGCCTATACCTCATCGGTAGTGTCATTAACTCGTTCGTGTCAGCGGGCATATTCCAGCAAGAAACACCGTTAGAAGTAGAGATAGCCGATGATAAGGCTTTGTGTGTCACCACGATCTATAGGGGTAATGTAATAGTGATAGATGATGTACAGTTTACTATAGATCTGCTACCGACTCCAATGAGAGAGTTCTAAGTAATAGTGGGAATGGATTGGCTGGGGCGTCACCAGCCCAATATCTTGTATAAAAAGGGGATCATACGGATCCAGAGTCCAAGTGGGGGAGAAATCTCCATCTACGGCAAACGACAGAACGGATTAACGGCATGCTGCACCGTGACTAAAGCGGCAAAGTATCTACCCAAGGGCTGCACGGCCTTCATAGCTCACGTGATCGACTCGAGAATGGAAAAGAAGAAGTTGACAGTTTCAGATGTACCAGTGGTATGCGACTACCCGGAAGTATTTCCGGAGGAACTGCCGGGGATTCCGCCAGACAGGCAAGTGGAATTCCGTATAGACCTAGTGCCGGGAGTGGCACCTATTGCCAAGGTACCATACCGCCTAGCACCGCTGGAAATGCAGGAACTAATGTCACAACTACAGGAACTGCTTGATAAGGGCTTCATACGCCCGAGTAGCTCACCATGGGGAGCACCGATCTGTTTCGTGAAAAAGAAGGATGGAACCTTCAGGATGTGTATAGATTATTGCGAACTCACCAAGGTGACAATTAAGAATCGTTATCCGCTGCCAAGAATCGATGACTTGTTCGACTAACTGCAAAAAGCGGCCTGTTTTTCCAAGATAGACTTGCGATCGGGATACCATCAACTCAAAGTACGGGAGGAGGATATAGCCAAAACGGCTTTTCGCACGCGCTATAGGAACTTCGAGTTCGTCGTCATGCCTTTGGCCTTACTAACGCGCCGGCAGCATTCATGGATTTGATGAACCGAGTATGTAGACCAATGCCGGATAAGTCCGTGATTGTATTCATCGATGACATCCTGGTATACTCGAAGACGGAGGTCAAGCACGAACTGCACCTGCGAGAAGTACTTGAAACCTTAAAGAAAGAGAAGTTGTACGCAAAGTTTTCCAAGTGTGAGTTCTGGTTGCAAGAAGTTCAATTTCTCAGGAATCTGGTTAACCGAGAAGGAATCAAGGTCAACCCCGCCAAGATTGAGGCTGTGATGAAGTGGGAAACACCGAAGAGTCCTACGGAGATTCAAAATTTTCTAGGTTTGGCCGGTTACTAAAGGAGGTTTATTAAGGATTGGGGAGAAAAGCAACAGGAAGCGTTTGAGACCCTTCGGGGCAAATTATGTGAAGCCCCGATACTAGCCTTACCAGAAGGAATGGAAGATTTGGTGGTCTATTGCGACGCGTCCCATGTGGGACTTGGTTGCGTATTGATGCAAGGAGGGAAGGTGATTGCCTATGCCTCACGACAACTGAAACCGCACGAGTGCAACTACCCGACTCACGACTTAGAGCTAGCCACAGTAGTATTCGCACTGAAACTATAGAGACATTATTTGTACGGAGTCAAGTGCACGATATACACGGATCATAAGAGTCTGAAGTACTTTGCCGATCAAAAGAACCTGAACATGCGCCAGCGGAGATGGATATACCTGGTTAAGGACTACGACTATGAAATCTTGTATCACCCTGGAAAAGGCAACGTTGTAGCAGACGCGCTAAGCCGTAAGGCAAACCATGCATAGTTGAATGTGAAATGCTTGAGGATGATGGTCACGACTTCACTGTTCGAATCGATTTCAGCTGCCCAAAGTGAAGCGGTCAAAAAAGAGAATCAGAAAACCGAGAGGGTAAAATGCCAAATGGCGTTGATGGTTAAGGATAGTCGCAGGTTGTGGACCCGATACGGACGGATTTGGGTACCCAAGATCACTGAAGTCCGGAATCTCATTCTTGATGAAGCGAACATGTAACATCCTCAGACCGGGCCTAGTAGTTTTGATGACTTTGGTATGTTAACTTGTAATTAGTACGTAAATAATTACTTGTTATTACTCATTTATGTGGTTTTAATTAATTGTTAATTAATTAAAAGATAAATGAGGAAATATGTTTAGAATATATATATGTGTACGGTTATATATATATATGTGTGTGTGTGTGTGTGTGTGTGTGTGTTAATATGCATGTTAGTGTAGTGACACATCATGCTACACGAATTAAGACAAGCATACGTCGGCTCATATTGAATTAACTTCTGAGTTCTTTCATTCTTGAAATCCGATTGTATGTGTGCTTGTATGTGTTTTTGAGAGAAAAGGCTAAAGAGGCAAACAAACTTGAAACTTGGAAGTTTAGATTTGTTGTGTGTTAATTCAATCCAAAGGTATGATAATGTTCCTTGCACGAATCTGATCATGCTGATATGATTTGTTGTTAAGATCATGTTGGTTCCATGGATACACCATTGTAGAAGTTTATATGTAAACTTGTTTGGTGGGTTTTGTATGATTTGCCATGATAAAAAGGGTTTGATGTGTTCTTGTTGTTCTATACATGTTATAAGGTGTTTATACATGTTTTGGAAGTGTTCATAATGGATTAGGAGTGTTTGAATCGGATTTAGAAAGTTGGAGTCGGCTGGCAAAATTAAGAAGATGATGCAGGTATGCGAGAAACGCGACGCGTTCCTCTCTTGGACGTGACGCGTTCCTCTCTTGGACGCGACGCGTTCTTCAGAGTTATCGGATTCTTGGAGAAATCCGAGTGGAAATCCGATGGTACAATCCGGGACTCAAAATCCGAAACTAGCAATCCTACAAGGCAAATCCGACAGTTGAAATCCGAGACTTGAAGTCCGGAATTGGAAATCCAACATATGGGTATTGGATTTGAGAAATCCGATACTTTGGGGCGACGCGACGCGTCTGGGTCTTGGACGCAACGCGTCCGAGGTTTTTTGGTGAATTATTTGTTTGTTTGCATTGTTTAATGCTATGTGATATATGTTTATACAAATGTGAATCATACATGCTTATGTTTGATTAAAAGGATATAAATTTATGTGTTTAACATATATTTATGAATGGTTGCTAATTTCAGTTTGTTGTGTTCTCAGGAACAAACATGGCTCAGTAATATAAGATCACTGAGTGGAGAAACTGAAAGCTTGAGGTGAGTGGACGTTTACTCACAGATGTTATTAGTTGTAACTGGATTGGGTTGCAACTGTTATTGGTTTGACGCATGGATAGATTGTGCATCTGATAATTGATTAACTGTTGATTGTTAATTAATTGTGCGTCAATGATATGTATACATGAGGATTGGGAAGTCAGCTTCGGCTGCGCATATGGGCTGGGTTTGTTTGTTATCGGCTAATCAGTATTGGGATCTTTTGATGCATTTGTTGCAACTTAAGGTAATACTGTGTGAGAATAGCAAATGAACTATCGGTAAACCTTTGCTTTGGCCGGCATTGGTTGAAGGTTCCTGCAGAACCGCCGGTCTTCCCGGGGTACGATTATCTGTTATGTGTTGTTGATATTGATGCGGTTATTTGCTGATATATCTGTTGTGGTTTTACTCCATTCACTTAGCTTTGTGCTAATCCCCCACCCCTCACTCTTTTACAGGTTTTGGTAAGTCGGCGGCTCGGCTGAGAGTGGTTAGCTTGGGGAGTAATCACCTAGGACTCTGTTATATTATTTTGTGACGAGCCGTGTTTTGTAATACTGATATTTAAACAGTTGTGTTTGTACAGTTGTAAACACTTTAGTTGTTTAATTCGCTTCCGCAATGATTATGAAAATGAAATTTTTTGGGTTAAAAATACGGTGTTACAGCACAAGTCGAAATTTTCTATACATCCGGGAGCCACAAAAATGTACAAAGACTTGAAAATGGACTATTGGTGGCCAAGAATGAAACAAGATGTGGCAAAGTATGTTGAAAAGTGCCTTACGTGTCTACGAGTGAAGGATGAACACCAGCGACCGCATGGTAAATTGCACCCGCTAGAAATACCCGTGTGGAAATGGGAGCATATAACCATGGATCTGATAACGAAACTACCGAAAACACCGAGGAATTATGATGCAATCTAGGTAATGGTTGATCGGTTAACGAAAAGCGCTCACTTCATACCGATCCGGGAGGCAAGTTTGGCCGAGAGATTGGCGGACATCTATGTGAGAGAGATAGTTTCAAGGCACGGGGTGCCGGTGACCATCATTTTTGATAGGGATGCACGATTTACACCCAGATTTTGGAGTAAATTTCATGAGGATTTGGGAACAAGGGTGAACTTGAGTACTGCATATCACCCTCAAACTGACGAGCAAAGTGAACGGACTATCCAAACGTTGGAGGATATGCTACGAGCGTGTGTAATCGATTTCAGGGAAAGCTGGGATTTGTACTTACTCCTAGCGGAATTTTCGTATAACAATAGCTACCACGCAAGTATTGGTATCCCACCGTACGAGATGTTGTACGGTAGGAAGTGTAGAACCCCGATCTATTGGGGTGAGGTTGGACAGAAAGAGCTCGGCGACACAGAGATAGTGCAGAGAACCTCCGAGTATGTATAACAGGTTCGTGAACGACTCAAAGCGGCTCAGAGCCGACAGAAAAGCTATGCGGATAAATGGAGATCAGTACTGGAATTTCAAGTTGGTGATCATGTATTGTTAAAGGTATCCCCATGGAAAGGAGTGATCTGATTCAGGAAACGTGGAAAACTAAACCCAAGGTTTATTGGGCCTTTCAAGGTCATTGCGAGGATTGGAAAGGTGGCTTATCGTCTGGAGGTACCCGAGGAGCTATCGAAGATACATAACACGTTTCATGTATCTTACCTGTGAAAGTGTTTAGCCGACGAATCGGCATTTGTACCATTGGGGGATATCATCGTAGATGAAAGACTGAACTACATCGAGAGACCGGTTGCGGTCCTCGAAAGAAAGATCAAACGATTACGCAACCGGGAAGTGGGAATGGTAAAGGTGCAGTGGGATCACCGCAAGGGTTCAGAATGGACGTGGGAGTCAAAAGAAGAAATAAAGAAGAATTACCCCGCCATGTTCGAGTGAAGATTTCGAGGACGAAATCGTGTTTAAGTGGGGGAGAGTTGTAATACCCAAACTTTGGAAAATATATAAATGAAAGAATATATTATTGAGAAATAACATTGCATTGAAATTGTAAATTTAATTGGGCTTGGATATATATATATATATATATATATATATATATATATATATATATATATCAATAGTTGTTTAATGGGTGTAAGAGGAGTAAGGAATTGGATAATGTTTCTTGGGCCAACCAAAGGAGAATGGGCTTAGGCCTCTTATAAGGTATATATATATATATGATTAGGGCATAGCCCCCAATACTCTTTCAAAAAGAATTGTTACTGTTTCATTTAGAGAGAGAGAGAGAGAGAGGTTGTTTGGTGTGTGTTGTGTATGTTCTTGAAACCCACGAAAAAGAAGAAGAAGAAGGGCCAAGAACCATCTGAAAACTTGAAGAATTGGTGACAGAATCATCAGGTAATGTTTCTTACCTCACTAGGATACTGTAGGTATCAGTATTATCTTGTTTGGATGATGCTAGCATGAGTTGTAATCTGGGTTTCTTGGGGTTTTGGGTTTATGAAGAACAAGAGAAAGAAATTTGAGATATAAGCTTTAATACTTGATAAAATGTAGTTAAATCTTGAAGGAAGTGTTTAAATAAATGGAGAAATGTTTTGAAACAAAAATGAAACGATTTGGTTAAGTTTTGAAAGAACATGATTTTGGCTATGGAGTCTGAGTTTGAGGAAATATTAACTAACAGGGACAATATAGCTCCATGCGCCCTTCATGAAGGTCCATGCTACTTTCATATACCCCCATGCGACTTCCCAATGAGTTTTTATAGATGTCATGCGACTTTTGGATACCAAAGTTACTTCCATGCGACTTATATGTGTTTGCAATACACTATGCGACTTTCAAGTGAGGGCCTGTAGGTGTCCATGCGACTTTCGCATGGGGGCACCATGCGACTGTCGCATGGGGTTCCCAGTTAGCTTATTCGTTTTTCATTTGACTCTCTGATATGCTAGTACACACTCATGCGACTTTCACGAGTGCATATGCCCATGCGAAAAACAACATTCCCTATAACCTTAGGCTCTGATACCAAATCTGTCACACCCCGCTAAAGCGGAAACACGAGGTGTCACAGCACAAGATATCATCGCACAAGGTAAATAAATAATAACCATTAGATTAAATTAACAAAATAAGTAGTTCGGATGAAACATAAATAAAAGTTACACAACCGAATAATATTTAAAGGACATTGTCTTGTACGATGCGTAAATAAAATAGATATTGTTTTCATAAAATGTGACGATGAAGATGGAAATGCCACACATCATGCTTGTATTCATAAGGTACCTAACGACGATCACCTGAAAGCACGGGTAAAAGAAAGAAAACGGTCAACTACTAAAGTTGGTGAGTTCATAGGTTTTTAATATATGCACAAAATATCTTTTAAATAAAAAAAATTTAAATAATTGATGGAAGTTTTTGAATAAAATCCAAGTATGAAATAATGATGGAAGATGTATTATATTGCCCAATACGTTGCACATGGTAGTAATAGACTATGATGATTATTGCTTGAGCCATTATCCAACCTAGCCGACAACCAATTGCCCATGATAAACCTAACGCCTATATTAAATGACGTTAGTAGTGGTAAAGTACATCTATAGTTCGTCAACCATAAATGGGAGACGTCGGAATCTCCAAATAGCGCTACTTACAAATACCATCGGCTCACTAGCGGAGTTAAGGAATAATGTCCAACGAAAGGGCCTTACAACGATCACCCAAGCACATCAAAGAATAATACCATAAGTGCTCAAAATAATATTTGAAATAAATAAGAAGATAGGCAATAAACTTTTCATGAAACGTATACACATGCTTTCACCCCAAAATAATATGAAATACGGTAAAAATGGGCTATCATACTCACTCGGTATGCAAAGGTGTTTTCTTGTAAGGATTTCTTGTTCCTACCGAAGCTCCTTTCCTAATATAAAAAGGTATGTAGCTCTATTAGACTTATTTTATTTATTATTTTGTATTATTTATTTGTTGTTAACTTATTTATTTAAATAGTTAAAGGTTGTCTCTATTTTTCCATTATTCATAAATGTTTACTGAAATTTTCAGTTCTTTGAGTTGAACTTTAAAAATTAAAAACTGTAATTTAGGAGTCATATTAAGGCTTGATATTTTAATATAATCTTTCTATATGTTTCTAGAATGTCCAGTAAAAATATAGGAATTTATAATCCATGTTTGGTATTTTTAATAATTAAAAGTGTATAGGATGTCCACTGATCAGTGTCTGGATGACATGTTGTTACTAAAACGTCTGTTTAGGGCTCATACGACCTCCTTTTTACATGATTCAAACTGGGAAATAACCACGACTCACAGATTAAACTTTTAAAAAAAACTAGACGTAATTTGACCCAAGAATGAGTTAGTTACACGCGTTTAAAGTGTACCCTTCTAAATCTGCCAGACTTCCAGATTCAACATATGGGTCTTTTTAAATATGTTTGAAGGATCAAACGTTCATGAAAATTAGTGAATCCAGTTTTAAATGAAAGGTAACACTTTAAAATAAGATTAGCAAAAAGAATCAACTGATTTTTATACCTAGAACTCCAGATATAACAAAAACAAGTAGGGAGTTCTAACATCAGATTCTGCCAGATTTGTGATTCTTTTTGCTTATGGTTCTTAACTTTAATATAACATGTTTATATTCATGAATAATCATATTGTATGAGTATAAGCTTTGATAATCCATGTGTTCTTTCAACAATGGTAGGATGATACACATTTAATGTGTTCCTTACAACATTTGTTAAGATGAAACACATGCATGATCAAAGTCTTATTTTCTTGATTTTTAGTTGATTAAGTTCCATACAACAATGGTAGGATGATGCACATTTCATGTGCTCCTTACAACATTGGTAGGATGTTTATATTTACATGATTATAGATATATATAAAAGAAATAAGATGAACAACAAAGAAAATAAATAAAAGAAAGAAGAAAAGAAGAAAAGAAGAAGGGTAGAAGAGTAGAGATGAGTGTTTTATGATCATCTTACCAACTCTTTTCTTTGATTTTGTGTTTGATCTTCAAGAGATGATCAAGACTTGGATGTTCTTGGGAGATTTTTGTTGGTGAAAAAAGAAGAGAGAAAAGAGAAGAGATGGAGTGTGGTGGTGAAGGAAATGATGAAGAGTAGTAGGGGGCTTATATAGAGCATGGGGGAGATCAAGTGGTGATTCTTGGGAAGAGAAGGAGGCAAGAGAAAAGAGATGGGGGGTTTCTTTTATTTTTTATTTTTTATAAATTATGTGTAATTAGTTTAAATAAATTTGTATAAATGGTGATTTTGTTTAAATCTTTTAATTAACAAAGTTTTAATTATTTTGATGAGTTTATATATATATATATATATGTTTTATATTTTAACTTATTTATATTTATTATGATGTATTTAATTATTTTTATTGTTATTATTATTATTATTGTATATGATTTGTAATTCTTGACTTTTAATAATTCGATTTTTCGAGCTCGGGAAGGTTCTAACCATATAGGCGGGATTTCTACGAAATCTAATATTATTATGGATGTATTTAAGTCATAAATACTATTTTTAGTCATACTAGGCTTAAAATTGGAATTTCTAATGGCTAACCTCGGAAATTTGTTGCCGAATGTCACACCATGCGACTTTCGCATGGTACGACTGTCACATGGGGCAACTCACGGAACACTCATGTGACTTATGCATTGGTTTGAGAATCCGACAGTTTTAAGTGAAATCCGATAGTTTCCATGAGTTGGAAATCCGATGGTTTGCATATATGAACTGAAATCCGATCGTTAGGTTGAAATCCTACAGTCAACCCGGATTTTGTGAAATCCGTTACTTTTACACTCGACGCGACGCGTCGGTTTGATGGACGCGACGCGTCCCCGACTTAATGGACTTTAATGCATTTCTTATTGTTACATGCCTTGTGAAACCCGAATGTATTACGGGGATAAACGAACGAGAGATTCGTACACGGAATTGACGTGTTAGACCTATTGTAGGTGACAGTTGACTAGCAAGTAACCACAAGCGTGTTAGTAAGATAAGGTTGAGAATCTGAGAACTGCTGATAGGTGATTATTCTTGCTTACCATCTAAACCTTATGGTGTATGTGTATGATGTGTTAAATGATATATGATTGATGAATGATGAATTGATGAAATGGTGAAATAATAACTGATGAATGATAATGTGTTATGCTATGTTATTGATTAGACCGTTCATTTCGGTGGCGGGAATGATTAGACCGTTCACTTCGGTGGCGGGAATGATGAGACCGTTCACTTTCGGTGACGGGAATGATTAGACCGTTCACTTCGGTGACGGGAATGATGAGACCGTTCACTGCGGTGACGGGAATGATTAGACCGTTCACTCTGGTGACGGGAATGATTAGACCGTTCACTACGGTGACGGGAATGATGAGACCGTTCACTACGGTGGCGGGAATGTTGGGACCGTCTACTACGGTAGCGGGAATGAAAGATGTAACACGAATGTGAAATAGATGAGTTGATGCCTTACGGTTGATTGTAAGTAAGTGTAATCGCTAAGCTTCGTGCTTACGGTTGTTGTTTAACCTTCTTTTCAGGTGATGGCCACGGCGGGGCTCCAGCACGCGGTTGATAGCTCATACTCCACAAGCTTCCGCAACATTCAAACTATTTTCTGTATTATGATGTATGTTAGTCCATGTTTAGAATAATTAGAGTTGATGAGACAAACTATATATATGTATAGATGATAGGTTAAGAGTTAAGAGTTATGTAAGTCTGTTACAGACTGACTAGTCAGCTTAGGCTAAGTAGTCAGCATATAAACAGATATAGAGTTTTCTATGTAAGTACTAGATAGCTCGGTGACTTCTAAGCTGAGATAGGTTTTAAGAGTGAAGACTTGAAGACTTGAAGATTCAAGAACCCAAGATTCAAGAACTCAGCTTGACAAAGTCAAGATTGAGTGAGTCAGCTCAGCGTCAGAAGTCAGTTCAAGAATTTAAGTAAGTTCTAAATTCTGTTATAAACTCTCCATATCTACGACATTTAAATTAGGATATCTGAACCTAATTTAAACTATCTATTAGTTCGATAGAAATCTCAAACGGAATTAATTAGATATGTTCTAATTAAGGAGTTTGTTACGGTTTTAAAGAAAAGATAAGTTCTATCTTTAAGCTGAGATTTGTTCGTAGATATATCAAGTATAAGTATAAACCTTCTTATGGGTTTCAAGATAGGAATACATAGACGAACACGAAGACGAGAACGTGTGATACACAACGACGATGCATAAGTTGCAAAACGTACGTGTGTTCGTGATACTTGATACGCATGTGTTGCGATAACTTTGTAAGTTCAAAGTTCGAGAGAGTTTTCAAGAGTTCTTGTTAATCAGTTTTAACAAGAAGTTCGATCATCAATTAGTTTGTGATTCAAGAGTGTTATATAACTATAATGAATATTAAAACTAAAGATTGAGTTATTGATCATATATTTTTAAGTTGAATGCTCTTATGATATGATATGCACCTATGCTATAGGCTTAAGTAGGCCAACTTTGTTTGTGATGGCTTAAGTAGGCCAACTTTGTTATGTGATGGCTTGAGTACGCCAAATGTGTTGTGCCACACTTTGGTAAAGTTGTTTGGGGCCAGCTTAGTCTGGATCTGGTTGGGGCCTTGTGCCACCATCTATGATGAACGGTGATTCGTTGCTTGCGAATCTTTGGTTAACCTCCGTCCCTCAATTCGATGATGATGGTCTCTCAGTTCCCATTGATCCCGAATGGGTGAGTTCCCCGATAACATAATGGTGGACCCATATCCTCTTATCAACCAATGCGGTTATTGTATTCAGTTTCCCCGGTCAGGATCATTGAGCCGGGTTAGCTAACTTTCAAGATTTGGTTCCTGCTGACTACACTGATACTTCGCGATGTGTTAGAATAGACTTGTTCGCTAATAGGTGATATGATATTTTTGTTATGATATTTATGATTAAATGTTGCTCACTAGCTATTTATAGCTAACCCCTTCCATGTATCATTCCTATGTGCAGGTAATTAGTTTGTGCTGGTAAGGACGGGTGCTTTCTTTGGTTTATATTACCGGTTTTGGCGGAACACATTTTCTCATGCTTTTGAATATTTTATGTATATTTGTAATGGTCGATCGATATTTGGTAACACTGGTGGTTATCTTTTGTTGCAACTTATATTATAGGCTGTAATTATTTAATTAGAATATGGGATGTTTCTGATGTGTCGGTTATAAAATATTTTGATTAAACAGGTTATGGAAATGTTATATTTACAGCCGTAACCACGCAGTTTAAAAACTCAAATTTATAAAAAAAAAATTTCTTCTAAATTTGACGGTGTTATAGATGCACGTGTGAATATGCACCGATGCACCTAGTTTTTTTCTAGCACAGATATAGATATGTACATGTGTAGATCCATGCGCGTGTACATATGCACAGGTGCACCTAGTTTTTTCTAGCTCGGATGTAGATAAGTGCACATGTGCAACTCAGATTGGTTGGATCAAACTTAGTGTCAAATTAATAATAACTACAAATATATAACCTAAATAACTTTAATTTATAAATTATTTAGATATTTTTTCCAAACTTCAATAATCTTACTAACAAATGGATAAGAATATTAGTATTTTTGGTATTCATTTGCAATAGAAATTGAATTTTAACATAAACCAAAAAATAAAACACAACGAAAGAATAGAACAAAAACAGAGACACCTCTGTTGGATTTTTTTTTCTTCAGAATCTGAATTTTAGTAACATTGGAGAAGAAGATGAAGACGACGACAAAGGTATTGGGAAATATTGTACGTGATAGTTATGGTTTTTAATGGAATCTACGGTGGTGGTTATAGCATATCGGAGCTCTTAAGGGAGGTATAAATCTCTAAAGACAGATCGAAGCTTGAGGGTCATATCGAATCTCAAAGGTCAAATCGAAGCTCAAAAGGAAGATTGAAACTCGAGAGATAGATCGAATCAAGTTCAGATTAGGGTTTTTGAGCTCAGTGATGATGGAGATGGTGGGTAGCTTTATAATCACCTAGAAGGTAGTGGACGTCGGTAGGAGAAGGGCGGTGGTCGCCATTAACGATCTTTGAACTGCGGACTATATCCGAGATGGCGGACCAGATCTGCAATGGATGGTCCAGGTTGACGGTTGTAACACCCCGAATATGTGAGTTACTTTAATTAAATTAATTTCTATATATATATATATGTATACTTGATAGACTATGTGTTTTAGATGGAGTGAGATATACCTAAATGAGTATTGGCACACTTGGTAGAAATATGAGAGACATAACCGAATTTGGATACAATCGAGTGTTAACTGAACTCAGTTGAATGTTCGAAGTACTTGAGAGTCGGTTGAAAAGAGTTATTGGTTAACTATGTTTTTCTTTTGACACGTTAACAGAGTTTGAAAAATAGTTGAACTTTATGGTGACCGAAATTAGTTAGTGACCGAGATCAGTTGTTTTTCTAAAAAAATTTCAAGTGTCAAGAAATTGAATCCTATGAATCTTCAAAGGATGAACTCGATTGTTCTTCCCGATAAACACTCTTCAACCAAAGTGTTTGTAATCCAGAATTTCTATCTCCAATAGGCTCACCTACCTATCTAAACACTTTCAAGATTAAGTCCGAACCAAAACAACACCAAATCAGCTCTAATCGACTAATTTTCCTCAAGAACACTAAGAACACTTCAAAACTCAGATCTGAAAATTGACGCACTAAATGTAATCCGTTTGGATTAAATATAACACCACTTTTCCAGTTTTAACTCAAAACATTATTACACAAGTTAGCCCCCAAAAGATATTAGAGTTTTACAAAATATACTTTCTCAGTACACACGTGCTAACATTTACAAAAGTAGTGTCAAAAGTTTGTGTAACATCCTGTATTTGGGCCTAGTATTTACTTAGGCTTTGGTAAGTTAATACGTGATTACTATTTGATTAATGTTTAATTAATTATTAGTAAGTATACTTTTAATTAAGTATTATATATATGTTGGTTTATATATATATATATATGTACGGATGTATGCATGCATGTGGTGTAGATGAGAGTTTTTGTATAAACTTGACACCTCCTGCTTGGTTAATTGGGAATTGCATGCGTATGTCAATTGTGGATAAACCTTCATGCTGGGGTAATCACCCCTTCACTTAAAATCTGACTATGTGTGTATTGTGTGTGTACCGAGAGAAAAGCTAAGAAGAACAAAGAATCGGATTTGGTGTTTTGAATTCGTTAGATTCAAATAAAGGTTTGTATGATTCTTGTTTTATTCTTGATTCATGATTCTTGGTAACATGTTATAGTTTATATATGTAAACATGCTGGGTTTTGTACATAAACACCATTGAACTTTATGGTGACCGAAATTAGTTAGTGAACAGACAAGGCTCAGTAACAATAGATCACCGAGTGGGAGTTCGCAGACTCGAGGTGAGTGGAAATTTACTCACGGATGATATTAGTTGTAACTGGTTTGGTTGCAACTGTTTATGGTTTGACGCATGGTTAGATTTTATATCTGATAATTGATTAACTGGTTGATTGTTAATTAATTGTTGTGTCAGTGATATGTATACATGATGGTTGGGAAGTCAGTTTCGGTTAGGCATATGGGCAGGGTTTGTTTGCTATCGGCTAATCAGTATTGGGATCTTTTGATGCATTCATTGGAACTTAAGGTAATACTGTGTGAGAATAGCAAATGAACTATCGGTAAACCTTTGCTTTGGCTGGCATTGGTTGTAGGTTCCTGCAGAACCGCCGGTCTTCCCGGGACACGATTATCTGTTATTTGTTGTTGTTGATATCATGCGGTTCTGGCTGATATATTTGTTGTAGTTTTACTCCATTCACTTAGCTTTGTGCTAATCCCCTACCTCTCACTCTTTTTTCAGGTCTTGGTAATTCAGCGGCTCGGCTGAGAGTGGTTTACTTGGGGAGTAATTGCCTAGGCCTCTGATGTGTTTATTTGTGACGAGCCGTGATTTTGTAATGCTGATATTTTAAACTAGTTGGCTTTGTAAAACAGTGGTTTGTGAACAGTTGTAAATACTTTTAGTATTTCAATCGCTTCCGCAGTGTAATTAAAAATGAAAATTTTTGGGTTGAAAATACGGTGTTACAAGTTTGGTATCAGAGCCTTGGTTTGGCGATGTGAGCATAGTTGGAAGTGTTATATTCCCAAATCTTGGCTCCTAGTAGGTCAATTACTCCTTGGGTGTGGGATTGGGGCGAATTGGAGTGTGGTGGAGTTTAGTATGTTATGTACTAACAGATTTATCTAATAAATCGTGAGGTGATGTGATTGTTACAGAAAACAATGGCTGAGTGTGAAACCTCAACTGGTGCCCCTACTGTCCCGTCTACTGCCGAAGTTCCTAAAACAACAATGGAAATTCTACAAAATGCTGGTACATCTGGTACAGCTGGAGATGAGAGGGATGAATACATCTTCCAGTTAGAAGGTCATTTACAGGATCTGAGAAAGGAACTAGAACAATAAAGACAAGTTCCTACAACACAACCACCGGTTATTACTATAGCTTCAACTAAACCTGAGATACCATCGATCTTTCCAACAATTACTAATCTGGCAGAGATTCCTCCAGTGTCAATGCCATTACCACCAGTGTCTCAACCAGCGTCTCAACCGTTCTTCTATCCGTTGTTTCCTCAGGGATCTTATTCTTATCCTTACATGGGTTTTCCTCCAAACATGGGATACAGGAAACCATGTACTTACAAACAATTTCTGGATTGTAAACTTGACGAATACCACAGTAGCACTGATCCTAACGTTACTTTGAACTGGTTGCGAGATACAGCTAGGATCTTGGATGCTTGCAACTGCGAGGATGAGATGAGAGTGTATTTTGCTACGAGAATGTTGAAAGGGAAAGCGATGGTCTGGTGGGATTCCATTACTACACATCTATCCAGGGCTCAGATGGATGCGATTACCAAGAATCAATTTCGAGATAAGCTATGCGAGCAGTACTGTAATGCTTTTGAGTTGAACAAGATAAGACAAGAATTTATGGAGTTGCGAATGACGAAGAAGATGTCTGTGGATGAGTTAATTGAGAAATTCAATGCGAAACTGAGGTTTGTGACTCAGTGGGTACCTGATGAACCTTCCCAGGTTCAACACTTTACTGGAGCATTGTTGCCGGAATACCGAAGTACGACCCGATTGGCTGGATCATTGTCCCAGGCTTTCACCTTGGCAAAATCTACTGAGGGGGACATCCATGTTAGATACAAACAGAATCGGGATGAAGTGGCTTTGCAGTAGCCAAAGTATGATAACAGGTAGCCAACAGAAGAAGAGATGGTAGGGTAATCAGTCCCAGGTAAATCAGAACAAGAACGTATCAATAGGGATTCAAGTGTTAAATCGCAGTGGTGTACGAGATGTAGATCTACTTATACATGGCAGTGTACTGCCCAGACCATGCGATGTGTGAGATGTGAAACCCATGGGCATGAGGCGAAGGATTGTCGATTCCCTCGGAACGTGTGTTTGAATTGTCAGAAGGAAGGACACCGGGCTAGTGATTATCCTTCGGGTAGGAAGGCAGGGGCAGGAGCAGTTGGGGGATCAACCTCAACAGGGCAAAAGAGGAAGAATCCTCCAACACCGGAGGGTAGGGCGTTCAGAATGACAGTAGATGATGCTACTGCCACCGATGAGGTTATCACCGGTATGTTTCTTATAAACTCCCTACCTGCTCGTGTGTTATTTGATTCTGGAGCGAATCGCTCTTTATTTCAGCGGGATTTTGTGATAAATTAAAATTGCCTACTACTGTTATTTCTGTACCACTTGAGATAGAAGTAGCAGATGGTAAGATAGTTCCTGTTACAACTTCTGTGACTGGAGCTAAAATTAATATTGATGGTAGATGCTTCCTAGTGTAATTCCTATTAATGACTTTAGCTGGTATTGATGTGGTTTTGGGGATGGACTAGTTGAGTAAGCATAGAGCGAGCATTAAATGTCATAGGAAGCTGATTTCTTTTCCGTTGTCTGATGGGTCAAACGTGGTGGCTCGAGGGGAGAGAAATAAGTCGACGTTTCTTATCATTTCTTTGTTGAAAACTAAGAAATCCTTGAGTAAGTGATGTGAATGTTATCTGGCATATGCTATTGATGCTAGAAAGGAAAAGCGGGCAGTTACTGATGTACGAGTAGTATCTGATTTTCCTGAAGTATTTCCGGATGAGTTACCTGGGCTACCTCCCGTTCGAGAGGGGGAGTATAAGATTGATTTAATACCAGGTTCTAATCCAATGGTGAAATCTCCTTACAGATTGGCTCCTTCTGAGATTAGGGTGATGATGACACAAATTCAGGATCAGGGTTTTATTCATCCGAGTTCTTCACCATGGGGTGCACCCGTCTTGTTTGTGAAAAAGAAAGATGGTACTCTGCGAATGTGTATTGATTACAGAGAACTGAACAAGAGGACGGTTAAGAATAAATACCCTCTGCCCAGAATTGATGATTTGTTTGATCAGTTGCAGGGTGCTTCTTATTTTTCAAAGATTGATCTGAGATCGGGTTATCACCAGGTACGAGTTTCTGACAAAGATATTGCCAAAACGGTTTTCCGTACCCGGTATGGTCATTACGAATTCTTAGTCATGCCGTTCGGTTTGACTAATGCACCTGCTGTGTTTATGGATTTGATGAATCGGGTTTGTCGACCGTTTTTGGTTAAATCTGTGATAGTATTTATTGACGACATTCTAGTTTATTCTAAATCCGAAGCTGATCACGAGATACATTTGAGACAAGTTCTTGAAACTTTGAAATGGGAGCAATCGTATGCCAAATATTCGAAATGTGAATTCTAGATGCGAGAAGTTCACTTTCTGGGGCATGTAATTTGCAGTGATGGGATTAAAGTTGATCCGGCGAAGATAGAAGCTGTAATGAATTGGGATGCTCCAAAGTCGCCTTCTGAGATTAAAATCTTCTTGGGATTGGCAGGTTATTACAGACAGTTTATTAAAGACTTTTCTAAAATTGCGAATCCCGTGACTAAATTGACTCGCAAGGATGTTCCATTTAAGTGGAATGATGAACAGGAAAGGGCTTTTCAGACGTTGAAATGACTTTTATGCCAGGCTCCTATTCTTGCTCTACCGGATGGCTCAGATGACTTCATCGTTTACTGTGATACGTCAATTGCCGGATTGGTTTGTGTGTTGATACAACATGATAGAGTTATTACGTATGCTTCTTGTCAGTTGAAACCTAATGAGAAGAACTATCCAACCCATGATTTAGAACTAGCAGCTGTGGTTTTTGCATTAAAATTATGGAGCCATTATCTTTACGGTACAAAATGCGTTATTTGTACGGATCACAAAAACCTACAATATGTATTTTCTTAGAAAGAACTTAATATGCGACAGAGACGATGGCTGGAACTTGTTAAAGATTATGATTGCGAGATTCGTTATCATCCGGGAAAAGCCAACGTGGTAGCCGATGCTTTAAGTCGCAAGGGAGTCAGTGATAATATTAAATTTATGCGAATTGAAATAGTTTCTGACTTGATTGATAGATTGAAGGCAGCTCAGTTGGAAGCCTTGAAGGATGAAAATCTGAAGCCAAAGATTATGTTGAAAATAAAGAATGATTTGAATAATGATTCTAAGGGATTGAAGGTTTATCAATCTCGTGTTTAGGTGCCTTTGCTAGGAGATCTCCAAAGTTTGATTTTGACTGAGGCTCACAAATCAAGATTATCTGTTCATCCAGGTAGCACGAAAATGTATAACGATTTGAAATTTCTATATTGGTGGCCTACGATGAAGACAAATGTTGCACAATTTGTGGAGTCTTGCCATATTTGTGCACAGGTTAAGGCAGAGCACCAAAAACCCTATGGATCATTAAAACAGTTGCAGATTGTAGAATGGAAGTGGGAGCACATAACAATGGATTTCGTAACTAAACTTCCACGTACGTAGAGAAATCATGATATGATTTGGGTGATTGTTGATAGATTAACCAAGAGTGCTCACTTCTTGGCTACCAGTGAAATAGCATCACTCATCAAGTTGGCTCAGTTGTATATTGATGAAGTTGTTTCCCGACATGGTATACCACTTTTGATTGTATCGGATAGAGATTCCAGGTTTGTGTTTAATTTCTAGAACAGTTTACAGCAGGAGTTGGGTACGCGTGTTAATCTGAGTACAGCTTATCATCCTCAGACAGACGGGCAATCTGAACAAACTATTCACACACTTGAGGATATGTTGCGTGCATGTGTGTTAGAATATGAAGGTTCTTGGGATTCCCACCTGCTGTTGATTGAATTTGCGTACAATAATTCTTATCATTCAAGTATCGGTATGCCACCTTATGAGATGTTATATGGGTGTCGCTGCCGTACTCCTACGTGTTGGTTAGAGGCAGGTGAGAAACAGTATGCAGGGCCTGATATTGTACAAATCACCGCAGATAAAGTGGCTATTGCACGAGAAAAGTTGAAAGCTGCGAGAGATCGACAAAAGATGTATGCTGATCCACATCATAGATTTGTTACTTTTGTTGAAGGTGAATTGGTTTATTTGAAGGTTTCGCCTTAGAAGGGGGTTATCCATTTTGGGAAGCGGGGAAAACTCGTTCCTCGTTATATTGGGCCATTTCGTGTCCAAAGAGTGGTTAATGATCAGAAGGTTACTCTTGATCTTCCTGCGGAATTATCAGGTATTCACAACAAGTTTAACGTTTGTTATTTGCGGAAATGTAGAGTGGAGGATGAAAGTTAGATTCTTCCTTTACATGATCTTAAAGTGGATTCAAGCAAGAAGTTAGTAGAAGAACCCATTGAACTACTAGATCGGAAAGTGACTAAATTGCGTAAGAAACAGATTCCGATGGTTCTGGTTAAATGGAGACACAGTTTGGGTTCAGATTTGACGTGGGAAACCGAAGCATATATGAAAGCTCATTACCCTCATTTGTTTGAAAGCAAATAGATTATGAGGACGGAATCCTTTTAAGGAGGAAGGATTTGTAACATCCTGTATTTTGGCCTAGTATTTACTTAGGCTTTGGTAAGTTAATACGTGATTACTATTTGATTAATGTTTAATTAATTATTAGTAAGTATACTTTTAATTAAGTATTATATATATGTTGGTTTATATATATATATATATATATATATATATATATATATATATGTACGGATGTATGCATGCATGTGGTGTAGATGAGAGTTTTTGTATAAACTTGACACCTCCTGCTTGGTTAATTAGGAATTGCATGCGTAGGTCAATTGTGGATAAACCTTCATGCTGGGGTAATCACCCCTTCACTTAAAATCTGCCTAGTATGTGTATTGTGTGTGTACCGAGAGAAAAGCTAAGAAGAACAAAGAATCGGATTTGGTGTTTTGAATTCGTTAGATTCAAATAAAGGTTTGTATGATTCTTGTTTTATTCTTGACTCATGATTCTTGGTAACATGTTAGAGTTTATATATGTAAACAAGCTGGGTTTTGTATATAAACACCATAGATGAACATGATAGAAACTTGATAAATGGGTTAAGTTGGTTATGATAAGTTCTTAGGTGTTATGATGTTTTTGTTGCATAATAGCATGTTTTTAGATGATGGGTTATGTTTTTGGCAAGCTTTAATATGAATTTATTAAGCTTCAAATATGATCCATGGAGTGTTGAAGTTGGCGGATTGTTGAATGAAGAAGATGATGATGAAAACCGACAGTGTTGAAATCCGATGAGAGGAATCCGATGGTGGATTCCAAGTTGAATTTCGATAGTTGAATCCAAAGGTGAAGGAATCCGACACTTGTATCGGATTTCCTTCAAATCCGACATTGGGGTATCGGATTTCCTTTAATCCGATGATCTTGGCGGATTTCTGTTGGTATATGCCCACTGATACACTTGTACTAGCATCACTGCTGATGAGGTACGGGCCTATTGGGTCACACGCCAAGGGTAGATTCCGGCAGCACAACCCAAACATGAGAGAATATGAAATTAGGGTTTCTGGCGACCTTCACGGGCCGTGAAGAGGTCATGAAGGGAAACCCTCCACGAGGCTTCACCACCTGGATTAGAAGTCGTGGGAGCACTGCCTTCACGAGGGCTTCACGGCCCGTGCGAGCCCGTGAAGGCAGGCGCCATGCTTTTATTAGACCTCTTGTTGGCCCAATGAGAGTGTGCGGTGGAACCCGGCCTATGAGGCCTTCACGAGTGCTTCACGGCCCGTGAGAGCCCGTGAAAACAGAAGTCAAAGTGTCACCTTTGTTTATTGGACCTTTGTGATGGTCCAATGAGGGTGTGGCTTGTTGGCCGACCCTGGTGGCTCCAAGACTGTTTTCAGAGTTTATAAAAGGCTCATAACTCTCTCATGTCACAACTCTTGCTTCATGTTAATTATATACACATATACATACATGGTTCTTGGCTTCTACTAGAGCAAGGAGGTGTGTCAAGTGAAGGCAAGTTGTTCAAGTGTTTTTGCTGCTCCAGATTCACGAAGACAACGTGTGGTTCGTGTCTCGGGTCGTTAGCAAGACGGAATCTCGGCTACTTGGTGTGGACTATCAATAGAGGAGCTCGGATTCGAGTTCTTGAACATCTTCCTATCTCGATGGATAGCTCCAGCCGCGAGATGGTATATTTCTTCTTCTCCTTCTTTAGTTTCCGTTGCTATATTCGTTTGTAGTCACGATCCCCACTTGGGGAATACATGCATGTCGGTTTTAATACCCGAAAACCCCAGTTTTTGATGTCGTTGCTTCCGTTCCGTATGGGTGTCGGCGTGCATGGATTTCTTACAATTTCCACAAATCCGATGGTGGTATCGGATTTCATTGAAATCCGATGGTTTTGTTGATGTTAATTGTTTATTGATGCTATATACTAAGTGTTCATGCATATGTGACTTTAGTTTGACGTTTATAACTAAAGATGATGTAAATATATGTTTGATATATATATTTATGAATCAGACACTGATTTTGATTTGTTATGTTCTCAGGAACAGACAAGGCTCAGTAACATTAGATCACTGAGTGGGAGTTCGTAAAATCGAGGTGAGTGTATATTTACTCACGGATGATATTAGTTGTAACTGGTTTGGTTGCAACTGTTTATGGCTTGACGCATGGTTAGATTTTATATCTGATATATGATTAACTGGTTGATTGTTAATTAATTGTTGCGTCAGTGATATGTATACATGATGGTTGGGAAGTCAGTTTCGGCTAGGCATATGGGCTGGGTTTGTTTGCAGTCGGCTAATCGGTATTGGGATCTTTTGATGCATTCGTTGCAACTTAAGTTAATACTATGTGAGAATAGCAAATGAACTATCGGTAAACCTTTGCTTTGACCGGCATTGGTTGTAGGTTCCTGCAGAACCGCCGGTCTTCCCAGGACATGATTATCTGTTATTTGTTGTTGTTGATATCATGCGGTTCTGGCCGATATGTCTGTTGTGGTTTTACTCCATTCACTTAGCTTTGTGCTAATCCCCCACCTCTCACTCTTTTTTCAGGTTTTGGTAAGTCAGCGGCTCGGCTGAGAGTGGTTTGCTTCGGGAGTAATTTCCTAGGCCTCTGGTGTGTTTATTTGTGACAAGCCGTGATTTTGTAATACTGATATTTCAAACTGGTTGGCTTTGTAAAACAGTGGTTTGTGAACAGTTGTAAATACTTTTAGTATTTTAATCGCTTCCGCAGTGTAATTAAAAATGAAAATTTTTGGGTTGAAAATATGGTGTTATAGTTTGCTTCTCAAAATCAGGAGCTATCCAGCTGATCACTGTGCTGGGGTCTTACCCTTGCTGGTATCTATGCCACTTGCAACTTAAAACACCAAAACATAAGCTAATGCTTAGTGAGCATACAAACTGAAAACAAGTAATATTTAACAGGAGTAAAATCTCTCCAGGATGTCTCACGTCTAAGCTGTAACACCTGCAAATCTGCACAAACTGTTACTGTTCTAGGACATATCTACACCTCGCGTGTAGCCTAGCCCCAACTTCTCTTGGTATATAGCTCGTTGTACACCCTGATACTGTACTCGATACAAAGCTACACCTCGTGCGTAGCTAGGTACCCACTGTTCTCGATTCAAAGTTACACCTTCCGTGTAACTTTGTACCCTACTGCTTTCCCCATGCATAGCTACACCTCGGTATAGCTATACACCATGCACAGAGTTACACCTCGCGCATAACCCCGTACCATGCTGCTACATATTGAATACATAAAACAATTATAACACATAACATAGATATCATGTTGTTCATTTTGTGCATACTCATGTGCTAATCATAATAAAGGAATAGTATACTCACCTCAATGCTTAGACGTATGTCAAACAGCGCTAACTCAACCATATCACCACAAGTATGCCAATAGTTATTGCCTACAAGCAGTATACAATCAATGATCAAGCTTACAACTCTGCTAGACAACTAAAAGCTGAACAGGGTATAGGCACGCCCACGCTTTCTCTAGGGCACGCCCATGCCTTACAACTCCGGCCCAAACAAGGCCTAACTCAAACTTGGGCGCACTTAGCCAGGTACGCCTGTGCTCTAGCACACCCAGACCCCCAAGAACAATGGCGGTCACAACCACCTAGCACGGTCGTACCTCCTTAGGCATGCCCGTGCCTCATGAACTCAGCAGCAGTTTCACGACTGCCCTACCTTAAATCCAACCAAAATCACATAACACTCGGACAAAAGTGTTTTCCAGCACTTGGAAACCATATTACAACATCTGAAACTATTAAACAATAACTATAAACACATTAACATGTAAAGATCAATTATTCCACTTTTGAAATCACTTTCTTGACCCAAAACTCACAAAACTCAATAAAGAACACACACCTTGCTACTAGGGATCACTTGGATGCTTTTGTTACACTCTAATCTTGTTGTTCTTGATCAAAAGGAGCCAAGAAATGGTCTGCTATATGTGTGGCTGTGCAAAATGAGTGTTTTGACTATCACAAGTCAAACTACTAACACTTATATAAACACCTCTAATATTTTACAACACTTAGTCATAACGATTTTTAAAATTTGGGGCATTACATTAAAACTGCTTCGTAATGGATCTATGAGGTAAAGCGATTATAGATCGAGCAAAACATCAAGCAAACCACAAGTTTTCAAAAAAAAATTGAAGAACCAAACCGTACAACTCTCGGTTTCAAAAAATGCACACATCTTCAAAAATTTCAACTACAGTGATGTTTTTAAGTCAAATCTTCACTCTATTTGGCTCTAATACCACTCTGTGAACGATGCTTGGTGGACTGCCTTGTGCTCCCCCACTAGCGCGGATTAGTCGTGTTTGATCCCCCGGTCTGAGTTGTTGAGCGGGATTGATTACCCTACAAGATACGACTCTTACCGATCTTGTCAGCACACCGCTATGTGCTAAGCTAGCAATGACTGTTTATGATATGATGCATGACTTATTCTATTGATGCTTATGATTGTATGTACTCACTAGCTAGTGTAGCTAATGATGCTATGATTTCCTTTTTCAGGTTAAGACTAGATGGCCTGCGAGGCGGGATACTTTTGGGAAATTTGTTGCCCCTTGTGGGTGGAACACTTGTAATTGTATGATGTAATGTATTAAGATACTATGGTCGGTTCCTGAACTAGGTAGCACCCGGATGTTTTGAATGAATGACATTGTAAATAAATGTTTGGTTGTTTTAAAAAGAAAAATTTCCGCTGCTAAATCCGTTTTGTCATTAAAGCAACTGAATTCAGAAGCGGTGTTACAAATAGGTATCAGAGCCTAAGTTTGAGTGAATTGGATACTTGTAAGAGTATTCGATCTCAAGCTCGGGCCCGACCATAAAGAAGTGTTCCTAAAGGGGGGGATTGAGTGAGAGTTATATGCATGCTATCATTATATGATAAATTGCTTGTTAAGTTAAGATAGTGAGATTGAGTATTAATTGCTCTTTCTCTGTTATATGAAGTCTAGAAAGATGTCTGCCGAACGTGGCCATACTGAGCAAGCAATTAAAGAGCTAGAAGTTGAGGCTTCGCATATGCCTCATCAGGCTGAGGATCAACGATCTCAGCAGAATGTCGGTGAAGGCAGACCTGAGCCAGATCAGGCTGCAATTATAAGGCGGTTGGAGGAGGAGCTTCGTGTGACGAAGGAGCTCTTGTTGCAAGCTACGTTGAACAAGCCACGCAAGACTTGTTCATATAAGAAGTTCTTAACTTGCCATCCTTCAACGTTTCAGGGGAGTGATAACCCCACTGTCACTATACAATGGCTCCGGGAGATGGAGCAGGTGTTTAAATCTTGCGAATGCGAACCAGAATATTGCGTAAAATACACAATACGAATGTTAAAGGGCCGTGCCATCTTCTGGTGGGATACGGTTAAAGCTTCGGTTCAGAAAGAAGTGTTAAGTGCTCTCACTTGGGAGCAGTTTTCTGAAAATGTGCTCAAGAAGTATTGCACCGAGTATGACCTAGGAGGATGGAAAGAGATTTCAACGATCTCAAGAAAGGGGACACACCGATCGAAGAACACATAACTGCATTCACTAACAAAATGCGGTTTGTTCCCCATTTGATCCCAGACGAGACCACCAAAATAAGGCGGTTTGTGGCAACTCTGCTACTGGAGTTTCGCCCGCATGTGAGGGCTGCTGTGGAACTGGATCGAGCGTTTCATATTTCCCGACAACTAGAAGGTCGCATTTACTGCAAGGGAGAATCTGCCGGTGCAGGGTCAAAATTCTCCTTGGTGTAATCCATGTCGAACTTATCACTCTGGTGAGTGTTCTAACTCTACCAGACGTTGTTGGAGGTGCGGGCAAAAGGGCCACGCTACGACCGAGTGTGGTTTCAAAGAGGATGTATGTTATCGGTGCCACAAGCCCGGGCATAAGCTGACTGACTGCCCAGACAGGCAGAATACTGGAGCTAAAGGGTCTTCTTCTTCTAGAGGACCTAAAAGAGATGACGCGCCCCGCGCGAAAGGCAGGGCATTTCAGATGACGGCGGACGAGGCCAAAGCAGCAGGGGATGTTGTTACTGGTACTTTTCTTATTAACTATCTCCCTGCTAGCGTTTTATTTGATTCTGGAGCTACCTACTCCTTTGTATCCGTGGCCTGTCGTAGAAGATTGCAATTACCTGTTGTTCCTTTGATTGAGCCGCTCAGAGTAGAGGTCGCTGACAGCAAAGTAGTTTCTGTTACAGAGAAAGTCCCAATAGCTGTGATTTATATTGACGGGAGTAATATCCCTATTTCTTTCTTTGTTATGCCCATTGCGGGATTTGATGTCGTAATCGGGATGGATTGGCTCAGCAAGAGTGATGCTGAGATTATCTGTTCCAAAAAGATGATTAAGATCCCTCTCTCTGATGGATCTTATGCTGTTGCACGTCGAGAACGACGGGATTCTGATATTCCTATTGTCTCCATGATAAAAGTTCAGAAGTCGATTGCCAGATGTTGTGACTCTTATCTGGCATACATTATTGATGCTACGATGGAGAGGCGATTAGTTCGTGATATTCGGGTGGTGTCTGACTACCCTGAGGTATTCCCCGAAGAACTTCCGGGTGTGCCTCCGATTCGTGATGTTGAATTTAAGATTGAACTTATTCCAGGAGCTACACCTGTGGCTCGTTCTCCGTATCGTCTTGCTCCTTCTGAAATAAGAGAGATGATGACTCAAATTCAGGAGTTGCTTGACAAGGGTTTTATTCGATCGAGTTCCTCGCCGTGGGGAGCTCCTGTATTGTTTGTGAAGAAGAAAGACGGAATGATGCGAATGTGCATAGATTACAGGGAGCTTAACAAGCGAACTGTAAAGAATAAGTATCCGCTTCCTCGAATAGATGATCTTTTTGATCAGTTGCAGGGAGCTACATGCTTCTCTAAGATTGATCTCCGGTCGGGGTATCACCAAGTACGAGTTCGTGAAGAAGACGTGCTGAAGACTACATTTCGAACTCGTTATGGTCACTACGAATTTCTGGTTATGCCGTTCGGCTTAACCAATGCCCCTGCCGTCTTCATGGATCTGATGAATCGGGTTTGTCGTCCGTTTCTTGACAATTCTGTGATTGTGTTTATTGACGATATTCTTGTTTACTCGAAGACGGAAGCTGATCACGAGCTTCATCTTCGTCAGGTTCTCGAGACATTAAAGCGAGAATAGTTGTATGCCAAGCTGTCCAAGTGTGAATTCTGGCTTAGGGAAGTTCATTTCCTCGGCCATGTTATATGTCATGACGGTGTCAAAGTAGATCCAGCTAAGGTGGAGGCTGTGATGAATTGAGGAGTTCCTCGGACTCCTTCCGAAATTAAAAGTTTCCTTGGCTTGGCTGGCTACTATCAGCGGTTTATCCGCGATTTCTCGAAGCTTGCGGGTCCGTTGACCAAACTAACTCGCAAGGATGTTGCTTTTATCTGGCCAGAAGCTCAAGAAGAAGCTTTCCAGACCTTGAAACGATTGTTATGTGAAGCTCCAATCCTTACTCTGCCTGAGGGTTCGAAGGACTTCACAGTTTATTGTGATGCGTCTTACGCGGGTTTGGGTTGCGTCCTGATGCAACGTGATAGAGTGATTGCCTACGCCTCTAGGCAGTTAAAATCACACGAGCGGAACTACCCAACCCATGATCTAGAGCTTGTTGCTGTTGTCTTTGCACTGAAACTGTGGAGACATTATCTTTATGGCACAAAGTATGTGATTTGCACAGATCACAAGAGTCTTCAATAAGTCTTTACTCAGAAAGAACTCAACATGCGGCAACGCCTTTGGTTGGAATTAATAAAAGACTATGACTGTGAAATCCGTTACCATCCTGGCAAGGCCAATGTTGTAGCGGACGCTTTGAGCCGTAAAGGACCGACAGCAGAAGCTAAGTTTATGAAGGTTACGATTGTGTCAGACTTGATTGCTAGATTGAAGGAAGCTCAGCAGATGGCATTGCAAGAAGAAAATTTAAAAGCTGAGACGATGAAAAAATTAAAGTATCAGCTTGCAGAAGACAATCGTGGGTTGAAGATTTTTCAATCCAGGATTTGGGTACCTTCTGCTGAGGTAACCGTGAGCTGATTCTGCAAAAAGCCCATAAGTCCAAATTATCTGTCCATCCGGGAATTTCAAAGATGTACCACGACTTAAAGATGCTATACTGGTGGCCAACTCTAAAGAAAGACATCGCTTCATTCGTGGAGAGATGTCAGATCTGCGCGCAAGTGAAGACGGAGCACCAGAGACCTTACGGTAATCTACAGCAGTTAGATATTCCGGAGTGGAAATGGATAATATCACGATGGATTTCGTGACGAAGTTACCGAGGACGTCCAGAGGGCACGACATGATCTAGGTTATCGTTGATCGACTGACGAAAAGTGCTCATTTCCTGGCAACAAACGAGTCTGCTTTGCTGACCCGTTTAGCCCAGTTGTATATTGATGAGATTGTGTCACGTCACGGTCTTCCTTATTCTATTGTATCTAATCGTGACTCTTGATTTGTCTCGAATTTTTGGAAGAGTCTGCAACACGAACTTGGCACTCGTGTTCATCTGAGCACTGCCTATCATCCGCAGACTGATGGCCAATCTGAACATACGATACAGACGTTAGAAGATGTGCTTCGTGCCTGTGTACTCGAATTCGGTGGATCGTGGGATTCTTATCTCCCATTGATTGAATTTGCTTATAACAATTCATATCATTCCAGCATTGGAATGCCACCATACGAGATGCTTTACGAAAGACGATGTCGCACTCTGACCTGTTGGTTGGAGCCTGGTGAGAAGCAATTCGCTAGACCTGAAATCGTCCAGATTACTTCTGACAAAGTGAATGTGGCTCTTGAAAAGCTAAAAGCAGCTCGGGATCGACAGAAGATGTATGCGGATCCGAAGCGTCGTCCCGCTACATTTGAAGTCGGTGATCATGTGTTCTTGAAGGTTTCTCCTTGGAAAGGTGTCATTCATTTCGGGCGCAAGGGGAAACTAAGTCCACGTTTCATTGACTCATTCAAGATTATACGTAAAATGAATGATCAGACGGTAACTCTAGAGCAGCCACCTGAACTATCTGGAATACACGGCACCTTTAACGTGTGCTACTTACACAAGTGCCATGTTGCGGAAGAACAGATTATTCCTTTGCGGGAATTGAAAGTCGACTCTTCCAAGCGACTAGTTGAAGAACCTGTTGAAATTCTTGACACGAAGGTCAAGAAGCTACGTAAGAAGATGATTAAACTAGTCCTTGTGAAGTGGAAGCACAACTTAGGTCCAAACCTGACGTGGGAAGTTGAGGACGAGATGAAGGCAAGATACCCTCGTCTGTTTATCACTGAGTAGATTCCGAGGATGGAATCTTCTTAAGAGGGGTAGATTTGTAACATCCTCAACTTGGGCCTAGTTGTAAATAGTACGTACATGTGAGAGATAAATGTAATAGGAATATTTATTTGTAAGACTTTGTGAAATTAATAGAGATTAAATTAATTTATGCATATTTGTAAATATGTATTTATGTAAGCATGTTAAATATATATATATATATAGATATTTATCCAGAGGCGGTTTGCCTCTGGATAAGAATGATATATATGTAGGTGAAAGGTGATATTTGACTTGTAAAGTCAAATATAGCTAAACTTGAAAACACACATACAAACACACACTTGCTCTCTGTTTCGTGAGCTTCTGGAGAAGAAGAGATTTGAAGTTTGAATCTTTGGATTCAAATAAGGTGAGCTTGTGATTGTAGTAAAGTCTAGACATGTTTTGTATGGGTTTTGTGTTTGAATCATGGCAAAACTTCAAGTTCATTCAAGAACACCATTAAAGAACATGAAGCTTGCTTCATAAGTGGGTTTTGGTTGATATGGTGTTTTGTTTGGATTTGATGATTTTATGAAGCTTGTATAAGTGTTGTATGAAGTTTGAAAGTGTTTTAGAAGTAAAATCAACAAGTTTAAGATTCTGGTTTGATCTGCAAGTGATCAAGAAATGAAACCAGACAAGTCACGTAATTGCCAGCTGACAGTCGCATAGGTCATGCGACCTATGCCATGCGACTGTCGCATGGATGGTGTGACTGTCACATGAAGCCATGCAACTTTCGCATGGTACCATGCGACTTTCTGGCAGTTGATTGTTCCATTTCATGCGACTTGTTGCTTGGCCATGCGACATTGGTTAAGCGTATGCGACTGTCGCATGGATAAAGGAACAAGCCATGCGAATTTCATAGTCCAGTCATGTGACTGTCGCATGCTTGTAGCGCGACGCGACGCGTTCGGTGCTTGGACGCGACGCGTTGGGTGAATTTAAGAAAAGTTCAGTTTCAAATAGAACTTAACACATGCAAACGCTTAACGCGATTGCCAAATGTTTTAGGTGAACGTGTCAGCCGAACCAGCGCTAAGTGAACGAAAGTTTATAAGCTAATCAGGTGAGTGCCTGCTTTCATGAGACTCGGTAGAGTAAGGCCTTGCATGCTATGTGAATGTATGTCGTGTGTTTAACTTTCTTTTGCAGGTACGCTCGAGGAGGTAAGTGTATGACGTGTAAGATGTTAGAATATGTGTCAGGAGCATGCCAGTGGGTCCAGTTTGGAACCACTTAGTTAATATACGATGCTATGCATGAATAACTGTTGTAAGATGTTGTTTGTAAGATGACGGATCCCTGTGGGATCAAATGTACGTATATGTGTATGTGAACTGTCTACAGACTATCTGACGCATGGTTAAGGTCAGCCGGTTGTAGCTAAATTCTTCGGAATTTCACGGGGATTCAGGAGGCATCCTGGATCATAGGTTCTGCAAAACCACCGTGCCTTAACGTGAGTGATGATCAGCTGATTGTAGCTAGATAACCTGTAGAGTCTTTGACTCTGTGAACGATGCTTGGTGGACTGCCTTGTGCTCCCCCACTAGCGCGGATTGGTCGTGTTTGATCCCCCGGTCTGAGTTGTTGAGCGAGATTGATTACCCTGCAAGATACGACTCTTACCGATCTTGTCAGCACACCGCTATGTGCTAAGCTAGCAATGACTGTTTATGATATGATGCATGACTTAGTCTATTGATGCTTATGATTGTATGTACTCACTAGCTAGTGTAGCTAATGATGCTATGATTTCCCTTTTCAGGTAAAGACTAGATGGCCTGCGAAGCGGGATACTTGTGGGAAATTTGTTGCCCCTTGTGGGTGGAACACTTGTAATTGTATGATGTAATGTATTAAGATACTATGGTCGGTTCTTGAACTAGGTAACACCCGGATGTTTTGAATGAATGACATTGGAAATAAATGTTTGGTTGTTTTAAAAAGAAAAATTTCCGCTGCTAAATCCGTTTTGCCATTAAAGCAACTGAATTCAGAAGCGGTGTTACAATAAGCCCCTCACGTTTGCTTTTTAATGCAAACTTCACCAACAATGTAAACTTATATTTCTATACAATGTAAAATCCTAACAGTTGCACAAGGTTTACGGCACAGTCAGAGTAGCGAAAGCGGATAGGTACTTAGTGGTTCATGTACAGAATGGAATAGCTACCCATTATGTGCATGAGTCATCTATGTGACATGAGTAGTGAACGATGTTTACCTTTAGAGGGTTAGACACCACCTAGGTGAACTCCAAGGATGAATGATTACACACGGTTGGTGAATACATTTGTTAATGATGGTTGATAACGAATAAAAAATAAAGAACGGTTGTTAAATAACAGTTGATACGATTGATTACATGAACATGAAGATATGATTATGAGGTATGATGGTTTAATATACTTGTTTTCTGTTTGGATGATTATTTGACTGATATATGGTTTGTAACTATTATATGATTTAATGTACTTGACTATTTGGTTTTATATGATTACGGGTTCGAGTTTGGGGTCAAGTACACGAGCGGGTCGGGTTGGATATTTATTTATAATTCTAATTATGATTTTAATGGTGTTTTTAATATGATGTTTATATCTTCTAAACCTATTGTTGACTCACGAGGCATTGGCTGACACTTGTAACTTTTGAAATAGTGTCCGGTACTCATGTAGGTGCTTGAAAGTTGCGTGGCGAGGTGGGAAAGCTTGCTGGGTAGTTAGAAGGATTAGATTAGATCGTTACCGACTTGTATTAATATGGGAATGATTTTATGAGTTTGCAATGTCTTTATTTCTTTAAACAGATTAAACGGATTTGGCCGACATGGTGATAATAATGATGTATTCCACTGCGATTGTTTTGGATTAAATAAAAAAATTAATCTTGATTTTCGAGAAAACCCAACATTATAGATGTAGCAATATACTCCGCTTCTGTAGTTGAATTTGCTATTGTGTCTTGCTTGGAGTTTTTTCATGAAGCTGCTCCTCTGTTTAGCGTAAATACATATCCTGACTGTGATCTAAAATTATCTCTGTCAAATTTGGAAACTAGAACCGGTGTAACCAGTCACACTGATCTCGTCTACCGTACCTCCAAAAACCAAGAACATATATTTAGTTCTTCTCAGATACTTGAAAATGTTCTTGACATTAACCCAAAGGGCTTCACCTAGATTTTGCTTATATCTACTCGTGACACTTATAGGATAAGCAACATCTGGCCTAGTAGATAACATAGCATACATAATTGATCCAGTTGTAGAAACATA
Organism: Dittrichia graveolens; assembly: GCA_038502395.1. NCBI lineage: Eukaryota > Viridiplantae > Streptophyta > Magnoliopsida > Asterales > Asteraceae > Dittrichia > Dittrichia graveolens. The sequence goes on from JARJIL010000006.1 coordinate 28,782,917, forward strand.
TGGAATCAATTTCATCCTTTCCTGATCCTTACTAGAAATAGGCAATTGAGCATATAACACTTTGCATTGGGATATCCTTTCCTGGATTCATCCATTTTGAATCTCTTCAAAATCTTGTCAATGTATGTACTTTGACTAAGTCTGATAAGCCACCTAGATCTATTTCTATAGATCTTTATATCAAATATATAAACGGCTTCTCCCAAGTCCTTCCTCAGAAAACATTTACCTAGCCAGGATTTTACTCTCTGCAATGTTAGTATATCATTTCCTATGAGTAGTATGTCATCTACGTACAATATAAGGGAGGTTATTACGCTCCCACTTAATTTTGTGTAAACACATGGCTCGAACCCACTCTTGGTAAAACTATATTCTTTGATTCTCTCCTCCCCGTCAACCTCTCCATCTTTTTTCCAAAAACAGACCCACCCTTCACACCCACTATGTCACAACCACCTCTGCCATCGTCTAATGTACACCCACCCACAACACATGTCTTTGTTGCTCCATCAAAGTTGTCAGAAACTACACTACTATTGTTGACGTCGGATGGACTGCTAAGTCGAGTGTCTATTTGAGCAATCATAAGGTTATTTCTTGAATTAGATCTAATAAAGCCACTTTTTTATTTTGTGAATTTGGTGAAATGTTAATTTTGATTTTTGGGTTCAGAACTGAAATCTCAAAGTACACATCATTTTTTTATTTGGTGTTCGTTTGTTTGTTTTTTTTTTTTCTAAAATTATTTGGGTTATAAACTATGACTTGAACTCCCTATGTTAGATCTATCTCTAGAATAGATTTGGTTCTTATAAGCTGCTTTCAGGAAGATTTAAATACTTGTTACAATCTAGGAAGATTTGTCTTTCCAAATTTGAAATGGTAACTTTTCAATGCAATTCATACGTCAAATGGTCCCATTTCACACGTGAACCAAGAGTGTTTCGCCTGTGAAATTGCATATAAAATTTTTCAAAATCATCTAGCTCTTAAGAAAATTCAATTATGGTTCACGTACATTTCATATATGAATTTACAAGTAAACATTTAATAAAATCCCAAATAAAAATCATTTTAAATGTGGTGACTAATTAACGATAAAAAAATTTCTATTTTTTATATAATTTGTTAAAATTAATGTTTTCTAAATTTTAACATATTTTAATCATTAAGATACAATTAAAAACAACTTTTAAAAAAATAAAAATAAAAATGGACGAGAATTGGGCGTCTAACATTTTTAAGGATTGACTGTTATTTTATTGTTTTTCTTTCCCATTTTACCCCTATTAAGGTAATCTGGTCATGCTACTAAAATTACAAAAATACCATTTTAATCTTAACTATTAGAATGCGTTTGCTTTAAAGTTTTTTTTATGGGATTTGCATTCTGTCAAATGATTTGTATTTTACAGGATTTGTATTTGGCAGGATTGTGAATCCACTCTTGTGTTTGTTTGACATAATCTATCAGGATCTACATTTCTGAAATCTTGCTTGTTTTGTAATTCAATCAAAAGATTTAGATTGTTTCCCTGACAAATGATAGAATTGCCCTTCAATTATATTCTAAACAGGTTTTTGTTTAATTAATTAATTGACAAATAAATAATAACTAATTAATTTACAATATTAATAATTAAAAATGTAACTAAAATTTAAGCATAAACTACTTAGATTTAGAACAATCAACACAAATAGTCTAAAACATAGTTTAAAACATACTTGACATAATCGTTATGTCAAGAAAATATAGTTCCAAAAAGTCTAAAACGTAATAGTCTAAGACATATTTGATATAACTGTTTCATGTCAACAAAACATAGTTTAAAATAACTGATATCCAAATACCTCATGACACTCATTGCTCTAAAATATACTTGAAATAGTACTCCTTAGCCATATCCTCCAAGTCCAAAAACAATTTTACCTTCTCAATATCATTTTGTATCTTTTCACATGCTTTGAATTTTTCAATCCTAGTCAAGGATTGCCTCTTTGAAATTTCAGGCGTGATCATGATACGCTTCTTGTCAATGTCCTCTCGTTCAACTCCCTTACTCATTTTGTTTAACATTTTTTCAATACCCTCTCCAAGAAACACAACAACATCTTGAAATGACTCAAGCATAGGGTTTACTAGGCTCTTCCTTTTCTTACCTTTAGTTGTTGTTGATGTCACTTGTTGTTGCATAGTTGAACGACTTGGTGGAACTTGACTAAATTCCACTTCTAATTCTTCATCATCATCATCCAATTGTTGAGTTTGTTCTTCTTTCTCGACCTCCTCTTCCATTTCTAAAAAATCTCGAGCTTTATTTCCATGAGCCCGGTCTTTTCCAAAAACAGTACACGAGTCTTCAAAATGATGAAACGACTTGAATTTCCACTTTTTAGCTCCTTTATCCACCTATTTCATATAACACAATTAATAATAAATAATAACATAAATATAATTATTAAACTTTTTACCTTGAGATATGTCTCCCAAACACCAGATTCAGTAACCGTACAATGGGTAATAGGATCAAAACTAAATCCACCAGTATTTGACCCATGAACCATGTCATGCACAATTTGTCAATCTTTTCTCATGATTTTTATTTTTGATTCAATATGAGGTTTGGCCAATAAAACCGAAGTTGGTAGTGATATCTTTAGAACTTGTTTCAAATGTTGTAAATAGCCTGATTTGTAACGTCTCAAAATTTTATTTTATTTTTGTGAAGCTAATACCAAATCGTACGGTTAAAAGTCTACGATATTTGAATAACTGTATAATATCAATACATCCCGGGTGAAAACCCATAAAAATCTTATGTTCAAGTTCAATCATTCTGGATTACATTAGAAAACTCATGAGAGTGAAAACGTTGCAGAAGCTTGCTGGGGATGAGCTATCAAACACGAGTTGGAGCCCTGCCGTGGTCATCACCTGAAAAGATGGTTAAACAACAACCGTAAGCACAAAGCTTAGCGAGTACTTTACTTACAATCCAAACAGTTCACCAAACACATTTTTCGCACCCACTATTGTAGTAAGTGGTCTCAACATACCCGTCTATTAGACGATCTCATCAAATAACACATATCTCATACCCACTACCGTAGTAAATGGTCTCAACATACCCGTCTGTTAAACGGTCTCATCGAACCCGTTGTCGTCACAACGGTCTAACATACCCGACACCGAAGTGTTGGTCTCATTCCCGACACCGAAGTGTACGGTCTGCACATACCCGCCACCGAAGTGAACGGTCTAGTCATGCCTGTTACCGAAGTAAATGGTCTAATCACATTTTCGTCATAACTCATAGCTATTCACGTATTCATTTGCATGCATTCATATTCATAGTCTATCTAGTTCATAAGTGAGAATACTGATGATATATTTATCATATACCACATACATAGCACGTCACACATACTACTAGCATGTACAATTGAGTGCATTCACATGTCTCATAACTTATCACCTACTTACACATCATCAGTCGTATGCAAAGTCTATTTAAAATATACCCGACACTGAAGTTTCGGTGTTGGTCTACACATAGTATTCACGTATTCCACAATTATTATTCACTTTCTTAGGCACTATCAAACGTACTTGATGTCTATTTAGAAATGTAAGTAAGAATACTCACCTGTCGGCAGTTCTCGTCACGCTGTTCTTACTTCATAACTTTACTCGTGATTATCCTTCAATTGTCCGTCACCTGATCTAAGTCCAAAAAGGTCAACTCCAGGTACTAGTCTCTTACCCACTTACATAACTCCCATAAGTCGGATGGGTGTGTAACCATACATACATAGAAACAAAGGTCGCATGGGTGTTGTACCCCATGTGAAAGTCACATGGCCACCCTGGGCCATCTGAAAGTCGCATGACCACCCTGGGCCATATGAAAGTCGCATGGGCCCAGGTGACTGCCGCATGGATGTAACATATATACACTCTGAAAGTCGCATGGAACTATATATACATACTAAAAGTCGCATGGATTCATTCAAAAGTCGCATGACACTATTCAAAAGTCGCATGAGGCTATATGATAACTGAAAGTCGCATGATGCATGCTTATCTACTGAAAGTCGCATGGGTCTATATACTGAAAGTCGCATGATACACCTGTACTACTGAAAGTCGCATGGCATGTTCACATACATTACTGAAAGTCGCATGGTACATATTATACTACTGAAAGTCGCATGGTGTTCACAAAGTTAACTAAAAGTCGCATGGCATGCATTACATTATTGAAATTCGCATGGATGTTCACAAATGTTAACTGAAAGTCGCATGGACTAACTGAGTGTTTCATGGACACTTACTGAATGTCGCATGAGCATGCTGAAAGTCGCATGGCATTATATGCATACACTGAAGGTCGCATGACTACTTTCTTCCCTGACAATTCATAACTCTGAAAAACCCAGACTCCATAGCCAAGACTAAGATTTCTCAAAACTCAACCAATTCAACTCGTTCTTGTTGCAAAACATTTCTCCACTTATTTAAAAATTTCCTTCTAACACAAATCTATATTTTATCAACTTTAAAAGTGTTCTTGGTTAACTATTTCTTCTGGGTTTTTCTCAAGCATTCAAAAACCCAAAACCCATATTTCCAAACATCTAATCATCACCTTAACATAGCAAGAATTGGTGTCTACATGATACTCAAGGATTGAGGAATATTACCCGATGATTCCCTTGCTAATTCTTGTGCTCCACAAAGAACTCAGCTCTCCTTCTTCTTTGTTTCTTTGAGATTACTCACAACACCCACATACACTCTTTCTCTGGTAATGGAACAATGAAAATGGTGGTATCTTGGGGGCTAAACCCTAACCACCTATTTATACCCATATGCATAAACTTCATAAGGCCTAAGCCCATGCCTCATTCTCAAGTCCAAGCCCACTACCAAGTTATTGATTAAACTACTCATATAAGCCTAACACAACTTCTCAATTAAAGCTAGTCATGAGTCCAATTTAATTTACTGAATTTCCCACTTATCTTAATATTTCCAATTTCACCCTATACTTTTATTTATTTTTGAAGGTTCGGGTATTACATGATTTAAAGCCATTGTCGGCTTTAAATGCACCACTATTCACCATGTTGACCAAAGCCTCTACAAGCATTGTTTCCTCATCATTTGTCTACGGACAATAATTTCGAAGTTGGCTCGACATACCTAATTAAACAAGTTCTAGTATCTTTTCAACAATACATAATTCAAATAATTTCAAGTACCATTACAACAATACATAATTCAAATAAATTCAAATACTATTACAACAATACATAATTCAAACAAGTTGAAATACTATTACAACAACATATAATTCAAACAAGTTCAAGTACCATTACAACAATACATAATTCAAAGATTATTGTGAAGCCCTCCAAGAATCAAACATAGGCTGAGCTAAATTATCTCTATATATAGTTGTAACACCCAGATTTTCAGTACAAATTTAAACTTTTAAAACATCTATTAAAACATTCATTTGTCTATTCACTTTACATACATATTACGGAAACTCTATTTGATTTGTAAAAGATTGGTGTTACTTGTTGTCTTAATTACACGGCCATTAACCAATGAATAAACAAAAGAAGAGGATATGCCATGTATATTCAAACATGTAACTACAGGGTCGTATCAAAGGCCTCCCAAAAGCTTCTACCCGCCTCACCAGCATAAAGCTACTATTTATCTATAGATAAGAAAGCATTTAAAACAACAAAAACGTTAGTGTAACGCTAGTAAGTGTACCAAAAAATAGTTTAACCAAATAAACAAGTCATCATCATATTTTAATTAACATGGCATCACTTATCATGGCACACAAGATGTGGGGGACAAGTCCACTAGACATTGTATCTTCCATAGTGGTCAACCATGGTCAACAAGTCCACATTGGGGTGTGTCCACATCTCCCGTCAAGGTGGGGGTGCACAAATCATCCATCGTAAAATGGTTATCAGGAGTGAATGACCTGTTCCCCAAGTTCACTCGTGTTTAATTAGGTTCAGTGGCTCGTCAGCCCATTGAACCACACGGTCATAATGGGTACTAACATCCCCCTCCACTCTTTGCACCAATTCCACAACCACCCGTTTATCTAGGTTCCCAAATGACGAAGCCACATGAACCAATACACGTCACTCGCTGGTTAGGAACTAACATGGTACAAAGCACTAATTATCAAACACAAGTCCGGACCACAAGAGTACAATCATAAACACAAGCAAGTTAAACACATATGGTTATTAACTTGCAAGAAACATCACTTAGCATTACATGGATTCGAAGCTTGCAAAAAATATACTTAAACATATGATATTATTATTAGCGTGATAATCAACAATAACAAGTCACATTGATGTCATAAATGTGTATAACATGAAATACAAGACAATAAGATGACTTATAAGTTTATAAAACCAACAGTGTATCCGCAGGGAACAACTCGCCTGTTTGAAGTGATGAGATCACTTCCTATCTAAACCAAAGCTATATCATTTGAATAAGAATCCTATGATCACAAAACATAAGGTTAACTTAATTAAGTTAACCGAAATTGAGACTGCTTAAGAATATAGACTCAATACTATGATTAAACGCCTTTTTCGGGTCTTAAAGACTCCATTTTATCCCCTCCCCCCTATAATCATTAGAATCAATCCCCAATCAAATACAAGGTCAAAATAGGGTTTTTGAAATTTTCAAGGCTCTTCGCGCCGCGAAGCATGGAGCCTCGCGCTAGATACAAATCGCTGGAAAAATGCCTTGCGCAAACCACTAAGATCACGCCACGACGCACGGGGTTCGCGCCGCGAACCCCGTGTGAACAATAACTGTTGCTTGATTTCATGCCAAATTTTCGACCAAAACTCCATCTTTCCAAACCAAACTTATTTGCAACAACAAATAGGGTTTAAACACTACCAAAACATCTCTAACATCACTTTTAACATATCTTTGACGATTCAAACCCTAATTTCACAATTTTTTCCAATTGTTGACCCATTTACTAAATCAATAACATATTTCAACAATAAATCACCAAATTCATCAAGTATGGTTAAATTCATGCACAAATCAAAGTTAAAACTTACTTTTTGTCACCAACCAACTTGAGTTTGCCCTTTCTTGCCCAAAACCAAGCTTAGATGCTAGCGTGGATGCTAAAAACACACTATAAGAACCAAAAACATCACAAGCTACAAGATATTCTTTGATTGCTCCCTCTATCTTGGATTTCTCCTTCTATCTTGCTCTCCTTCACTCTTTCTCAATTGTTCCAGCCAAAGAATGAGGTTTTGACCCCCCCCCCCCCCCCCAATAGAGTCAAATACACATATATACACAATTACACATTAAGCCCCTCAACTTTCAATGCTTGACTCTTTTATATTCTAATTTTAGTTGCAATACACACACACAAGATGCAAGGATGGAGTAGCAATTCATAACAATAATAATAATATTCACTTAATATTCAAATATAACTGTATATTTATATATTTTATAATTTTATAAAATTTTAGATATTACAATAGTCCACTCATTTGAAGTACCAATAGAATTTATATTATCCACGTCTTTAACCCCAACGTCTCCAGTTCCTTCGTCCGATGCAGAATCATTATCCAATGGATCAATTGGGATTTCTTGTCTTATATAGTTGTGGAGAAAACAACATGCCATAATGATCTTATTTTTTAACTTCACAGGATAATACATGTTGTCTCTTATGATCCCTTATCTTGCCTTCAAGATTCGAAAATATCGTTCTATAATATTTCTTGCGGGAGAATGTTTCATATTGAATAACTCTTTGGTGGTTGCAGGTTGGTGTCCATCACGCTAATCACTTAAATGATATCTTTGACCCCTATAAGGGGCTAGGAAACCCTCTGCATTTGTATATCCGGCGTCAAACAAGTAATAAACTATATTAATTCATAATAGTTAATAGACCATCAAAACCCATAGGCGTCAACCAAGTAATAACCTATATTAATTTAGTAATAATACATACCCAGCCTTGGAACTTTCAATCCATGAGATCTAAGAATAGCATCTCGAAGCACTCTACCATTTGCTGCTGCTGATCCCTCTCATCCACTAGTACATAAATATACTTCATATCTTGAGGACACACTCCTAATACATTTATGGCAATGTTATTCTTTCTTGTTCTAGAAAATAGGTTTGTCTTCAAATGGTATTAAACACTTTATCTAGGTCCCAACTAAAGCTCCTAAACTATTCTATACTAAAATAAAAGTTTGTTATTTTAAAGACCAAAAAGTAAAAAAAAAATTATTGATATATATATACACACACACACCTTAACCCACTTCCATCTCGGATCGGTAAAGTACTAGAGTCGTCGGGAACGATTTTTGGTTTATAATCAAACATGAATGTAATCTTAAAACCGCATTACAAATACGAGTAAAATGTCTAGTAATTGTTTCACCCGAACGTTGAAAACGGCGTATTATGGTTGGATTCTTCACATTATGAGCAATAATGTGAAGAAACATGGCAACTTGTTCGTTAATACTCATATTTCTATTTGTTCGTAACCCTCCAAATGTTTCTAACATGTCACATAACTTCGTTTAACACCTTCGATTCATCCTAATTTGCGATATGGCCATCATATCACTCTCATAAACCAATCTATGCAATATCACGTACCGATCAACCTTTGACGAAGTATTTCAAATTCTTGATTTATACTTCTTCCTATTAACCATTAACATCCAACTAGATAAAAGAAAGAACACTACAACAATGGCGACTACATAACATGACTCCAAATACTCTTCCATTCTTCTTTCTTTACATTTGCGTATGTTTAAACTAAGTCGAGCCATGACTTGCAACTCTAATCTACCAAGTACCACAAATCAAACATATATCATCTTTGATCTACAATTACCAAGTATATAAACCAAGAATCAAACATAAATCAACTTCGATCTATCAAGTACCAAGTATATAAGCATATTGTTATCTAGAATTTACATAGAACGCAAGTAGACGCTAACTATCAAATATAGGTAGTGAAATAGGCTTTCTAGCATTGTTAACACTACATATATCACATACTCTATTACATATATATAACTACTATTAATAATTAATACGGACGGTGTAGAAACTAGAAGGGGTTCAGTAATTTATATGTCCTCTTTTTTTAAAAGATTTATTTATTTCACTCTTTTTAAAAGTTGATTAGTTTTTAATTTTAATAAATAAACTCTTATATATATATAGAGAGAGAGAGGGGGGGGAGGTTCATGCGAAAAGCATTTTATTTGCGAAAAGTGCGAGAAGCAATCTCAACCATTCGATCATCTAATCAAAGGCTAGGATCATTAATGGCATTTTAGTAATTAAGTAATATCTTTATGGATTATTAAATAAAATAAAAAGGATAAAATAGACATTTACAATAAAATATTATTTACCTTATTTAATTTTCCCTATTTATTCACCTTTCCTTGTAAGACTTCCAGATCACATTTGAAAAAAAAACCCTAAATTTCTCACACTCTCTCTCTACGTTCCTACAGCCGCCATGGACCGGAGCACCATCAGATATGTATGGTTCGCTGGAGAAACATTTCCTACAGCCGCCGTTGACGGGAGCACCATCAGATATGTATGGTTCGCTGGAGAAACGTGCCTCATCGCCTTGCTGCCTTGACCGACGCATCGCCGCTGATCGTCCTCTTCCAAGCTCGTTTGTTCTTCCCCTTGTGATGGCAGAACCCCTATAACCTTCATAATCTATTTCGTCCATTCACCGGGAGCAAGTGGCCAACGAAGAGATCTAACGCTAAAACCTTCATAATCTGTGTGTTGCTTCCTTCATAGCCATTGCACGCTTCCTTCTAGATTTCTCTCAAGAACCGTCCTCCCCATCATCTTTTTTCTTAGGATGTATTTTATCTTTTCTCTTAAGACCATTGCACACAAACATTCATTTTTGTGTTTTTATTCACACAGATGTATTCATTTTCTTTTTTTCTTCTGTTTTTTTTTTGTTGTTGTATTTTATATGGTTATATATTCACACAGACATACATAGTTGTGTTTTGGATATACATGGATTTTAATATATTGTTAATTAGTGAAAAGCTGGGTAAATAAATAAAGAAAATTGGTTGCGTTCAGTATTGAATATAATGTAAAATTCATCATTAAACTTGTATATCATTGGCTGCGTTCAGTATTGAATATGGTAAAATTTATCTTAAAACTTGTATAGTTTTGATTGTGTTCAATATTGAATATTATAAAATTCATTTTAAAATTAATATAGTTTTGGGTGCGTTCATTATCGAACATAAATATGGATGAAAAACTCGTAACTATTTTGGGTGTGTTCACCGGTGAACTCCGTAAAAATAATTATTTACAAGTAAATTATTTCTAATTTATTTTGTTTTTTAATTAAATTTTAGGAGAGAGAAATAGATTGGAGAGAGAAAAGTTTTAGTTTACCATTATACCCTTTTAAATTAAAAAAAATAAAAAAATATGATTAATCTAAGCCATTAGATCAAACATAAATAAGTGGTTGAGATTGCTTCTTGCACTTTTCGCAAATAAAACACTTTTCGCATGAACCCTCCCCAATATATTCTTAAACACAACAGAAGCAATAAATAACAATTAATGACAAGAATATAAATGCAAGTAAGTAAAGAGTTTAAGGGTTTAGAGAGATGACACCGAGATTTATATTAGTTCGGTTGAACTCTAATCTACATCCACTCCTTGACCTCCATTAAGAGTTCCACTAGCATAACATGCAAAAAGTCTCCTTAGACCGGAAGAGACCACCGGTTACAATCACCTTTGATACAAGGACGTGATCACCTCATGACATTCTAATCCAAGAACACCAAACACGAGCTCTTCACCAATAACCCGCAATACCTCCAATGAGGACTTCTTTGCCTACCATGTAGGACTTCCTTGCCTCCACCGAGGTCTTCAACAAATGCCTTATTCAAGGACTTTTAAAATTTGTTCTCCACCAAGAACACAAAGTCAATAACAATGTGGGGAATAGTCAAACTCACATGTACAACTAGTGCTAACACTCAGGAAATGAAATCTCATCAACACCAACAATGGTCTGTACAAATGATTTCACTCTAAAAAAACAATAGGCAAATGAATATATGTTTGAAGCTCTTGTGTTTCTCTCTATTGATCTCTCTTGCTTTCTTTTGAGTTGTAGAATGTAGATTCTTTTGATCATTAAAAATTGGATAACTCAAGAATCACATAAAATATGAAGATGAAAGGTCAAAAGTGTGTAATGAAATATTAAAGAGAATTTTCTCAGCAAGAGCTAGATGTGTTTAAAATGAGAGATCAAGTATGTTATTTGTAGGCATGAGAGAGAAAATCTCAAAGCTGTCAGGAGACCGGATGGTTGCAGCTCACGGTCGACCGTGGCCTGCGACCATGGGTTTCCCACATAGCTTTATTTTTCAGCTTAAAATGTTAACGTTAGAGGATGACAAATACTCATATTTTCTCTCATAAAACAGTACAATATCCACTAAAATAATATATTATGGTGTACTATTTACTAGTATTTGTAAGATGAACCTTTTAATCAATTAGACACTAATATCAAGGATATTAAAATAAATGATTGAGAAGGTGCCACCACATAAAGTGGGTTGTACTTTCCGGGCACAATTATCAAGAAGGTTGTACCTTTTGTATTTATCATCTCTTTCACTTTATCACAATACCTAAGATAATAATACCTTTTAAACATATCTCACACATACAACTTGAAAGATTAAGTGCTTTGATCAGTACACATTTTCTGCATTTTCAATTGTCTAAAATTTTTCATTTGAAATAAATTTCGTTTTTGGTCGTGGCAATTTATTTTATGAAGATACATTTCCAAAATAAATATATCTTTTAGCATATGTAATATTTTATAAAATATGAAAATGCTTTTGTTAAAAATTGATTTTTATACGTTTGGCGTTTGTAAAATTTGCATA